>CM070682.1:3522500-4738750 GCA_036346265.1 Melocanna baccifera
GCTTCTGTACTTCCTTATTACACTTTATTTTTTTAAAATTAGTGCCCTTGATTTCTTTAAATTTTAGTTAAGAACATACAATGCTAGGACGTGGTGCACAGTTCTAGAAAGAAAAAAAAATATTGCAGGAGTAATTTTAACAAGGAGTTTTTTTTTCCCATGATAGCTGTTCAAAAGAGGAGATGGCAGCATGTCATAAGCTTCGTCAATGTTTTACCTGATGAGCTCCGAATGAGCTGTGAAGTGGCAGATGCTGTGGCAATAGGTGTGGCTGCTGCCAACCTGTGCTCGCAGAGGGCTGCAGCAATGGGTGTGGCTGATGCCAACCTGCGAAAGCAGAGAGGTGCTGCCACTGCTGCTGGTAGTTGCCATAGCCTGGGTGTGTGCCATAGGCATATAAGTTAGGGGCAGGGGAATAGTAACCACCATACCACTGCCCATATCCATAGAAGTTGGCTCCGTCCCACCTGTTGAAGCATTGCTGGGGGTGGCTGTGTAACATCCTGATTTTTGGGGATTTTTAAAACCTTGAATTTAAAAATAAATTTCCAGAATTTTCCTGAATTTGAATAAAGCTTAAATGGAATTTTCAAAAGTTTCAAATAATTTCATATGAATAAATTAAACTTCAAAATTAGCTGAAAATATTTTTAATTAAGTTCCTTAAGTCACAAGAAATTTTCTGGAATTTTCTGAAATTAAATTGAGCTTCAAATGAATTTTAGAACTTTGAAATGATTTAATCTGAGTAAAATAAACATTAACATAAGTTGAAAATATTTTATTTGGATTCTTCAGGTCTCAAGGAATTTTCTGGTATTTTTAGTGAATTTTTGGGATTTATTTGCTATTTTCTAGAGCTTCTTTTCTTTTAGTTGATTTTCGGGAAAAAGAAATCGGGGAAAGAAAATCCGCCGCCGTCCGATCTGTTGCCCTCCCACGTGTCACCCATCCGCCTCCTCGGCCCCTCCGCTCAGCCGGCCCGGTTAACCGCTCCGCGCACCGCCGCCTCGATCGTCGCTGCGCCACGCGTCGAAGATCCATGGATGCGCGCGCGCCCGCTCTCTCCCCGCCGCCCGATCGGGCGCCTTGCCATGCGGCGTGCATCCGCGCTGTCCGCCGTCGCTCGCTCGCACGCGTCGCCCGCAAACCCTAGCTCCCTCCGCTCCGCGCCGTCCGATCGCCCGCGTTGGATCTCGGCCGTCCGCGATCGCGTCAGCATCTCGCCCGCGCGGTCCGCGTCTGGACTCGCTGCCAGCCGTCCGATGCCGTCCCGGGACACGTGGCGATCCCTCGTGCGTCGTCTCCGATGGAAACTCTCGCCGCCGCCGCCATCTCCGCGCCGTGACCGAGCCGGTCTTCCTCGGCGTCCGTGTTTAAAAGCGCAGCCGCCTCGCAGCCTCCCTCGTCCCGTGCGCCGCCGTCTTCTCGCCGCTGTCTTCGCCGTGCGCCGCCGCCTCCTTTGCCTCGCGCCGCCGTTCGGAACCCCGCTGCGCGGAGTCTTCGCCGCCATCGTCGCCGGTCTTCGTCGTTCTCGACGACGGTAAGCGCCGCCGTCGCCAGACCCCGCTCGCTAGACTCTCGCCGCTCGCCTCGCTGACCCGACCCGTGCCGCCCCGCCGTCGTCGTCGCCAGCGCCGACGAGAACTCGCAGCCGCGTCCGTCTCGCCGCCTCGCCACACGACCGTCGCCCGCCGCTCGCCTCGGTCGCGCGCCCACGGACGCGTCCGTCCGCAGCCCGCCTCGCCGCCGCGACCGCCCGCGCGCCGCGCGCGCTCGCGACGCCAGCGCGTCAGCGCCGCCACGCGTCGGCAATCCGCGCACCCACCGACACGGCCGCCGATCCGACCGCAGATCAGACTGATCCACGGCGCGATCACGCCACGTGGCCAACCCGCCCGTCCGATCCGCCGCCGCGCGCGCGCGCGCGCGCGTCGAGCCTAGGCGGCGTGGCAAGCCACGCGGCCGCCGCGCCATGTGTCCGCCACGTGGCAGTGCCACGTCAGCAAAACCCCGCCGCCCGTGCCACGTCAGCTTGCCACGTGTCAGTCTCTTGGGTTGCCACGTGTCAACACCAGATTGTGCCACGTGTCGCAATCCCAGTGGTGCCACGTGTCGCTCCCAGATTGTGCCACGTCAGCCCTTTTTCCAATTTCTGGGATTTTCTCTGAAATTGATTTTCCGAGAGGCCGTTCTCCTCCGTCCTAGCTCCGATTGACCCCGTTCTTTTTTCTAAATTCATCTAAAATCGAGCTCTAGCTGTTGGTTCCTGTTTTGTGAATTTTGGAGTTCATTTGCTTGTCATTTTATGTGTTTCTTTGTTTTCGGTCGTTTTCTCTCTCGTTAGATTCGGATTCCGGAGGAGCAGATTCCGCGCCAGAAGACCAGGAGTACCCCGCTGAGCATAACGAAGGCAAGTCGTGTCCGTTGATCATGTTGAACCCAATTTTGCAAACTATTATTTAATTATTTTGCTTTAAATTACATTGCATTGCTATTTTTATTCAAACCTTTGCACAGGTAGCTATTGTCCCAATTGCAATTATACCTCCTTGACACTTTGAAATACCATGATGTCTTTGTCACCATAGGTTGGGAGATTTATTAGTGATGCTAGTTTATTTATCACATGGGTTGGTGCGATAGATTGCTTAGCTTTGCTTATAGCTCCGATTGGGTTTATCATCACATGCGAATTATCCAAATTTGACTTAATGAGATATGGAACTGTGGTTGGTGCCACGTATATTAAAATTTGTGCCATGACGTAGGTGCGTCATCGGTGATGATTATACAAATTGGTTTTCACTCGGGCGAGTGATCGTGCAGTAAAGGGGGAAGTGCAGGTGCACTTTGGGGGATGTGGTAGTCTCGCCCGGGTAATGTTAAGGACTTAACTTTGTGCGCCATTGATCTGAGCCTTACCGTGCAAATCACATGTCTGGTATGGGACGGACCTGGCTGACTAATTTGGGAGGTTTCAACTGTAATCTTGCCATTGAGATGAACATGGTTGCTGATTTCCATGTGGCGCAAGGGGGGGTGTGATGCGAAACCCTAGCGGGCGGATTAAGTTGTAAACTGAACTTTGTAAAGGCCTTGTTGTGATTTTCTTTAACGTGAGGATTATCACATCGTGTGGGTACAGTTGTGCAACCTCTGCAGAGTGTAAAACTATTCGAATAGCCGCGTCCTCGGTCATGGACAATGCTCGGTGATTTCACACGAGGGGTAGTTATTTGTGAAAACTTGGGAATTGTGGTTGGACGGTGAATGGTTATTTCACTGTTGGTTTAGCTTATGGATGGGAGGTCCATAAGCGGTTGGTTTAGCTTATGGATGGGAGGTCCATAAGTGGTTTATTCCAGTTCCTTTGATTATTTATTAATGTTTTACTTAAAGTTCGCATTCAATCTATTTACTGTATTTCAAATGTCATTTATGCAAATAAACTTTTCAGCCTTCCTTTGGTAAGCCTTGCATATTATATTGCATTTATTGTTACAAACGACTTGCTGAGTACCAATGTACTCACGGCTTTACGCCTATGTTGCTCAGTTGAGAGAGAGGAGTACTATCAGCAGGAGGTGCCAGAAGGAGAGTACTACGACGACTTCACGGATTAGGCTTCGTTCTCCACTCGATAGCCTGTGGCTTGTCGATTGGTCGCTACGCTTTATTTTGGATTTCCGCTGCTATTTTGTTAAGCCCTTCCGGCTAGAGATATTGTAAGCTTGACCATAAGGTCGTATCTTTGATATTTTATCGATATTCGAGTTTTCCTTTATTATTATCGTGTGTATGGTTGTGATGATATCTATGTATAACTGTGTGCACTAGCATGATCCTGGGACTAGTGCAGAATACACAGAGAGTCCGGATTTGCATATTCGGGTCTCGACAGGCTGCAAAGGAACCTTCTAGTTAATCTTGCTGTATGATGACAGAAAAATAAACTCATCGGCAACAAGACATACAGATTACAACATACCTGATCGTCTTGAACAGAATAGACCCATGAAAGTTGACAATTTGGTCCGGCACTCTTAGCTCCATTTTGTGCACGGTTGACTTTCTTACCAAGTAACATGAAGTGCAGCAAGTCATGTATGTCAAGTGATTGAAAGTTTAGTCCTAGAATTCATTATCTGGAGATGCATGCTAAGATTAATAAGAAGATCAATATGATTCGAGACAAAGGTTATGCATACATTTGAATTTAAATTCTAAAGTCAACTATGTATTGTTTGAAAAATTGGTAGTACCGGTGTGTAATTGGCGGTACTACCGCAGTGCGGTATGACCAGGAAGGTAGTGCGGTACTACCGTAACCCGAAAGTACCAAGGTTTAGTTGACGATACGGTTTTTCGAGAGAGTTTCTTTCGAAACCCATTTTCTCCTCTGGAAAACGGTAGTTCCGGAGTTATAACGGCGAAACTATCGCAGCGTGGTATGACCGCAACTCTTGAGCAGTACCACCGGACCCTAGAAGTTCTGAATTTATATGTGGTACGTTTTTTTTCTAAAAAGGACTATGTTTTGGTCCTCAAGGCAAACAGAAGTACCGCGTATAAAATCAGAACTACCGGAGAGTGGAACTACCGGACTTATAATGACGGTAGTACCGCACTTTGAGTTTGATGTCATTATATTCAACTATTTATAATTGTGGTGGTTATCATTAATTATGAAAAAGGAAAAATTGAAGAATCTATACCCGTCATTATGAATTAATGGTATATTTTGGTAATTAATGATAATCACATTGTGAGACTAACATTTTTCATGAGTTAGATGAATATGTTATGTTCTATGACAATAAAGAATTTTGATAGTTTTATATATTAAAGATCATTACGTCAAGTTTTAGGATAGAAGATGGCTTCATGAATTGAAGACTATCAAGAAGAGAAGTTGATCAAGATTTTCAAGAGGAGATGATCATGAGTTAATCATCAAGTCAAGAGAACACCCATCATGTATTGATCGAGTTCAAGTGAAGGATGCATCATAGGTTGATGTATATGAAAACAATAACCCAGACTTAAAGTGAAGATGTGTGTCATCAAAGTTCGAGAGGATGTTCAAAGCAAATGTATGACTAGCTAGGGTTAATGATGTGTTTCTAGTCTTTTATCGGTCTTGGTGTTCGGTTGCAAGACTGAATTACTAGTATAGGTGTGACGTACTATTAAGAAAGGTCTTGTCTAGTAGTTTGAGTCTCATCATGTATCGATAGCTCAATCTCATTTACTCTAACTCTCTATGATATGATGCTATTTTTTGCGAATATGTTTTACAAATAGTCGAGACCCATGCATTTAATTCTTGTAACATGTAACTATACTTTACAAATATGTTTTGCAAATGGTTGAAGTCTATGTACCTACTCCTTATGGTATGATATAACTTTGCAAATGTGTTTTATAAATTGTTGAAGGTCATATATTCTCTTGATATAGTCTGAGATTGTTTGTTGCTATTTCCTTGGACTTAAACCGTAATAGTGACTCATTAGATCTCTTATGATTTCTGTATTTATCTAATGTGTTTGAGATCATGTAAATAGATGAGTTGTATAGCCCTATGAATAAACTTTCCATAAAGTTTAGAATCACCCAATTCCGATATCAGAGTCAAAAGTTATGACCGTTTTTCGAGTGCCGTTTGTGTTGAAATTTGAAAAACAGTAGTACCACCCTTATAACTGCGATATGACTGTAGTGCGGTAGTATGTACGGTAGTGCCGCAAATAACTTCTAACAGCTAGTTTTCTGGACCCCAAATAGCTGTTGAACCTCAGGTGCGGTAGTACCGCTCCTACAACACGGTAGTATCGTAAGTGCTAATTTTCACGGGGTTTTTGCTTTCAATGGCTAGTTTTGTAGTGTGGGCTATAATACCCCTTTGACGGTTGGGAGAAAATATTTGACACTCTATTTCATTATCTTGAGTTAGTATGAGCTTCTCCACTCAATTATGTATGTGTTGTACCTTTTAAGTAAGGAGAGATATATCTAGTTGCATGTGTTGCATCTAAAGTTAGATTTCGTATCTACTTGATCTTTGTGCATTCATTGCACATAGTGAGAGTCAAGTAAGATGCTTGACTTATTACTCTTGGAGGTTACCGACTTCTAGACGGCGTTGGATGCGTCGTGCTCGGTGATCTTCTCAAAGAAGTTTGGGAGAAAGCCCAGCGTGTTGTAAAAGTTGGAGCACACCTACCTGAAGGGGAAATAGCTACCACTAGTGAAATTGAGGTGTTTGATTTAATTCGTGGAGTCAGTTCAATTCGTTTGGGGTTTGTGCACGTATTTTTTTCTTGATGTTTTCGTTTGCATGTTTAGGAGGTGTTTGGTTTTCCTCTTTAAAAAAGGAGGTGTTTGGTTTGATGCAATTATGGGGGCGTTCAGAATAGCGATGGTTTTTGGTTTTTGCTGAAAAAACACTGTAGCTGACTGAAAAAACACTGTAGTTGAGTTGGTTTATTGAGTATAATTAAATTTAAAAAAAATATAAAAATACAAACAACACGTTAATCTAGAGCGGACGATGCAAAGGAATACAGGAAAAAACGAAAAAAACAAAAATTTTTTACTGTAGCGCGCACTGTGCGCGCTACAGTAAAACGATCGCCCGTCGTCCAATGCTGCGATGGCAGAAGCCATATTGATCGGGGCCTATGCCTAAAGTTGCCACGTCAAATCTTATTCGTACCACAGTTTCTTAGGTAGTTGTTTGTTTCATTGTCATAATTTTAGCTTACCGCTTTTTTTTAACCTATGGAACTTTTAACCCATGGAACACATGTCATAGACTCAAATCCTTGTCTAACTTTGCGAAATGTGTGGCTACCGTTTTGTTGGCCATATTTTTTTATAGCCTGCCACACTTTGCTTAAGGCTACTTACGGTAAAGTTGGGCATCGAACCAATTGTGCCCTTAGACATGCTACCTCTAGCGTGTAGCGGCGTAGGCAACCTGCATCCTTGCCCCCGACTAGCTCTCGCTTGAGGCGGAGCGCTCTGCAGTGCGGATGAGTACAGCCGGAGACCGGACTACAGACTACAGTACTGAGTACTGATGAGATGTTTGTGTGCTGGTCGCTGGCAGCTCAACGGGTTCGAACTAACGTCCCATGTGTATGTCACGGCGCAAGGGCTTATGGTCGGTACAGGGTTGAACGAGTTTACTGATGCTGATGCACATACCGGCACATCAATAGCCCAAGGTCCATGAAGCTACCGATTAACCGCTTCCATGCAATCTCATAGCGGTACACATGTCTGTTTTTCGTTATAGGTTTTGTTAATCTGCACAACTGAACGTTGGCTATCAGATTGGACTTCAGCGAAAAGAAGGGCCGCAACTACACGCCAGCACGGCAAGACCATACGCATCAGTATCAGATCGAGACGTTCGAGGTAGCACGCCAAGATTTATTACATAGCACTGTCGTCGAGCCTTGATCGTTGAGGAGAAAGTTTGCTCTTTAGCTGGCTGGGGCTGGGCTTCGCTTCACCTTTGGGAAGGCTTCGATCGATCGATCGATCGATACGATGCGCAGGAGGCCGGCAGGGGGGGCTTTCGGCACGCATGCCAGTCCCAGCCCGGCAAAGCTTCCCCGGCCGGACGGAGAAGTACCTTCCAGAAGGCAGCAGCAGCTGGCACGCAGCACAAAGAAAGGAAAGACAGCCATCTGATCAAACCCTTCACGCCGACGCCCTCCCTCCCTCCCTCTCTGTTCCTCACTCTGCTCTTGCCCTGGACTGGTTCTATAGATCGCGTCCTCCACAATCCGACGTCTATCTTTACTAGGCGTGCTAGGAGGTCCAATCTGATAGCCAATAGCCATCGCAGTTGCGTTAACAGGGTAAAAACGCTAGCAAATCAATGTAGTGGTCCCAAATGGATGGATTAGAATGTATGTAGCGCTCGCAATAGCGTTTGTCAGACTGCTATGGCGCTCGCTAAGTAACATCCCTCCACCCCGCATTGTTTCCGCGAGGTCCTTTTGGGCGCCACGCCCACGCACAAGATTTGTTGCATGTTGTCGTGTTCCACTATGGTCGATGCTCGTCTTCTGCCACGCGGCTGCCACTACTCGTTGTCCTTGGCCATGGGCCCATGGTTCTAGTGTCAACTAATTTATGATGCATGTAATGATTATGTACTAGTTCTACTTTATTGCTTCTAAGTTATAATTGATATACATGTAGTATTGTTGTAGTTGCTATTTAGCCGTGATATATAAATGATTAACTCAAAATTATGAGTATTTTTCAATTTTGCTATAGAAATATAGCGTCTGTTATATCGCCGACTACCCAATTTCCACTGTATGAATGCCAATACGTTACCACCCACTATTCGATATTTAGTATCTTGCTCCTAGTAGGCTTCATTTGACAGTTATAAGAGAGATAACTTAGCCCCATTTTAAACGAATTTAGGTTCTAGTTTTTTTTATTTTCACTCAAGATAGAAGTTATTTGGAACATATTGATTTTTAATTTGATTTATTTTAGGGGACGTTCACAATAGCGATGGTTTTTGATTTTTGCTGAAAGTTCACTGTAGCTGGCTGATTTTTTTACTATAGTTGAGTTGGCTTATTAGATATAATTAAATTTTTAAAAAAATATAAAAATAAAAATAGCATGCTAATCTAAAGCGGACGATGCAAAGAAATACGGGAAAAAAAATCAAAACACAAAAATACCAAAAAAAATCACTAGAGGACAAATTTACTACAGTGTTCGGAATTGCTGCTACAGTACTTTTCATCGCTAAACAGTGAAATTTAAGAGAAGTTGAGTGGAGCCTAAGTTTTTTGAGTTTTTTTCTCTTATTCCTTTGCATTGTTCGTGACGATATAATATTTTTTTATTATTTTTATTAATTAAATAATTTAAAAAATTAAAGAGTTGTTATAATATAATTTTAGTTAAAAATTAACGTTAAAATCATAAGCCCGAAGCTTAGCTCTTTGAAGCGGGCCTCAATCCAAAGATCCAAGTTTTGTAGCTTTGCCAAGTCGTATACTCGTACAGTCGTACTCGTAGTGGACTGACTCACACCTAGTATGGTTATAGACCGCGTTTACGTGCAAGCGTACTACTTTTCGGGTGCCGCCCCTCTTCTCCCATCCCATGCACGCTTTTCAGCGCGAAAGCAGGAAAAAAAAGGATGGGGAGACAAAAGCGACGCACAGCCGTGGACCACGGGCCCTCCTAATCCATCGCGCGATCCGGGCCCGCTTGTCATCCCCACTACCACGCCCGCGTGTACGTCCGGAGTGGGTGCGCCTAGGCCGTGCCGTAGGGAGAGAGGAATTCCAAGCGTCACGCCTGCTGCGAGAACCGGGCCCGCGCCCCCTCCCTTGCGTACACCCCAAGCGTCCTTCCCGCACCAACAAACTTAACGCACAACGTACCGGCGTGTGGGACCGGAAACTGGTGGCCCCAGAGGCGGTGATACAAGAGCGGCAGGGTGTGTGGAAGCAAATAAAAACTGCCCGTTAGATTTAGAACTGGGTTGCTCAGCTAGCTGAGTTCCCTTTCGCTTTATCAGAATCTATCTATTGCTTGCTGTAATAAATAAACAGAAATAAAGTAGTAATTAATTAGCTGATTATAGTAGATTGATTTAGGCATGCTTGTTTCGGTTTAGTTTCTGACTTCTAGTTTACTATTTTTTAATTTTGTTTTTTTAGCTTTTTAGTTTTTTTATCCGTATTAGTTTGTATTGTATGGGCTAATATGTTTTTTTATTTTTAAAAATTTAAAATTTAATTATATTAAATAAATCACTATCAGATATCGTGTAAAATAAACTAATTATAATAAAAAACATAAATCAGCTTATTACACCGAACTGAACGGCCCCTAATCCTGCTGTTTTCAAGCGTCTGCAGGCATCAGGCCAACCGGAGAATGCCACGTGCCAGGACGCCGGCTGTTTACGACGTCATTATCGGGAGGCAGAGTGGTGGCGTGGCTGGAAAGGCCTCCGGTTGGTCCGGCATTCGCCATGTCACAGATCTCCAGGATCACACACTTGCTAGGACAAGTGTCTAGTTCAAGCACATTTGGCATCACCTTGCACACAAACTAGACAACACCACCAGATAATCTTAATTTCATTGTACAGACGTACAATGTATGCCATGTCTAGAAAAGATAACACTAGATTAGAGACTTTAACTATTCTAAGCTAAGATGGCCATTACAAAGAATGCAGTATCCTGGTTCAAACTTACAAGTTACGGAATGTACCAAAAAATGTAGCTAAAAATGCTTGCCATATCTCTCTCTCACCTGCATATGATACTGCTTGTAATGCTGTGGCTGCCTGTGAATTATTACTAGCTCCTAAGGCTTAATTGGGCAAAATATCCCATGATTATTGTGTTTGTGGACAAACTTGCCTGGAAGGCAGCGAAAGTTGTTGGCCTGCCCAACTGCAGGGGCCCGTTTGTCCCACGCCCGCAGTACAGCCGCTCACCGTCTCTTCCCCTCACGATACGTGGCTCCGCACAAAATCTCCAAAGTACCCTTTGGAAATCGCATCCCAGTGTACCTTGGCCACATGAAAGTTTGCACCGCTCGTTATTTGTAAGTTGTTATTACAGCAATGAATCCCATGATTTGCTAATTATCAAATGCTTTGAGTACAATACTGGTTTTCCTTTGTTCCCTAAACCCTCATGTACTTGACAGTGGCGAAAGCAGTGGGCATATGCAGCTAGTACTATGCAGAGTGGTCATTGGTCAATCCTGTTTATTTCAGCTGTTTGATGTCACTGTTTGTGGGGGAGTCGGCTAAGCATCTCGCTGGTGGTAAGTCTGCACCTTTTAATGTTATTATCTTTCAATTAGAGCATCCATATGATTTCTCTCAAATATTGAAATATGAATAGTAAGGTTAACAGAAATGGAGTGAATTTTGTCGGCAATTATCATGCGAATATGAAACACCGGCATTTATTCCCTACATATAGTAGTACAAATTATTCGCATTGACGTGCTCGGTGCTCATGCCTTCATGACTTACTCATGCTTAGCA
This sequence comes from Melocanna baccifera, assembly GCA_036346265.1. NCBI lineage: Eukaryota > Viridiplantae > Streptophyta > Magnoliopsida > Poales > Poaceae > Melocanna > Melocanna baccifera. Next base: position 3,533,572 of record CM070682.1, read on the forward strand.
TAACTAAAAGTAGAATCTACCCGCCGCCGGTACGTAAGGTAAAATATTTATTGAGCACACCAGAGACTGAAGTGACACTCTGGCAAGCAAGGGCAGATCAGTCCAACCACCATGGAGTCCGAGGCACATGTCCAAAGGACCAAAGCCAGATTCCCCTGCTCCGCGATATATCGCGGCGAGAAGGCGAGAAGCGCAAGGCGACACTGCTCCTCGGGGGCGGGTATAAAGCAGGAGAGATAGGGACGAGCCCGCCGGACAAGAGGACGACAGCACGCGAGCCACAGAAGATCTCGTCCTTCTCCTCCCCCTCTTCCTCCAGTCCAGTCCCCCATCACCGCCACCCCCCGCGGCCACGGCCGCCACGCGGGCCGGGCGGCGCCTCGCTGCGGCACGGCGGAGACGTCTCCGGAGGGGCGGGATCGCCGTCTGATTCGGTGCGCGCTCGCGGTCTCATTTGGCTCTCTCTGTGTGAGTGTGAGTGCGTGTCCGCGTGGTGAAATGGGGGCTAGAGTGCGTCGGGGGGAGGTGATCTGGCGCCGCATCTGCGGTGTAGTCGAATATTTTTGTGCTTCTTTTGCGGGGCTCTTTGGGTGCGCATTTGCGGCGTAAGGCTGGGTGTTTCGAGGTGAATTTTGGTGGGGAGATCGGAAATGTGGGTGATCCGGTGACCCATTCATGGTTATAGCCAACTCCTCGGGGTTTTCTCTGGTCGTTCGGTGAGGTGGCGGGCTAATTTTTGGAGGGTTTGACTCGGTGTGGATGTTGGAGGTTGCGATTAGCCTCGTCGCAGCGCCTCGATTTTTTTTTCGTTTTACTTTTGGGCGTTTGGAGTTGAGGCCTCGACTCGCAGCATTGTTTCCGAATTGATCGCGCATTGATTCGTGCAGCGTGCTGATAGTTTTGCGATTTGACGAATGTGCGTTGTAGCAGTGGTGGCAAAAGGACCACTTTCGTCATATCATTTTACGGTATGATGATAATCTGGTCGTTGTGGTATCGATGCGAATTTCAGCTTTGCAAGTTGCGTTGCCAAAAGCAACCGTGTAATAATGACTGATCTATGGCTTTTTACTAAGATGCGATGAGCAAGAACTGTAGTATTGTTTAACATCTTATTGTGCAACTCCTCCAGGAATTGGTTCAATAGAAAGATCAAGTAGGCAAATTCCGCAGTCCATATGATATATTTATTTTTTGATCTTCAGATAACAGCTCAATACTGCTTTGATTTCACCAATAATACCATGATTTAGGGAGTGATAACATTTGATGTGCATTTCAAATTGTTTTTCGTTTCTGTTATTGAGGTTCAATGAAAGTTTTGCGGCTTAATTTCGTTTAGGTTCATGATTCATCAGAAGGGATGGACGGGAGTCAACATATGGAACTCCACTACATAAACACTGGATTTCCATACACCATCACTGAGAGCTTCATGGATTTTTTTGAAGGCCTCACATATGCTCATGCTGATTTTGCTCTTGCAGATGCCTTTCACGATCAGGTACCAAAAATACAATTGCCATTTTCCCAATCTATCTTATGCAACAGCTAGCTGATTCCTTCTCCTTGAACCCTTGACTGCCAACGTTTGATTGTTTACTATTGCTTTTCGTAACGACGTATATTTGCCATGGAATATTAAGTAACTTGTGTCTTGAGTAAAAGATCCTATTTAATATCTTCAGCTACTTTATAAACCAAATTTGATAGTCTAAAAAAATTTGGTGAATCTAGATTTCTGGTAAACCAAATTTCAAAGTTTGATAGTTGACGCGCTTCGCAAATCTTGATTTTTTCATTGGTAGGAAAAGAACACATTTTAGTCTAATACTAACTATTTTTTTTTAAAAAAAAATGGAGTCACTCGGCAACGGGGAAAATAATGATTCTTGGAACCTTGCTTTTCACATAACTCACAAAAGAAAGCTTGGAAATTATTCAGAATGGATATGTCTCAATCATGACCTTAGCTACTGATCCGTTATCATTGTGTGTTTAACTCACACTTATTTGTTGCTAATGTGCAGGCTAATCCGTACTGGACAATGATGCATACAAACTCGTATAAGTATGGATATTCTGGTGCAGGAAATTATTACAGTTATGGGCATGCTTATGACATGAATGATTGCATGCATAGAGCAGATGGTGGACGCAGAATTTGGGATAGCACCACACCTGTAAACAGTACTGAATCTCCCAATGCAGTACTGCAGGGTGGTGAAGCTCTTCATGCAAGTGCAAATTCTACTACTGAGGAATGTAAGTTCAAGCTCACAGTCCACGATCACTTCTAGTAATGCCTAGTCGAGAAATAGTGCTCTGGAACATCACTATGGGATTTCAGCTATATGAGCATCTCTGGCTAAGGTGCTAAGGATCAATTACTATATTTTTCAAATGAGCACTATGAACTTCTTGCAATTAGTGTACCCTTTGGTAATGATAACTTTTTTTTTTGGGGAGGGGGGGTGTCTCTTATAATTCTGCACGCCTCTCTTACATTTGAATTTCCAATGAACTCAAGTCTGCTGCTGTCCTAGCTAATTTCATTTACTTTACTGGCTAGCTGTTCAGTAGAATATTTAGTAGTTGTGAATTTATTTTCCATTGCAACTCAAGACATGTATACAATTAGAGTTGTTGTTCATGAGTTCCATTGTTTGAAATCAAGGTAGTTTTACATCTAAATTGCATTGTAAACAAAATAGTACTTCCATTAGCCTTTCCTTTCTAAGAGGGCCAGTAAGCACACATGCATAGTTCTATAACCAAGAAACTCTGAAGCTTTGTCTTCCGATGAAGGCATGAAGCCGTTTCTCCCTTTGCTCGCTGTTTGTCATATAACAAGAAAAGTTTGTCAGTGTCAGACCATTGGTGATTGGCATTGTATGATTTATTTTTTGTGCTAACATTTACCAAAAAGAGCACAGTTGATTAGATGCTTACAAAAATAAAAAGAAAAGAGGAGTTTGGAATTGAGCTTCTTAATGCCTGACTGCCTGTGTCATACCTTTGCACTCCTGTTGTTATTTCATTGTACACTTGCAGGTTATTGCAAAGTAGACAGCCTTGGCCATGTACTAAGATTACTAGCTGTCTCTCTTGTTACATAGTCTTACACATTGAAATCATCCAATAACTGGTTCATTTTTCAATACCAAGCGTGCATACATTGGGGTCTATGACCTGTCCATGCGATGTGTTAACAGAACCTTATGCATTTAGTTATCACATAAATAGTAACTGAACATTTATAAGATTTGAACCTTTTCCTTCAAGTCAAACAATTGAACATCAATCCATCTTTGTTTTGGTACTCTGATTTTGTTTTCACTTACAGGCATCCAACAACCAGTGCACCAAAATTCAAGCAGTCCTCAGGTAAATGATTTTTTTAGCATGCTTATCTTATCTTACCTAGTCTTCTCCTGCAAATGCATGTGGTAGGGTTTGCCTGCCCTCCTGATTTCATGTTGTATGTGCGAATGCTTTTTATGGTTTACCTTATCTTGTATGATTCCAAGTCAAAATCATTTTATTTGTTGGGCTATAGTATGTATGCCATAAAATTGCCTCCAGTAGCTAATAATTTTAATATCTGACCATGTCCCACATGTCGACTGTATGGCACTTTTATTGATTTACACCTGACATTCTATATATTATAAAATTCCACATCTATATATTATAAAATTGTGTTCTTTGACTCCATATATCATATGCGAAGTTTGTATCTCATTCCCTCAAAAGGTACTGAAACATGACTGCTGTAGTTTTTTCCACCGAGTGTTCTATGATGCCGCTTATGTGTTGTGTGAAGTTTATTTCTCATTCCCTCAAAAGGTACTGAAATATGATTGTCATGGCCTCCAATTGATTCACTGAAAATTAGTATGTTATATTTTCAGGTTATTTGGCAAGACAACATCGATCCTGACAACATGACATATGAGGTTAATGACTTCTCTTGAATGATTTATGTCACCATGTTCTCATATGTGTATCATCTTAATTTTTTTCATCTGATTGATATCTTTAACTTGATCTAGATAGGTAAATTACACCATGCATTATTGAATTGGTCAATGGTATAGTTCTCATTTGGGTGCTTCCAGGGCCAAAATACTCGACATTAAGGATGTTATGACCATGGTTCTAAAACTAGGTCTACTCGACCGAGTACTCGTACCAGGTCCCTTCACCGAGTATGAGTAGGCAAAAACGAGTACCTAACAGTTTTAACCGGTATAATCGTCCGTTTAATCACTATACTCGGCTAACAGGCCGTTTAACCGGCTGTAGGAAGCTTGATAACCCTCTCCATATGGCTGGTTACTGTCTAAATTCTTACTTTTTCTATAGAGATTGTGCAAAGATTGAGGCAATCATGGGGGGAGTCCTAGATTGTATTGAACGTTTTTACACATTCATGATCACATATCACAAGTAGAAATGAGAGTATATAATTGCATTGCTATGATTGTTGTTTTTCTTCCCTTTTTTTGTTTAGCACATTGGCGGGCATTAATTGGATCAGCTACTCCAAAGCTAAACCATTGTATTGAAGGTTCTAAATTTTACATGTACTTTTTCTAGATGTGAAAGGAATTGGAGCCCATTCGAATTGGGACTTTCTTTCATTCTTGTTTCCAGCTGAAAATTTACATGATGAATCTCCAATTATCTATTTCTTCATTTGTGATTTTTTCTTTTTATTCTTCTAGCAGCCAATGTTGGCAACTGATTTTTTTACTACATATATACATCAAAATAGTAGCATCAAATGTTGCTTTGATTTTATATGAATATACATATATAAATCCATTATTGAAATATAAAAACCGGTTATAAGGCCGATTACCGTATAATCACTACAAAGTGAAGTGACCGAGCGAGTACCGGTTACCAAGTTTTAGAACCTTGGTTATGACTCCTTGCTGCTTGTTAATTTATTGAGAATATTAATTTGCATTGCAAATTAATCCACTAGTATTTCCCCCAATTGCTAATGATTATTTGCCTTTGACACCAGCTATTAACCATTTCTCGAAGTCACTTATCGTTTCAGTTGCTGCTGATAACTATCTGGAGCAGCCAGTTCTTCTGTATTCAGTTTATGAACAGCTTTTCTTGGTGAAAAGTTTGGTCATTTCAAGAATAGGAGTCCTCGACAGAATAAAAATGAATTTGCTTTGTCTGTGTCCATTGTAATGCTGATTTCTTCATTTGCAACTCAAATGAAAGTACTATAAGCATAGGTGTTTTCACATGCTATATGTGGATCGGAAGTTGTAGATCTATTATCTACATATAGAAGGAAGCAAAGTAGCCAGCACAGCATTATATTAGGCTCCTCTAAATTTATAGACTTGCATGCATACCTTCGTTGCTTAATAATTTAGATGAAGAAAACTATTGTTACTTGAATAATCATGTACCAGTCTTTTTTGGTGTGTTTATCTGAAAATACATGCTTGTCACAGTCACAGCTACATACATACACTGCTTTTCCTTGTTTCATGCAATGGTACTATTCATGTAACAATGTAGCTTCAATGGTTAAACTGTATATTCACTGATCATTCGATGGGGAAGTTTTATCATTTATTTCATCGTGGTACATGTCTTATGTTTCTTCTCTCATTTGATTTTTTCTTTAACTTGGTTTACTAATAAGTTTTTGTTGACAGGAATTGTTGGATTTGGGTGAGGCAGTTGGGACCCAAAGCCGTGGTCTCTCCCAAGAACACATTTCATTACTTCCAGTCACAAAGTACAAGTGTGGTTTCTTTTCGAGGAAGAAAACACGCCGTGAAAGGTCAGATCTTGTTGTAATCTTTTTATGCCAGTCAGTTCTTGACTATGACTTTTCCCTGGCCTTTACCCTCAGAAGCATGCCATATTAGTTCTGTGTGCATTGATATGGTGCCGCATCCTTGGTGTAATATGATGGTTTCTGCTAACCGTAGAGAATGCAGTTAGTTGCAGCAACTTTGTACTGCTTCTTAAATAGAAACGAATTTAACTTGTAGGACTTTCCTTTGGGTAACAGGTGTGTAATTTGCCAAATGGAGTATAGGAGAGGTGATCTGCAGATGACACTTCCCTGCAAGCATGTATACCATGCCAGCTGCGTGACAAGATGGCTTAGCATTAACAAGGTCAGCTATCAGAAAATGAAACGATCCATGTATGCTTCCCAATTCCCCCCTGCTTTTTTTTTTTTTTGCTTACAAGAGTATACATTTCTTCTGCAGGTATGCCCTGTTTGCTTTGCTGAAGTTCCTGGCGAGGAGCCCAAGAGGCAATGAGTTATGACCGCCATGAAGTTCTTGCGCTCGGACGCTCACTCCTGCTGTGCCCCAACCGATGCACGATTTCTGCTTGAAGGCAGCTTTGTCGCCCCCCTTAGATTTGTGTATTAGAATCATATTACCAAATATAGGTTATAAGCAGATGTAGTTGGAAGTTGGAACCGCTCCCGAGAGGTTTGCTGTAGACTGTAGAGTTCGTCTGTGAACTATAACTACGTGGTAGATGGTAACATGCTCGATCACGCACGCTTTGCGAGGAGTTTTTGTTCACTGCAAAGAGCATGTGCTAGTTTGTGTTGAATTGATTAAGATTTTGCGAACAATGAAAGATTCGTTTGTTACACTCTCTGCTTTGGCCTGTCAGCTTGCATCTCTTTGCCTGATATGTCTGTGATAGTAACTCTGAGCTTGCTATAGCTTATACTAATCAGGTTTGTTTGACCGTTGGATCAGTCCTGGTAGTATGTAGTGACGGACCTAGGATCAAAATTTAGAGAGGGTTAAAGGAATTTACTCACTAATTTACCGAATACCGAGTTATTGGCCTGCAGTAGGAATGGGAGGGATTGGCAAGACCATCTTTGCATCACTAGTTTACGGACGCAAACGGGCCGGCCTGAGGCTCCAGTCACCGTATGGCGGCAAACAGAGGAGGAAGACGACCTACTGCTCGCGGAGGACATCGAGCGTGTCTTGATTGTTTGAATCAGCCCTCGGATCGATGAACACTCCCAGACAGGATTCAGGCGGTTCGAAACCTTACTCACGCAAGAAGAGTCTAACTGAGGAAAGCAATATTCAGGAGTGGAAAAACAGAGCACTACAGAGCATCCTGCAGAGTCTGGATGCAATTCTTTGTTACTCTGAATTTTGTCGAACGATACACAGTACAAACTACAAAGAAAACCAACTCTCTGAACTTAACTCTGAACATTTCTACATTAGGTGATTCAGACAAGACGACGAGGAGGCATTTGCTAGCCATTCGAAAAATCGCGTCTGAAAACAAAGGATGGATGGAGCACATAAGTTTAGATCATCAGATCAGAAATGTCAGGTTTTCAGATGCAAGAGCAAGGCCTCTAGATGAGGGAAATGAAAATAAATGCCATCTTGGGAGTTTGATGTGGAACCTGAATTGTTTAACAATTCCTTTGATGAACTGAAATATCGAAATCTGCAAATATGATGGTTGTTTTTAACTTGTATCAAGAATCAGATTCAGAAATCTGCAGATACGAGGGATCCCCAGATATGATGATTGTTCTAACTTGTACCAAGAATCAGATTCAGGTGGCCCGGCTGGACTTGCCGTGTCCAGCATCTGCGCCACCCACCTGACCCCTGGTGGGTCCGTCCCTGCCGGTCTCTCGCGTACATGGACGCTTATTGCTTCCTTTTATGCTACTTTGTGTTGTTCCTTTTCTTTGGCTTTGTGGGTAAAGAGATATCCTGCCTTTGCCTGCAGTAGTCCAGGGTTCACTGGTCGTACGGGTGGATCTCTCAATCGATCCATTTGCGGTAGGCGCATAGCGGATCTGAAGACTACTGGAAGAGGGAAGAACTTCTTAGTGCGTGCCATACAAGAGAACTAGTAAGGGAATGTATTGTAACATGTTCTTACCAGGTGCTAGTAGCGAGTCGTGTCCCAACACTGGTCGAGATACTCCCAGACATAGTTACCGCAACCTCAGTAACGCATGCCCAAGCTCAATCGCTCATTAGACTTGAAGAACTTGTATACGTCCCTCCACCAACAGAGGGGGTGTCTCCCCCATGGGCGGGTCTTACGATGAACACTCAGTGGGACGTTGAGATACGGGTTGGGGTTGGAGGTATGGGGGCCTTCGCTTCGGGGAGGTGGCCTCCTGCCACACTCCACTTGATCTTCTTGTGCTACAGCAACTCTTGTGAGTCGGGTGATCTCATCCTATTATTTCTCCATACTAGCAATGTATGCTTGTAGTCGTGGTGTAGGAAAACATGTGCGAAAAGGGTAGTACTTATAGGTTTAGCCAACGCGGCGTATGCTTTGCGAGTCCAATTCGATTTGGCCAAATTCACGTCCGCAAGGGAGCGGCACGTCGGACGATTCGTAGACCAGCGTAACATCACACTTGCTACTCGTCGACGGCTGGGTCCATCCATTTGACTTGAGTACAAGCAAAAAGTTAGTAAGACTATAGTGTGGAATGGAAAGCACAGCGGTTCGAACAGGAAGGGCGTCGAATACGTATCAGGAATTGTGAGAGCCACCGCAAGGACGGCCCGTGCATTCGTCCCGGTAGGAAGATGTAGTACCCCTCTGCGGTCTCAAGCAGGACTCTCTGGAACCTGGCGAGTAGGTCGTTGCGCCAGCCAGTCGGGGCCTCCGGTAGGAAGGTAGTAGCTCCCGCGATAGGAAGGCCAAGCAGCAGCGAGACATCCTGTAGAGTAGGAGCCATTTCCCCGAATGGGAAGTGAAAAGTGTGTGTCTCCGGCTGCCACCGGTCCACCAAAGCTGTCAATAGGGAGCGGTCGAACGGGAAGCGTCGCAACCACTCTAGGCCAACCTGCACGTCTCCATCATCCCTGACCGTAGGTGGTGCATGAATGCCTCGATGTAAGCATCGAAGGCTAAAAGGTCCTCTGCAATACCGAAAAACCTAGTGGCCTTATAGATGGCTTGTCCTTCACAGCAATGTATGTGCCCAAGATTCTGTCCTGCAACACTTGAAGCATACGAGGAAAATTATCGTACACAGCCTTAAAAGACCCAAACCATTTTTCTAAAGCCTTCTACTTCGCACGTCATGCTTTCGCATAGCTAATCTTGTACTTAATTTCTTCTTGATAGCTACCATGATGTGCATGGCCTCTATATCCTTCTTCTCTACTGTCTCTTCATACATCAAATTGGCTATGAATGTAGACGTTAAGTTACGATGCCTCGGCAAAACACTACTTAGAATGCAGGAGTGCGGCTCAACCTTCGAGATAATCCAGTGAGTCTCATATTTCGGTCTATGTGCATACACCCTCCAAAGATAACCGGCCTGCTCGCACTTCACGATGTACTGCTCCTGGCTAGATTTGATGACCTGAAACATCCATTGCATGAACAAGGCTCATAGTTTAATAGCATTATGCAACGATGCCATATCAGCAAATATTGAGTGCAACAGAACATCTGTGCCATGGTATCCCCACGGTGATTCATGCTCGTCATGTGCCACAACATCCTCAGCATCAAACATGTTCCATTCCTGCGGGATGGGAGTTTCGTCCTCATCAGAACTGTCCTCGTTGTCCTCCTATACAACTTCCTCTTCCCAAACCATCTGATCATCGTTCTCTATTTGATACACTATATACATTATATGCTCTCCTTCATCAGCCTGTCCTATAGGCTCAACATGCGGTGACCGATCTTCCTCTCCTGCATCTACCGTATCAATCTTGTCATGAGCAACACCCTTCGCAACCTCTGTGACACCGGCCTTCGGGTCCTCCTCTTGATCAACATGCTGGGCGCCCAAGCCGTTGGTAGGGCCTTGTACAACTTCTTTTGGACATGGTTGCACAAGTAGCATACACTCGTATCCACGTCGCCGACAACCTTTCACAAAGCCCTTCCACACAACAATGTGCATTAATCTTCTCAACTCCCATCTAATGTGAATGAGAGACCAGCTCCGAAGCCCTTGTATGGTGGCGCTGCACACCTCAGGGTCCAACGAGAAACTACGGGTGAACTAGTGCATTACATCTACGGTTCAAGCATTCTCGCCGTCAGGGTGTACCAAAATGGCTTGCGCAAAACTGTTCAAGTCAACATTGTTCAGACCTCATGAACGGTGTCGACACCATAATGCACTTTCAATGTAGTGGGTATCGGCATTGCTGATGTCTGCCTGCAAATATTTTCAATGTTGCAACTAATCAAAACACATTGCACATAATGGAACTACTACTATACTGTAATTTACATTTCTACAGCATTTCACCTATCATGAACAACTACACTACAAAATGGTTAAGACGTCGTTCATTTAGTAAGATAGTGGCAATGATTAATGTGTGGGCCTCTTCATATCGGTTATTTTTTCCTCATACCGTAACCACTCTTTATTCGCACCCGCACCGCTCCCCTTCCTTTGCCTTAGTACACATCAACTCCCAATTTGCTCCCATGCACATCGATGCCGCTCTTCTCTCTCTGCTCGAGCTCACTTCTCCTATAAATAATTCCTAATGGGTGTTAATAATTTACATGACATTGACAAAATTAATTAAGTAATTAAGTATACGGCATACTGATTTAAATCCCAATATACCAGTTTTAATAGTATGCGTGAATTTTCAATGTACTTACGATATTAAATTCATTTATTATAAATTATAAATGTTTTCTAATAATGTTTTGCATTTTTATATGGCTAACCAATTTTTTGAGTACTTCAACATGCCATGGGATCCTCCCAGTTAAATATTCGCAACGAAATAAATTAATTACACGTGTATTTCTCCTCCCTTTCATTTTTCTCCTATGTTTCATCTAGTCTTTCCTCTAACGGAACTAGTTCCTTCCTACCTAATGCAATTAATTCATCTAACCAAAGTTATACTATTATTTTCTACAACTATAATTTTTTACGGATGCTAATTTTATACTAAGCAAACTATTTACTTAACACAAAAATATTGGCTAAAACATAATAAAATTTTTACATCGCAGAAGTAGCGGAACCTCCTACTCTCCTTCCTCTCCCTCTCCCTCTCCTCTCCTTTTCTTCCCTCTCATCTCTTCTTTCTTCCCTCTTCTTTCTATTGCGCTCAGCGTTGGTGGCTAAAGAATGCGTTTGGCCCAGCCGAGCGCCCAATTATATATGCTATCTAGTCACTGAATGGTCGGACGACTGGAGCCTATCACCCAACGGTAGTAATAATTGCCTGTGTGTCGCTCTCCCATTGGGCGACAGAGTCTAATTGCCCAATGATTGGGTGACTAGAGGCCACTTCTATAAAAAAATAAGCGCGGGTATATTTATGTATTTTTGAATAAAAAATAGATTATTTAAAAAAAATTAAAAAAGGACAAAAGGCTAACCAGAATTCATACTTACATAATACTCTAGTAAGTAGAATACGACTAGTGAGTAGTACTAGACTACTAGTAATAGTAAGGACATTTCCCAGAGTACGTAAAACAACTAGCTCCAAATTAAGAGCAGATTGGTGTGTCAACACCGTCCTTCTCCCTAAACTATTCATGTGTCAGTACACTAACATAGATACTCCTTGGACAACCTGGTCAACAAACAAAACAAACCAATCTACGCGATAATTGACAAATAGACAAGTCTTAGGTACCGCTCTGCCTTCGGCTTCTGGCTTCTTCTAGAAAGTTACTTAGAACACGTCGATTTCTTAATTTTGTTGGAGCGGCCCCTTGGTCTCACTAATCTGCTCATGCATCCCATGGTGCTTGGAGTTTTGGAGAAGGCACAGGGGCAGTAGTTTGCAGTGTAATAGAAGATTCATTTGGCAGAAAACGGGGCCAGCGTCTTCTTCCTCGTGTTGACAGCAGCCACCCATGCCTTAGGGTCCTCATCGTTTACATTGGACATTAGGTAAACAATGTCGTTGTCGCTGTCGTCGTGCACACTCAAGGAGAGGGCAGCAATTCGCAGTTTCTTCAATGTCAGCTTCTCGGCCTTGCCATACCACAGCTCAGGCAGTGTGTCAGAGTGACTTGGGTCTTCCACCGAGATGTTAGAAACGTCAACCGTGTGACTCTCCCATGTCGCGTCCCTTGGCCGTCACCGATTGAATCGCAATGACGTGAGAACTCAACTCTCAATCTGATAACAATTGTCACGATCCACTTGATGACACTGATTCAAACCAAGCACAAGTAATAGATTACCAATTCCAAAACCGAATACAAAGTATTGGGGGATACAAATTGAGAGAGAATTGGAAGCAAGGATTGGGAAGAAGCAATAGATTAGGAAGAAGCAGGGATTGGGAATTAGAGAACTGGAGTTTGGGGGGATCAACAATGGGGAGAGGACAGCTGAGGCGAAAACATGTTCTATTCTTCGATCCCCTGTGCAGCTGATGTTTGGCTTCCTTTGTAGTTCCTCCCTTTCTAGCCGATTGGGCCAAGAGCTAGCCCACTTGTTGTCTATCCTAGCGGACCAACTCCTAAGGACCTATGTCCGTGGCATTCCTCCCCTATTGAAATCCGGCTTGTCTCCAAGCCGATTCTATGCCGCGAAGCCACCGGGATCCCATGGCACTTGAAGTAGCCTCAAAGCTAGAACACCAAGCATGGCACATTCCCATGATGTTGCTTTCCTGCCGTAGAACTCAATCACTTGTAGATCAAATGATGACATTAGCTTCACCTTGCTTTGCTAGCTCATGAAGGATGGCCAAGGCGATGGCCTTAGCTGGACTCCCTGGCTCCCAGAATGCATTTGAATGGGCGGTGCCAAAGACGGTAGCCTCCTGTTGCCTCCAAAGGCCTCACCACACTTCTGTTGCTCAACCAGAAGAGGTAGGGAGTATGGTTACTTCGAATGCATGCCACCATGATCGCAAATGAACGCCAGCCATGGTGTCGATCATAACTCCGCATCGTCTCCCATGATCTCCACTTGCATAGGTGGTGGCCCTAGTTGCCGCTCGGTCATCTTCATCGGTGGTGCCCACAATACCACTGTACTCTTGTCAAACATTTCCTCAAACACCTTGTACATGTTAGATAAGGCGAGGGCACCAGTGATGATGACGTCACTGGTGTCAAGCACCATGGTAAATGGTGGTGTGGGGTCTAGAGAAGAACCAATAGAAGCGAAGACAAGTGTCGGTTTGACACTCAGCCAGGGTGAAGCCTCGAAGTCGACATCGGCATGCACGTGCACTCCGTCGAATAGTTGGGTGCAACAAAGTCACCGGTGATGACATGCATCGAAATGGCAACAACGGTAGGTGACGATCGTTGAGAGTTCCCTAAGTGCGGGAATAGCCATGGGCACGCCCTTCAAGACCAGGACATGGTCGTGACATGGAAGTAGGCGATGCAGATGTTGAGGCCCAAAGTCGAACGTTTGGCGAGCGTCTCAGGGTCACGGTTGGTGGCCACGATGTCGTGGTCGGTGCCGATGGCGTGCCCCTCACATGCCATTGAGCACTTGGCAGGCTTCGCGTCGACGATCTTGGTGGTGAAGTTGTGGAGAGCGTCTGCACATGGAATAGAGGCCATAGCGTGGCCCACCTCAGTGAGCAAGGAGGACATCGGCGTAGTCACCGATGTGGCTTGTCTTCCAAGAGAGCGTGTGTCTTCATTGGCATTTCATCAAACACCTCCTCTTCATTGACCACACCAAACCCCATAAACATTGGCAAGCGACAAACATCAATGAGCAAGCACATCATTGTTCTCATGCTCAATATCCAGCTTTCGCCTTTTGCCATCCAAGCCCTCTCCAGACCATGCCCGCTACCACAACAAGTCATCGTGCGGTTGGAGGACATGTGGCGTCTCCTCATCCTACACCACATCCTTAAGAGGCATTGCATTGAACACCTCAAGGGCAACACTTGCTACCAAAGATCGCAACAACCATGGGCTAGTATCACACTCCTTGCCCTCCTGGTCACCTAACACCCTAATCGCGGGCTCCGATACCGTCATGTCCCTTGGCCATCAGCGATTGAATAGAAGTGACATGAGAACTCAACTCTCGATTGGATACCAATTGTCATGATCCACCTGATGAACACCGACTCGAACCAAGCACAATTAATAGATTACCAATTCCAAGACCAGATACAAAGTATTTAGGGATACATTGAGGGAGAATTGGAAGCAAGGATTGGGAAGAAGCAGGGGAATGGGAATTAGAGAACTAGAGTTTGGGGGAAATCAACAATGGGGAGAGGAGCAAAGTTGTTAATACCGTTTTGGTACTGCCATACTGTCTGGTACGTACTGTACTATCATCTAAACTGATACAAAATAGACCTACGTACCGTACTGGTCTAAATATTGGCCAATACCATCCATATCGACTCGATACTGGTCAATACCGGCTTTGATACCGATCAATAACGGCTGATACCGATGGAATTGATAATACCATTTATTGAACTATATGCTATATTTGATAGTATTACTATGTATTTGAAATAATATTAATAAATGATATTTGATGTGCATATAATTAAACAAATATATACTTATAAATATATATATATACTCATATTAGTATATTAAATCTAAAATTATGTATCATATAGATCGATATCGAACGTACCATTTGAAAGAACCCAAACCCTAATACCCTAATTAAGTAGGCAAGCTGCAGTATTTATTAATTTAAGCATCTAATCATTGTAAGCATTCATCACATCAGTTCCATTGCAATTTTGTGTACAAATTAAAACTACCTAAGTGCATAGCATTTTATCAAACTATATTACAATTTCAAATACAAAAGGAATTTACATATTGCAATGCAGTGCATAAAAATATTTACAAACAGTTTACAATTGAATTCCATATTTGCAATTGCATCAAATATATTGATTACAGTGTATGTACAAAAATGATTTTCAAAAAGGAGGGAGGAGTGGTGTATCTTCGTGGTTTCGGGGAGCGAGCCGAGTAGCGCCTTTTGTCCATTGCCTGCAATTAGACTGCCATTAGAACCAAACCAATCCTATTTCTCTTTTAGCAATTAGAAAGGTATTTAGTGAGCAATCCAAGGGAGAATAAAAGGAATGAAGAAGCGGATTGCCGTCAGTTGCCCCTGGGCTGCGAGGGCCAGTGCGAGACTGTCTTAGAGACTCCCCAGACCGTCCCGGGCCGGTCGGCACCTCTCGTCTCTGTGGGCATCATCATTCGGCACATCAAAGAAAATTCAAGCCCACATCACTTACCTCAGCCCGAAAACCCGCAAACTATATTTTCATGTCAGCCCATTTATCTCCAAAGCCCACTGATATTTCTTTAAGCCACAAAGCCCACAAGCTATATTTCATATCAGCCCACATTGTAACCAGCCCAATTATCTCAAGCCCTCAGAAAGCCACATATTTCTTTCATTTTCAACCCCAAACTGTAGCAGCAGTGTTTAAGCCACTCTTCAAACCAGAGGGTATACAGCACAGGAACATAAGACTCAGAAAGGGACAAGCGCAAGGACACAGCCAGCTGCTTACAGCTCCCAGTCGATGCAATTCCCAGAAGGGACTAACTCAGATGCAACCATCCCCCAAAAGCTCAGTGTATCTATCCCTTCCTGCATACCCCAGTATTGCCCAAGCACACAGCCGCAAGAGCTCAGCAAACCAGAGATCCCAAGTTCCCAAGCCAAGATTTCATCACCCAATCTCCAGCTCGGTGTGAAGCCAAGGGGAAAGGAGACAAGAACAAGAGAGCTATGTTACGCTACGAATAAGAGATTCTGACACCTTCGGCTAGAGGCCAGGAGGTGGAGCCAGAGCAGTGCGCCTAGGAGGAGGAGACCGACCCACAAGAACAAGTGCAACCAGCGTGAACCCAGGGAGCAGAAGGGGACCACATCGAGCCAGTGACGACCGACAAGGATCCGCGCGTACGTCTTCTTCCCCGACAGCGACCTCGTGAAGACAGCTTGCGGCCCCTCACCCACCTTCCTTTCAACCGACAACAAGTAGGCCACCCTTTCTTTTTCCCTTTCTTAGCGGAGTCCCCAAATCTTTCTTGGGAGATTTCCTCTTGTGGGACCCGAACCAACACCCCTCATCAGCAACACTTCCCTGCGGCACCTCAGCTAAACCATCCCAGATTCCAACCTCCAGGTGTTACCTCGCAGCCGACAGCCCTCTAGGACTTTGGCACGCCCGGGAGGTAGGCCAACAAGGACCTAAACCCCAGCCCCGTCGCCAAATCCTTCAACAACCAACCATGAGTGTAGGTTAATAGAAGTAAAGTAGCATAATACCAGGGTGTTTCCAGAAATTAAGAGGGTAGCACAGATCCAGCAAGACCCCCCAAACCTCAACCGTGAGACGCCAGTTTGGGCCGGATCCCCTCAGATCCGAGCCAAGAAGAAGTGGGGAACGAGTGGGAGAAGAGGAGGAAGTAGAGAGAGAGAGGGGAGAAAAGAAGAGACGCCGGCGGCGGCGGTAGAAGGTGCGGTAGAGGGAGGCGGCGCAGGAGAGAGAAGGAGGCGCAGGTGGCGGAGGAAAGAGGGGGCCGAGCTAGCGAGGTAGCAGGCGGCGGTAGGAGTAAGCGGGGCGGCGCAAGAGGGGAGAGGGAGAGTAGAACGGCGGCGGTGGAGGAGTGAGGCGTCGGGTGAGAAAAAAAGAGAGCAGAGAGTAGAGGGAGTAGGCATTGAAGGGGCGGCGGCAGGGAGTGAATAGGGTAGAGGGGAGTTAGGGTAGAAGGGGAGTAAAGAGACCGGGTGGGCCGCGCAGGTGCGGGCCGCGTGGGCCAGGTGGACCGCGTGAGCATGAGACCGTGGGCAAAAGGGGGATTTTGGGGCCGCATTTCCTTGATTTTGTTGTTCCAGTGTTTCCCTTTTTCAGATTAAAAAGAGATCTTTTCTGCAGTTATTAGATTAGGTTATTTTCAGGGATAGCTTAGCTAAATAATTTCATTAGTAGCAGTTTTATGGATTTAGCTCATAAGAATAAAAATAGTATATATATATATATATATATATATATATATATATATGTATATGTATATGTGTGTGTGTATATATATGTGTATATATAGAGTGGAAAGAAAAGGAGTTTCTTAAAATTTATATGTAAATACCTATTTTGTAAATCGGGCATCGGCATTGCAGAGTTCGAGCCGGGCACGTCGAAGGAGCAAAACCGTTTTTTTTATCATTCCGGTTCACGCTACTACTCAGGCAAGCTCATTTTGACCATGCACTTAGTTATGTTAATTGTATTTGGTATTTTTTCAGAAATGCTAATAATTATATTTAGTTGCATAAAAGCTAATTCTTTCTTTATCAGTTACGAGAATGATGATGTTTATTATGAGTTATTTGAGAAAAGAAAAGAAAAGAAAAGAGAAGAAAAAGAAAGAGAAAAAGAAAAGAAAAGGAGAAAGAAAGAGAAAGAGTTAGTAGCTGTGGTACTGCTGGAGCAGCAGGCCCACAGACAGAGGTGTGTATGTACATATAAGTATGTGTGTGTAAATATATGGTGGGTAAAGGGGTTACGGGAAAGGATGCAGAGAGGTTAAGGGACCCCTTTACATATGGATAGCATGTAAGGATTTAACCCATTTTCACTCGGAATTGGGAACTGTAACTATCGTGCCAACCATCTCCCCGTCTTGGGCGGGCAGAATTTAGTAACCCGTTACGTTAACCAGTCCACCACATTGGGTAAGTAATTATCGTGAGTCGATATGGATGAAGCTCGGGACCGATGCGCAAGTCCGGATATGAGTAAGTCCCAGAAGACGCTATATGCGTTAAGTGGAGTGTTGGGCCGGGAGCCGGTCCAACCAAACACTATTAGAACTCGGTGGAGCCCAAGTGAGCGACTTGGTACACCGACGGACAATAGATGGGCTGGTGGATGGAATAACGTAACCGGAGAAAGGTTCTGTGTTTTGAGCTTGAATCCGCACCTACGGCAGTGTGGAGAACCTAGTTCAGAAGGTTCAGAGCAGCTTTGGGTAAAGTGGTGCAAAGCCTGTGCAGTGCTAATAAAATCATGAATTCATGCCAGTTCGTTGGAATGCGGACTACAGTGATCACTAGGGATCGTGCCTTACCGGGTGGAAAATAGACAGATTTATAATTAAAAGATGACAGATATTTTCGGGTAAAAGTCTACTTTCGGAATAAATGATTAGAATTTGGACTTAAGGACATGAGAGCATTCCAGTGCATTTATTACTGTTATGCTTGCTGGGTACTGTGGTACTCACCCTTGCTATTACTCTCCTTTGTTAGACCCTACTTTGCTCCTTGAATCGTACGAGCACGACGAGGGGGAGGCAAGCCCCGCAGAGCAGGCAGGAGAGGAGGAGGACGACGACGAGGAGCCTGACGAGGTGGACCCTGTATACTTCGGCTGGGACGAGTAGAAGGCCCAGCGGAGCAGGCGGGAGAGCCTTGGGGTATTAGTCATGCTTTTGTTAAACTACTTTTGTAAAACCAGACTTTAAGCCCTGTGACAACTGTTGTAATAAAGACGACAGTATCTATATTATTGTTCTGCTGCACTACTCTGGTAAAGGCTTATTATTTGTCGGAGCAGTGTTTTACTGATCAGGCAAATAGTAATCCGTATGCCACACGTAATTCCGAGGGATAATGATGTGGGGGCCTCACACCATTATAAAAACTAAATCATATAGCCTTAGGAGGAGAGCTGGGGCGAAAGCCTATTTTGTTCTTCGATCCCCTGTGCAGCTGCCGCTTAGCTTCCTTCTCTCTTCCCAAGCGACTGGGCCCAGAGCCAGCCCACTTGCTGTCCATCCCAACAACCCAACTCACAAAGGCCCACGTCCGTGACATCCTGCCAATCCTCCCAAAGTCTTCCAAGTGGTGGCTGTCCAATACTCGTGCAGCTCCGTGCCCAAGCCGCTCTCTTTGTCGTCGTCGTCGAGGAATTCCATCTCGATGAGCCTGATCAAACCATTGCTGCAGGTGACGTCCCGGATCGGCCGTGGGCAACCGTCCGGGCACTCGTCCTTGTTTCCAGCCATCAGCTCAGTCAGGGGGCTGAAACGCACCACCGGCATTTCGTCGAGCAGGTTGCAGACGAGCATGTCCCGCCAGAGATGGACCCAGCCCAGCGAGCCTCCTCCGACAGCGATCACCTTGTCAGCGTTGTGAAACAGCACCTTGTCCCTGCCACAAGACGGCTTCAACTCCAGCATTGCCACCTTGGTGCTCCACTCCGTGGTCTTAGTCTCTTAGACGAGAAGACGTGAAGGTCATACTGCTAAACCTCCGGGGCGAACTGCTTGTAAAGGACGGCGACGACAAAGTGCTCGCCGCTGCCGTCGTCGGCGCAGCTCATGAGGCCAACTTCCTCGGCTCTGAAGACGCGCGGGTGGGGGCACGGGAGCAGCTCGAGCGACGGCTTGGCTGGACCTGTAGACGAGGTACTCGCAGAACCCCGGCACTTCCATGGACCTCCTGGGCACGCAGGTGAAGGAGACGCGGAGTATGACGAAGGCGCCGCCCGCGCCGACGACGAGGGTCTCCGCGGCGAAGTCCTCGCACCTTCAGGCCGGGGCAGTGGACGCAGAAGTGGGAGACGGCCGGCGGGTCGGCGAGCCAGAAGGACACCTCGACGGTGTGGCCGGTGCTCATCACGGCGGTGGCGTTCTTGCGGTCGGCAGTGCAGGATGTGGGGGCGGGCGGTGGCGGCGGAGAGCCTGGAGCCCTGGACCTCGTTGCTCTTGCACTCTTGGTGCGGCTTCGAGCCTTCGACAAGGATGCGGAGACTCCAATTATTTATAACTTCTCAAGGCCCAGCCCACTAGGGCCATCTCCAAGAGAGCACATGCTCCAAGAGAGGCCAGAGCCGCACTAGACCTGACCAGACCAGACCGCCCTTCTCGGCGCCGCGCCTCCGACCCAAGCAGCCACCCGCCGTCGCAGGGAGGGGCGCGCTCGATGGCGGCGGCGCCGTACCACCAGCCGACGAGCCTGGAGGAGGTCCGGACGCTCTGGATCGGCGACCTCCAGTATTGGGCCGACGAGAACTACCTCTACGGCTGCTTCGCCCACACCGGCGAGGTAGGCTTTTCGTGTGCCTTGTACCGTGCTGCCCGATGAGCTAGGTCGCTAGGGCTTAGTGCCCATGCCTAATTCGATGATCTGAAGCTGCTTTGGTTGGGGTGACGGAGCGATTGCTTTGCTGTTTGCGTGAATTCGGGCGTATTGGATGCTGCTGGTTCGATTAGGTTAGGGTAGGTGTTTTTTCTGTTTGGATTGACGGTGCTTTGTTTCGCGGTAGGGGTTTGATGGGCTTAGGGTTGTGAAGTGTCCGTCTTGTTCGGAAATTGGCTAGAACTATGAATTGAAGTGGTTATATCCTTCCTCTTATTAGAGTTAGCGGTTTTCTTCCAAGTAGAAACATGGTTGATCTTGTGGAACAAAGTATCTGTGGTCCAAGCCTGAAGAGCCTTGTTGTGGGAGTAGCTCCCACCTAAGCCCATTCGTCCTGCAAGTCAGCCCGTTAGGCATGTAAGCCCAAGAGGCATATGTGAGGGGACACGTGTGCCCTAAGAATGGGACACGTATGCCCTAGGAATTGAGCTTTACAGGTCTATATATATGGCCCCTGGGATGATCATTCTCTACTGTTTGGTCTGTAACCACAACAAGCCTCCTTTGCTCAAGTGATGTATTGTAGTGATTGTTTGTTATGGGAAGATAAATGTGTTAGTGAACACTGAGCAGCATAGATTTGTTCAAAATTTGTCATCGCAACTGTTGTAGTGGCTTATTTTCCTGGCGACAGTAATGTTCTTCTAGGCCTATTCTTTGCATATCACTGATTTTTTGTTAGTGGTTTCTTGTAGGAAAGGATTGGAGGTGTTGGATTTGTAGAAAGCAACATGTAGTAAGGTGCTCTTATGGACTTTATTAGCTCAGAATTGCTAAAAGTCTGATGGTTGAATTTTCTTTTTAAGTATTAGGTGTTTGTTGCAACAATTCAATTGAATGTTGCTGTACAGTAAAAAGTTGCAAGACAATTTTATGCCTTGACATCCTGTATGCATTAACGCAACAGCCATTCGACAGTTGGATGTCTAATATGTGGTAGCCCCCTTGGCTTCATTTTTTTAAGGGAACTTCTTGGCTTCATTTGGTCCCAAGCTAATGATAGAATGTAATATTTTTATCTTTTTTTTTATCATATAGTGTTTGCAACTTTATTGCAACATCAAACTATATCATGTTGATTTCAGTTGACTATACTCTTTCAAGCGTCTCGTGTGTTGTCAGCAGCATTTTTGTCCTATCGAGTATTGAAGAGCACCTTTTGCACTTATTGTACTAAGAGTAAGACCTGTATTATTTGGAAATGCAGGTACAATCTGTAAAAATAATACGCAACAAACTAACAGGCATTCCAGAGGGTTATGGATTCATAGAATTCATTTCACATGAAGCTGCTGAAAAAGTTCTACAGACTTATAATGGCACACAAATGCCTGGAACTGAGCATACATTTAGATTGAACTGGGCCTCTTTCAGCTCTGGTGAGAGGCGTCTTGATGCAGGACCTGACCATTCGATTTTCGTAGGGGACTTGGCACCTGATGTCACAGATTACTTATTACAAGAGACATTCCGAGTGAACTATCCATCTGTTAGAGGGGCCAAGGTTGTCACAGATCCAAATACTGGGAGATCTAAAGGATATGGATTTGTAAAGTTTGCAGATGAAAATGAAAAGAACCGTGCAATGTCAGAAATGAATGGTATTTATTGCTCAACAAGACCTATGCGGATAAGTTCTGCAATTCCTAAGAAAAACTCTGGATCTCAGCTTCAGTATGCAGCTGCTAAAGGTATTGATTATCTGTAATATATTGTTTTGGTGTTTCCAATGCAACTGAGCACTAATTGATAGTGCACTGTTTTAGTATCTAGTGCTCCTGGGGTGCTTCGATGGACGCGCTGCATTCTTGTGAGCTCATATGATTTGTCTCTTATTAGCGCTAATAAAACAAAGATTCATCTGTAATGGGACACACTGCAATGATTCATTTATATTGCTAGGCAATGCAACATCTATTACAACTAGACTCTTCACTTCTATGGAAGAGGTATTTTTCTTGGATACGTTTTAACTGGCTGTTTTATGTTAACTATGTAGCTATGTATCCAGCAACAGCTTATGCTGTTCCGCAGCTCCAACCAGCTCTACCAGATAGTGATCTTACAAACACTACTGTAAGAACCCTTATTATATTGCTAGCCATTTGCTCTGTTGACTATGCCATTTACCTTGGGATATATTTGCAGATATTTATTGGTAACTTGGACCCGAATGTGACAGAAGATGAGCTGAGGCAGATATGTGTGCAATTTGGGGAGCTTATATATGTAAAAATTCCAGATGGTAAAGGATGTGGATTTGTACAATATGCATCTAGGTAAGTACTTTAAGAAAAAAAATCTATTTCCTTTATTCCTTGAACTGTACTGTACAGAACCAAGCATGCAATTTCTCACTAGCCACTGCCCAAGACACAGGAGACTCAATTTATCAATGCCTCGTGGGTGGCTGGTTAATTTCAATTTTCAGATTGCTTTACCATCCTAGATGAAGCACAAAAAAGTGTAAATGTATCATTTGTAGTCTATTGTCTCTTTTTCACAAATATATCCAATGAGATGATAGGAACTAATACTGTTTGGGAACAAATATAGCAAAGGAGAACCTTTGAAAATTGTAGATATGTATGCGCCTTAGTGAACTGGAAACTTAATTCTGTAGAACCTGGCCAAGATGTGTGCAAAATCCAATTTTTTTTTACTGTAACATATAATCTATGTCTGTAGCAGAGACTCATTTGTCATTTCATTAGTTACTTCGTTAGGCATGCATATATTTTGTAGGCAAAACTATTAATATCTCAGTGAAGTATTACATCTCCATTTATAACTCAGCAGAGAGGGAAAATATTTTATCTTTGTTGCCGTGTGGATATATGCCCATTATTGTTGTACAGTGGCTATTTCCTTCCTCTTAAACACTGGACAATTAGTTGATGCATTTCTTGGTGACACCTTTCTTTGTTAGCATCCAAATTTTGTTTGAACGATGCAAATACAATGTGTTTACCACTTTACCAATAACTTAACTGTTTCAGAGCATCAGCTGAAGAGGCTGTACAACGTCTTCATGGCACAGTGATTGGCCAACAAATAGTTAGGCTTTCGTGGGGCAGAAGTCCTGCAAGTAAGCAGGTATATCTCATTAGATTTCTACTGCAGAAACCTTCATTAAATTTCTACTGCACAAACCTGACATTCAGTAAATCGCTTCGA
Organism: Melocanna baccifera; assembly: GCA_036346265.1. Lineage (NCBI taxonomy): Eukaryota > Viridiplantae > Streptophyta > Magnoliopsida > Poales > Poaceae > Melocanna > Melocanna baccifera. The sequence goes on from CM070682.1 coordinate 3,556,922, forward strand.
ACTCAGATGTTCTGAAATCCACTAGAAGCAATCTTGTTAAATAAGACAGTTTTTCACTGATGAGCATGCTAAAGAAGAATTTTCTTAACGCTAACTCTTAGAATATATAAACAGTCTGATCCTTATTATATTGTTCTTGTTCTTAGTCTTGTGTGATAAATCGATGAAGGGCTTGTATATTTTATATTTAGTTCTTGTTAGTTTTCCTTCATTTTGTGCATGCTTCGTTCTACTTTTCATTTCTTTTCTGGTTATGATATCATCTGTTTTCCTTTACCTGTTGGAATGTCTTCGAATTGAGGTTAATGGTTTTTTGTTATTATCTTGCACAACCATATGCAGGATCAATCAGCTGTCTGGAGTCAGCAAGCAGATCCTAATCAATGGGCAAGTGCTTATTATGGCTATGGGTATGATGCATATGGATATGCTCAGGATCCATCGTATGCATATGGTGCTTATGCAGGATATAGCCAGTACTCCCAACAGGCAAGGATTTCGATCCACTTCACATTCATTATAATCTCAGTGCTGTATACCTGTGCATTCTTCAATAAGTTGTGAATATCGACACCTCAAAATTTTGGATTTGTGTGGCATGTCACTATTCAATGCACATTCATGTTAAACCAAATGTGGGATTTATATTTCGAGAAATAGAGAATTGCATGTTTATGAATCATATAGTTCACTTATAATAAATAGATTCAAGCAAAGATTTTGGGCTGCAGAAAGTGTATATATTGAATTCTTTGTCTTGTTCCTGCTACCATACCCACTGTCACCATTATCTTGTAACCGACCTTAATTCATCCTTCATAGTACAGATGTGATTTCTGATACATGACCCATGCTCTCAAGGCTTCATTGTACACCAACAATTTCTGATGTGTATCACGTCAGTATAGCTGGCAATGTATGTTCTTGTATAGATTTTTCTATGTTGTTCTTGTTCTAGAACCTGGCCTCATGTTTACATAAATTCATCTTGAGTACAACGGCTGTTTTATCTGCTATTTCCTGAAAGCAGTCAAAATTATTTATCTTGCCTGGTTGACGCCAACAACGCGTATAGTTAGAATTGGCTAATTTATTATTTACTGCATTTGGTTTCCTTTTAAACTTCTAGTAGCACTAACAAATCTTGCAATCTTCCAGGTTGAGGGAGCAACAGATATGGCATCAGCAACTGGTAGTCATGTCCCAGGCATGGAACAAAAGGAGGTGTATGATCCAATGAACATACCTGATGTTGACAAGTAAGTATAGCCCCACTTATCATCAGTTCATCATTCGGTAATTTTGTACTGGTGAGATCTAATCCATGAGCTTTTTTCTTTTCATCTAGGTTGAATGCTTCATATATCGCTGTTCATGGTAGAGCCATGCTAGGAAGGCCCTTGTGGTTGAAGACCTCATCATTATCTCAGTCGGTTTGAGAACCCATCTATCACTCGTCGTTGCCTTTTTTTTCTGAAGACTGCGATGCCGCTAGACCCAGAGGGATTTCCTCGCTGATAATTTTGAGCCCCCCTCCCTGTAGTAATTACAAGAGCGAAATTGTGACAGGCTGACTGACAGCTTCATGTATGCTGAGGGCATCACATGTATGATTAGGGAACCCCCTTTTTGCTAGTCCCTGCTTGTCTATATCTACAGCTTATTGCCAACGACGCTGCTACTTTACTACTAGCAAGTTACTGGTGTAGACGATTGATATGGTAGGGGTAGGCTAGGAAGACTTATCGCTCTCCTTGCAGAGGCTTTGATCTGAAGACCAACTAATTTAGAGTTTGACTGTTTTATCGCTTGATTATGAATAGTGTGGCTTCTCTCTGTATATAGATGAGATTAGTCTTAACAATATAAAAACTAACGTAATCTAATGCAACCAATCAATTAAAAATATTATCATATCTATACTATCTAAATATAAAGATATACATTTAATTATTTCTAATATAAAGATATGTATCTAATTTTTTCTAATACGAAGATATGTATTTAATTATCGTACTGTGCTACAGTACCAAATGGTATTGTTTACGTTACAGTATCGAATGATACTGTTCACGCTATAGTACACATGGTTACATTGCTAAGCTGTAACATTTCATCCCTCACGGTGTGATAGCTCGTCCTCGAGCTGTCAGGTGGTGGTCACGGACTAAGACCTTCGTGGCTCCATATCGAGAAAAGAATAGATCATTGATGCTACGTCAGATGTCAGGTTAGTGTTGTTGGTTGGAAGGTGGTGGCGTTGGCCGATGTAGATGAGGTTGACAGCTTGGGTGACCAGCATGGAGTAGCAGCAATGCCTTTCTTACCACGGGGTGTGACAAAGGTGGAAGATATGCGACGACGTCTCGCAATCCTCCACATGGCAACCATTATGCACACTTGCGGAAGCATGGCATTCGCAAGCCGCATGAAGATGGTCGTTGGATAGCAACAAATTTCTTCCTCGATTCTGTTGCCAATGGAGTCATTATTAGTGAAGGCGGTAATATGGCAGTGACAATACCGACGTCGGGGAAGGTGCTGGCTGCGCAATCATTGCAATGGTACGCAACGCCTCTTCTTGTGCCTTCAGCTTGTCTACCAACTTTGTAATCTTCTCGAGTAAGGCCTTTAGCTCCTTGTTGCTAGCCTTCAATGATTTCAGGATAGATAGTGTGGCACCAAAAGATATGATGAGTGGCTGTGATACCAAGATGTTATGGTAGGAGTATGCCAGGAAAGCTTAAGATCGCCCTCCTTGCGGAGGCTCTGATCTGAATACCAACCGGTTTAAAATTAGACTGCTTTATTGCTTGATTATGAATGATGCAACTACTCTCTTTATATAGATAAAGTTAGCCTTAACAATATGAAAACTAACACAATATAATGCAACTAATCAATTAAAGATAATATTATATCTATACTATCTACATATAAAACTATTTCTAATATAAAGATATGCGTCTAACTTTTCATAATACGAAGATATGCCTAAGATCATATTCTAAACAACTGTTACCGTATCGTGCTACAATACTGAACGGTACTGTTCATGCTACAGTATACACGATTGCATTGCCAAGCTGCAACAAAGATAAGAAGGCATTTATGTATCCTGATCTTTTATCAGATAATTTTTTCTGCAGTTATGGAGTGTGCTTTTACCACATATACATGGATGTGCATGCATAACCTACATGGATCCGACTCTGAGATTCACGCCTCTCCCCGCTAATCCTTCTCTCTCCTTCACTACTCGAGTCGCCTCCTCGTCGAGCCTGTGCCGTTGCCAGTCGGAGCCCACGACACCGGAGCCTCTTCCCCAAGTCTGCGCTTAGGGCTGTGCAATCAATTTTTTCAGTTTAATCGGTTCAGTATATACGATAAATACGGTGTTAATAGTTCAGTTATATACGGTATTTTTAGAAGTACGGTTTGATTTCGGTAAATTCTAATTTATTTCGGTGCGGTATCGGTAAATACCATATTTACCAAAGTTAACACGAATTACTAACGATATAGCGATTAGCGAGACAAGTAGACGATAATACATATACTACCGGTGATAGAATTAGAATTTTAGAAACATTCCAATGGAGTATGGAGATTCGACGGCATAGGCATAAAGTAATAATACATAATAATTAATGATGTGCTCTGCCCATTAGAAATATTTGTCCATTAAAATTTTATAACTTGAAGTATAGAAAACCAGAGATTTTATGTACATATGTAATATATACATTGAGTTGAACTACATAGCTAACCTAGCTCAGTTGGTATAGACAGCATGGGGGCTTTCGGACCTGTGGTCATAGGTTTGAAACTCACCGACGGGCGACGGTATAATATTTTCGGTTTCTTTGGTTTTTAGCTGGTTTTTCCCAAAAAAACCAAACCCAGAAAAACCCAAAAATTGAAAACCGAACCTAATATCGAAAACCGATCAAACTAAGTTGACCAATTTAGTTTGGATTTTTGGTACGATATTTTTGGTTCGGTTGAAAAATGCATAGCCCTACCTGCGCTGTTGGCCACTCGAGACTCCACCATCGCTGCTGAAGCCGGAAGAGAAATCCAGAATGGGAAGAGACAAGAGGGGCGGTGGCACAAATCTTGGCATGGGATAGACGGTGGGATCTGCACCAGTATAAGTCCATATACAAACGGTTTCGATTTTCTCAGTTCTGGCATGGTTTTTTGTTGAAACTTTCCTTCTTCCTTTGTGCAGAATGTGTTGTTCATTCTAATGATTTCATAGGCCGGACCTTTTCGTGCTGTGCGTCTTCTTTTGATGGCTTTCCCGATGGTAAAATCAAATTAATTCATCCCATTTTTGATGACTGAAAGTTCAGTACCAGTGCCACTACTCCATCCTGCTGAATATCTCGATTAGGGCTATAAAAAAAACTCGAGACTCGTAAGCTGCTTAAACTTGACTCGCTCTAGACTCGATTCGAGTTTGACTCGAGCTCTAAACGAGCTGAACTCGAGCTTTTTCACAACCCCACTTCCTCACTCACTAAACACTCACCCCCACCTCTCCTTGTCACCCATTCCCCACACCCTGTCCACCTCCAAGTCCCACATACCCACTCGCGCCTCCCGCCTCTCCCCGCCTCCAACCCGAGCCTCCCGCCTCTCCCCGCCTCCAACCCGCGCCTCCAGCCTCTCCTCGCCTCCAAGGCTCCAACCCGCCGCCCCTCCTCGCCCAGTCACCCCCCGCCGCCGCCCCTCCTCGCCTCCCCGCGCCGTCGCCCCTCCTCTCCCCCTTGTCCCCTTCCTCTCCCCCGCCGCCCCCCCATCCCCCTCTTCTCCCCCCTGCCGCCCCTCCTCTCCCCCGCCGCCACCCCTCCTCCCCCCTGTCCCCCTCCTCGCCCCCCGGCGCCCCTCCTCTCCCCCGCCGCCGCCCCTCCTCGCCCCCTCCCCCCCGCTCCCTCCTCTCCCCCGTCGGCACCCCTCCTCTCCCCCGCCGCTTTAAGCTTTAACCAAGAGCTGCAATCATCTCCTTGAATTCTGTGCACTCGGAACTTTCTACGAAGCGCTTTCCTTTGACCGTCCACGTGCTGTAACTCGATGCTCTGTGCTCCACAGATCCACATGGCCCTGCTGTCAGTATGTCACTGAGACTCGCCATTATTGTATCTTGTCTGGTGAACCTCCAATGATCGAAAAAATGGCCACGAGCCAGTGGCAAGTCTCATAATGTAACAGCTCGTCGCGGCCACCCCTAACCAAGTCGAGCCCACAACCGAACCAAATCGGTAACTTGGATTGATCGGTTTTCACTATTCGGTTTAGGATCTAGTCTTTGAGTAGTAATTTCATACTTTTCAACATGCACAAGAGATAAGTAGCCTCAATGAGTGTTGGTTGCCTATTGAATGGATATATTATATATGTATGCATATGCTTTATGCTTGCCTGCTTGGTCCTACAGACCGATTGATGGGGAACAACTTGCAGTTCTACATATGGTTTATGCTGTGGCCTGCGAGCAATGTCAATCATTGGAGGAAATATGACAGTTCTACATACAATGTACAGATATCTGGGATGTATGGGCATATATACTGCCTTATTGGACCGATGTAAGGGGGTGATCGGAATAGCGATGGCTTTTGGCTTTTGGCTGAAAAAACACTGTAGCTGGCTGAAAAAACACTGTAGCTGAGTTAGTGGATAGTGTAGTGAATAGTGAAAAAAAAGCTGAAGCTAGAAGCTGAAGCCGAAAAAAAGCCAAACCGATCACCCCCTTAAGAGTACTGGACTACTGGTTGTCCAATTGCGTGTATCCTACAGACCGATGTATATGCTTGGTCGGTTGGTCCTACAGACGATCTATTGCTGTTAGTACATATGACGCTTGGTCCTACATACTGGAGTGCTTATAAAGTTCTAATTTTATTGCCAATAATATATATATTGTCACATACTTATCTCGCTAGTCGTTATATCGTTTATAATTCGTGTTAACTTTGGTAAATATAATATTTACCGACACCATACCAAAATAAATTAGGAATTACCGATACCAAACCATATTTTTAAAAATATTGTATTTACTGAACTGTCAATACCGTATTTACCGTATAAACTATATTTACCGAATCGTATTTCTCGAAATAACCGAATGAACAACCCTAAGTATGGTAGTAAATAAGTCGAACCCGAGGTATGCCTTCTAAACTTGAACTCGATAGAAGCTAGAGCGGAGCTTGAGCGAGTCTGAGTTATGATCTAAGTCTGTATCTAGACTCGAGCTCGTCTCGGCTCAGCCAAAGCTCAAGTTCGGATCAAATAAACTCGATAACAATTAAAAAAATTTAACATGTACTAATTTTTAATAATAAGAAACGTTCAAGCTCAGCTAAAGTAAATTTGGTAACAGTAAAAAAACAACTCAACATGTACTGATTTTCAATGATAGAAAAGCTCGAGCTCGACTCGAGTACAACAATAACAAAACATTTTGTCCCAAAGAAATTGGGGTAGGTTAGGAATAAAACCTCTTAAAAATCGAAGAGACAAGAATTTTAAAGATCTATAATACTAAAACCCTAAGCTGTACAATCTGCTAACTGAGTCGAGAGCCTAAAACACTACCTCTAGATTTTTTTACGGTTTCGGGCCTTTCGGCACATGAATCGCTAACTTCTATGCGCCTATATCCAAAGCTAATATTTTAGATACATTCTAATCTCTTAAGTTTTTTTTAACTGCTTCCTCTTACGTCAGTTTTGATTGATCTCTGTCTCTTCTTATGTTTTCAATACATCTTAAAATTTTACTATGTTAATATACATTATATTTAAGGTTGAATTAAATTTTAATGAGCTTTTTGAGAACTATTGGAGAACGGCTCGTTAAAGCTCACTAGCTCAAAATCAAAGGCGAGCTCGACCAGCTCGAACGCCTAAACTTTTTTTGAAGCTGCCCGAGCGACGCGCGCGCGGGCTCGAGAGGGGAGGCGATGGAGTTGATGGAGCCCAAGGACATCGACTGGAGCAGGGTGGTGTCGCGCTAGGTACGCGACGAGACCCACGAGGGCATCGAGGCCCCGCTCTGGGCCGACCTCGCCGACTCCGAGGCCAGCGCCGCCTGGTTCTGCCGCCCCGGTACGCCTTCCCTCCATTTCTTCTTCGCTTCCGGTTCCGCGCGCGCGGCTCCTATTGGTTGGCCTGCTGGGAGGAAACCGAAGAAACGGACCTTGATCGGTGCCGATCGGCTGATGGTTTCGGTGGTTGTGGTTGTAGCGGTCGGGTTCAAGAACCGTTCCAGTTCTTGATCCGCGTGGCTTGCTTCTCTGGGGTTGATTTCCATGTTGTTACCTTGCGATTTTCGACTCTGTTCTCGCGAAAACGAAACTTTGATTTGTTGATTTGCTCCGCATCGTCTTACATTTTATTTCTTCGTTGGTTTCGCCGCAGATTGCCGGCATCCAAAGACAACCGAGGACTTCCCCAAGCTGACCCCCAGCCCCAAGGTTCGTGTTTCTTCTCCTCCTCGATTTCTTGCGAGCCTTTTCTTTCTCTGGTTGGTTGAATCTTCTCACGTTTCTTCCTCGGAACAGGGCAAGCTACTGAGATGGATGTCGGCCATGCTACCGTTCGGCGAGAGGGACACCAACCTCAGGTGAATAGGAATTACCCCCCCCCCCCCCCCCATCAAATTCAGCTGTTCTTCATGCATCCTACTTCGATCTATCTTGTTCTGACAGTATCTGTTCCATCGCATTGCTCAGAGATGGCAATAACAATCTGAAGAGGCGAGGCGCCGTCGCCGGCGGCACTGCCACCTTCACGTAGCCCAAACCGAAGGCAGCGCCCAAGAAGAGGTTCCAGGACGACAGCGAGAACCAGGACCCTCCATTGGCCACGCCGCCTCCGCCGGCGGCGGCAAGTAGGCCGCCATTCGGTGCGCCGCGGTGGGCCAAGAAAGCGAAGGAGGCCATCAGGTCCAGTGCAACGCCAGGTGCCGACTGACCCCGGTCTGTATGGTACTTCAATGAGCGAAATGCCCATTTTGATAATTAAATTAGGGTTCTGATGGCAAGCTGATTTTTAGTTTTTTTCTTTTGTTTGGTATTTTAATTTTTCCTTTTTCACAATTAAAACTGAGGTTATTCTTGTAATTTTAGTTAATTGTAATTGATGTATGAGATGATCTTAGATGTAATTTAATTTATGTATTTGCTGTATGTATGGCAATGGATGTAATAATATTGAATTTTGATATGTGTTGCAAATTGTATTACTTTACTTTGCTGTCTTTTATTCAATTTAATTGCTGTATAATTTTGATAATTGGAATGGCTACGATGACGGTGCTAATTACATGGTTAATTACAATGGTCAACATGTGATTAGCGACTAGGGTTAGTGTAAAAACGCGGGGCGTTACTGAAGGGGACACCTAATAAGGATCTGGAAAGCAGTAGAGATGCTAAGAAGGCAACCTTTTGGAGTTAAGGATATGAATAACGCCAGGACTTATGATGCAGAAGGGAGCTCCAGTAGCAGCAAAATAATCAGAAGCTTTAACGAGCGGCACTTTATGTAGTTAGAATCCATTACTTCATACAAGTTGACAGATTCTTCCCATATGTAGAATTCGAGATATAGCAAAATGCTGTTGTTCATCTGCTACTTGGTTGTTTGACCAAACATACTGCAATTTTCCTTGAGTGACATCCATCCCATCTCCTGATGATAAGATGACACAAGTACAACTAAATGCCTTTGAATGCAGCTGTCTTATACTGCTACTCTGTTGTCCAAACAAACTGAAGTGAATTATGTCCTTCTCGTGGGTGACACAACTTTTCAGTGCCTTTATTTCAAATTCATTGAGATTTCAAATTCAATGAAGAAAGTTGACTTTCTTCTTCATTGAATTGATGATGATTTATCTTTTTTATTTCTAATTCTACAATGTTTAGCATATGCAAACTATCTAGTCCTAACTATTAAATATCAGCAACGTCTGGTACTGGTTTCAGTTGTATGTAGGGAAATATCACAAGGAGGAATTCTGAAATCTCTTCCAGAACTTGCAATGTAAATTTCTATTCTTCAGCTGTTCTTTCATGCTGTAGTAGTCTTCAGCTGGTATTTGCCACTTGACAGGCTTGATTTGCATTGAGATGTTTCATGGTCCTCGATTGATTTTGTTAATCAGGAGGGGACACAATTGAAAGCATTTGATTTTGTTTGCATTGAGCTGTTTTCCGATCCTCCACGACTAATGTTAATAGGAAGAGCCACAATTCGACTACCATTTTTTTTAGTACTACATCGTTTAGATCTTGTTAGTAAATGCAGTCCAAAAACAAGTGGCAGTAAACAAAAGGAATGAAGCTGTGTTGCGTACAACGTGATGATCGGGCCACCTGTGTTGGTACTCCAAACCCGTTGGCAAGCTAATAAATGCTTGCTTAGTTCCATCTTCTCTGGTGAAATTGTGGCACACTAAACTTACTTGTGGCAGATTAGAACGGGATTCTTGTATAACAGAACACTAGGGGTTGCCATTGCATATACAACTTCTAGTTACAAAAAAGTTTTTTTAATTTCTCCTCTTAGGGCACGTACAACAGTTTAGACGGTTGATGTCTGTATATACATACACATAACACATAGACAACAAAAAAGATAGCTTGTACAATGGACTGTCTATTTAGTTATCTGCAACCTCATAAAAAAACAACAAAAAAGACAGCTTGTAAAAAAGACGGCTCGTACAACGCTCGCAACGCCGTCTCTTCGCCTAGGAGCATGAGCGCAGGCCGTCTCTTCGCGAGAGGACGGCTTGTGTCTTTCCTTTCCTTAATTACAGTCAACGTCAAATGATTTTGTTGTGTTGGCATGATAAAGACGGTATCTGTCTCTCCGTTGTATCTAGCCTTAATTTTTTTCCCCACTTGTAGAACTGTTAGTGGACAGTGGAAAAAGCGCATGTATCATATACCATTCTCATATTACAGTTGGAGTACCTAGTCCATATGTTCCATAAGCTACAAACTGTATCAAGGTAGATCAATTCTTGGTTACAAAGCTTTTTTTTTAACCATATCAAAGCCTTCTCGAAAAGGAGTAAGGTCTCACTTGGAACAGAGTATGTTCTCGTAGTGAATGAAATATTTTCCATAAAATGCATATATTTGATGATCCCAATTGCTAATAACTTGGCAATACATACTCCAGATCTTTTGCAAAGCAATTACTCCAATCTTAAAGTTTCTCAAAAAGATGTGGTTCACATTATAGCGGGTATTGAGTTATCAATTTGCTAGAGCCACACAAGTTCTAACATAACTTGGATAAGTCTATTGTATCAATTTTTTTTATCAAAATAGTAAATTTTAAAGTGTGATTAGCAAAAATAGCATCTTTATAACCGTAATTACAAAAATAGTACTTTCGTCTATACGGTCACCATACGGATAAGTCACATGGTAACACGTGGCGGAGCATCGCACGATCACGGTATAGACACGTGGTGCTAAAACCGTACAGTGAGCACGTCACATATCGCCCCGTGGCTTACGACACGTTGACTATGCACATGCATTGCTCCGCCACATGTCGCTTCGTGTTTAAAATCGTACGCCGATCCGCTCCGTCCGGTGGTGCCCGTCCTTGATCTCAAGATTCTCTCACGTTTGTTCGAGGCAATGTGACAGTTTCCGCCTCCCAATTTCTCAATCAAAGAGTCGATTCGAGTTCTGCAGCCCAAAAGGCGCCTGTCTCCTCCTTTTCCCTGTTCTTTTCCCCATTCCGTAGGCGTTGCTCGGATTCTTTAGTGTCAAAATCGCATCTTCTTTTGGTGTTTGCTGGGGATCAATTCGATGTGTTTTGGCGTGCCCGTGAATTCTTGCAACTAAATCCCCGTGTTCCTTGAGTTGATTGGCTCTTGGTCCAGTCTGATATGTGAACCGCTGCAGAGTTTCTTGGGTTCAAGAACACTCCAAAGGTGCCTCCTTTTTTGTCAGTTTCGTGCTGTTGCCTTAGCGCTCGGGGTCAAACATATATGTTTCGATCCATTGCGCATCGGTTTCATTGTATTTGTGCTTGTTATGTCGAGAAATGTGATGTTCAGATGGTAGTTTGACCATGCTCGCAATCCGTTCGACGAAATGCCGTTGGGCGTTCCTGGGCGTGGCTGGCGCCCTGGTGATGCTCGTCACCGCCGTCCATGTGTTCATGGTGCCAATCCTATCTTCCTCGTTGGATTACTTCGGGGCTCGACGCACCATCGGCCGGCTAGGAAACGTGCTCCCGGCCGTTGGGGTGGTGGACTCACGTCTCAGGGGGCAGTTTCCTTCTGATTCGTATGGTGCGGTGACGTTCCGTGGCGCACCATGGAAGGCTGAAATTGGGAGGTGGCTTGCTGGGTGCCATGCCGGCTCATCGGCTGTCAATGTTACTGAAGTATGCATTTACCTTTGTCATTGATCATTGCACTTTGCGTTGGGTTAATTTGGCTGTTCTTTTTGGACAGGTTATAGGCGCAAAGCGGTGCGAGAAAGACTGCAGTGGACACGGTGTTTGCAACTATGAGATGGGAGAATGCAGATGCTTTCATGGATATGCTGGTTAGTCTTACTTTGTCAGGTCGTCAGGTCGATTAATGCTGGTAGTCTTGTTCACTTTTGAAATTTTGATTGATCACATTGCATTTTCATATGGGATTTGTATCACTAAAAATTTAATGGTTCTAAAGGACTAGTAGTTAAGATAAAGATGAACAAAAAAATTGATAAAGAAGATATTTCATAGAGTTGGAAAGCATGAAAAACTAACTGTGGATGTTTATATTGGATATAATAAACCTTACAAATATGAAATATCTCACTAACGATATACATCTGCGAGTAGGCTTATCTGTCAAAAGTTTACACCTTGATCTATAGCTTACTCGGTTGAGATTATTATGCAATCTTTCAATAATATAGAACATTCAGTTTGTATGTGCATGAATAAATGACTATAGAAATGCAGTATTAACTATTGAGTTCATTAACTATTAAATTCTCAAGTATTGAACCTGCTCTGCTGTGACCATCATCAGATATGATGTAATGGGGACTGAACTAGTTCAATAATTAGCAACATTTTTTTATAAGATTATTATTGTCTTGCTTATCTACTTATGTTGATTGCTATTAGCTAATTGCATGTTCATTTTATTGGTACCAGCTTACAGAAACTAACTCTTTTATTTCAAAAGAAAGGAACATATACATTACGTACTATGCAATGTTGAGGCATTTGTACTGTACTATTGTTCCCTTGCTCATACTGATTTTCTCGTGCTTCCCCTTGTAACATCTTAATTCTACAGCTGTATTCCTAATCGTGACAAAAGTAACCATATGGCTTCATTGATACAGGAAAAGGATGTGATCAGGTTCTGAAGTTGGAATGTAACCTCCCAAGTTCCCCAGACTGGCCTGTAGGACGATGGATAGTTTCCATATGTCCAGCCCAGTGTGACACGACCAGGGCAATGTGCTTTTGTGGACCAGGAACAAAATACCCAGATCGTCCTGTTGCAGAAGCTTGTGGCTTTAAAACAATGTAAGAGCATCATTGATACTTATTTTGATTCTGTGTTTTTGTTTAAAACAATGTAAGAGTATATTGATACTTTACTATTATTGAACTTCTCTGGTTCATCTTTGTAGCTCACCTGCCAAACCTGATGACCCAAAGCTTACTGATTGGAAAACACCTGATCCGGATGTATTCACAACAAACAGAAGTATGCCAGGATGGTGCAATGTGGACCCTGAGGATGCATATTCTTCGAAAGTGGAGTTTAAAGTAGAATGTGATTGCAAATATGATGGACTCTGGGGGCAGTTTTGTGAGACACGTGTTGAATGCAGCTGTATTAACCAGTGCTCTGGACATGGACATTGCCGTGGTGGTTTCTGTCAGGTATGTCTCAGACAAAGCTGTTCAGCTAAAGTTGTGAAAATGTGGTGACACACTGTTTTGTATTTGCCACTGTCTTAAGCTATAATCTAATTGAAGCTTTCTTTCAGTGCGACAGTGGATATTTTGGGATTGATTGCAGCATCCCATCAGTATATTCTCTTGCATATGACTGGCCCTCATGGCTCCAACCACCAATGAATTTACCAGACCTGAAAAATTTAAGCAATAGCCCCATCAATGTTAAGGCTGTTGTTAAGAAAAAAAGACCACTTATATATGTCTATGATTTGCCAGCTGAGCTTGACAGTCATCTTCTTGAAGTAAGTCTATCATATTCATATGTTTTGCTCCTTATATCATAAGTTGCTTTGAGATCACAGGATATGTTCTATTGCAGGGACGCCATTTCAAGTTAGAGTGTGTGAACAGAATATATGATGACAAGAACAGAACTATATGGACCCAGCAACTGTATGGTGCTCAGGTTTGCTAACCTAGTCAACTAGCATATATCCTAAATGCTGGTGGTTCCATGTTAACAGTAACATCAATTGTGTTTACCAGGGCACAAGCAGATCTGACCAATGCTTAATTTTCCATGTAGATGGCACTCTATGAGAGCATTCTTGCTAGCCCTCACCGCACGCTAAATGGGGAGGAAGCTGATTATTTCTATGTGCCCGTTCTTGACTCGTGTCTAATAACTAGATCTGATGATGCCCCACATCTGCTGATGCCGGTAACAATTATCATCCAGATGTTGTACTCCAACCGTCGGTGTTCTCTCCTTCAGTAATTTGTGTTTTAATTTCATCAGAACCTGCGCCTCAGGAGTTACCATGCACTGGAATACTACAGAATGGCTTATGATCACATAGTTCAACGGTATCCTTACTGGAACCACACTTCTGGAAGAGACCATATCTGGGTGGGTATAATGTTTAGATGAAATTAATAGTATGATGATCCTTGAATTCGTCTTGCATGGTCAATAACTGATATAATCTTTCAACCTACGGAAAAGCAGTTCTTTTCATGGGATGAAGGTGCCTGCTATGCTCCAAAAGAGATATGGAACAGCATGATGCTCGTCCACTGGGGAAACACTAACACAAAACATGAGAATTCAACGACTGCTTATTGGTTAGACAACTGGAATTATATTCCTTTGGATAGAAGAGGAAACCATCCATGTTTTGATCCAAGAAAGGACCTCGTGCTTCCAGCATGGAAGCAACCTGACCCAGGGGCCATCTGGTTAAAACTATGGGCAAGGTATGTGAGAAATTACAGATGTATCTTCGAACTACTTGTATTGTTTAGAGCCTTACAATTTTTGCAGGCCAAGGAGCAAGCGTACAACACTATTCTATTTCAATGGTAATCTAGGACCAGCCTATAAAGAGGGCCGCCCTGAAGACACGTATGTATCAATATATACATTATGTCTGTCTAAATATATATGGCAAAATTGTATCACAATCTGCTTCCACTGCATAATACAGGTATAGCATGGGGATCCGGCAAAAGCTGGCAGCTGAATTCGGTTCCACACCAAACAAGCAGGGGAAGCTTGGAAGGCAGCATACGGCCAATGTGACAGTTACCTATTTACGATCTGAGAAGTATTACGAGGAACTAGCAAGCTCTATTTTCTGTGGTGTCCTGCCAGGGGATGGCTGGAGTGGGCGCATGGAAGACAGCATGCTTCAAGGATGCATTCCCGTCATAATTCAGGTGCTACAACATCATTTTCCTGTATTGCATATCAAGGGAACCTATAATGTGTATCTTGCAAGACTTAGTGATAGAACACCTAATCATGTGACCTCTTACTCATGCCTATCTGCTTTCTTGGCTTAAATTGTAGGATGGAATTTTTCTTCCCTACGAGAATATGCTTAATTACAACAGTTTTGCAGTTCGCATACAAGAAGATGACATCCCAAACCTCATTGGAATCCTTCGAGTATGTGTTTATACTACTTTCCTTTTCCTTTTTTACATAACCTGTGCAGCATTCTTACTATTTTAATCTCACCAGGGAATTAACGAAACACAAATAGAGTTTATGTTAGGAAATGTGCGCCGGATGTGGCAGAGGTTTTTTTATCGTGACTCTATATCGCTAGAGGCACGGAGGCAGAAAAGATTGTTCTCTGAAGAGGCACCCTGGTCAGTTGAGGTCTCAAAACTAGACGATGATGATGATGTCTTCGCCACTTTCATACAGGTAACTTCTTAAAATTTGAGTAAAGTTGTTCCATTGAGCTGTAACTTAGCATAGTTAGCATCTGCTATGTGGTACGTTGAAGCAATATTTGCATTTTCAGTAGCAAAGCATTGTACACTGCATGCTTGCGTTGCTGAATCATACTACTACTATATTACTAGACTAGCAGTAATCCAAGTGTCTCACCTTTTACATTTTACCTTGGAACTGTCGTTCTGTTGTTATTTCCTATTTGCTGAGGACGAATGCTTTGACAGGTATTGCACTATAAATTATACAATGACCCTTGGCGGCAAGGTCTCCTCCAAAAAAAGGAAACTGGGTTGCCGAACGTCTGCTCAAAAGCTTCCTGAAGTGTTCATCAGGCATTGCAACTGTAAAGATAGGCATAGGCATACTCTTGCTCCCTCTCCTGAAAAAAGGGATACATCTACTCTTAGGAAGGGACCCATAGATTTTTCTTACCTTCAGTATACATGAGAGTAGAAATGAAAGATACCTTTTCTGTTTGTTTTCTAAGACTCTTGTTCTTTTGACAGATAAGACGAGTTAGGTCATCTTCAGGAAAAAGACAGATTGTGGTAGCACCTTATTTTCTTTGTTTAATAAAACATTGGTTTATAGAATATATTATTTTCCCTGTCTCACGCCAACAACGCAAAGCAATATTAATTTTTAACGAGAGAATCCAATTTGCAGTGCTATTTTGTTTACTGAACAAAAACCATAATCGTGAAATGGTATCGATTGGCATAAATCAATTGCGTAGGTTTCTAAATAAGTAACACACATGTACACACTCAAATTAATTACGATGCCAATATGCATTTCTTAGAGAACTGATAATGATATGAGACATGGATAGGTTTTTCACAGAAATATATTGCAGTGTTACCCGTATCACCCTGCATTGGAAGGTAGAGTTGGTCAAACAAGCCTAGCGGCAAGGCGATCCACTGCAGGGGGGAGAGCTCTCAAGAATCATGCGTGCACGAAAACATGGACACATGCACCCTGTCCGACGTGGACGATCGAGAAGCATGTGAAGGGCGCGCTCGTGAGAGCCAAAAATGCTGTGAGGTGGATCTTTATACCTCGCATTCATACCTCCCTCATTACCATGCACGATAATGTAGCATGTACATGGAACATCAACATGCACGCCTTGCCAGCCGTACATCATCGGTGCGATATTTTTCCATGTACAAACGCAAATTGTTACTGAGTAGTAGGAATAATACACGCGGGCATACATAGAGGATGTTCAGAATAACGGTGATTTATAGCTTTTTTTATTATAGCTAGTTTATTTTTTTACTGTAACTGAGTTGACTTATTTAGCATAATTAAAATTTAAAAATAAAAAAATATGTTAATCCATCACAAACAATGCAAAGAGATACAAAAAAAAATAAAAAATAAAAAACACAACAGAGGAAAAAAAGCAAAAGCAAACGGAAGAAGCCAACGCAAAAGCAAAAGTCAGCGCGGCCATAGTCCATTAGTGGTGCAAATAAACTCTTCCGTTAACCCATATAAGTACACTTGACAATTGCATAGCTAGCTTGTTCAACTCGTAGGAAAACAAAGTGAAACCATATAAATATCTGAAAAATGGCGTAAGTAAATTATAAAAGAAAAACCGTTTGCGAGCAACGCATCGTGCACCCTAGAGATGCCTAACGGTCACATGCCTGCCTCCGAAAACTCACAGGTCTTGAAAAGGCGCGACACGGTGCCAAGATGCATTCTTCACGGCCGTGACAACATTTAGTCCCATCCCATTCCCATGCGATCGAAGCAGCGGCCGGATCACACCCGCGCGCGCTACTTATGCTCAGCTCAGCTCGTCACACTCCCCTCACCCACCTCAAAACCCCACTCCTCACACCGCCGCTTCCTCTCTGGCCAGTTCAAACTCCTCCTCCGCTCCGCTCCTACGCGCGTGTAAGTTACGTGCATTCCTCGCGGTTTCAGGCCAGTCTCACGCTTATTTTTGTGGATTCTGATACGTCCGTGCGCGCGCGCGCGCCCGTGCATGCAGGAGCTAGCGTGCTTTTAGCGATGGAGAGCTACGGGCGGAAGCGGGCGTGGAAGAAGGGGCCGACGCGGGGGAAGGGCGGGCCGCAGAACGCCGCGTGCGAGTACCGCGGCGTGCGGCAGCGGACGTGGGGCAAGTGGGTGGCGGAGATCCGCGAGCCCAACAAGCGCACGCGCCTCTGGATCGGCTCCTTCGCCACCGCCGAGGAGGCCGCGCTCGCCTACGACGAGGCCGCGCGCAGGCTCTACGGGCCCGACGCCTTCCTCAACCTGCCGCACCTCCGCGCCGCCTCCGCCGCCACCGCGCACCAGCGGCTCAGGTGGCTCCCGGCCTCCGCCAGGGGCGCCGTCGCCGCCGTGCCGGCCTACGGCCTCCTAAACCTCAACGCGCAGCACAACGTACACGTCATACACCAGAGGCTGCAGGAGCTCAAGAACTCCTCGTCGCCGACCAAGCCGCCGCGGACCCCTCCTGCTCCCGCGCGCGCTCACCTCCCGCTTCTCCCCGCCTCGTCTCCTTGCTCCACCGTGACCACCAACGTTCCTGCTTCCACCGCTCTGCCGCCGCCCATGTCGTGCTTCCAAGCCCTGGAGCAGGCGATGGCCACGGCGACGATGACCGCAGCCGAGAGCGCGCCGTGCGACGCGGCCCCGGGCGTCGACGCCGACAAGCCCCAGCTCGACCTCAAGGAGTTCTTGCAGCAGATAGGCGTCCTCAAGGCGGACGAGGACGGCGCGGCCGGGAAGGAGGGCGTCCACGGGGACGGCGAGGTGGCGGGCGCGTTTGGGTTCGGGGGCAACGGGGAGTTCGACTGGGACGCGCTCGCCGCGGACATGAGCGACATCGCGGGAGGCCACGGCGGCGCGGTGAGCGTCAACGCAGGGTTTCAGATGGACGAGCTGCAGGAGATCGACCAGTTTGGCTGCATGCCCATCCCTATATGGGATATTTGATATCCGACTAATCCATGCAGAAGCTTCGGTTAATTTCCTGCCTATCTGCATGCAGGTGGGACCTTTGAGTAATGCACGAGCTTAGCTTCCAAGTTCATGTTGTCTGATGGGTGATGAGTTTGCCATGAATTTTCATGAATATGCAATGAAGTTTTCGGTCTTATAACAAGCAGTATCTTCCATTAGCTTCGGTACTCATTTTATTTCCAAAATAATTATTTAGTATAGTAAGTACATCTATAAACTGATGGAAATTGACCCATGAATTAAGGCTAATTTCCTTTAAAAATTCCAAAACATGTATGGTTTAACACCATATAACCTAGCTAAGTGAAGAGAAAATAATTTATAAGGTGAAGTCCTTACCACTCTTTGTAACATAGGACATATGTCATGAGAATGGCATGAGGATGACTTTGGTTAAAACACGCACATGCGCGCGTATTCACTTATATTTGCGTGAAAAATCCAGTGATTTGTGAATCATGCATTATTGGTTTAAATCAACATTTTTTTTATTTTGTTGAATTGTTGAATCATGCATTATCTCTCTCGTTTATTATCTTTAAATGCATTTTAAACGTCAATTACTAGTGAGTTAATCGGTTTAAATTGAATTAATGCTGTCAATTACTAGTGAGTAATTGTCACACATCTTTATAAGGACCTGGAAACGTCCGAGCCTAAGAACAACCGATTTTCTTCTCCGTTCTTCTTCCTCCTCGTTGGAGAGCTGTACTGTAGTATTGCGCAATTGAACTGCGGTGGCCTTCCTCCTCGGCTTGAACCGGGAAGAAGGGTGAGCGGTATGTCTAGGCCGTTGTTGCAGAGAACACCTACATGGGGCGGTAATAAGGTTTCTAGACAGTGCATATCTGTGTGACCGCTCACTTTTGCCGCTTCATCTACGTTCTGCATTGCATCAAGCCTGCGTTGCCTCCTGTTCTTCAGTAAGCACAACCGTATGTCGTCCGTATGATCGATCGTCTATGTTATAATATTTTTTGTGTATTTTTTGAAAGAACAATGAGTAGGCTGTTGTTAGATTCGTTTATTGTATCATTAATCTTTTTATTATATTTGTTTTCTAGTAAAATTTAGAATTAAAATATTACCCTTATTTCCAACATAAACTTCGCTTGAGTAATAATATCCTTACTAATATAAAATGAGTCAGTAAGTGCTGAGCGAACATGTATTCTTCCTCCCTTTCTCGCCCCTCCCGTCCCATTGCATAAGAATTACATGATGACATGTGGGTCTTCCTCTCTCTATCCCTCTTTCCTCTCTACCCTTCTCTTCTACGATGCCTACAGGATGAACCGTTAACTGAATCTTCATATCAAATCCCCATCTGACCACCTTCCCATGTCATCTGGTTGTTCCTCTATCCAATCCAAACCGTCCCAAAATCTCGGTGAAGGAGATCTCCCTTGCCGAGCACCAGCGAGATAGTCAGCGACGACGGCCAGAGCTGCGTCCCAAAATCTCTCTTTTCCCTTGCCATGAAGCATTCTTCCATTGCCAAGAAGCATAAAGCGAGGTCGAAGCACTAAATAGGGGGCAAGAGTTGTAGGTAATCGGTCAAATTTGGAGATAAATAATAAGAGGAGGAGGAGCATCGTGACAAATGGAAGGACGAAAGCAAGCCCCTCAGGTGACTAGAATTCTTCGATCGATTTTATTGTTAGTTCTGTCTGCAATTGTATCCTGTATAATTAGGGGAAAAGAAATTCTTACATGTTTTTGATTACTTAGAATCAACTACTAATTATGAATAGTGGACGGATCAATCAATCCTAGATAGGATGATGAGCCTCGCACTATCGCACCGCCCTGGACAAGGCTAGAAAATTATTTCTGAAATTTGGCAAGAAACTTGTTGAATTATTTGATTTTGTCGATGCTTAGGATCATTGATTTTTATTAATTTTGGCCTATCCTATTTCCCTGTTCTGGTAATAAATAAAGCTCAATTCAATTGGGTGCCAATAGCATCATTCATCGAAGAGGACAGGAAGGATGGTGATGGCATGGCAAATGCAGCGGGCACGAAGTAGCGATGCTAGGCCTCTATCTGTGCGAGATGTCATTGGTCGATGTCAAGTTTCTATGTTTGTTCTCGAGCAAAGGAAATTCACTTTATGTGTTTCTTTACTTATGAAAAGTGACAACGGCGGGGCTAGCAACGCGATAGGAGCAAAGCATAGGAGTAGAGGCACAACATGCATTGCAAGGGAACATGG
Source organism: Melocanna baccifera (assembly GCA_036346265.1). Taxonomy (NCBI): domain Eukaryota; kingdom Viridiplantae; phylum Streptophyta; class Magnoliopsida; order Poales; family Poaceae; genus Melocanna; species Melocanna baccifera. Next base: position 3,577,342 of record CM070682.1, read on the forward strand.
CCAGAAAGAAACTTCTCTGGGGATAGACCCCATTCCTCTCCATGGGGACACACTCGGATAGCCTACATGTGGTGCGTGCACTGATCTCCATGAAGGCCATCTTCCTCCTCCTCCCCAAAACCAAGCACAACTCTTGTTCTTCCTGCCTCCCAACCTGGTCTGCATGGAGGCATTGGATCCCCGTGGAGACGTTCCGCCCCCGGTGGCACTGCCCCTCCCCCTCCCTTTGGATGCCGACCGTGCTGATATCCCCTACGTCGCGCAAGGATTCGCACCGCCCCTACTGAGAGGGCTCCATCCACCGGTCGGTGACCTCAGTGCGAGAGGGCTCCCTCCACCGCCGATCTTGCCGCGTGCCAGTAGGGCTCCCTCCATCGCGGAGGAATCAAAAGGGGCTAATCCTACAATTTTCAAGGTATGCAATCCGATACTTCGAATTTGGAATGCTCGGGTGTAGAGTGCGTTTGTGTGATCAATGAACTCTGAATCCAATACTCCAAATTTGAAAAAAATTTCCTTGTTACTTTCCTTTTTGTTCAAATAAAACTTAGTGACTGTTATCATATTCATATAAAAGGTTATGGATTCATTGTAAGTTGATAACCAAAATTCTTCCTCTCAAAATGTGCCAAAAGTTGGCATGATGATTCAATCCGAAGATGATGCATATAAATTATACAATTCATATGCTAGAACAGTTGGAATTAGCATACAATGGAGTCACTTGAGGTTGCAAGTAGATGGCACATTGGGTTCCAAAGTTGTTATTTGTAGCAACAAAGGAGAAAGGAGCAGCCATACTAGACATGAAACCAAAAAGGAATGGGCCAACACACGAACAGGTTGTAAGGCTCATCTCCAATTTAACATTTCATAGGACAAGCTTTGGACAGTGCAGAAGGTGACACTTGAACATAACCATTATCTAGCTAGTCCAAGTAAGGCTCATATGCTGAGGTCACAATGGCGTCTATCTAAAGTTGACAAGTGCATGGTTGATAATATGAGAGTAGCAGGAATCAAATCGTCCGAAGTATTCAAATTCTATGAACAACTATTTAGTGGAGCTAAAGATGTACCTTTCTGGCAAAAGGACTGCAACAATTAAGTTACCCGTGTACGTAAAAAGTACATGGAAATAAATGATGCACAAACACTACTAGAGTACTTGAAGAACAAACAAGCAGATGATCCTTCATTCTTTTATGCCGTGCAATTAGATGGTGAAGATGGTCGCATAGTTAATTTCTTTTAAACAGACGGTCAAGCCATTGTGTATTATTGTTGCTTTGGGGATGTCATGTCATTTGACACCACATTCCAAACAAATAAGTTTGATATGCCATTTGCTCTACTTCTTGGAACAAATCATCATAGGCAGACCATTGTCTTTGCAGGTGCTATGTTATATGATGAATCTACAGAATCATTTGTTTAGCCTTTTAGAACATTCCTCACCGCAATGCTGAGCAAGAATCCTACAACAATTTTTGCAGATCAGTGTGCTGTAATAGCAAAAGCAATCAACATGGTTTTCCCAGGCACAAGTCATTGCCTCTGTTTATAGCACATATATCAAAATGCTGCTAAGCATCTTAGTCATGTGATCAGTAACCATCCAAAATTCCTTGCTGACTTTAAAAGATGTGTGCATGAAGGTAGATTTGTTAGTCACTTCAACAACAACTGGCGTGACATGTTGTGTACTTACAATCTTGGAGGAAACCGTTGGTTACAAAATTTGTATGCATTGTGTGAGAAATGGGCTACTATCCATCAGCATGATTCTTTTTGTGCTGATGCAACATCAACTCAAAGGAGTGAAGACATGAATAATATGTTTAAGAAAGCTTTTTGTAGAAAGCTATCACTTTCGAAGCTCATAAATAGTATGATAGGTGCCTTAATAGTCTCCGTCGAAACGAATTGTATGAAGATTACAAGGCACGGCATAGTAACCCAATTCTATATGTTTCTGGCTTACCTACATTGAGGATAGCAGCTGAATCATACATAAGAAATATGTATTTTGAATTTGAGAAGAAATTTATAAACGTATTCACTATGGCATGCACATTAATTATCCTTGACGAGACTATTCGTACTTACAAGGTGGTGTCTTCTGAATACATTGAAGATGAAGCAACTGTAGTCTTCCATTTTACAGATATGAATACAACATGTTTTTGCAGGATGTATGAATGCGAAGGTATTCACATATTGTACTAGTCGTCCTATCATAATTACTTTTAGTTACATGTTAGCTCAATACATATTTTCAACAATATTTTCGTGTTACCGCCTCAATACATATTAAATAGATGGACAAATTATGCAAAGAGATGACCCTTTTCTTGTAATACCCGAAGTGTGGAACAAAGTTTGGCATGCAAATCTGCTCATCTTTCTCGAAAGGCCATGGCAATTGCATTGAAGTGCAAGTATTCAAGAGAATGTATGACATATTTCAACAATGGTTTAGATAACCTAGCTTTTGAAATAGAAAATACGTTATCCGATGTAAGCATCAATGATAATTCTGTTCAGTGCACTAAAGATGTCAGAGAAGTAACTGTGTCGTTCAAAGTTCCTAAACACAAAAAAGGTCCAAAGTCTAAGAGGGCAAGAGGCATTCTTGAAAAATGAAAGAAAAGGCATCGAAAACTACAGAAAAAGGTTAATTTAATTGATCATGGTATTATCTCTCTCACAATACTCGGTGGTAATATTTTAGCTTCTCAGATGTAGGACCTTGTACACAATTGTCAAACCCAAATGTGATGCTTGATGATACACTGCCTTCCGGAGATTCATCTCTTCCTACCATCCATGTAGAATTTGCCAATCTGTTGTTTCGAGTTTATCATGAAAATACTTCCGTCAGAAGATTAGATTTTGAAGATGGGGGAGTTAACGAATAGTCCCATGCATCTGTTGGATCTATGAAAACACTACTTTTGGAACTTATAGGCACTAATTTTTGGTTCTATGAAACAATTAAGATGTTCATGTCAACGGTTCTATGAAAATACCACTTTTGGTACTTATATGCACTACTTTTGGTTCTATAAACAATTAAGATGTTCCTGTCTATGTTCTCCATTTGGACCATTTCTATTGTTATCTACTTTCCATTTGATTGTAATATCCTTTTCATTGTAAATGCTATTGCCATACGGCAACTGTACATTCTCCAGCACGTCGGCTAGATTGTATTTAAGTCATCCATATGCTTTGCAAACTGGAGGTTGAATGAATCACTTGAAAGGTCTCCATGCTATTTTGTTTTGTAACATGCTTCATCACCCATAATTATTTTTATTGTCCATGCTATTTTATTGCCCATAACATGCTTCTCGATGATGCAGAAAACAAGTTGCCATGGTTGGTCTATGTTTCACGAGACAAAATTTGTTATGTTCAATTTCCCCAAAGATTTGATGCCCATCGGATTGAAGGCTATTTTTGTGTTTTCCTGTAATGGACAATACCTTTCTGTTCTGATGAAGCTTAACTTTATTGGACACTGGTACCACTTTCTGTTCTTATACAATGACCTATTTATTTTTCCATTTATTTAAAAAGTTCTTATTTTCTGTTTATTATGCTATTATGAAGTGCCAAATTTGCAAGAGAATGGTGAATAATCCGCTTCCAATTTTATGTGCCAAATTTGCAAGAGAATGGTGAAGAATCATGTTTAATCTTTTACATACATATTAACTATCAATACAGAGCAATGCCGCAGCAAATGAATCCCTTTACCAACCTGATACTGTAGTAGCAATACAATGGAAGATAGCTCCATTTTGTCACAAACATTTGATATACAGTTGGCAAGACAGTTCCATTTTGATTAAATTCAACTGAATAAAAAATGAAACCTGATAATATTTAGAAGCATTCAACAATCTGACATGAAACGTTCATTCAATTTTCATGGTTTACTATTCACCTTCATTACACAATCTGACAGGAAACCATCTTCACAACATTTACAGAACATTCATAAAAGTTCCATTCACCACAAATTCAATTCACTACATTCATACAAATTCTAGTCATTGTCTACCTTCTCATCGGCTTCTTCAATTAGGGAACATAAAAAATGACCATTGCCTGCCTTCTTGCCAGGTTCTTGTATTTCTTGATTCAGACCAAAGTTCTTCCATTATTTCACTTAGATCCATGTTGTTGGGGAATTAGTAGTACTCCGTACTAGGATTCTTCTAGCTCCCATCACTGCCTCTTGAAGAAGCCGATTAGGATGATTACGCCACCGATGCCGTAAGGTTCATAACCATCCTGGCCATATGGAGCATGCGCAAGGCAATGGCCGAGCTAAGGAGGGAGGTGGAGAAGGACGAAGCTGACCGGTGCCCGATTTTCAGGGCGGGGACGACGGAGATTCTCAGGGAGGTGATGCTGAGGTGCCAACGAAGACGGAGGGAATCCTTGCGCATCGATCAGGGATTCTCGGAGAGGCAACGCGGAGGTGCCAGTGGCGGTGGAGGGAATCCTTGCGCAATGAAAAGGGGAAAAGGGGAGGGAGGCCTTTGGAAGAACAGGCTGCGCTCGATTTTGGGGGGAGAAAAGGAGGAGGGAGAGGGCCTTCACGGAGATTCGTGTGCGCGCCATGTGCAGCCTATCCGAGGGTGTCCCCGTGGAGAGGAACGGGGTCTGTCCCTAGAAAAGTTTCCTTCCGCTTGGCCAAGCATGGCAACGGAACCAAGGCTGTGGCACATGCCAAGCATGCATAGTGGCTGAGGCACAATGCGACGAAGCTCGGCTGGGCACCTTGACGGAGCGATGGTGTGGTGTAGGCTGCGTCTAGTGACAGTTGCCTGATGTGTTGGTTTCGTAGCAAATAATTGGAATTCTTCTAGTAATCATTAAACATTAGGCTAGTAAAGCAGGGCAAACAAGCACAAGCAATGCAACTATTTCCAGAACTTGCAAGCCTATTTGGATTTAGGTTATTTTTATTTTGAATATGTAGGTTTTAGTTTAACTAAATCCCAAAAATTCTGAAAGAAATTCCCCTCGTGCAAACACCGATTACCATAACATGCCAAATCCAACCAAAACTGTAACATAGCAACACAGGTTATCTGGCTTTCCAAATCATGTGATAATCTCCTTTTTATTTTGTGAGCACCATGACACAACCATGAAATGCAAGGACCTAAAAAATTCTCCTCAAGATAGCATCAACACAATGTGATCGCATATTTATATCAGACTTCCCACATAAAAGTATTCATAATTAGTGCAAAATACATGATGAAGTTGCGACTATATCACCAAACAATTGATGGAGTCAAGGAATAGGTTTATATAACACCTTAAACTTTACTCGAAAATCCGTTCAGCATCCCAAACTATAAAAATAGACATTTAACCTCGAACTTTACAATCCGGTTCAAATAACACCCTGACCTAGTTTTGCATAGTGGTAATTGCCCGCGTGGCGTGATGAGTATGCGGTTTTGCCACATAGGATGACACACCAACCAAATTGGGTCAATGACATATAGGACCCACAAAAGGCTTCTCCCTAAGTGAGCTTTTGGCCATCCATGGCCATTGCCCCTGTAGTTCCCTCCCTCTCTGTTTCGATTTAGGAGAGAAGGCCCTATAGGGTCCAACTGTCATTCACCTAAACTTGACCAACACGTTATTCTACGTGATAAAATCGCCCACTCATCGCACCACACGAGCAATACTACTATCCAAAATTGGGTCAGGGTGTTATTTGAACTGAATTACAAAGTTCGAGGGGTCAAATGTTTAGTTTCATAGTTCGAGGTGTTGGACAAACTTTTGAGCAAAGTTTGAGGTGTTATATAGACTTTTTTTTCAAAGGTAAATGCTATCAAGCAACCAAAAATACCATTTCATTCTTATGCTGATATCTCAGAAGATTTTTCAAACCATTATTATAGGGGAAAATTGATGATTTGTCACTTCTAAGGCACTGGATTTAAGATTTGCCACTTATAAGATTTTGCTTGATAATTTGTCACTTTAAGGCAAAAAAAAGAGCTAGGATTTCCCGTTCCAACCATATAATGGCATATATATATAGGGTATATATATAACACATAAAAAGACAATCTTGTCCCTCTTCCATTTGCGGCGAGCAAGAGAGTGAGTGCGAGATGACGAGGAAGAGTGCATAGGCGTGGGATGACATCATCGTCGATCGACTCTTTGTGGCTCCACTCCCATGTAGGGTTGGAAATGGGCCGAGCTCGTTGTTGTGTGCGGCTCGGCTCATTTATAAAATGAGCCAGAATGACGGCTTGGCTCGGCTTGAATTTTGGCTCGACCTGGCTTGGACGGCAAGTGAGCCAACAGAAGACATGCACATTACAATCATCTGAAAGTCATCTGAATCAACTCATCACATTGAATAACTCATCGCATTCTGAGTTTCATAATTTGCAGGAGTAGGACTAAATAATTGGTGAATTCAAACCTCTGTAACCAATTGGACAAAGCTATTTGTTACTTCATGGAATCATAACAAGCAAGGATAATCGATGGTGCATCAATGGCAGAAAATATCGATGTATCCATTAACCAGTAAATGTGTTAACAACTAGTATGAAACATTCAGATGTAGCACTAGAAACAACATGGAAAGAAAGATCATGGTTAAAGAGTTACTCTGATTGATGCTACTGCAATATACTACCATAGGAGAACAGATCGACGGTGGGGGGTGGGCGGGAGGACAGATCGGTGGTTGCAGAGGCGGGGGAGTGGGCAGGGAGGCGCCGGCAGCACAGGGACTGTGGGAGCAAGGAGGGAGGAGGCAGCGGCAGCGGCGGGGGAGCAAGGAGGGAGGCGGCGGTGCAGGGGCGGGCGGGAGGACAGATCGGCGACGGGGGGTCGGCGAGAGGATAGATCGACGACGGCACAGGGAGTGGGGGAGCGGGGAGGGAAGCGGCGGCACAGGGGGCGGGGGGCAGGGAGGGAGGCGGCGGCGTGCGGGAGGGGAGGGGCGGGGAGCGACGACCGATGGGCGGGGAATGCGAGTGGAGACCGAGACTTCTGGGGACTGGATGCGAGCAGCGAGCCAATGCGTGGCGTGAGTCGAGAGACCGAGGGTCCGATAGTGGACTGGAGTGGAGACCGTGCACCGGCTCGTGCTATCAGCGCCCCTGGCTCGTTCGGGCTCACGAGCAACTCAAGCTCGGCTCGTTAGTGAGCTGAGCTGTAGCATGAGCTTGGCTCACTGAGAGAAGCTCCGAGTTCGAGCCGAGCCAAGTCGAGCCGATCACGAGCTCGAGTAGCTCGCGAGCTTCAAGCTTTTTGCCCAGCCCTACTCCCATGGAAGCAAAACAAGGCTAGCATCGCATCCATGTACACGATAGAGTCGTTCCGGTGCCACGGCAAACCTCATGATGCCCATGGCCTCTAGGCCTCATCAAGATCTTGACTGCGCCCACTCTATATCGCGTGTGGCAAGCCACACCAGCGATGGGTAAGGGGAGCTTTGCTCAAGGGGGCACCAGAGGCTCATCGAGGACGCAAGCTCAAGGAGCTTGTCGTGCAATACAACCCCATAACTGGAACCTCATCACCAGTGGTGGATCTAAAAATTTCATGATAGGTATTCGAAGTTACAAAAATATTATTCAAAGATCGTACTAACATTTTTTTTTAAAAAAAAAACTAAAGGCGAGGACAACAACTAACCAAGTCTGAGGCAAAATGTTCCCATAAGCAATTAAGCAGCAGTGGTGCAAAGCTCTGGTCTGGTCTCACTTCCTTCAAGACTTCAAGATTGATAGAAAGGACTCCTATAGCCTGCATTGCAATTTGCAACATAAATCACTATGAACTCTGCATATCCTTGTACATTCAACGTTATTCTAGAATCTATACTCAATACGAACTATGAACTTATCACTTATGAATTCTTGACCTCTGCTTCTGAACATATCTTATACAGAAAGCATATGAATTATGTGATTTTATCATAAGATATGAAACATATTTCACAAATTCATAGAACCTAAATTTGATGTCCTTTGATAAGATAGAAAACAATGAAGGAGAAGACATGAATTCTTTTGTTAAGACAACCCTGTCAATTTACAGAACCTACATGTAACATGTGATGTCGCTTGATTTCCCTTTCATGACACAGGGTGTCGATGCACACAAAGAACACAATTGCTACAGAGATCTCATACCCACTAGATGACTACCTGCCAATCAGCCAATGGATGATGAGAACACTCAGCGGCTGTTCGTTCGGTCCCTCAGCTTCAGCAATCTCAGCACCCTTGAGACCCTTGAGTCATCACCGGCATTGCTCAATGCCATGAGTAGGCTGAGCTCCAAGAGGCTTATGATAAGAGGCTCCTTAAGCTTCAGGAAAATGATCAGAGGGTGGTCCATTTCATGTTGAAACTACGATATACCATCCTTGACACCATGTATTCCAGAAGACATTCAAAAATCAAAAGTCCCTTCAGGTAGACTGCTTCAGAACTTCGAAATTTCTGCCACCATCCTGAGGGGAAACAACTGGATGTTTAGCACCTAGATAACTGGCATGATAAATTTACAACTAGCTTGCAAATGCTGAAACTTCTCTGTTAAAAGCACACATGGCTTATGTTTTGCTCATCCTGCAATACAATGAAATTGAGATAACATTTTTTTTAACATTTGATTCTTGTGATGCAGAACTTTAATGGCGTTCTGAACACCTGGTTTATCAAAAGATCATGCTTACTGCTACCATTAGTTGTTCATAATGTGGAGCAGTTTGGAACACGAAAATACCTTCTGTTTTCATCATCACTACCTAAAAGCAAGATACTCAAGGTGACAATCACAGGCTAGCCAGAGAACTTACGAAATCCTGCACGGCCTCGCCGGAGTGCCGGACGCCCTGATGCCGGGGATTGGGGAACCCGCGGTCGAGTGCGAGCTGCGCGATGGGCCGACAGCCGATGCCTGATGGTGCTGACTAGCCGGAAGCCCGGAACCCGCGCAGCGGCAACTGCCCGGCACCCATGCCCATGGGATCTGGGATGAGCACGCACGAGCGGAGCCACAAGGGGGAGACAGGAGTCATGGGATGGGAAGCTAAGCGACGTCGCTGCGGGCCAGGACCCGGTGTCGATGTCGATCGTCAGAGTCTCGGAGAGATGGAGACTCGAAGGGACGGAGGAGCCACAGAGGGAGGATGGGACCGGAGGACGAACCTTACCTGCGCCCGCACGCGTGCCCGTGTGCCGCCAGGGAGAGCCGGAGCCTGGAGAGAGCCAGACAGAGGTCTGAGAGAGGAGAAAGGAGTCAAGAGATAGACTCGAGAGGAGAGGGAGCCCTAGTTTCTACCTGGGCCAACCACTCAGCCTGGACGGCTGAGCGGCTGGACCACACGTCTACCAAGTTGGCCCAAAAGAGGGAAATAGGATGATTTAATCTAAACTGCTAGTGTGTGTGTGTGTATCACACTTTTTATATATATATGGATCTGAGCATGCATTCAACGCGTAAAGAATGATTGGATTTTTACTGCATGTTCTTCCGTTTGCGTGTGGTTTTCTTGGAAAAAGATTTGTTTTGTTGTGTGGCTAACGCAATGGCAATGGTCGATTCTGATTCATGCTATTCTGTTTTTACCGGCGACGGCGAGTAGGGAAGAGCTGCAAGCTGCAGTGGTTCAACCAGCTGGCCGCCGACACCATGGCCGCCGACGCGGCGTTCGCTGTGTGCAGGTGGGGGACCTTGGACCGGCCATGTGGGGAAGAAGTAGATAAAATGGTGGGGAAGAAGATGGGACTTTAATGTCTTTTCAGATGTGATGTTGGGGGGAAAACAGTAAAGAATACCAGAATATGTTGTGGAAGTGACAAAGTATCAAGAAAAATCTTATTAGTGGTAAATCCTAAAACCAATACCTTACGAGTGGTAAATCATCAATTTTCCTTTATTGCAGGCATTACATCACTTCACCAGTAACTTTTCCATTGTATTACAGCTACAAGCCTACAATGGCAATGAAGGCCACATGAAGGGAAATGCTGACAGAGCAATGCTCACGGCCTAGTTAGAACTGCATTTTTTTTGGTCCAATTGAAGACCACATGAAGTTGCCTTTACTTGTATATGAGAGCATCCCTCCCAGGGCCAACACCAATATAGTGGACTCGAACACCAACAAGCTCTTCTATCCTCTCCACATAACGGCGGGCAGCTTGGGGGAGCTCATTATAATTTCGAACAGAAGAAATGTCACTTTGCCACCCAGGAAGCACCTCATATTTGACCTGAAACACAAGACAAGGCACATGCAAGATCAAAGATATCTAGCCTAACATAAAGTGTTAAATTGCTACTGCCAAGCTGATGACACCAAAACTTTTCAAGACCAGGGACTTGAAGCTGGCACAATTTTAGCAATTAAATTGCATCTTACAACCAAAGAAATAACAACAAATTTTCCACACAAGATAATGACACTATCCAAGCATCCTACTGTCCAACTAATAGGCCATGTTAAGCTGGTAACACAATGAACAAAACTATGACACGTAAAGCTTACCTGTACTTGCTCCAGGGTGTCAAGATCCCCTGGGAAGGATTGTAGATTCTTTCCATCAATTTGGTTATAAGAAACACCCAGCTTAATTTCTGGTAACCCAGACAGAACATCAAGTTTAGTCAGATTAAGAGATGAAAACCCATTGATCTCGCAGCAGTATTTAAGTGCAACAATGTCAAGCCAGCCACAGCGTCTTGGGCGACCTGTTGTTGTCCCAAATTCCATTCCAGCATTCCTAAGAAGATCACCTTCCTCTCCAAACAGTTCAGTTGGGAAAGGACCAGAGCCAACCCTTGTTGTGTAAGCTTTTACCTGCATGTAAAATATATGGAATAAGTTAGCACTATATCGTAGAAAGAGGAGGGCTCAATTACACTAGTTTAAACTTACCACTCCGATCAGGTCACCAATACACCTTGGGGCAATCCCAAGGCCAGTGCATATTCCACCAGCTGAAGGGCTAGAAGACGTCACAAATGGGTAAGTTCCAAAATCAATATCCAACATAGTTGCTTGACCACCTTCAACCAGAATTTTCTTCTTCTGTTGGATAGATTCATTTAACACATGAACAGTATCAGCAATGAAGGGCTCCAAGCGCTCTGCAAACCTCTTATACCTCTCAACCTCTTCCTTGAGCATGCTTTTGCTGTACTTGAAGCCTTCAAACCTCAAAACAGCATCCGTCAATAAGACATCAAGCTTATCCCCAAAAGTGTCCATGTGCCTTAGATCACAAACTCGCAGTCCGTTTCGAGTGACCTTGCTGGAATAACAAGGTCCAATGCCTCTCTTAGTCGTTCCTATAAAGGAATTTGCAAGCTCAGCTTCCCTAAGGCCATCTATAGCCTGATGCAAATCAAAGAGCAGATGTGCCCGATCAGAGACCAGTATTCTTCCATTGCAACTGACTCCATTGGACTCAAGACCATCAATTTCATCAAAGAACCCTGGAACATGGGATACTGAACTGGAGAATCGGCCAACTGGTACTGGCTACTTATACTACATTCTAAGCATATCCAAATTAACACTAGAAAATCCAATTACACAAACAAAGGTTAATCTTGGCAATTCAAGAAACATTCATCACAGAAAATCAAGGACAGATCAAAGGGGAATCTAAAAACAAAGGAATGGCAATAACTGAAGCATATCAAACTAAAAAAATGTATATATTACCTTCCAGGACCAGCATTAATAGTAGCTTGTTATCAATAAACTGCCAGTGCATAGATTACTACAAGTAATAAACCACTACCCCAAGGCCTAGATGCAAAACATGGTAAAACCTCAAACTTGAGTAAGTTAAGCAACTCAGATTCTTTACCCAGCAGAGCATACAATCTTGCACATAATATCACCAACATGCACTTCTTATGCATCGAAGCGGTCATTTATGCTTTTCTGCTAGATTCAAGAGATACATGGATGATTAGTGCAGCTGAATCTTAAACATCAGCAAAGAATAAGGAACTCCTCCAGTGTGTACATACACGATTTATAACCAGATATTGAAGCAATTAATGTCGTTCAGCATCTACTAGAAATGCAAGTTGTGAACCATCTTTACCTGCTGGCCCCAAAAGGTCATATATTTTTTTCACAGTTTATTGTGGCTATCATGATCAAACATCCAGACCTTCTTTGTTATCACCATCCCAAAGCTCCAGCCAACATCTAGGGAGAAATTCACCATCTATACAACTCACTAAAACAAAGCGGGGCTAAAAGATTGCAACTTTACTCTCTTGTACATACTTCAGATAAACCCAGGTTCTCTCTGCATAATTTCTAACCAACGCAATCCTTAAATTAACACCTAAAGAAGGTAACTACTACACACAGATGACTCTACCATCCGGATCAAACATTAATTCACCAAAACAAACTCGACTTCCAGGATCTCATCCGACGAGCGTGCCAGATCAAATTTTACTACCGGAAAGTGCAGTAGTGCCGCCGAACAAGCGATCAAGCATGGATAGCACAAAGGTCGAACTAAAGCATAACAAAAACCTGAGTCGTGTCTCGTCACCTGGCAACGCGCGACGATGTCGAAGCGAGGGGCGAGCACGTCGACGAGCTTGCCCTTCCCCTCGTCGCCCCACTGCGACCCCAGCACGCCGGCGACCTGGCTCAGAGCCGAGACCCTGTCCGCCGTGGCGTCCGCCTCCACCGCTGCCGCGGACAAGGCGGCGGGGGCAGGAGGCCATCGCCGGGACAGGCGTACCGATGGCGCCGCCGGGGAAAAGGATTTCCCCCGCACGGCGGCGGCGGCGGCTGGATGGTTAAGAGTGGAGAGCGACATGCTTCGAGGGTTTTAGGATGGGGCCAGTGGGGTGCTGTTCGTTGTTTTAAGGTCCCGCTTATTTGGTTTGATCTTTTGACTTTTGATTTATTTTTTAGTTTTTTATTGATCTTTCTCGAATTCATTTATATTATATATAATGAGCTAATCTTTTTTATTTTTAAATTTTTTTAGATTAATTATGTTAAATAAGTTATCGTTAACTATAATATAATTTTAATTAGTTATAATGTAATTTTAATTATAAATCATTAAATTTTAATTCAACCAAACGGCGTCTAAGTATATCCCGATTGCTCTTGCACGTGCAAGTGGTGGGGAATTGGATCACTAGAAATACACAATCGCTTGCTACGCTTACGCCCGCCGCCCGGCATGTTTATCAGTCCAAATTCTATCGTTTTCTGTAAAATTCCTATGTTTTAAATAGATGCTTAGCGTAAATTGTGGATCGGGGTTTTAACAGCTAAGACCAATAAAAAATCTCGAAAGTTTCAGCACCTCAACTTTTTTCTCCACAGATGTATTCCTCGATTCCAAATCAAGTAATCTTAAACGCATTATAGGGGTGATTGTTTTAGCGATAGCTTTTAGTTTTTGGTTGAAATTTCACTGTAGCTGATTTTTTTTTACTGTAGTTGAGTTAATGGATAGTGTAGTGAATAGTGAAAAAAAAAGCTGAAGCTAGAAGCTGAAGCCAAAAAAAACCAAACCGATCACCCCCTATTTATATACGTTTGGATGACAGGACGGAGCATATGAAGGTACCGTTCACATGTGTGTTTTTTTCCCAATTTTAGCTCTTTAGCATCTGTTTTACAAAAAAGCCCCCTTCTCGAGCTCAAAAAGCACAGCAGATGACATATATCGCCTGTCGTACCGTCATAGCATGGTAGGAGAGGAGCAGGCGACAGGCGGAGCCGAGTCAGGGCAGCTTGGGCGCAAGGCATGGGTGGCTAAAAAATAACAAGGGTGGAAAAAACTCGTTGACTCGATTCAAAATTGCTTCAATTATACTCGATAATTTGGATTTTGCTCTAGTTTGACTCGTTAGTTCGCTTCTAAAAATACTTCCCCATACAACTACTTGAAAACGTGTGCTTTGATACGTTTTCTACAACTTGTGCAGGTTTATCCCAGTCAAAGATAACCTGTCATTCAACTGGGGCTACGGGGACCATCGGCGTCTTACTCTTGTCCATTCCACGGTCATTCGGGGTGTAAAGTTTCTAACATGTGAATCTTTCAGGTGTCGCCGGGTAATTGAGCATGTATTTCTGTTCGATGAATGCCCTGTCGTACGTATCTGGGCCATCTATCTATTAGAAGAAGTAGCAGCGCTCTGCCCTCTGCTGGCATGGACGGAGTTGGTTAGGGATGTGTGAAATAGAACATGCAATGTGAAAATAGCAAATATGTGCTCACAAAAACTTCAACATTTATGTAGTTGAAAGTATATAGACCCCTAAAAATGATTTTGGTAATCAATGACAATAATATTTTAAAGGGATTAATGTGTGTGTTAAGATGTTTGAAAGATTTAGTTCTGGTTTTTGAATGACGACAAGAAAATGGTATGCAAAGACGATAATGGATCGACATGACTCAATATAAAGGTATTATGTAGTCTAATGACCATTTTATAATTTTTACCGGTCTTAGAGATTAGTTGAAAGATCAAATTTATAGAGTAGATGCTGTTATATAAAGAGGTATCATGTTAGTAGCTTAAGAGTTTATCTTGTGCCACTTTGATCAATTAAGAGCCATATATGCATTTGAAACTACATTTGGTAACCTAATTGTACTTAATCTGAAAAAGCGGTATTACCACAACCTTATTGGTGGTACTACCGCAATACGGTATGACCACATAAAGGGTGCGATAGTACCACACCACAGTAGGCCCGAAAGCTACATGCGGCAGCTAATTTCCAGATGGGTGTTTTTGGGATTTTTTCCCTCTCTTGAAAATCAGTAGTACTGTATGGTTGGTAGTACCGGCCGTTCTGAGTGTGGTAGCACCGATTTGAGGTTAACGGCTAGTTTTTGAGCATTTAATGAACTACAAATTATCATTGAACAGTAGGTGCAGCAGTACCGGCCAGTACATGACGGTAGTACCATACCTGCTAAATTTTTAGAGATTTTTGCCCCAACAGCCAAAATTGTGGCTGGGGGCTATAGATACCCCCCCTCACTAGCACCGAACCAGTAATACTTGATCTTATTGAATACATTTGAGACATTGGTGCACTCTCACATACTCATTTACTCTATTATCATATATTTGAGGTAGTTGAGAGCATTCAAGTGCGTTGTATCAATTAGTTGATCCTTGTGGCACTTGAAACATTCAACCTAGAGCTATGATTTGTTCTTGGCATTTGTCGGCACCTAGACGGTTTGGAGGAAGTTTGGTGGTGTTCTCTTCAAAAAAAGCTTGTGAAGAGATCCAAAGAGTTTGTGAGTGGTATGATGCTTGCCATCTTCGAAGTGGAGGAAGAGCAATTATTAGTGGATTGAGGTGGTTCGACTCAATTCGTGGAGCTGATCCAATTCGTTTAGGTTTACCTAAACGTAAACTAGAGAAGATCGGTAAATATTTGATTCCACAGAAAAAATCGATTGTCTTCATTGTCGTTGTCCCTAATTGTATGTACTCTTCCGCATTTACATTTCTAACTTTTAATTGTATTGAATTGTTTAGTTAGAATTGTATCTAGTATTGACGTAGGCTTTAGGGTGCCTTAGTGAAACATTTTAGCTGTTGACTTGTGCTTGAACTTTGAATTAGCTCATACATGTTAGAATTGTTAATTAAGGTGTAAGAATTGAAAAAAGTAACAATATTCTATCTCTAATACCTTTAACACCCTTCTCAAATGCAAAGCATATACAATAGCATTGCATTTGAAAAATATTGTCACTAAAATAGTAAAAATCCAAAGTCTGAGTCTTGATAATGTCGTCGTAGCGTGCAGTTCTTGAAAAAACTGTCAAATCAAGCAAAAAAGAAATAGATAAAAGCATGACGACGCATATCGAAGTTCAAGACGACAGTGGCATAGTGCACAAGGTGCAAGAGAAGCGTGGTGGCCTTAGAAGCTCAGGGCGACGGCATTATAACGACTTCTACGATCTGCACGTGGCTCAGAGAGAAGAGCGACGATTGCTGCCATGCAAAAGAAAATTTCTATACTTTGTATGATTGATAATGAATTTATAGACACACATAGCTTAGACAAACTTAAAGATAGAAGCTACGGATTTAGATGAACACAAATGAAGGACTCAAAAGAAAAACTAATAGCAAGGACACTAGTACTAGCACTGGCTAACTCATCCCCTAACTAACAACAAGCAGTAGCAACACCAACTCAAAAGACGGCACGATGCAGAGAACCAAGACGCACACCGTTCTCCAATTCAGCCCCATCATTCTTATTGGCAGAAGCCATAACTCGCTGCTCACCTCCCCCTCCTATCTTTCTCTCTCACCACTTCCTCTTGTCTCTTTATCATTGCCTCCCCGCGCCGGTGAGAAAAGGCGACAGAAGAGAAGAAGACTGCCGGTGCGTCGGCGACTCCTCCTTGTCCTCGCCCCTCCCTTCTCCCACTTCGTGCCGTGTGGATCCGGGCTAGCCAAGAGGAGCAATGACGGTGTGGCCCGGGATGGGCTGGCGTAGCTCCTAGCGGCGGCGGTCCAAGAGGACGGCAGTGGCTCTCAGGGCTGAGGTGGGCGCGAGGGCGCACGCACGGCACGGTAGTGGCGCGGTCGAAGGTGGCGGGGAGGGCCGGCGGGAGCCGTCGGTGGCACGGTGATTGTCGGAGATCCGGACGAGACGTGGTCGGCGGCGACCCAAGCTGGATCTGGGGTCTGTGGGCTTGGGCGAATGTAGTCAATGGTGGCTTTGGGCTCGGCAACAGGAGGCGGCGGTGCAAAGGAGGTGCGGCTGCTGGATCTGACACGGGCGCTGGTCGACGGCTCGAAACACGAAGGAGGCCATATCCAAGAAAGGTGACAGCGGCCCATCCAGATCGGATCTGGATGGCGTGAGAGCTTGAGGAGGGTTGGAGACCCAAGACGGTGAGGTGGTAGGTCAGCGTAGCCCATTAAGGTGGCTGCCCTTGGGAGCAGAGATCGATCCTCTCAATGGCAGCAATAGCGAAAGTAGATTGAGGTTAGAGTTTTAACCTAAATTTTGATACTATGTTATGAATATTGTGTAAATATTGAAGCGACCTAGTGGGCAATATATATACGGAGTACAAAGGGATTTTACAGGAGAATATGTCATATATAGATAAAGAAATTAAGATATATAAGACAAGAAATAATACAATTTCTATTCTATCATTAATACCCTAACATTTTGATGATGCATCTGTCTGAAGATGATCAGGGTTTAGCATCTGGTCAATTTGCAGCGTTTTACCATGAAACTTTGGATTCCTGGGACCAAATGAGCTTTCCTGTATGTGCAAGGGCATTAGAATTTGCTAGAATGGTGGATAAGTCCCGACTGGGGAAGCCAGTAAAGATCATCAACTTGGAGCATGTCATGAAATCAGAACAGGGGCCAATCGAGGTGGCATGGCAAGATTCAGTGAAATTCCAGAAAGTGTCGTAATGTTGCCCCAGTCAGGAAGTCCGGGTGGTTCTTGAAAAGGTGGCATTCATTGGCGAGCTTCCGTTTCAGAGGACAAAAGCGCGCCTCTGGATGAAAGAGGTGGACGAGCATCATTGAAGAATAGACCCGACATAAATTGGCGACGGTACTTTGCCCGATCTATCCGGAAAGCACCCGAAGGGTTTCTTCTCCGTGGGCACGTCACGTCCTCTGCTGAGCCGAAGGCTCTAGACAGTAGTCCATGAATTCGTCATATGATAATACAATAATTTTCAATAGTCAGTACGTTGTAAATTTTGTGGATGATGATGGTGGGTGTTTCTACCATATTAGCTCATGTGACTAATCATATGTTGATCACTTTATCATGCTGGTTCTAGACTAAACCAGGGTGTTTATTACGAAGTTTGTTGGACGAATCGGTATCGTTCGCTGGGCGTCGGTGCGACTTGCGAGAGATAGGATATGCCTCTCGCGAAATGTGCTGTACTAATCATGTATATATGAATATATCGGGTGTTGCATGTGGTGGAATAATTCTTTGAAAAGTTCTAAATTTTATCTATGATTCTCGTAGGAACTTCGTAGTAAATCCTGCATCCAGTAAGAGCGATTTCCCGTTTACGGAACTGCCGCGTTCCAAGTTTTGACTGCTCGTATTTGGGTGTAGAATGCACCACTTCTTTTCAGGGCAAACGTGAGATCCTGGAGAGGCGGCCCGTGTCCGAGGGGGAGAAAGCAAGCAGCACTTGGACAGACGTGATTCCGTGGTACCGAGATACGTGCTCCGTGTGCCACTAGTACGAGTCAACGGTGCCAATGAGGCCTTGCAGTTGAAAACACTGAAGCGATAGTATATCGAACAACCAGTGCACGCCGGAATCTGGCTGCTGCTGCGTGGAATAATAAAATGATTAGGTGACGCGTCCATTCTAGAAGCTTACGCGTTTCAATTTTCATCCCTATATTCCACGCGCGTAGAGCATTGTTGATGTCGACGAGTCCAGTAGTTTTCATGTAAAATACCGCGCAAATAACTTATCCGGATGTAAGATATCAGTACGGTCTATTCTTCCAAAGTTTAAGTGATCCCCATGACACCATTTGGGCCTATCATTGTTGGCACAATGCCACACCAAGAGTTGGCCAAATGGGAAATCACCCGACGCTGTGACCCTTGTGCTGAGACGTGCGAACGGCCAGCGAGGCATAATGGTTACAGAAGCTATACTGTTGAATCACCGGGTCGGCGAAAGGCCACAATCGTTTGCATTAGAGAAAGCGTCTTTGCCAACTCGTCAAATTAACCTAATGCCGTAACCAATCGGTCACAAGAACTGTTGGGTTTTTCCTCTCCATTTTCCTGCCTATTGCTTCCTAGAAACATTGAGGAAAATTGCAAGAGTTCTTAGTCATTTCCTTTGCGGATTGCACATGTAGAAATGGAACACTGAGCGAATCAAAAGGCTTCCATTCCATCCCAAGTTCTAAACTGAAGCAGCACGACAAGAACACAAACTTTCCCAACTATGGTTTATACACATCACATCAAATCCTTGGGGATCTCACATTCCCACACGGTCACACTAGTTCCTCACGATCTCTCGCAAAATCTCCCCTTTGGACAGATTATTAACCTTTCTGTCACTACATACTACATCCAATCCCAAAAAAAGAAGAAGAGAAAACTATGTAGAAACCATCAAAGAGCAAAGAAAAGTAAGCAAGGAGCCAAGAAGATCACAACTGCACGAGCGGGTGTGCGTGTGTAGCATACATGTATCTATAGGAAGAAAATCTGTGCGTCACCGTGTTGTTGTTGCGCCTAGCGGATGGCGCGCGCGAGGCCGGCGAGGATGCGGGAGAGGCCGAGGCGGAAGCGGACGACGGCGCCGTGTGAGTAGGGCGAGCAGTCGCGGCAGACGGCCTCGATGGCCTTGACGAAGAGGCTGAGGCTCCGCACCGGTGGCACGTACAGCGTCAGCGGCGCGACCGAGAAGGCCATCGCCATCAGCAGCTGCAGCATCCCCACCGCCGCTTTCGTCTCCCTCCCTCCAATTAATCACCTCCCCGAGCAGATCGAGAGGGGAGATCGAGCTCGCTCCTGGTGGATGCGGCGGCTAGCACAGAGCTATCGAGACAGTAATGGTTTGGGAGGGCACTGGTGGGGCGGCACCTACCAGTCTACCAGCGCGGTGAGTTCTTGTGGTGGGAGCGGGGGCGTGTTTTTCCTTGCGGCGTAGGGTGCGTTGGTGCGTGCCTTCGCGGCACTGAGACGCGGTGCGGTGGTGAGGGGAAGGGGTGGGGGCTTTGTTTTCGGCGTCTTCGGCTGGGTTTGCGAGCGATTGTTTCCTGGGCTCGGTTTTTATAAACAGGTGAAGAAGAATAGATCGGTTTCTTTAAAAAAAAGAAGATAAGATCGGGAATCGTAGAGGTGGTCAGAGCTAAGTGCTGGCCAAACAGAGCGCCCGGCACGGCACGGATATAAATAAAGCACGATCTGATTAAGGTTCGATCCTGTTGGTCCTAACAAATTATCATATCACTGATCTATGCACGACATGAAAATAGATCGAGACGTGTCAGGCTAAATGGACGCGTTTAACCAAACGAATCATCGATTGTCGATTGATTTTATTGTTAATCATAAATAATTTTATCATCAGTTATAAATATTTTTACTGTCAGTTGTTGAGTTGTAAGTATTTTTATTGCTAATTACAGATAATTTTACTACTAAGTCATTCATTCATGCTCAAAAGAGTACAATAACTGTCAATTATAAGTAATTTTATTATACTATCATACAAAAGTTATGGTGTATACTGTGCCGGCTCGACCAGCCTTGCCAGCCTAGACATGGCACATCTGACAGGGTTAGGTCAGCATAATCTATTTACTATTCATGCTATATTATATCTGAGCTGAGCTGGATCAACACTATCATTCTTGGACTAACACGGTTACGGTTGACTTGTCCGTTTGCCCAGGTCTAGAGGTAGTACTAGGCAGCGTTTTCTGGAGCGACGTACGTGAGAGATCACTTCACGTCGGATGATTGGGCTCGGCACGGCGGAATTCTTTGCGCGGCACTGCCGGCTGCCGGGACGCGAGGGGGAACTTTGCGTCGCTGTAGGGGCCACCTGCGTCGCTTATCCCCTAAGCAAACAAAATTTCTATTTCGTGGCATGTATAGAATTTTTGCAATAGGTCCATACGGAGACTTGTAGTTTTTATAAAAGGGCTTATTCCTAAAATCAAGGATAGATCTATTCTTATACTAGCCCAGGCTTCAGCCCAAAATATGAGATATTTATCGGTGTAAAGTTTAGACAGGTTCAAGATATAATCTTTTTTTCTAGGCTAAATAGTAGTGGTTTTCAGTCCTTTACAACTTAGAACATGATAAAATTCAAAATATATCACCATCTAAAATAAATGGTGATATCCCTTTCACTTATTTGGATTTTTGTGGCACCTGAACATAGCGAGAACCTCGCGAAAGCGAAGGGATGGAAGCTCGCATCCATGCCACCTCAATCATGTGGTTTTATAAAAATCGAAGCTGGACTTTTTTTTATTTTCCTTTTGAGGTAATGAGTTGTTGATTTCAGTCTCTTGCAAAAAAGTGTTCCTGATTTGGCGCAAAAAATCATGGAAAAAGCAGGCACAGAATATAATTAGCCAGGAATAGACGCCCCAGGTATTCTTTATTCCGTGAGTCGATGGCAATGGATCATAGAACGTACGCCACGAAAGTAACAGTCGAGCTTCCTCTGGTTACACTGTAGCGGTAGGAGCTCGATAATGGATTGGTAACACTGGTTGACACGCAAATGGATCGTAGTTTTTGTTGACCATTACTTGGCTCCTGACGTGCTGCTGCCGAGTGGCCTCCCTCGGTTCTCAGCTTTCGTGTGACGCTATCACGAGGAATCGTTCTAGCGCCCCGCGCGCCGCCGCCGGGTTTCCCCTCGTAGGGATCACTTCAACCGTAAGCTGACGCTGACAAGGAAGAGCCGTCCCGAATCCCGCGTTGGGCTGCCCGCAGAAACGGGGCGCAAATCGGTGGGTGCCGCGCTCCCGCCAGGCGCCGGCCGTGCGGAACGAACGAAAACGATGCACGCGCGTGCGCCGCGTGGGGAAATGCCAGCGTGCCCGGTCGACGGTGCGTCACGACTCGGCTAACCGGCACTCTTCGCGATCGCCGGTCTGCGGGGTGGTCCGAATACGTCCGTAATCCGGATTTCAGAGTGGCCGCAACCTGCAACGATCTGGGCGGACTAATAAAAGACCCGACGATGAGTGCTGGTTTCTGAGCCATTCTATTTCATCCAGGGCAACGCGACGTCAGAGAATACACTGCATCATGGTCCAGCAAAAGAAACAGCACGCAAGGCATCCCACAGGGAATGGTTATTAGTAGATAGTAGTACCATACAGAATGGTCATTACAAGTTATTACCTCACAAAAGTGACAGGAAACAGTTGCCAGTTTGGTAGTACTTGCCACAAGTCTAGCATGATCAGAGAACTGGCAGCAGCTGCATCCTCTCCAAAGTCCAAACCCAAAGACGCAGAGGTAGAACGGAACGATCGTCAAACACCCTAGTTACAGTAGCACAACCCCCCATATTCAGTTTACATAGCAGTTGAGTCTGAGTTGCTGGGCACCACACATAAGCCAAGGATGATTTGCCATGGGAGCAACGGCGTGGATCTGCTGTTGCCTCCTTAAGTGCCCCTTCTCGCATGATAATGGAGATCACCGGATGATAAATTTTGCTCGTGTTTCGCGAACAGACCACCGTTTGCGGGAACACCAGTATGGCCAGACCTCGCAGCGAAATGACTGGGTTGGGCATCTATGGTGCCGCCACCAGAAGCCTCAGACTGCTGCTTTGTGTTGAGGAATCGCCCGCCTGTTCCTCGAGCTCTCTTCATTGCATGTTGATGCCGGGATTCATGAAGGTACGGCTGAAAAGATGCATAAATGTTATGTTGGAGTGTATCAACTAAAATTTGTACAGAAAAAGGAAAGTAGAAGATGAAATTGTCACAAATCCACAGCAAAAGGGCCCAGTGGTAGTTCCTTGGAGAAATTCTAATAAAATATAGCCAGGAACAGCGAGAAATACCTTGCGACTTTTCACCAGCTTATTTTCAGCCTCTAACTTCGCACGGAACTGTCTCCTTCGGAGAATTGCATGGTATTGCTTTACATTTACATAAATTGGCTCTTCAGCAGCAGCTGGTTCAATTGGTAGTGGCACTCGAGAGGATGATACCATGCCCACAATCTGGGGGTGCATCTGTTTAAATTATTTGAATGAGATAAAGATAAGTTCGTAATATCGAATGGCAACATATTGGGCTTGGCAAAAAGAAGAAAACCAAGCCACAGCAGGAGGATGACAACGAGATCACTTCATAGATCAAAAATAGCTGCTGGCATGCTGCCTTAACATACTAAACTTGACTTGAGGTGAAATTAGCAGTAAGTAATTGTGATTATGTTGAGTCTGTCTCAAATGTCATTCCAATTAACAGCGCAAAATACCTAAAGCACATGCGTGCACGCAAAAATCCCAATAATTGGCACCACAAAGTTAAATAAGCAACATTGTCAAGCACAGAAAATAAAGGACAGAACCAGAAGGCAGACGAAATTAATGAAAGAACAGGCTGGATAGCATAAAGATCACTTACAATAGCATGTGAGCCATAAGCCGCCACTGCGCCACCGTAGAACGAATCAGCAAACGGGTATGATACGGCCTGAAAAGGTAAGCATCTTGCATAACTCACAGGCTTGCCTACCAACAAACATTTGGAATTTATAAATTAACCAATGTTTGTGCAACCGCAACTGTAACTTACGAAGGGCTGACCACGGTCAGGTTTTGCATGTGCATATGAAGTTTCCGGATTGCCCAGA
Organism: Melocanna baccifera; assembly: GCA_036346265.1. NCBI lineage: Eukaryota > Viridiplantae > Streptophyta > Magnoliopsida > Poales > Poaceae > Melocanna > Melocanna baccifera. The sequence goes on from CM070682.1 coordinate 3,600,798, forward strand.
GATAAAGCCGACATCATCTTACCTTCATCACTCTTCGGGTAACCATCGAGATTACCTAGTACTACTACAAGAAGAAAAGAAATGTCATATAACTTTGGTTGTATAAATGCACACAAGGTTTGCAACCATCAATGTCTTCCTTTTAGACTATCCCATTGTTTATTTGCAGCATGAGAGATGATATTACAAGATTATGTACTAATGCAGCAAAGGGATATTCGGTGAGTCTAGTGCATACCAGATTGATCATTCTGCTCGTTAAGGCTTCCTTCGCTCATTCCAGACACTTCTTGAGGAGACTCGCTAGTAAATTGGGTAGATGATGAGTCGTAAACAGGCATTTGATAACCAAACTGAATCATTGTTGTGCCATTTTCTGCCAGAGGGACACAGTAGGTGTTATAACTATAGTTGCACGAAAACTAAAAGACAACAAAATAGACAGTCAGGTACGACGAGAGTAGAACTCGCAACATTAGAATTGAACAATATCATACATATTTTCCTTACGTCTCATCTCGCGGGCCTTCTCGAATCTCGCTTTTCAGTTCATACTGTCCAAAATACAAGAGCAGGTCAGTCACTTGTGGTCCAACTAATATGGAAACGCTGAAACATGAAGCAATGCTAGAATTGCCCATATTCCGTAAAAAAACATAGCTATCAATCATGTAGCTAGTAGTCCCCTTAAATTCACTCAAATTGGTCATCGGGAATATGTCAAATGTTGTCCTGATCCATGTATATGCTCGACATGTCTAAATTTTCACATCAGTACTACTTATCAAACTGGTCATTCCCTCAGAAACTCTGATCGTTCATGCAACAAGAAGCAATCAAACTATGTGATGAGATTAAGTCTTACATGATTTGTTAGCTCGCCACTAGCCAAATCCGAATCGCTCAATCATAAGGCAACTGGTTTTCTTCCCGCTTCCAGTTTTAACATTTCCATACAATAATCATTCTGAAACCAAATTGATTTCTTGAAGAAATTGTAAATCACAAGTTCACAACTGACTTGCCATCTGAATCCTAGTTCCCCTCCACCAATCAGATTTTAGTGTGTATATAAGTAATACTAAATTTTTTTAAACCAATTAAATTCTAGTTGAATCCAACAAAAAGCTACAGCCTTACAAGATTCTGTCCAATTCACCTCACTCGCCCCTTTACCACAAACTAACCAGACAACTAACACAGTAACACCTGTGAATTCACAAGAACTAAATAGTCCAGAACACAAGAACCAACACCACAAACAATTAGAAACAAATAACTGATATATTACATGCTTTATCAAATTGAAGAAGCTGGTATGCCTTAGAACATAGACCACACTGCAACAACCACCTCACTTATTCCACCCAAGAATGAACCCACAAATCTCAGCACCGTATCAACCCAAAACCAATTCGACAACCAAGAAACCAGTCAGATCCACCAAGAAACACCACAAATCAGGCAAAGAGTCCAGGAAACGGTCAGCAATGCAAGAAACCAGCTCGGATAGGAACAGAGCTCACACCACGGAGAAGAAATAAACCACAAACTAGAAAAGACTAAAGAGAAACAAGTCAGAGGAGAGGGGGAGAAGGGAGCATGTCCCCTTTCCGGCAACCCTCCTCCGTCGCTGCCTCCTTCTCACCTTGCTTCTCTCTTCTGCAAAGTCTCCTCTCTCCCCCCTTCCTTCCTCGGTCTTGCTTGGGATTTCTGTTGGCTTTATCTCTGTCGCTCTCTGTCTACTGACCTACTAGTCTAAAATACTGAATAAAGCAGGTGGTGTAACTTGTAAGAGGCTGGAAAATAATATTAGTGACAGGAAAAAAACAAAAGCTCAAATCATTTTAATATGGTAAGGTGCAAAATTATATCTTTAGCTAAATGAGCTACAACTTGCATCATATTTTGTTCAAAAAATTGTTGGGGCAATCTATATACCTCTTGAAGTAAATTGCATCGGTGGTTCTTAAACCTGATCATTGTGTCACTCATTCTAGTGCGCTAAAGTCAGTGAGACGGTTAACGCGGTACGCTATATTCCGAATGACTATCTTATTACCCAAATGAAAGATGAACCAAAGTGACACCAATTTGACACACACACAGAAAAAAAAAAGGAAAGTGGATTCTAAAATACAGTTCGATGAGCACAAAGGGCGCAACTTGAACAAGCTTGAATGAGCTCCTTGCCATTTTTTTACTCTTCCGTAGCAGAGATCTTTCTTGCTTGCTGATTTGTTATCCATCCTATCACGTAGACCTGCACTGAAGAAGAGCTAGTCGTTCTTTGTCGCTATCTAGCCTTGAATATGCCCATGTAGCTTTCAATTTATAGCCCGAACGCCATCGCGGCATGTCGCGCAGGCGCCACTTGTGGCAAGCCCCGGTGGCTCACGCCATGCGGCCTTTTTCTTTCCTTTTTCATTTGTCTGCTTGTTTGCATGGATAGACTGGTGGTGGTGGACGTGCACCACCTCTCTCTTTATTTTCCCACTTACATTTTTTTTTGTTTTTTACGCAATGTTATATTTTCTTCTACTATATGCATAAATAATTTCGTTTACATTTTATCTATAAGAATAATGCTAGATAGTAGTTCAATCAGAATCATTGACATCAGGGGCGGATCTGACCCCTTGGCAATATGAGCTTAGCTGAGACATGAAAAACCTACTAATGTATGATCTAGATATTTTTAGTTCAGCTCAAGTATAAATCCTACAATCTAGTCTAAATTATTTCTAGTATCTAGCTTTTTTTTAACAAATTCAGCTCAGAACTTGTACGGTTCTAGATTCGCCATTATAATTGACACGGACTCGTGGCTGGCTGGTGCTCACGCTGAGTTGCCCTTCGATCTGTAGATTCTTACTCATCATCATTATTTTTATACAGTTAAAGTTTCGTGGCATTGTTTGCGCATGATGAACGTTGATAAGGCAGTATTTTATATAAACTTTCTTTTCTGTGGTAAACTTATTGTGGATCCTGACGTGTACAACGTTGTACACCAACTTTACACTAAAAATATCTCTTCGAGGTGCCTAATGCCTTACATGCTAATGTAAACAAGATTCCCCGAACACAATTTTGTGGTAAACTTAAGGCACGCTAAAAATGGATGTTTTGTTGAATTATGATTTAGGATACATTCTGCATATCTCTCGTCTGTAGGACTGGGAGATATGAAATGAGAAAAGAAAGAACTTGTAGGTAAACAGAGAAATTATGCTCTTTTGAGGAAAAATAGGAGAAATTCGCCCGGGAAACTAGTAGGGTACTTGCTTCCAGATTACACAAAATCTCGAAGTTTCTCGAACCTTGTGATGCACAATTGAAGAGTTACACATCGTCTTAAATTAGAAAAAGAAATTCAGGGAATTGCTTGGTCCATCCACTTGCGATGTGGTGTACACACGCTTTTACAAGTTCTCGCATACTGCTGTCCAGCTTAAGAAAGACCAAACACACGAAGTCAACTGAGTTCATGCCATTGGGATAAACACATCGTTAATTATAGGATAATTAAGTATATCAGTCGTGATCGCGCATTACAATGCTAACCACGGCTGCTGAAACCATGGCGCACCGTACACTTGAGGCCACAGCACTAGAGAAAAGAAATGGGTTTGAACTTTCAAACCCTAATGGTTTGATTAGAATATTCTAGAAGGCGCCTTTGCCAACCTGAGTGCCTCTTGATTCTTATCCTTTGTAACAACCACCGAGGCAAGTTACATCGCAGAGGATTAGGTATTTTATGGGTAGGACAAAACGTGATGCCCTCGTAAAGCTGGCGGTGGACACCACCGCTGCCAACGACTAATCTTATCCAAGTTCCCAACTGACAATCCAACAATATCATACTATAAAATTGTCCTGATGTCATGTGATTAACTTAGCATGAAACATGGTATCGAGAGAGCTGAATGCACAAAATAAGATGATGCAAAAACAAGAGAGAAAAAAAATATCTGGGGGAGGCAAGGAGATCAGATCAAGCCGTCATAAAAAAGAGTGGCTATTCCCTGCTTAGAGTTAAAGCAGACGGAATAAATTTTACATTGAATATATGTACTGACTAACACACATTGAAAAGCTGCACTCCACTTGCCAATCTATCTATTATATTATTAAATCAAAGACAAAAATAGTCATTATGTTCACTCTCAAATAGTAGAAATTCCCACGTTAACCAAGGAAAAAAGAGAAAAATCTATACCGTTGATTGTGATGGGTCTAGATTACAACTACCTAGATTAAAAGAAAGAGTTCAAATCAAGTACAATCCAAATAATAAAAAAAAATTCAAAGTGCAAAAAATAAAAGTAGCAATTTGATTTCTATACGAATTCCTGAATAAAATATCTAAATAAAATAATTTAGAATAAAAATTAAATAGGAATTAGCAATTGAATTTGTATATGAATTCTTAAAAATAAAATTTCAGAATAAAAAATAAAATAAAAAAATTAGTAATTTAATTTTGATATGAATTCCAAAGTAAAATATCTAAATGATTGTAAATTAGAATAAACGTTAAACAAAAATTGACAATTTGATTGCATATGAATTCCAACTAAAAATTGAAATAAATAAAAATAAAATTGTAATTTATTTTCCATACAATTTTGAAGTAAAATCCTTAAATTACTAAAATTTAGAATAAATTAAATAAAATTAGCAATTTGGTTTCTACATAAATTACCGAGTAAATTTCCTAAATAAATATAATTTAGAATAAAAATTAAAACAATAATTGAAATTTAGAAAATATAATAAAATTAATAATTTGATTTTGATACGAAATCCAAAGTAAAATCCCAAAATAATTATAATTTAAAATAATAAATAAAAAATAGCAATTAGATTTGTATACAAAATTTAACAAAAAATAATTGAATTTAGAGAAAAAAAACAAAACAAAATTTCAATTTGATTTCCATATAATTGCAAAGTAAAATCTCTAAATAACTAAAATTCAAAATAATTTAAATACAATTAGCAATTTGATTTGTATACAGCCTCCATTGAAAAAACAAATGAGTTTTTAATAAAAATAAAAGTTATAACTAGGATAACATAAATAGTATTGGAGGAAACCACGAAAGAGTGCAATTGTGTTGATTTGTCTAACAAGAAGATATTGACCGACCATTCAGGAAGCGAATAGCAGAGGCGATAGCGGGGGAGATGAGGATAATGTCATGCTACCTACTTAGCCATTCGACAAGGAAAATATCGTGCTACTAGCTGAAATTGTTGAAGAGAAATGTTAGAGTCAAAGGAGTCAGGGGCCATGACGATAAGTGGTCAGCATCAGCGTTGTTGAAGAAATCAGTGTCTAAATAAGCTCGATAATAGAAAAGCTTCGGCAGAGAGGAGATGAAACTTTGTATTAAAGATAAGCTATAACGATATGGGATCATCAGGTAACTAGAAGCGTGCTATCACTGGTGAGGAGAACAACATCATCGACAGTGGTGAGAAAATCGTTAGATAATGACTAAAGCAGACATGCCGATATAAGTGAAAATATGAAGTCACCGTGGTTAGTGGAGACACCATAACGTTGAGGTGGCCAATGTCAAAGAAGAGGAACGATCAACACAAAAGAAGAGGGACATTGAACACGTATAACACCACGCATATGTATATCTATGCATGCATCTATATAAATAGAAACACAGGTATACAGAAGCAGAGATGGTGCAACCATAGGGAATAAGATCAGGCCCACCTGCGAGAGTGTGATCGGTGTCCTTAGTAGGGATCAGCGACGATTGCACATTTATGCATGTTTGATGTTGCAACGGTTAGTATTAAGCAATAATTAAAAAAAGAAGATAACTATTGTAATATCTCAAAATTTTGGCTTTTATTTATTTAATTTTATTAGATTTTTTGGATTTAAAAATCCCCTTTTTAAAAAATCTTTAAATTAAGCCTAGAGAGTAAGGTAATAAATTATTTAGATAATTATGATCAAATCAAGCTAAAATTATTTTATTTGGGCTCCTTGTCTTTTTTTTAAATTCATAGGGTTTTTTGGGATTTATTTGGATTTTTCTGCTATTTTCTAAGCTTTAAATAAAAATCTAGGCTTTTCTGAAAAATCAAAAGCGTAAAATAAAAGTTCAAATCTCCCGCCTCCCTCTCCGAGTGACATGTGGGCAGCCAAGATGCGCCCACGTCGCCGCCCGAGCCATCCCCGCCGCCCTGCTCCGCCCTTTCCTCCCGCCGACGCATGGATGGGTCGGATGTGGACACGTCCCACGTCGATCCTATCCTGCCGCTCCCCTTCTCCCCTCTCCTCTCTCCCGCTGATGGGTGGACCCTACCCGTCAGGCCAGTCTTCTCTGCCCCACTGCCCCTTTCCTTTCGCTCCCCTCCTCTTTCCTTCTTTGCACCGGCAACCGAAGCCCACAAAATCCCCGACCTTCCTTCCCTGCCTGTTCCCTGTTTTGGAAACCCTGCGCCGCTGTGACCGAGTCCCCTAATCCCCTTCCCCCATTTCCTTTCTTTTCCCCCTCCTTTCCATTTTCTCCTCCACCCAAATCTCCACTGCCACCAAATCTGGCGAGGAATTGCGCGTCATGTCTCCCCCTTCGCCCTATAAATATCACCCCGAGACCCCCTCCTCAACCCGTACCACCTCACACAGCCTCCAATTCGCCCCCAAAAGAAGCTCAAAGGCCTAGCGCTATGCACCTCCACACCCGTGCCTCAGCCCCAACTCCGGCGAGGAATCACCATCGCTTTGGTCACCTTCAAGCCTTGCTATCGCTACCGGAAGCTTCACCGAGCCTTCGCCAACATTGTCCACCTCCTCGCTGAGCTCGAGCGCCACCGGAGGACCCAATTCGCTGGAACCCCATTTCGCGCCGTTGCTTTCCTCGTCGCTAACGGTCTTTCGGCCATCCTCGAGATATAAGGTGCGAATTGAGCTATTTTTCCAAAAAGGCGGATTTGAATATTATGTTTCTAAGGCTCATATAGAGTATTAGGCTCAACAATGTTTCCTCACGACATGTTTTAGTTTTACATTCAAAACATTAATAATGTTACCTTAAGACGTGTTTTTTACCTTGAAAACATTGCTATCATTTCAAATATCTATTTTATATTTATTAAAACAATAGAAAAAGAAGCCATTACATTCCCTCTCATGGGTTAGAAATTATCGTGTTAATCAGAGTAAAAAGAAAAAAAAAATCTATATCGTTGGTAGGTCCAAGTTATAGCAGTGCATACTATTTAGGCTACATATTATAGATCAATAATGGGTGCAAATCCATACTGTTAATCATCCACAAGAAAGGCCAGATGTGCTTTGTTCATAGATTAAAGTTTCTTTCACATTTGTTGATTCATAGTGCATATGTATTGTTGACTTCAGTTCCTAGAAAACCATATATTACACAATCTATTAGGCATATAATCTACAAAATAGAGTACAAAATGAGGAGAAGATATGACGCATAAATAGTTAGTGCATTAGAGATTTTAGAATAACAAGACGAATATTACGAGCTTTTAAGATTATATTAAGCTCACAGTTTATTTTGGACTTAAGTTGTAGTATCCTTTTTAACAAACCTAGCTCCGTGCAATTGCACGGGCACTCCTGCTAGTTAGATATAAATATAGTGTTACATGGCATGACAAATTCCACAATCCACAAATGTTGAGAGACTAAAGATGACAAGTACATTTATATGGAGGAACAAGAATCACTACAGTGCAATTTCAGTTAAAAGTCAATCGCTATAGCTGGAAGCCACGGCTTAAAGCCGTTTGGAGCAGCCCTTAAGAGCATGATCATCAGTTATGTCTGCCATATTTTTTCATGAAAGAAAGAACAAAGGTGATTGATGGAAGAGCACATACTTGAAGTCAACACTAATGTTAGTGCTGGATGGTGGAACCTGAGGGCCTGCCTTCGACATCTGCAATTCTTGTGGTGAAACTAAATCCGTGTAGAAAGCATACAGCGAGTCGTACTCTGAGTAGACCTTTACATCTTGAATGTGCGTGATCTTGTGCTACTCCAAGCAGTGCCCAGGGTGCAAATCGCCGACAGCAACTTCGCGCTGCACCAAATCCTTAGCTTCTCAGGGTTTATTTGCGCCAAAAATTCTGGGAGTGTTTCAGTGCTGGAGTCAATGAATTCTGTTATGAATATTATATGTATATTTATAAGATCCAAAGGATAATATATAAAGAGAGTATAAAGAGGATATACAGAGAAATATGACATATACAGATAAGAAAACTGAGACATATAAGAAAACAAATAACGCAATTCTATTATATCTTTAACACACCTCAAACTCATGGTGAATCATACAAACTGAGTTTGAAGATAAAATATAAATGTTGTGCCCTTGTCTATGGTTTTGTGAAGAAGTCAGCAAGCTGTATCTCTGAAGGCACAAATTGTAGAGCAAGTACTCTCTCCTACACCTATAAACAAGTGTATGAAATATCCACACCAATATGCTTGATGAGCTCATACTTCACTAGATCACGAGCAATATTGATAGCACCTGTAATGTTAGACATAAGTGTCATAGAGCCCCGCACAGGTACTCCAAAGTCTACAAGTAGCCACCTCAACCAAGTAATCTATGTTGTCGCTGCTGTCATAGATCTTAACTCAGTTTTTGCATTCGAATGGGAAACTGCAGTCTGCTTCTTTGTCTTCTAGACAATTAAGGAGGAGCAAAGAAAAACACAATGAGCAAAAAGAGAACAATGATCAGAAGGATCACTAGCCCAAGTCACATCAAAGTACGCCTAAAGTTGTAGTGAGGTGGACCTAGTGAAAAACAAACGACAAGAGATGATTCTACACAAGTAACAAAGAACATGAAGGATGTGGTTGTAGTGAAGATGAGTAGGAGCCGTGAACTAGCTCAAGATATAAATAACATGAGCAATATCATGATAAGTGCTCATAATGTACATCAAACTCCCAACAAAATGAAAATATTGGATATGATCCTCAAGAAGTTCACCATCAGTAGCGTGAAGCTGAAAAGAAAACTCCATGAGAGTCGCAATAGTGCTGGGAGAGGTAGTGCACTCAGACTTGGAAGAAATCTCAATTCTAAGAAAGTACGTGAGTAAACCAAGATCAGTCATCATAAACTACTCACTAAGATACTTATTCACATATATAACAAATGATGAATCGTCATCAGTGATAAACATATCATCCATATAGAGAAGAAGTAGTGTCCTACCCCAAGGTGAGACATGGACAAAAAGAGCATAATCATGATGACTGTCAGTAAAACCAACAGCGGTAATCACTAAAGTAAAACGCGCAAATTAAGCACGAGGAGCCTATTTAAGATCATAAAGAGCACAACGAAGATGACATGCGTGTCCATTTGGAACAGAATACTCAGGTGGTGGTTGCATGTAAACCTTCTCATGCAAAATACCATTAAGAAATGTATTCTTAACATTCAGCTAAGAGATAGACCACTAACGAAGAGAAGCAACTGCAACCAAAGTACGAACAGTGGTCATATGAGCAACAGGGGCAAACGTCTCATCGTAATCACGACTGTATTCCTGCTGAAAGCCATGGGTCACAAGACGAGCCTTGTAGTGCTTGATAATACCATAAGGCATAGTCTTAATCTTGTACACCTATTTGCATGTGATAGGACGAGTATGCATATGTGTCAGTATAATATCTCAGGCCTCCGTACGTCGAAGAGCATCAAGCTTCTCTACCATAGTAAGCTGCCACTCAGAATGAGAAGCAGCCTCACAGTAAGAGTTAGGCTCACAGTAAGAGTTAGGCCCAGTGATAAAGAGAGCATGAGCTGTTGAAGAAAAACCAAGGCGATCAGGAGGCCAAAGTGATGTTTGACCACAAAGGGCGTAACGATGAGCATCATCAAAGGAATCATGCATTGGTGGACGAGAACACCTAGAGTAGTGTGAAAAATCAGACGGTGGTACACAGAAACAAAAGACGATGCTGCAGGAGGCAGCACAGAAGGTAGGGCCATAGAAGAAACCACTGGAGACAGATGAGAGAAAGGCTATGAAAGGGGAGAAATGGGTGAAGAGTCAGGAAGAGACAACCATAAGATCGTCTCAATAGTGGAAACAAAATGAGAAGCCGAATGTCGATAGAAGAAAGGATGAGATTCGTCAAAGACATTGTCTCGTGATATCCTGATCCGTCGAGTAGAAGGGTCATAGTAGTAATAACCCTTATACTCGAAACTATAACCAAGAAACACACACTCAACTGACTGGGCTGACAGTTTAGTGCACTCACAAGGCTGTAGCAGGACAATGCAGATGCAGCTAAAAATATGAAGGTGTGTGTACTAGAGGTTCTAGAGTAGAGATGCTCTACAGGACTGACATCCTTAAAGCAATGAAAGGCTGCATACTGATAAGATATACAGCCGCAGAAACAATCTCAGCCCAGAACTGTGGTGGAACGTGAGAGACAAAGAGAAGAGTGTGAGTAATCTCAATCAGATGACGATGTTTATGCTCAGCAATCTCGTTTTGAGCATGGGCACCAAAATAAGAAGACTGGTAAAGAGTGCACTGCTTAGAAAGAAATTGTCTGAAAGTGTAAGAACAGTACTCATTAGCAGAATCACAAAGAAAAGTACAGATAGATCACAAGAAACTAACCACGATTAGACATAGGGAAAATCCAAGTAAAATAGAAATAATCATTAATGAAAATTACATAGAATTTATGCTCTCCTTTAGAGATAATAGGCGCAGGTACTCATACATCTGAATAAACTAAATCAAAAGGACGAGAAGACAATGACTCACTAGAATGATAAAGAAGTTGTAACTACTTGCCCAGCTTACAACCCTGACAAAACATGGATATGTCAACAGTAACACATCGAAGAACAACCTGATGAATTAATAAAAAAGACGGAATCCTCACAAGTGACCTAAACGGTGATGCGACTGCGTAAAAGCTCCAGAGGTGGTGGTAGTGGAGGTAGACGTGGTAGGAGCAACTGAACTGGACAAAAGGTGGAAGTGGTCAAGAATATAGAGATCCTGATGATCCCTACAGCGCCGGCTAGTCCCAAGTATCGTCTTTGTCTGTTGATTCTGGATGGAATAGGTGTGAGAGTCAAAACCAACTCTACAACCGAGATCAGTGAGCTATTCCACTGAAAGAAGCCACATGGTAAGTTGAGGAACATGGGAAATAGCTAGAACAGAAAAAATCAGTGGACAAAAAAGTACCCTGATAGCTGACAGACAAGGAAGTTCTGTCAGCTGTCTGAACAGAGATAGAAAAAGCATGCAATCCTATTGAAGTGAGAAATATGGAGTCCGATATCATGTGAAAAAAGGCATCCAAATTTAAAACCCAAGAGGTACCTAGAGAAGATATCTGAGCTAAAATGGCAGAACCTGCTAAACTGTGAGAGAGCTGAAGTAAAGTCTGGTAGAGCTATTGAACAGAGTCACCTCACTAAGAACCTGACAAGCTGGTCTGTCCTCCTGTGAAGGAAGGGCCTCCCTGCCCCCTTTGGATCGTCTACCTATACACGCCTTGTTTCGCTTTTTACACACCGCACAACTCTGATAGTTGTGCCCGAAGTTTTTGCAATAGTTACACTGAACTCCAGTTGGTGCGAAAATCAGTAATAGCAGAGAAGGTCGTGCACCAATGACATGCCCCTAAAGACGAAGACCATCGAATGTGATCTCTATGAGTGAAGACTACAACCTGTAGTTCATCCCATGGAGTATTGTTCCCGAGAAGGGGATCGCAGCTGATGGAACGAAAGCTATCGGTAGGTGGAGCTGGACGGCGCGGCGACCAAAACAATGAAGTCTAATAGGTGACGGTGGACGGCGCAGCGGTTAGATCAACGTTTTTTTTTTAAAAAAAAAGCAATATAAATTAGATTGATGTTTTTTCCTTTCCTTTTCTTTTTTCTTTTTTTAGAAAGCAATATAAATTACCAAAACAGATCTGATACTCTATCAGATCAGAACTCAGTGGCGATGAGGATGAGGCGTCGGTCGCCTGTTGGTGGTCGGCGGGTGGTTCGGATCAGGGCGTCGAGCGACAGGCGCCGCGAAGTAGCAGGAGGCCGGATCGTGCGACCGGACCAACGAGTGTCAGCCAGGAGTGACCGGATCGAGCGACTGACGGCACCGGATCAAGCAGACGGCGGCAGATCGAGTAGGCAACGGTCGACGGCTGGATCGGGCAGACGAGCGGCGGATCAACTAGGCGACGGCAACCGAAGACGGTGGCGACAACGGGGCAGAGATTCGGTGACCAGACGGTGGCAGTGGCTCAACCCGGCAGTGACAGATGCAAAAAATCTATGGTTAGTATCCTAGATCTGATACCATGTTATGAATATTATGTGTATATTCATAAGGTCTAAAGGGCAATATAGGAGTATAAAAGGAAAATACAGAGAAATATGCCATATAAAATAAGAAAACCGAGATATAGAAGAAAACAAATAACGCAATCTTATTCTATCTTTAACAAATTCCATGCATTTCAAGGCTTCAAGGTTCTCAACCATCACAAAATTTGTACACTCCTTGACACGTAGAGTTCGCAGACTTGGCAGGTCAAGAACTCTCTCCATGTTAGTATTTCCATCGATATCAAGTTCTTTGAGTTCTCCAAGGCTCGTTAGTTCCCTCAAGCTTCCAGCATCAGAAACTCTAAGAACTTCCAAGGAAGTTGCCTGGTGTAGAAAAGCCTCAGTGAAGGGTGTTAAGAATGTAACAATTTCTGATAGTTAAGTTCTTTAACTTTGGCATTGCCTTCCCTGTCCTCCACTGCCACTGCTTCCAGTGCAACATCTCAAATCCAAGAGTTTCAAGCTTGGCAAATGCATAGTCAAGATGATTTTTCTCCGCTGAATCTGGCGATGCATTGTTAAAGAATTCATGCCCAATAGTTACGACTGATTGTGCTCCAATAACCCAAAAATATTCTAAACCAGGGAGCTGTCCTAAAGCTGGAAGTTTCTCAAAGAATGGGCAGTCTTCTAGAAGCAAAACTTGGGTAGAGCCGTTTTAGCCAAGTATCTTGGGAGCGAACAACCAAAATAGTCCTTAATTTTATGATATTGTATGCAAGGTGGGGGGCACATGTTATTGAAGATATTTTCAAGCTTTTGCTTCTCCTCCTTGGTGGTACCATGGGTCTCATTCCTTGGTGTGCACAGAAAAGCCATTCTTCTAAGATGAAGCTTGCTTTGAAGTTTTGCACCTCTTGCTTCATTGCTGTTAGAGACCCTCTCTAAGTCCTCTGTATAGAGTAGTCGTAGTTGGAACAGAGGGCCCAGTTCATCCAAGCTGCTCGACCTTCTTGAAGAGTACAAGTTTGGCATGAATCCACTCAATTCTGCAAGATTTCGAAGCTTCGATAGCCCTAGTAGGAAGATCTTAAGCTTAGTTCCAATCGCCGCATCATCAGGATTGTCTAGTGGGCTTAAGAGTAAGCCCACAGGAGCACCATTATACGCATAATAGAATGTATCTATATACCCTCGCCTATTGTAGTTATTAAGGGGCACGATAGGTATTTGCCATACCCCAAGAGGGCAAGGTCTGTTAGGCGGTCGAATCTTGCTCTTGGTGTTAGCAAGATCCTTACTCTCATCGAGAGGATGACACTTGGAGATGGGGCAATTTTCTTGTTTACTTCTCTCACAAAGCCATACCAACCTGAGGGGTTGGGGATACATATTTATAGGCCAAGATGGGCCGAGCATATGCTGTCCTAGAGATGCTAAAGCAAAGATGCTAGTCTAAGATGCTAAAGCAAAAACACTAAAGCAAAAGCAAAAAGCAAAGATGCTAGTCTAAGATGCTAAAGCAAAAGCTAGTCTAAGATGCTAAAGCAAAAGCTAGTCTAAGATGCTAAAGCAAAAGCAAAAGAGATGCTAAAGCAAAAGCAAAAAAAAACAGCAGACACAGCACAGACTTATCCATCACTCTCCCCCTAAGTCTTGTGTGTCTCCTTGTGGGGAATCTGAGCCATCCCGATCCTGGCGCTAAGCTCCTGGAACTTGATCCGCCCAAGAGACTTGGTCAGGAAGTCGGCGAGTTGGTCTTGAGTGTTGATGTAGGTGGCCCGGACACTCCCTTCATCCAAGCAGCTTCTGATGAAGTGATACCTCACCCGGATGTGCTTGCTGCGCTCATGGAAGACAGGGTTCTTCGCCAAGGCCAAGGCGGACTTGCTGTCCACCCTAAGCTCCACTGCCTCCGCGTCTCTGCCAAGGAGATCGCCAAGCGGCGAGCCACCACGAGCCCGAGTAGAAGCGGTAGTGGCTGCAATGTACTCGCCTCGCAGACTAGACAAAGCCACCACTGCCGCTTGACCGATCGCGGTGATCGGACATTTGCCGAGGAAGTACAGCATCCCACTGATGCTCTTGCTCGTGTCGATGTCGCCGGCATGGTCGCTGTCACTGTACCCGATGAAGTGCGCCGCGCCGGGGCACCTTGGGTAGTGCAAGCCGTAGTCGGAGGTGCCCGCGACGTAGCGGAGGATCCTTTTCACGGCCTGCTGGTGCTCCGTCGTCGGTCGCTGCATGAACCGGTGGCGTGGCCGACGGCGAACGCCAAGTCCGGCGGCGTGTGGACAAGGTAGCGAAGGTCGCCACAATCGCCGATCTGCGTCGCGTCCACCTCCTCCGCCGTACTCTCACGACTCAGCTTCAGCCTCTCCTCCATAGGAGTGTGGGCTGGGTTGCAGTCGGTGAGGCCGCCCAGCTCCACGATGCGCTTGGCGTAGGCAGTCTGGCGAAGAGAGATGCCGGAGCTGTCCTGGTGGACCTCGATCCCGAGGTAGAAGGAGAGGGGCCCGAGGTCGCTCATCTGGAAGGTGGCCTTCATCTCCGCCTTAAAAGCCTCGATCTCCTCTTTCTTGGTACCGGTGATCACAAGGTCGTCGACGTAGACGCCTACCAGCAGGGCATTGCCTCCCTTGCCCCGCCGGTAGACCGCGGCCTCGTGAGCGCTCTGCTGAAATCCCATTTGCTTGAGGGTGGAGTCCAGCTTGGCGTTCCAAGCTCGCGGTGCCTGCCGCAAGCCGTAGAGGGCCTTGCGCAGGCGGAGGACCTTGCTCTCCTTGCCGGGGATGATGAATCCCGGCGGCTGGCGGACGTAGACCTCCTCCTTCAAGTCGCCGTTGAGGAAAGCAGACTTGACGTCCATGTGATGGACGCACCAGCCCTCCTGGGCTGCGAGGGCAAGGAGGAGACGCACGGACTCCATCCGTGCAACAGGCGCGAAGGCATCGTCGAAGTCGACTCCCTCCTGCTGAACGAAGCCACGTGCCACGAGACGCGCCTTGTGCTTGATCACCTCTCCAGCCTCGTCTTTCTTGAGCTTGAAGACCCACTTGAGAGAGATGGCGTGGTGGCCGGCTGGAAGATCAGCCAGCTCCCATGTCTTGTTTCGCTCGACGGCGTCCATCTCCTCCTGCATCGCGGCACGCCATGCCGCGTCTCTCTCCGCCTCGGCGAATGAACGAGGCTCGCCGTCGTCCTGTGCGAGGTGCAGCTCCGCCTCGAAGTCGCGCTGCGCCAGTCCAGGGACCGGCTGCTCGCCGAGGAGGTCGTCCACGGTACGGTAGCGCAGAGGCTCGCCGCCGTGGTAGGCGTCGATGCGATCCTCATCGTTGGACAGCGGAGTGGCAAACTCCACCGTGCGCTGCTCGTCGTGGGCCGAAGCTGCCGGTGCCGAGCCTGTGGGAGTAGGCGCCGGTGTAGGAGAGCGAGGCGTGGCCGACGGTGCTGGCGGTGGACTCGCCGGAGCCTGTGGGCTTGCCGGAGCTGGTGGTGGCGGTGGTGAAGGGCTCGCCGGAGGTGGTGGCGAACGAGGTGGTGGGGTAGGCGAGCTCGGTGAAGACGAGCTGCTGGCTCCCCCCGCCTCCTCGAAGTGGACGTAGTCGACGACGAAATCGCTAGTCGTCGGAGTCGAGCCGTCATCCACCATCTTGCCCCACGCCCTCGCCCGCCGTCGAACACGACGTCACGCGTGATGCGCACGCGCCGTGTCGCAGGGTCGAGGACGCGGTAGGCCTTGGTGCCCTCCGCGTAGCCGATGAAGACCCCTGGCGTGCTCCGGTCGTCGAGCTTGCCGACGTGGTTGAGCTCCTTGACGAAGGCCAGGCAGCCGAAGACACGGAGGTGGCTCACCGCGGGCTTGCGCCGTGCGTGCCTCGTATGGCGTCTTGCCGCCGAGGGCCTTGGTGGGGAGCGGTTGAGCAAGTGGGCGGCGGTCATCACCGCCTCACCCGGAGAAATGCCGCATCCCTCTCGCTTGAGGAGGCGCGGGCGGTGGCAATCACCGTCGGTTGCGGCGCTCGGCGACGCCGTTCAACGCGGGGTGTACGGCGCGAGAAGTGACGATGGATCCTCGTCGGCGCGATGACGCCGCGAACTCGGCCGCCGTGAACTCACCGCCGTTGTCCGTGCGTAGGACCCAAAGCTTGCGGCGCACTCGCCTCGCAGCAGCCTGAAGGCACTTGATGGCGTCGCCGCGGCGCCTTGGCGTCGGCGGGACAGCCCACATGTAGCGGGACACGTCGTCGACGAGGAGGAGGAAGTAGCGCCGCCTCGGTGTAGCCGTGTCACGGGGCCACAGAGGTCACCGTGTCGAGCTCCGCTTCTCCTTGGCGCGAAGCTCGCTGGCGAGAAAGGAGCCGCCGCGGCTTGGTGAGGACGCAGTGTCGCAGAACCGCTCCACGTGGTCGACGTCTTGCATGCCCGCACCATCTCCTTGCCGCCGAGCCGCCTCGGGGCCTCAAAGTTGAGGTGCCCAAAGCGCTCGTGCCACCTCCAAGCGTCGCTGTCGCGGCGGCGCAAGACACGAGGTTGCGCCACTGCGCGTGCAAGACGTGGCGGTTGCTCTGTTGACCTTGACGAGGAGCCGCGGCGATGATCCCGATCGCAGCACCCGTGCTCGATCTCCACGCGTGATCCGTTCTCATCCGGTGTCCCAAGCCGATGATGGAGTTCCTCAACACGGGATGTAGTAGACACCGGTGAGCGGCCGGTGCTCGCCCGATCTTGGCGACGAAGACGACAGAGCCGACGCCTTGATCTCCACGGCGGGCGTCGCCGAACTTGCGGTGCCTCGAACGCTGAGTCGAGCTCGAGAAGTACTCCGCCGCCGGTCATGTGGTGGGTGGCGCCGTGTCGAGGCACCACCCGTCGGTCTTGTCGTTGCCGAATCGCGCCCGGAGGGCGTGTACTTTTGGCTCGTCAAGGTGGAGGAGAGTCGCTGCGGCCGGTGCCGCTGGAGGTAGTTCCATGCTCGCATGAGCAATGAACAGAGCCGGCTGCTCCTCCTCCGCCTGCGCGACGTGGGCCTGGCCGCGTCGTGGCTGTCGACAATCCTTGGCCCAATGACCGAGCTTGCGCGCTTGTAGCAGCGAAGTCTCGTGCCGGCCTTTGCTTGCCAGCGTCGCCGCCCTGGGCGCCTCCACGGTCATTACCCTCGGCACGTCCTCGCGCCCCTGCCTGGGCGTCTTTGCGCGGCTTGCCGCGCTTGCCACGCATGCGGCCGCCTGTCGTGGAAGAAGGCTCCCCCTTCTTCCTGTCACCTTGGCCGGCAGCCCACTGCTCCCGAGTGAGGAGGAGCTTCCCACCAATGGTGACGGGTCCCGAGAGGCGCTGTGGCTCATCGCTGTCAACGACCTTGAGGCGACCCAACGCCTCCTCGATCGTCATCGTGGAGAGGTCCAGCAGAGACTCGATCGAGCGAGCCATCTGCTTGTACTTCTCGGGGACGCAGCGGAAGAGCTTTTCCACAGCTCTCTCCTCGCCGTAGGTGTCGTCGCCGAACTGCACCAACTTCTGCAACAGAGTGTTGAGACGGAGAGCAAAGTCATCAATGTCCTCACCTGGCTTGAAGGCCAGGTTCTCCCACTCCTTGCGTAGTGCTTGTAATGTAGACTTGCGGGCGCGGTCGCTGCCGATGCGTGCTGCAGCGATGGCGTCCCAAGCCTCCTTGGCAGTCCGCTTGTTGGTAGCGAAGCGCATCTCGGCGGGGCTGCGGCGATGAGAGCATCCAGCGCCGTCGATCCTGGTCGTAGTCGACGTCGCCGTACCGGACTGCATCCCACATATGCCGCACCTGGAGCTTTACCCTCATCACCGCAGCCCACTCGACGTAGTTGGTCTTGGTGAGTGTGGGCCACCCGCCACCGGGGCCGACGTCCTCGACGATGCCGTACTCGTGGTGCCCACGGTATCAACCGGGAGAGCCGCGCGTCGCTGTGAGGGCCGCGCTCTCCGTCGACCCGTCGCCGCCGCCGCCGTGCATGCCTCCTCCAGAGCGCCGCCGCGCGTCGCGCTATGCAGGCTGCCGCCGCGCTCGTGGCGTCGCGCGCGATCGCTGCGCGCTTCGC
This sequence comes from Melocanna baccifera, assembly GCA_036346265.1. Lineage (NCBI taxonomy): Eukaryota > Viridiplantae > Streptophyta > Magnoliopsida > Poales > Poaceae > Melocanna > Melocanna baccifera. The sequence continues at coordinate 3,619,225 of CM070682.1, forward strand.
CGCTCGCGCGCCTCCCTCTCCAGCAGCTCAAGGTCCACGTCGGCGTTGTCATCGCGAGACGGAGCTGCTGCTGCCGCTGCGTAGAACCTCGACCTCGGCTGCTGCCGCGCTGCCGCTGCATCGCCGCGCCGCCGCTTCCGCCTCGCTCGGCTGCTGCCCGCTCCGCGCCGCCGCCTTGACGCCCTTTCGCGCCGCAGCGCTCGTGTCGCCGCTTCGCTCGCGTTCCTGCCGCAGCAGCGAGCTCGGCTTCTTCCGCCGCCGCGTGCTCGAGGCGACCGAAGGCCGAGACGCCTCGCGGACATGGCGCGCCACCGGGACTAACTGCGTGGAGAGAGCGCCTCGATGAGCTACTGCTCGTCTGAACGGGGGAGGAGTGAGCGGAGGCAGCCGGAGCTGCTGCTGCTGCTAGTTGGGGCTGCTGCGAGGCTGGAAGCAACGCTGGAGAAGGGATTGAGCAAGAGATGCTCAGGCTACAGGATAACCTCGCTCTGATACCACTTGTTAGGCGGTCGAATCTTGCTCTTGGTGTTAGCAAGATCCTTACTCTCATCGAGAGGATGACACTTGGAGATGGGGCAATTTTCTTGTTTACTTCTCTCACAAAGCTATACCAACCTGAGGGGTTGGGGATACATATTTATAGGCCAAGATGGGCCGAGCATATGCTGTCCTAGAGATGCTAAAGCAAAGATGCTAGTCTAAGATGCTAAAGCAAAAACACTAAAGCAAAAGCAAAAAACAAAGATGCTAGTCTAAGATGCTAAAGCAAAAGCTAGTCTAAGATGTTAAAGCAAAAGCTAGTCTAAGATGCTAAAGCAAAAGCAAAAGAGATGCTAAAGCAAAAGCAAAAGAGATGCTAAAGCAAAAGCAAAAAAAACAGCAGACACAGCACAGACTTATCCATCAAGGTCAAGGGGGGTACTCATTTTTTCTCCACTAGCTCTCTCTCACACAAGTGGTGGTCTCTAGTTTTCTCAATTCGACATCCTCAAGGGAGAAAGGGTAGGAACCACCCACTATTTGGTCACGTTAACACAACAAAGTTGAGAGCCCTCAGGTTATGTAGATCCATACTATCTGGGAGTTCTGACAGATATCTGCAAAACTGAAGACTAATGCATTGTAGATATTTCGTGTTCCCAATTGATTGTGTGATCGTTCTTACCATGGAACCTGATAAATTGAGGTATCTAAGGTGGGCCAACTGACAGAGAGACTCTGGTAGGATTGCAATGTTAGAGCAAGATAGATCCAGTACACGCAGACGAGGAAGATAGGATAGATCACTTGCATTTGATATGTTGCTCTTAACCAGCATCAGTGTCCTTATTGAATTATGTTTTCTTAACATATTGGACTCCACTTTTTTGTCTATCACTGACAAACGTCGAGGCTTTCGGCAAGTTAATCCTTCATTTGGTCCATATGTTTCTCCAGCCACTAAGTTCTCATCTTGTGCCAAAAGTTGTGCAAAAGAATGCAAAACATTGTGCATTTTGACTGCCAAACAATCAAACCTTTTAGGATCTGATTCCAGTAGATTTCTCATGATTAGTTCCCTGTAGTATCCTTCTCCAATCTCTTCCAGCAGTGCCGATCTCCCATCATGTTCCACAAATCCTTCAGCTATTCAAAGCTGAACAGCTTCTGGAAAAGCTACTATCTTGTCTTCAGGAAATAAAGAGCAATAAACAAAGCAGTTTTTTTTAAAGAGGACAGCAAGTCATCATAACTTTAGTACAATGCAAAATTCTCCTCGTCATGTAATCCATTGCTAGACCATGCTGGGTTCTGTAGAACTCTCCCCCAAGCATTTCTTGTTCTCTCTTGTGAGTAGGTCTCCTCCCATGGCCTTGATAGCAAGAGGCAGACCACCACGTTTTGCTATAATATGCAAGCCAATGTCCTTGAGACTCTCAACTTCACCTTTCACCACGTCCAGTGATACCTTCTTCATAAACAAACACCACCCATCTTCAAATTGCAGCTTCTCGACATGATGGAGGTACACTGCTTTCATGTGCCTTGCCACCACTTCTTTTCTTGTAGTTATGAGAACTTTACTGCCAATAGCACTGCACTTCAATGGATTAAGTAGCAAATTGTCCCAAACATGGTGAATCCAAACACCATCTAGAACAACTTTGATGGTATTCTCCAATCTACCCTCAAGCAATGACCAACTTTGAGCATCAGCATGAACCCCTCCACCAGAAACTATGATATCCTTTAATATATCTATTTCATTGTAGTCTAGAGCGACACATATCCACACCCTCTTTTGGAACTCGACCTTGATTTTTTTATATCATCAAACACCTTCTGGGCAAGGGTAGTCTTTCCAATTCCACCTACACCGATGATGGTAATGACACTGACATTTCCTGGAAAATCATCCTTCATTAGCATCTCCACTATTCTCTTAGCATCTTGCTCGATTTTATCTCCCACAATATCTGACTCCATGACTGGTGATGTCTTGAGATTAGTTCTGTTAATTGCATGGTACTCCTCAGGGGTATTTAACCTTAGATCAAATATATATTTTCGCCTTGAAATATTCTATAGCTTCGAGTTGATCTCTTTAATTCTAGTACCGATCTTGTGGACAAAGATAGAACCATTAAAACAAGAGGGCATGGATACAGCCAGCAAATGGAGAAATGAGAGCACGAGCATACTGTTCCTGTGCTTCAATACCACACAAGTCGAGTATGTCATCAACATCGTACATGACATCCCTGAGATCCTTGAGCCATTTGTTGATAGCCCTGTTGTTGATCCGCCTTCTTTCAGAATCTTCAATCACATTATTGATGTCTGATATCATTTCACGCAGCTTCTCAATCTCACCAGGGATTCCTAACAGCATGCCAATCTCATCTTCAACCATCCTCACAAGAATATCACACATCTTGGGCAGAATTGCCTGCAAGACCATGGCCATCTTTTGCCTGTAATGCAGTTAAAGGATATTGGAGGTTTTAACATTTTCGTTTTTCAACCCTTTCATTCGTATATATAATATCAACATAAGCACAGGTATGCCGGCATTCCATTATGATGAAATAACTACATAAATTTGGAAGAGAACTAGAGAAACTGCTTGTATATTGAGATCAAACAGGAAAATGATGCTTCTTGAATATAGAATACCTACCAATCGGATGGATGGCATTTCAAAGGAAGTAGACTGAGGCAGAAGATACTGGAGGAGTGAAATTCGTCATATCGCGGGAAATTCAGACTGGTCAGTGCGTGTGAACAATGTTATTCGGTCATTGACTTCAGTGACTTTCCTTGTAATTCTGTAGTGTCATGTCAAATCAAATACTCCATTTTATAACATGACCTGAGTTCAATTGTGACTGAGGAACATTGGTGAAACGGTCACCATTTTCTCATAGAAGAACCAAACTTTGGATAAACATTGTCTTATGATGTCATATCATATAACAAGCCAGGTCAATAAATTTACCGCGGAGCATGACGTGTCAAAACTTGTTGGGCTAAACTAAGTCGACTTATCATACATGTAATATATTTTCAGTTCGCATTTTTAAAAGGACAAGTCCACACACACATAGAGAAATATCTACAATTTGACAGCCCTGGTAAGAACTAAGGACTAGGCGTGGTTAGACTACGATGCATCCGTCAGATAAAAAGGACAAATCTCACGAAATTATCTCGAGGAGTTCGTATCTATGACATTTCCATGCAGCTCATCTTCAAACATGCATATCAATTCAAAAATAAACAAAACACATAGACAAAGAGAGTTTACCGATTACCGTGCAGTTCCATCAACAAGTTACCTTTGCAATCGGGGCACCGTGCGTTTTGAGCGCAACTGCTCCCCGCGGCGGCGCGGTCACACTTGGCCTCACCCCACCTCTCCCTCCCAAATCACTCCGGCCTCTTATTCCCCAAGGCGGGCTTGACGAGTAGCCTCTATGGCCACGGATGCGGTCCCGCATCACCATTACATTACTCTTGCGTCGCCCCGAGACGGCGACGGCATCTAGCCTGTTTAGTGTCCGATCCTAACCGAACCCCCGCACCGAGAAGACGCACCAGAGAAGAAGAGGACACAAGGCAAAACGGGATGGAAAATCATCCTAGCTTCCTGGGCTCTGCGCCCCTCCTCGCCTGCGCTTGGGGCCCAACTCGAAATAGAGAGCCCACTCTGGAAGTCCACCAGCCTGCGAAAACTTGCGCAAATGACTCGCTCGCCCGGTTAACTTCCTTGCGGAGGCCGGAGGCGACGACAAAGCTCGGTTGGCTAGCTTCGCCGCCGTGGGAGTTGTTGGTCCGGGCTCAATCTCTGGATTAGTTTTTGGGTGTTTCATCACATACATACGTATGTATTTAATAAAAAAGCATGTACATACCCTAAGGTACTAGATAAATACATGATTTATTGAGCGAACATCGCTTAAGGCGTAGCGTATATTTCAGTAGAACATGCACATGTGTGCGTATTGTGTAACATCACGGTTTAACAAAAGACTAAAATGTCACTCAGAACTACTATCGTTACCAATTTTAACTAATAATCAAGCACCACCAGTAACTAGACTTCATGAATAAATATTCAACCTATTAATAAATATAAAATTTTATCAGCACTGCAAACCATAAATTGAACTTAATATAAACCAAATAATTACCAAGATGAATTATATATAAGACTGAACCAATAAACGTATCAAGTAGCAATGTTATAAACCTTAAAGAGCTAAAGGAACTATTTATTAACTAATTATTGCATGAAAATACTAAATTATTTATGACAATAAGTGATATAATGTTAAGTAGAGTGAAGAGATGTAAAAGTGTAACGTTCCATATTCTACTTTTCCCTAATGCATAATGCCTTCAATAATCATCTAAAAATAGCAAATAAATATAGATAAATCCACAACTCAGCAAGTAAACAATAAAATAAATGAACAAAAACATGCTCATTTCACTTTTCACTATTCTCTTTTCTCATCTTGATTTCTTTTAGTACAATGCAATGCTCATGTTCATGTTTTTTTTGTAGCTTATACTAATATAGCAGAGAGAACAACCATCGATGTTTACCCTCTACCTCTATCCCATTGAGATGTCTACCTAAATAGGTCTTTTCTTCTATCCCGTGGAGGTAACTACTTCTGTATGTCTTATTCAAGAGCACACCGAAATAGTCAAATAGATTTACTCATAACTATTTGACTTTCTCACCGTATTAACTCTTAATGCATATGTCATGTCATGAATACAATCTTTCTTTATTTTACCACATATCATAGTTATTATCAAATTAATATCATACTGAACAAAATATAATTAAATATTACATAACATAAATAAATCAACAATAATGAACAATTATCAACCATCAACTATCATTTACTATGCACTTGCCTATCTAGTTACGACGACTGGGTTGATTAGAAGATGACACTAATTTTGAAATTACTCTTTATATAGTAAACACACAAACTCAATACAAACAATAGTAATACAATACAACACTAAATCGACAATGTTTCTACATGCTCCTCAAATCCACTACTTTCCTCTTTTACCAGACCGTCACCCTGACCATTCTAGTACTAAAAGTATCATAACTTTCAAGCCATAAATCATATTATAGCAAACCATACCAGTTTTAAAAACTACATAAAATTTTTTATAACTTCTTAGTTGGCCACAAAACCATATTAACTCACCTAAGGCCCCAATTGTATCCTAGAAGACAGATTTGTCATCTTCTGGATAGCAAAATTAATAATTTCATATATTTAATCTACTCTTGTAAATATATTGAACTATAATATTTTCAGAAACTAAAGAAAATTACCTATATCTTCCTAGTTATTCTTAAATTTTAATTCTTTCATTAAATTAGTCAAATTAATGTTTTCCTACGACTATGTCCGGCAGCAACTTGATTCTGCACAATAGTTTTTTCCAAAAATCATAACTTATATTCTAGTTGTCTAAAAATCATGTTCTTAGATTTTTTTGGAATCCTTAAGAAATTACCTATATATTTCAGGTAAATCAAATTTCCAAATTATTTAATATACTATTTTTAATCGATAGACTAACATGTGCTGCCAAAAGATGTTTGCATTCAGTGAAAAGGCGTATGCATGCGCTTCATAATGTACTAGATAAATACATAATTTATCCAACGACCTTTGCTTAACACGTAGCGTATGTTTCAGTAGAACACTCACGTATGCGTGTGAGTTGTGAATGTGATATGCATTAGTGTGCATCCTTATTGGAATCTAAAAAACTTCTTTGCGGAGGCAAGTGCCACCATTCGTCGGCGTCGGACGCCAGTGTGTGCAAAACTATAAACGGTGAGAGCGATGGGTAGTGGCAGCGATGAGTACGCAAGCAAATGACAAATGGTGTAGTCATTAGCAAATATACACACATTAGGTCAACGTGCTTCAGTGCTAGTCTTTCTTCACCAAGAAAAAGAAAAAGGAAAGAAACGTATGGCTCCACAGTTCAAGGAGAGGTAGATCGAATCAAATGGCATCTATGCATGCTTACAGGGTCAGGGACTCTAGGTATGTCAGAGGCAGCCTTGCAATGGCAACAAGGTAAATTTAGCCCCTAGCCTAGCCACTTGGAGTAGCAATGGGAATTAATAAACTCCTTCGCTATTAGCTAGCTAGCTAACGCTTGGATCTGTGTGAAAGTGTGGTCTAAATTCATCATTGTATTTACTAGCTGCAAGTGCGCGGCGACATGCCTCACAAGGTAGGCTTCGTTAGCAACAGGGTAATGCATGAGTTTTAGTAAAATGCTGGGACTTTGGTGGGCATGGCTATATTTAGTGAACGCAAATAGAGAATTGTAATGACGAATAAGTCGCACAAACTCAATTGATTTAGGGCCATTACGAAAGCCAATCAGGTCTCGCAGTGGAGCTAAGAATTCTCGTGTGGTGGAAGAGAAATCCTACCACCTCGATAACATGTATTATAAATAATCCGTCGCTGCCTAGAAGAACTCGTATGCTGGGATCTTTCTTGGAACTAAAAAAACGTAGCACATTTAGCACATTCATAATCTGGACCACCATAGTACGATCAATCGGTATAGGTGGCTAGAATGGTAGGAGAGAAGAAGTGTAGGAGAAGAGTAAAAAAAGTAAACTCAGTAAAGAGAGCAAGCACAGTAAGGGCAGGTGGAATCAGGAAGTTTGGATTGTATAGTCAGACTTTCAAGTAAGAAATATATTCCTTAGGAATGGAAATAACAGATTCCTTAACTGCAATGGAACCAAACGAATACGTGCAACCTAAAATGCAAATCAAAGCTAGCACCCAACAAAACAGAAGATAGGATGGAACATATGTAATACAGAAGGAAAATAGATAGGCCGAAGGAGGTACTGAATCGGAACAACAAAGAAAGAAAACATGTTCTAGCTGTAGTGGACTGTGCGTTGGATAATCTCCGTCTTTTCCTATTGTAAGCTGCCTCGGTAGGCGTAACCAATGGGGGGAAAAGGGTATCCTACCATGTAGGCAAGCCAAGTAAACAAAGGGTAGCCAAAAAGAAAGATGCAGAATCATAGCAACAGGGAAAGAACATTAATGGAAATTGTGGGTGACCATGGTGATGCTTCCATGGAAGAGCAACATTCGGCTCTATGGTAGGCACTGCAGCACAACGAGAAGAAATAAAAAGGAATCAATAGCGAGTAGCGAAGCATATTTTTTCCAAGAAGTGGTTAAAGAGGTGATAATAGTCAATATGTGTAAGTTGTATAGCATGGCAAACAATTGTACACAACAATGGTGTGGGCTGTGAAGGTGCTAATCTGCGACGAATAGGCAAGGCATGCATAGTTAGTGGTGTAGATGGTAGAGGGTAATGCAAACAGAAAATTAAGAGACGACACTGCACCAGCTGGCACTGACGAATTGAAATGCACATCTTAGCATAAAACGTGGTGCAACTGTAAAGGACATAAACAGAAAGATGGACTGCAAGATTTGAAATAGGGGCAAACAAATATGAACAAAAAAGAGTAGTAAAACATTATTGTCCATAGAGCATTCACCTATGCTTTCGGCATCGGCACCACATGGAAGAACTGGTGAGGTAATTGGATGCTTTCCACATAGAATATCCTCACGGCGAGCTCTAACAGAATAGGCTGGATCACCCCTTTTAAATGGATTGCCCCCTTTTAAGTGGCTAAAACAAGTTCATATATAGAAAACAGCAGGGGGGGAGGTTATCTAAAAGGAGTAACGCTACAGGGAGGAGCAGGAGTAGCATACAAAAAGAGGTAGTGATGCTTGAAAGAGTGCAGGAGGCGTAACAGCTCCGCATATAGTACACAAGTTATAAACATCATGTGAGCGCTATTTGTGAAGGCAATAGTAGTAAACGCAAAGAAGCAATGTGGTTAACGGGTAGGAAGGTAAAAATAACAAATAGAATGAAATAGCAAATTGAGAAGATAGGGCTATGCATAAAAAGGATTGATTTTAAACATCAAAATAAGAACAACACATACGAATTGGATGAACGAGCTGGGCAATACAACTAAACTAAATACCATGTGACGAACATCTAAGAAGGTAGAAACATTAAATCAATAGACTAAGATGGATAACAGGTAGAACAGTAGGGCCATCCAGCACACTGAAATAACAAACTCAAAATCTAAATTGGGTTGTAGGAATGGACTGACTATAAGTGCTAACACAAAACACAAATGGTAATGGAGAAGGCAACGCCGTAGGTAAAAGCGGAATGGTACATGAGGAGGAAGAAGAGTAGGCAGAATCAATAAATGGAGGTAGAAATAGGGAAATAACAGAAACAAAGGTTCACACAATAAATGTGAACCAAACACCACACATGCAACATTGGCAGAGGTAGAAGTAGGCAATACAATGAACTAACGAAGTGTAGATCTAGGCAGATATGCAGAACAAATGGTAAAGAATTAAGCAGGCAAAATACAAATAAATAAAGTACCAAACTGTAAGCGCCGCACAAATTATTAACCCGTGCCATCAACAATGGCACCATCTAAAAAATCGATGAGGTAACTATGTGGTTGCCGTAGAGGCTGGTCTGGTAGTAAAGTCTAGTAGAGTTGGCTAGATCCATGGAAGTAAACAGGTAAGACAAACAACATGAAGACGGTAGCAAGAAGAATAGCAGGTAGAAAAAGTATAAACATATAAGGACAAATATAGTAGATCATGTAAAAGCAGGTACGCATAATCTAACAGACTGCATGTATTACAGGAATCCTGCGTGTCTATTTTGTTGAACGGTAACACATGGTAAAGGTGGTAACGTAACCAGATGGTTTCCATTCGTAAGCTTGTCATGATAGGGTGTAGCAACATGACATAAATTTAGTCAAGTAAGTAGCATAAAAAAATATGGAAGGAGGCCATTGTGAAGTAAGGAAAGTAAGATAGGCAATTATGCAGGCTTGATGAATGGAAATGAAGAATGTAAATAAGAAACCATCTGAAAGAAATAATTACCATGATGAGGACCAGAAAAGGTGTTGTATGAACGTAAGTTAGAGAGAACAAAGTGGAATGGAAACCCTGAGGCCATAGGCAAGGCAGGCACGGTTCACAGCAGAATCTAGCGAACTATGTGGAGGCGTTCCTGCACAAGAAAGAAACCACCAGAAATTATGAGCCGTAGGTGCAAAGCGTTAGAACATAGCAGAGCAGACTTTTAGGAAACCATGTCGAACGCACTCACAGGAAGCAGGAAGCTGTAAGCAGACTCATGAGCAGCACACCTGAACTGCATCAATGTAATAAGTAGAGCATGAATGCAAACTAGTCCCAAATGTAGTACAACAAAACACGAACGCATCAAGTGAATTTAAGCACCTAAAAATTTATCAAGGCATCAAAAAGGGATTATTCGAGAAAACATGACCGTAAACCAGTGGCATTGGAACATTGGGCCTGAAATCTATCAAGCCATAAAAAGGAATTAATTTAGAAAGCATGAATGCAAAGCGGTGGCACCGGAACACCATACTAATTTGACGCTTTAGCCACAGTTAGGATGGTCCGATGCACATAGTAACATAGTGGTTCACAATCCAAAGCGAAGAACAACATGGTACAAATGAAGAATAAGGGCAAAAAGTGAGCAAGAGAAGAAGCACAAATGTACAAGTACTATCGTGTTAGCACGGTGAGGCTGACATATGAGACCAACTGAAATGAGGAAGAAGGTACCGCACGAGAATGTAGAGAACCCAACGAGGCTCGCATGTCAACCCAGTCGAACCCAACAAAAGGGCTAACAAGAACTGCATGGAAGCATAGTAAACCCTCTTGAGAGAACACTGCATCGCGTATAGAAAATCTAATCAAGGATGACATCTCGGTCTAACCCAACCCAAGGAAGAACGGCAGCAACACACAGGGTGGTAAGGAGTTCGGAGGTGGAGAATCGCCGAAGAATGGTACCTCACATGGAAGCTTCCACTGTCGTAGATTGACACGAGTAAAGAGTGGAGAAGTAATGTAAATTGAAAGGAGCACAGCCGCAAGAACGCAGCACAAGGTGAGGAGCACGTGAACCAAAGCAAAGACCAAAACCTAGAAGGCACAAAGAAGCAAAAAGTATCTGTAGCCATGCTCGTGCAGTCTATCCTGGCGCTTGAGGCCGAACACGTAGTAGCAACCGGAGTGGCCAATGAAGCGCAGCCAGCACTCCCATCAACAGATTCCTCTAGAAGGTAGAACACATGGGCGCACCGCTAGGCCAAGATAGGGAATCTACGGGCCACCATTCGCTCGGTAGGAGCGTTTGAGCGCAACACGCGCATCCATCGGCCGGAGAGAAAAATGATGACATGGACACAAGGAAAAGCCATGATCCCCACATCTCTAATATAGGGATGATGTAGGATATTGTGTTAGACATGATGTCGAGCGGTGTATACGCCAAATCGTGTCAGACGTGACAACGGTTGGTGCATCCAACTATGATTCAGCTTCCTTCTCCGTTTGGGACTTATCTCCTCCACTCTATATATGTACCCTGTAGTCCATAGGAAGACTAAGAGCCTCACTATAAATATCTCCTCATTAGTGATTTCTGTCATCGTGTGTCTGTGGTTTTTTTCGTAAGGGTTTTTCATATTAAATCCTCATCTCTAGTTCTGTTGATCCTCTATTTTTGTTGTATGTTTTATAACAAGTGGTATCAGAGTTTTAGATTCAAAATCCAAGTGTTTGCCCTTAGGAGGAGGCCACTGCTAGGGTGTCGACCAACACGGCATCAAGAAGAGGAGATTCAAAGAAAAAATCGAGGTCCGAGCACTAGGTGAATCAAAAATCCGTTATCGAGTTCAAGACCCGAGGCCTCAAAATATAGCCGAGGTGCTTCGGTCTTTTCGGTTCAACACAGAAGTGCTTCAGTCTTTGGTTCCTGTGTGAGGACAACAGTGCGTCGTCCCAAGGCAAAGTTTTCTTTTGCTAGGAGAGAACGAAAGTGTTTCGGGTTCCTCGATCCAATAGAAAAAGGCAGCAGTGCAAGACAAGAAAAAGTCATCGCAGAGGAGTGACAAAACCCAAGCCAAGCTTTTCCTTTGGTGGCAAAGAGGAGCAGGTGGCCAGCGCAAAGAAATATCATTATAAAAACTGAAGCTGGGAAAACGCGGTGATTTCAACTCCAACTCGTTGATGTCGACCCGCTCAACTCTGTTCTACAACTTGACTCCACATTGAATGTCGATATGCGCTCTACCCCAATGACTGTTTCAATGCTAGGTTTCGCCAATATAATTTCCCACATGCGCCCGACGCCATGCTTTAGCATCATACTGCACCATCTCCATCGAAGCTGTGTTGTTAGCTCTATATTTTTGGGGGGATGGAGTTCATTGCAATTTAGGCTTTGTGCCTATTATTAGAGGCATTCATATGAGATTAATCATTAGCGATATGTTCAATGATTTGTCGTCTTCTACGGGCTATTATAGTATGATCGACTACCGCACATGTGGAGTATGAGGTGATGTTGTAGGATTTCAGAACAACATTGCTACGAAGTTAATTTGTGCTATGTTTGATTGATGACATTTTGAAAAAAAATCAATGTCAATTATGGGGATAACCGAATTTGATGTTTTATTCACCGTTTGAATATGTTGCAATTTAGATAGCTTATGAGATCATTATGTAGGGATTATTGGCTTTCATATGCACATGTACATACACCATCAACAAGGTTTGAGAATTGCATGCATCCAATGTAGTTGAGAACTTGAGATGTAAACTGAGCACCAATGTGGCCACATGTTTCTACATTTAAGGACAATCAGATCTAACGTGTAATGAGCACCGATGTGGGTTACTTCCATAGAGGGTACCCAGTAATAGTGGTTTTGTTCTTGATATGTTTAACCAAATAAAATGCATTATGTCGGTACAATCTGATCCATCCTAGAACCTACAACGGCTAGTATATGGTGTTTAAGCAACCAAATTTTTAGAAAATTCAGTATACAAAAATCCGTTACATTTTTATACTAACAATTTTTTCATCGGTATATCATCTCACTGAATTGGCTTTGCTTTTACCGGTGGCAATAGCAACGATAGAAAGAGCCTTCTCGGCTATGAAGATTATTAAGACCGATTTACGAAATAAGATGAATAATGAGTGGATGAATCATAGTATGATATGCTATATTGAGTGAGAGATATTTACAAACATTAATGATGATAAAATTTTAGAGTATTTTCAAGGGATGAGATCACATAAGAAACAACTATCTCATGTTAGTGATAAGTTAGTTTCTTATAAATGTAAACTTTATGTTCTTTGTATTTATTCACACAACTGTTTAATTTACTATCATATATTGTCTTTGTAGGTTTTGATTCTTGTTCTACTATCAATGAAGAAATAGTGAGATAAGATAGAGAGCAAATCTTTGTTATTTATGTACTCAAATTATATCTTTACTATGCTGCATTGTTTAGTTTGTCTATGTTTTTCTTAATATGTTTTACATCGAAGAATTGAGCTAAATTTTTATATCAATGATACATTCATGATATACTTTTGTCATTCTATGATGTAGGTATAAATTTAAGCTAATTCTAATATGCTAGTCTATGAAAGTTCAACAGGCACGATAAGATTCTAAATCCATCGTCGGTGATGACTGACACCCAGGATAACTGAGAGCTAGCACGTCTTGATCCGTGCAACAGGAGCCAAGTTACCGGCGGCCTCAACGGCTCCAGCGCCGGCCATCGCGTGCGGCACCGCGAGAATCCAACGACCGCGTTTGTCCTATCCCGCCCACTAGTTTGCCCACCGATCCTCCAACTCTACGGGCGCCCAACAGCCGGCCTGCGCCGCCACACGCTTGCGTTGCAGTTTCAGGCACCCAGGTAGAAACAAAGCCTGCGATCCAAATCTTACGCGGGTGGGACCCCATATGAGAAGGGACCACCTGTCACTGAATGTATCGTCTTGAATTATTATCAGCCCAAAGATCAACCGAAACAATGCCGTAACTATCCGAGGACATCTTTAGCCACTATGTGAGATGGATCACTGAGTGCTGACAAATATATATATATATATATATATATATATATATATATGGAAACTTTTATGCTTTGTGTACAATGTTTGTTGCTCTCACTACGTTCCTCACGAAAACACCGTAGAAGGTAACCTTTTCGCCAGCAAAATAGAAACCCTTAAGCTTAGCGACAAAGATATTATGGATATCTACAAACAAAGATTACTTGCATAGTTTTCATGTGCGTTACTTGTAGACGACAGCTCGTAGCATTTGAGTGTTAGTAGAAACCATTACAAACTTATAAACTTATGAACTCCCTAGCTTCATCTGAAGATTGGACTCTGGAACTATTACACTAGACACGCATAAAATTCATCATCTTAGTATACCAAACTCTAGCAAACAGCAGGCAGAAATCTTTGGGCCGGCTTGCCGACGACACATCTCACCATTCATTGCGTTTGTCATTGGGAAATTTTTATTCCTACTACTCAAAATATATGTAATATTATTTCTCTCATCGAAAATCTACTCATTTCGTTTTTATCATCTTTCCATCCGTGTGCATTTTATTTTTACCATTCCGTCCAATTTTTGTTAGTCAATAGATTTTAATTGCTCATGACAGGTGACACATGTCGGTTGATTTAACAAAAAATTAGATGAAATAGCAAAAATAAAATTCACATAGACAAAAAAAGATAATAAAAATAAAATAAACAGATTTTCGGTAGCAGAAATAATATTAATTTACAGAAACAAAATTTGGCCTTTATTGTGGGCGAGTTGAAGGAGTCTCCGTGTGCGCAACCCTCTGAGTTGCCCATTAAAAAAGTGTCCTTTGATACGGTGGCGGGTGGCCTACTTTCCCGCGATCTAGCCAATGGGCGACGCCCACCGTTCCACCAGCGGTCACCGGTCGCTCCGCGAAACAGTAACCGATAAGGCGAGCGTCCCGACACGGCCTCCACCGCCACGTGCCGGTGGCCGTGCGGACATCTCGCTCCCGGCTCGGGATAAGACTGGCCACGCCACCAACCTTTCGTATAAAGTGCTCCTCTTTTTCTTGCCCTCGTTGGCTCGCCTCGCCGGAGAAGGTGCCGTCGGTGACCGGAGGATTTGCGGGGGAGGCGCACTGTGCCAGAGATGGTTCGTCTGGTCCTTGATTGAGTTCTTTGGATGCAAGGCTTGATTAGTTGATTTGGTTTGGGTTGGTGAGTTGGTAGGAAGCAGTGTGTGGAAGGATGAGCTTTAGTGTTGTGGATATGGAGGAGGGTGGTGGTGCCGCGGCGGCGGCGGCGGCGGCGGAGGAGATTCGGCGGTTGCCGGCGGAGGTGAACTGGGAGATGCTCGACAAGTCGCGGTTCTTCGTCCTCGGCGCGGTGCTCTTCTCGGGTGTGTCCGCGGCGCTGTACCCTGCCGTCGTGGTCAAGACGCACCTGCAGGTGGCGCCGCCTCCGCAGGCGGCCACCGCGACCGCCGCCGCCATCCTCCGGCGGGACGGCCTCCGAGGGTTGTACCGCGGGTTTGGCGCGTCGCTGGCCGGCACGGTGCCCGCGCGCGCGCTCTACATGGCAGCGCTCGAGGCCACCAAGAGCTCAGTCGGATCTGCCGCTGTCCGGCTCGGCGTCTCGGAGCCCGCGGCGTCGGCGGCCGCCTCCGCTGCAGCCGGCGTCTCTGCTGCCGTCGCCGCGCAGGTCGTGTGGACCCCCGTCGATGTCATCAGCCAGCGGCTCATGGTCCAGACCTCCACCACCTGCCGCTACCGCGGCGGCGTGGACGCCTTCAGGAAGATCCTCCTCGCCGACGGCGTCCGTGGCCTGTACCGCGGCTTCGGCCTCTCCATCATCACCTACGCGCCGTCCAACGCCGTGTGGTGGGCGACCTACGCCATGGCGCAGCGCTTCATCTGGAGTGTCGTCGGCGCCGACCGCTCCGAGAGCTACCCGTCCCTGATGGCCGTGCAGGGCGCGAGCGCCGCCGTCGCCGGGGGCGCGGCCGCGCTCGTGACCATGCCGCTGGACACCGTCAAGACGCGCCTCCAGGTCATGGAAGCCGATGCGGCGGCGGCGCGGCCGACGCTGGCAAGCACGGTGCGCGGACTGCTCAAGGAAGGCGGGTGGGCGGCGTGCTACCGCGGGCTCGGCCCAAGGTGGGGGTCCATGTCGCTCTCCGCGGCCACCATGGTCACCACCTACGAGTTCTTAAAGCGGCTCTCGGCCAAGGAGGGCTCCTTCGATTAGATCCTTAGCCGTAGCGTTCATCAGGTGACTCGACCAAATTAGCCTCGAAGCGATCGATCCTTGAAGTGGGTGGTTAATTAGGATTCTTGTACATATGCTTAAGATATTTTATTTTGTATTTTCGTTTTGGTTTCTTGATCTGGTGCTATAGAGGGAGCGCAAGAGGGAGAAGTACCAGAAGGGGTTTTAGGATGCAAAATTTTGCTGGTTTTGCAGTGGTGATGATGATGAAAATTTGGTGGTTTTGCTGTGGTGACGAACGGATGACGGTGAAAAATTTGGTGAGAATGAAGAATTTTCTGTCAGAGCTTCTGATAAATTGTCTTGTTAATAGTATCTTGCTTGCTTATCGCGTTGAAAATCTTGTGTTTCTAAATGGATAGTGTCAAGTGCTGTGTGCTGCTGCTAGCTGCATCACTGTCATGGCTTTGCTTCTTGGAATGGGAGACTGCGTGTGGTCGCGTCCTGTCATTAGTTTCTTCGTTTGTTCTCTCTGGGAAGGGGAGTTTCAGGTAGCGCGAGTGTGGAGTCTTCCCCACTTGATTAGCTTCCTGATTCGCGCTGAAAAGTTGGGTGCATCGCCGCAGACCTGCCCAAATGGGCGGGGTGTATCGCCGCAGACCTGCCCTAAATGGGTGGCACAGTCAAGACGTCGGTCCAGGAAAGGCCCAGTACTGATCTGACTTGACATGGGATATTAGGCACAGTCTATTTAGCCCGTCAGCCGGAATAGGTGTCGGTCTAGGTATGGTCTAGAGGAGGTTTATGTTGTGCTGGACGGCTTGTTTATCCGTTCGGTTCGAAAAAAATTTGATAAAAACTTAATATTTTTAAAAAATATGTAGAATTCGAAAAGGACATAATAAATTTTATAAAATTGTAGAAAAATATGCATTAAATTCTAGAAATTATATAAAAAGACTAATAATAATGAGCTTTATTGATGGTAAAATGGTCGTCTCGTTAAAATTTTGCCAAGTAAAGACTCAACTCGAGAAAATCTTGGCAAAGAAAAAAGAGCACAGCCTGTAGCTCAGCATTACAAGTAAAAAAATCATAAAAGTGTAATGTATACATAGATGCTCTTAGAATCGTCAATGTTGTTGGCGTCTTAACTGCCTTCACCGTCATCTAGATAGAGATTGTTGAATGTGTCTTTAAACTCCATATCCATAACATAGTGTTGAACTTGTTCATCAGTTTATTCCCGGTCTTTCACTATGAGAAGTACTTCCATCATCTCACTTGTGAGTATTGTTCTTCCAAAAAGATTGAAAAAAAATTCGAAAGAAACCATTGAGACAAGAATGGTTAACACATTCCGTGTTAATATGGATAGTATCAGATATGTTAGCTTATGCTTACGCCACTAGTCCAAAATGTTGAAGTCCTTCGTATGGTGAGGCATAGGATTGCTGTCTAGAAAGATTGATAGTTTCGCACGATTCTTGGTATGGATTACTCCATCACTTGATGATATAAAACTTGATCTTCCAAAGGATCTTCTGGAGAAAAAGATGATGCCCCACATATTTATCTTCTTACCTGTGGTGGGTGGTGGGTGCTGGTGGAGGTCGTTGCAGATAAACTACTGAAACTTATAAACTTCAGACAATTATGAACGAATAACTATAAAATAGTTTGAATAATTTATCCCTATATAATCACCTATAATTGAAAAACATTAGTGAATCATGCAATTTTAACCCTTGGATCTAGAATAAATGCAAATGCATATAAGTACGGAATCTTATTCCAATATTTTAAATACGTAGTTTTCATAGCGTATACAACCTCTCGTAACACTACGTTATTTTCAAATTTTTTTAAGTGAATGAAAATTGTAACAATATGATACATAATTACCGGAGATATTAGATAGTACATTCTGGATAAAGCAACAGTGGATTCATAAAAGAGTTCTAGAAATACGAGTAACTTCTCAACAACATATCAGTACTACTTAGTCAGTAATGTGTTGTCAGTCTAATCATTTTTATGACTATTATTATTATAGTATTTAACTAAATCTCTAATCATTGTCAATCTAGAAATGTGAGTAAATCTAAAATTATGAGCAGTTCTAATGTACTTTTTGAATGCATCTAACACACCAAAGTTTAAGAAAAGATCTTGCAAAGCAATTAAACGGTTAAAGATTCTTGAACTACCTTGGGATTATAATTCCAGCTATGTACTGTACTATCGGTGTTGTACATCAGCTGCGTCTACCTCATGGCGAAGCCTTTTTTTCTTTACATCTTTGGGCATTTATGTGCAAGTGTCTGGTTCCACTTGTAGACTTTGTAGACAATTCATGATGATGTATTTTGCAAATAGCAACTATGACTAACAAGCTAAGTATAAAACTCATTCAAGCTAATCAGTTCTACATGAGTGGAGATGGATGTGATAAAGGATTCATAGTCCTATCCCAGACCAGTGAGGATGTTGGAGATGACCTCATCATCATGTAGTGGATGGCCGATGGAGGCCAACGTGTCTGCCAACCCTTTTATCTTATGAAAGTAGTCAGTGATAGTCATGTCCTTCTTCAGAATCACGAGCTTGAACCTGATTTGCATCGTCCTTCCTCTTGATCTTGAGGCAAACATGACCTCAAGTGCTTTCCACACATCTATTGTAGATGTGGAAAAGATGACTTATAATAGGATGTCTTCTGTTAATGAAGACAGAAGTGCACTAAGCACCATCTGATCCTGTTGAACCTAGGTTTGATACACGGGATTCGGTACTTGATGTACTTCTCCTTCTACAATCATCATGATAAAAGCCACTGGAGCCCTTGATTGTGCAGATACACCATGATCTAGGCTTTCTAGAGTAGGTGATTGTTGCGGTTCAACTTCACCGTGACAAAGTGGTTGATGGTTGTGGATGGGATTGCTGAAGAGACGGAAGCACCTTCACATGCCATGGCTGAGTATGTGCCTGACAGAGCATCAAGGTCACCGTGCTTTAATACCATGAAAAGTTGGGTGTATTGCCATAGGAATTCCCTCTGGGATTTCATTGATATATATAGCATTGCTGAAGAGGCAGAAGCACCTTCACATGCCATGGCTGAGTAGGTGCCTGACAAAGCGTCAAGGTCACCATGCTTTGATACCATGAAAAGTTGGGTGTATTGCCGCAGGAATTCCCTCTGGAATTTCATTGATTTATATAGCACACATACAAGGAGGTTGTAACAACTAAGAATACAAAGAGATATTACAAAGAGATAAGTATTCAAGAAACAGAGAAGAGGAGAGACCGACAACAACAAGATTGTCTACAGTAGCCAGAACCAAAAAATAACTCACAACCTCATCTTATCTCTACACAACAACTCAAAAGATATTTCATCGTTTAACACACACAGCTTGGAACGTGGAACAACCAGGGGCAAAGCCAAGGGGAAGGATTGGTTAGGCTTCAGCCTACCCTCCCCCTATGGCAAGAACCCCCCGACTGCTGGTGAGCGCAGCAGAGAGACCGACCGGTGCAACGATGACAACCAGAAAGCAAAAAAAAGCGCTTGGTGAAGTCGTTAGTCTACTGCGGCCCAACAAACCCATCTCATCGGCCCACCAAGACACAACAAGGTAACAACAACTCACAAACTGTAGCAAATTAGTAATTGGATTTTCAATTTCCACTTTTCAAGAGAGGAGAGACTCACGGGGCCAGAGGAGCTGGATCTGGTGGTGAGGGCAGGGATAGCAGGACCACGGTGTCGCCGACGACACCGAGGGAGACTAATCCAGGGGCGGGGAGTTGAACTGGGCTAGCAAGGGGGAACTGAGCTAGGGTGGGGGACCTTCGGACTAGGGCCAGGGAAGCCAGATTTGGTGGCAAGGGCGAGGGCCAAGCCGCTGGCCACACCGAGGGGAGGGAGGCTGATTCGGGGGTGGGCCCGGCGTGGGGAGCAGTCGCCATGCATGATGAGCCTATGCTGGTGCCGTCAGCCGTCGGTGGCCCGGTGCTGCTTGGCACCCACCTGAAGTAGGGACTATGGAGTGCGGACTGCCGACCTGGCCATCACCGCCTGCCCGCCTTAGGGAGTGACCAAGTCCGAGTAGGGGAGTAGGGAGTAGGAGTGAGAGAGAGTTGAGAGTAACAGAGTGAGAGTGTAAGACAGTGAAATAGTGAGTGGATGAGTCGAAAGGTAATGAACTCAATGAGAGTGAGCGGTATTCTAGAGTCCGGTATTGATAGTTCGATACCATCACCGATTCACCCGGTAAAACTTTTGCATCTACTATTTTTCGTAGTTTATATTGAGTAATTGACATTTAACAGCTTGGATTCTTAGAGTTAGAGATTATATGTAATTATGTATGTTGTATCATTGACATTGACTAACTTGAATTACTACTGACTAAATTATGATTTATGTGCTCCGATTAGAATTGATATGCCTCATTATTTAATCTTACATGTGCTAGTGGTATGTTATATTTTTCTTGAATGTTCATAATTATTTACAATTAGTTATCGTATCACTTATTTTATTGTTTTTAATATGCAGATGACTGATCTCTACTCACCGAAAGTATATTTATATATTTTCGGGATGTGCTTTCTATAAGTGAGTTACTTTCTTTGTATTTATCTTTTTTTACGTTGTTTCTCTTCTAATCATGAATAAATTTGAATTAAACAAGAGTAAAATGATGTGTTCATAATAATCTAGTTTAGCATCTTAGCCTATTCTAAATTTTACTTCTGGCTTTGTCGCTGAGAAGAAGGAACAGTCCCATCGAATGATACATATCCGCGGCACAAGACTTGAAACCGTTTAGGTTGGTTACTGGAGAAGGCGGCATACAAGGCCTTGAGATTACTACTACTTGAAAACAGTTGCACACTTGGAAAGTGCATGACAGGGAAAGAAGTATAGATTTAACACCTGTGAAAAATCAGATGGTAGCTAGGTGCTGATGTTTGCTAGGGATACTAGTATAAAAGTGGGTGTAAACTAAACAAATCGTGCTCCCCTAGTCACACACACCCCAACTTCCTTGACTCGCTAGCTTGAAGAACTCTCGACAAACTTGCCATTTCAACGAAAGGGAACGAGCGACAGCACGTCGGTCACGGCCGCAATTTAAAAAGTTGGAGGCGGCGCAAGCATGGAGGCGATAGGTGGTGGGCCAGGCTGCTGCCGTCGACGATGGTACAGTGGGTTGAATGGATGAATGATTTTATTGGCTTTGCCTTTGACTCATCTAGGATCGCAATCGGGAGACTGCACGTACAGACTGGCACTGCTAGATAGAGATTTGGCATTTGTTCCCTTCCGCCCGGTGGAAATGGACTGCTGTGAATGCGCGCTGGCTCACGGTGCTTCGAACGTATAGTTCTCTACGGTGTTGTTCGAGAAACTTGGCGGTACATTTTAGGAAATAAAGGGTTAATGACCATATGTCATATGTGTATATTTTCTTCAGATCTTGTATGGGTATAATGATAGCAGGCATGCACAAAAGTGCTGCAAAAAGAATTTAGCGGGGCAAAAATGAGACTGACAGCGAGTCAGCGATCAACGTTGCTTGCCAGCTTGGACATGATGTTGAGCCTGAGGACTAGTGGGGGGAGCCATTGCCTCCCTCCCATCGTCCTGGAGCCGAGGCAAAAGACCAAGACGGGCCGAGGGCACATCGCCGCAGTCCCGGCATTACAGGCTCTACCAACGACGTGCATCGAAAACAACAGCTGTTCTCATGTCAACAGCGCTCTTACATCCCGCGATGCACTTTTTGCACTTCTCTTGATGCCTGCCTGCCATCACACGGCCTTTTAGACCCTGCTTATTTTGAGATTCTGTTTTTAACTCTTAACTTATTAATTTTTATTTTTTTATTTTTTTTATTATCTGTAATGATATAATTTTTTATTTTTTAAATTTAATTATGCTGGAAAAGCTATCGACCACTATATTATATTTTCAACTGTTACAGCACGAAAAAAAGTCATAAGTCTGATCTTTTAAGCCCGAATAAGCATCACCTTAATTTCCACTGCCTAGTCCACAGCCCACACGGAAGTTGACTTGAGGCGATAGCAGTATGATATGGCTTTTATTTGTGTTTTTCGAGATGGTAGTGAACAGTGCAGATGTTGACATGGATGGTGCATATTGTTTTAAACTTGAAAAGCTATTTGAATAATCTACTTTAAGAAATCGTCCTATTTATTTTGATTTTTGAAGAAACCAAAAGTTTAAAAGAAAAAGACATTAGCTGCATTTACCTTCTTCACAGTGAAGCTAGAAGATGATTGGTTTCCTTTGGCGACTTCTTGTGCTGATGCTACATGCATGAGCCGAATTTTCCACCGTGACTCAGTCACTGCGATTTGGAATTAATTTGTGGATTAGGAATCTTGGACCAAAGTGGACATAAGAATATGGAAAATTTTGTTCCGTGCTATTCCAAAGATCGTTGTATAGGAAAATGCTATTGCGGACCGAACTTGTGCTAGGTGTTATCGTGAAGTCACATATACTGGGAAATGCCCTTGCCGTGAGGGTTCCGTGGCCTAGATCCGTTTAGGGGTGCAAAAAGACCTTTTTACCCTCGTGAAATTGCTGCTTGCTAGCGCTAAAGAAGTGACAGTTTGACGACAAAGAAGTCAACAGTTGAGGCTATAAAGGCAGCCATTCCTCAACCATATGTGCATGTATCGTGCATGTTGATACAGATAAACACTTCTAGCTCTACGTACATGAATTTGTTTCATATATATGATTGTGTATTACTCGGTATATATGGATATTTAATATTTGCTGTACATAGGAGTATGTATTATTAAGGCTATGTGCCTATGTATTTCTTCTTGGTGCAGCTACGGCTGCAGTATACATATGTACAATAATAACAAAATATTATGCAAATGCTTTTATACATACAGACATATGGTATGCATGTTCATATATGTACGTATGTATATGGGTGTACGTGCCTATTGGCAACGCAAACCTAGGTGATGCCGACGAAGCTGGTGTTGGTGTTGGGGTTGCGCGCCACCACCTTCACCAGCACCCACAGCCACGGCTTGCCGCCATTCACCACCATGACGCTTACCTCCTCCGCGACCACAGCGGCGGCGCCACCATTGCTAGTGGAAGACAACGCTCAGATGCTGCTGAACTTAGTCGTACAAATGAGGCAGTTATATGGTGATGAGTTTGGGTTAGTTTGCGCTGATTTGATTAAGAATACAATGCTACAAATTAATCCTCAGCCTAGAATGCAGTGGAGCGACGAGAACACCCGCGACGTATGCTTCAAAAACGTCTGCAATCACTGCTAAGAATTTTGTAAGTTTTGTTTACATCATATCTAATCTAGTATCCAAGCAACTTATCCTCTAAGTTAATTTAATTTTTATGTAGCCGATCACCTGAAATTGAACTTCCCCAAATCTGGCCGAATTCGCCCCTCGCCGTCGATTCGTCATCGGAGGGAGGAAATTGACTCTAGTATTTACTGTGCTATGAAACTGTAGCCGTCATCATCTATTTTCGCATTTTTTTACTTCAGTTAAACTTCAGTTAACTACTCAGCTGTAATTCGTTGTTAACTGAGGGTATTTAAGCCTAGACCGGTGTGGAATGGAAGCAAGAAAAAATGAAGCAACTTTAGGCCTCTTGTTTATTTTCTAGCATAGAACCCTAATTCCAGCCGCCATATAATCGCGATTGTATCCCTGTTCCGATACTTCTTCCCGTATTGCTCGCGACTTCGTTCCATTTTTCCTTTCGTTTAGATTCGTCTCTTCACGGATCTGACAGGCATGGCGGATGCAAGCTAGAAGATGGTGGCCATCTCTTGGTTCGGCCAGTGTGCAGGACAGCAGAAGGCAAATTAGCGGCAGAAGTTCAGGTAGTCATTTCTCTGTTAGTTTTTTCCCTCTTCTTTTACCTTCCATTACTTTGCAAGATTGTTTTTCGTTCGCAATTATGAAATGTATTCAGCCATTACTTTGCAAGATTGTTTTTCGTTCGCAATTATGAAATGTATTAAGCAAAGGAAATCATCTTTCTTCAATTGCATACATTTAGTATTGTAAGGTTTGATTATTTATCTGTCTAGGGCTGTCTGATTCAGGTGCTAGGTATGATAACGAAAATTTCATAATTGTTACTTATCGGCCAATGCTCTATTAATATGTGCTCAATGGCAAGTCTCTTTTATCATTCACAGTTTGATTTAACAAAGATATACCTCTGATGTTATAAGTTTATAATTTTGACAAGTTTCACAGACATACTTTCCAATTAAAATCAGAGGTTAAATAGGGACAGACTGTGTATTTCTATTAGCTGCATTTGTAGATGCCCTATTTATTAGCTCAGATAGAAAGTAATCCTAATCCTTACTTTTTGTGTACCATGCTCAGTTTTCATTGATGTGTAATTGGAGTCGATGAGCAAATTGTACATCAATAGCAAGGCTAAAACTGTATGATTTAAAAGCCCAGTTTTTTTTATAAAAAATTGTATCTTAGTTCATTGGCTATCAAAGCTTGATGAACAGACTAGATTTTGTTGTGATTATGAATCTATGATCCACCTTTTATTTGACTGCGTTATTACAAAAAAGATTTGTGTGCAGGTTTCTGAAATAGTTGATAACTCTGGGATAGAAATTTAGAGTCAATAGCTAGATGGTGGCTTTGTTACAAGAAGAATCCTTGCTTGAATATGTTAATACTGCTGTGTTATGGAGTCTATGGAAAGAAAAGAATGAATTGTGCGTTTCAGAATGGTAAATGGCTTGGTTTGCAACTGTTTGGAGGATAATCGTGTTGCCTTTAAGGAGTTGGAGGCTGCTTTGCTAGGATATGCAGTTGCAAGTGATGGATCACTACATTGGGTTTGTACAGACCAAGACGAAGGAGGCAACGAGCTTACTGTGGAGATAACGTGCACTGGGACGCTGGATGTATTCTGAAGCAATGTAATTGAAAGGAGCTTGCAGAAGAAGAAGGAACTTGAGAATTTAATGTAATCGAGTAGGAACTTGAGAATAGTAGGTGTGATAAATAGTGCCCGCTGTTTGGAAAACCCGAGAAAATAGTCGACTGTAACCGTTTTGTGCCGGATGGTGAACAACATTTGTGGTGGTCCATCTCATAAATAAAATGGAATAGGCCTACATATATGGCCTTTTGTTAGAGCACATCTGGGAAATATTTTTGCTTGGAACTATGGCTCTGTCCAGGTCCAGCCTTCCCCCCCCCCCCCCCAAGAAAGCCACTCGACCCTGATTAATGTATGAGACCATGATGTAATGTCCCAGAGTCATTAAGATGGGGTGATTCGGCCTGCTATAGCTATGAAAAATGTGTCCAATTGTCCATGCTTCTACCCAAACAATACAATAAGCAGTTCAGATATCAGATTTTAACTCTTTTAAAAAAACTAGAGTTATTTATGTAATTTTCGTTATGGTATTACTTTTCCATAAAGTAGACCTTCTCTGATAGCAAATAACTTGTACGGAAAATTAATGCCATGTGTGAGTGAAGCTATTGATAAACACATGTAAAGTTATCGTTAGTTGTAACACTATAAAACTAACAGCAACTCTACATGTATTTAACAGTAACTTCACTCACGCACAACAATAACTTTATATATTTCACAACGTTGAAACATATTCAACATTAATCTTGTTTTGTTAAGCTCATAATTTCAAACACAATAGTACAAACGAATCGTAGATCGGACTTTTGGTAAAATAGTTATTTTATTTTTTTTAACTTGTAAATAATGTAAAAAATAGAAGTGCAATTATATATATATATATATATATATATATATATATATATATATATATATATATATATATGCTAAAAGATATAAGCGGCAGTATAAAAGAATCCACTCATAGTTTACTTCCCGAGTATTAGATCTCTCGATATTAGGCACATTTTGTTTAATTTGTGGATTTTAGACATCAATGTTAGTTTTTCTTGGAATGTCCAGCATAATGAAGCTACACTCCATTAATTCCGATCCATTGCGCCATCGTGATCGAGCTCCACTGCCAGTGTACCGCGCCATTGCCTTCTACCGCGCTGTGGCTAGGTTAGAGGCTTTGCCTAGCTAAGTCACGAGCATGAGCCACCATCGCTCGGCTTGTCTACCACCATGGTGGCTCATCGCTCTCCTCTGTTTAGCGCCGCCCGCCTCGTCAACCCTTGCTTGTCGTCCAATGGGTAGTAAACTGGACAAAATAATGTTTTTCTCGTCTCACTGACCCGTACGGCTTGTTAAGCACTACGTTGCTGAAACTAACAAAAGTAAAGGACATGTACATGTGTTTTCTTCGTCTCTGGGTTTAAATGAAACTATCGCTAACATGTAGCAGGAGAGAAAGGAAGGAAGGAGGGGGAGGAACGATCCACCGGTCCCCAGGCCGCAGCCAGGCCCTCCTCGTTTGTCTCGAGGGAGCGTAGGCAATCAGGCAAGGAAGGGCACGAACGAACGAACCCTCTCCGTCCGCTTGCTTGCTGCCTCGGGAAACCCAAACCGCAAGTTGCACAGATATCTATCCATCAATCAATGAGAACAGCCCGATCCATCTCCAAAAATAATCGGCACCAGCCGCTGTTTGAACATAATGCGGTTTTAGCAGACCGCTCCAAAGGCTTTAGTTTTTTGTTTTTGAGTTATTTAATTTAGAAGTCATTTATAACTATTGATTTTTAATTTTTATTTATTTATTTTTTTTGTTTTTCTGATTTTTTTCTCTTACTCCGTAACGATATAACTGTTTTTTTCATATTTTTCTTTAAAAAAGCTAACAACCGCTACAATACAATTTTAGCTAAAAGTTACAGCTAAAAGATAGTTGGTGACCATCTTAATCATAATTCTAAATTAAATATGAGTATAATAGTATGTTTCCAATAATACTTAAATAACATGAGCATAATAAAATATTAACAAAACATAATTCTTTCTATAAAATAAATTAAATGTGAGCATAAACATTATTTATAAAAAAATCATAGCTACTAGAATAGTGAATAGAAGATATACAATTAGCATATAGCTTAAATTATTGACATGGTAAGTCTAATGTAATCAATGTTAGAGTGATAATTTCTAACTATTCTGCTAGTTTTTTAATTCTATAATTTACCAAAATGATTAACTTTAGATCAAGACAAATTATAATAATTAAATTGTGATAGCAGAATGAAGAAACAACTAGTTAATATCAAGGTAAATAACATGACGACAAGGTAGATAGCTACTGATAACTCAAAAATGAGCAGATTGATCTTAATTGTCACAACAATCTCATTTAGACCAATTAATCCTTATTGAGCAATTGTATCCCATAGTATACATGCGCAATCAGCTAGAACTAGTTTTACCAGAGCCAAACTAATAGAGATCAAAGTACTAGTACGACACACGGAGTAATGTAAACGAACACGAACAAAGATTACTCATAGAAGTGATCAATCAAAGCCATCAAGAAGGTATCACGGCAAGGCATGTCACAACTGATGTTATCTCGAAAAATCTATAGCCGCCGTTATGCTACAGTGTCGTTAGCGTGGTTCACGGAGATACAATACCATCTTCCATAATAGCTCAACCAATTGTGAAATCAAGGTTAAGATAATAACACACAAAGCACCTCTAAAACGTACACGGCCAGACACATGAGGCCAGGCACACAAACAGAAGAACAAGCACCAAACCGCATCGAAAACGATACTACAGTCATCATCCCTTCACAGCCAAACGAGGTTGTGACCTCAAACACCACCGCCTCCCACTCACCGCATAGGAAAAGAACCAATAAAGCGACAAATCGCAGCTGTGTCCGCAGCCTGGACCCAGTCTCCCATGGCTGCACCGTTCACTGAAGCTCCAAGAGGGCCTGCAGGTTGCAGGAGGAGGGAGCCGGACCCAAGCCGTCGTCGCCCACCCGAACACCGGTGAGTGAATAGCAGCACAGATCCAATCGGATCAATAAAGCAATGATGGAAGTGGAGGTGATTAAAGAGGTTGAGTTCAGAAAAGGAGCACTCTGCCCATGTATATGAGGAGAGAGGAATCCAGCCGACGCTACCAAATGGCCATCACCCGTCTTGCCGGAGAGATCGCGTAGGTATCGGAACCCCATGTTCTCCATGACCCAAGCAAGCAGAACAAGTCCACCGGCCGGACCAAGCCTGCAATCCTTATCCTCTCTGTATCAATGACATATGGCCCATGCAGGAATCTTCTCTCTCTCTCTCTCTCTAAGCACAAGGTAAACTTGGGAAATTCCTAATTTTTAAGCACAAAGTAAAATTAGGGAATTTCCAAACTGCCCTCGAAATACAACACCCGCACCCTTTTCGGCCTCCCTTTGCCACGGCGCAGCAACAAAACGTAAAAACAAGGAGTGTGTGTGAAAGAGAGACGCGTCAGGTATGCTCCTGGCTGCTGCGCAACCACGCTGCACTGCAGCCCACTTTGGAATCCGCAGAGCCACGTAAACGAAAACGCAGGGTGGAGAGCCGAGAGGAGAGGTGACTCAGAAGTTGCATACTTGCATGCAAGAGGACAATTGGGTGAGGTATTGTAGAGAGAGAGAGAGAGAGGAGCAGGAGGAAAGGAGACCGTGACAGTGACATTATGGCACATCTCCCGAGGAGATAAACCGCAGCCTCCTCTGCTTGTCGGGCTCGACCTAATTGTTCCTAGTTTTCAGCTTTCAAAAGTTAACTATTTAAAACGTATCTATTTTTATTTTGGTTTTAAGCTTCTTTGCTTTTTTTTTTCTCTTGTTCTTTTATATTACCTATAAAGATATAATAATATTTTTTATTTCTTATTTTTAATTGATGATTTAGAAAAAATAAACTGCAGCTGAAAACTAAAATCAGTTAAAGCAGGACCTAAAACGCTAGGCTTTTAACTTTTAGTTGGACCTTTTATTTTTAGTTGGGATAGAATAGCAGTGGTTAGAAGTATAAGTGTTTGAAAGTATTAATATTTGATTTGGTAGAGGTGGTGGAGGAAGCAGAGACAGGCAGGAGAAGACGGAGATAGCGGGATGAGGTGGAGGAGATGGAGGCGATAAGAGGAGATAGAGACGAAGACAGAGGTGATGGGAGGAGGCTGCAGTAGGCAGCGGAGGCGATGGAAGGGCGGTGTCAAGTGTGAGAAAGAAAGAGGAGAATTTAGATATATCTAAAAGCCACGAGTAAAAGCAGTTTCTAAAAATCACTTTTTAAAAGTCAGTGTTTAATTCGGTTTTCCACTTTTGGAAACTAAATGCAAACCGAAGCCAAATCAAAAACCACTGGCTAGCTGTGTGCCCGCAAGCCTTATCTAGAGTTCTAGACCACGTATCTCCCTCCATCCACGGACTATGGAACAGCTGTACTTAGAGTGAAGCCTGGAGGCTAGATGCTTACGAATGAATCGTTTTTCCTCTCATTTTGTGCTTTTGACAATTCTTTGACACTACCATAGGTAGTTACAACACTAGGATACTATTCTTACATGCTATAGTTGATAGTTTTTATTTGTATTTTTTAATACAATAATAAATGATAGAGATATCGACGTAGATAACACATATGATTTTAAATTCAAGAAGCCGTTTAGAGAATTTGTTTTAAAAGCTGTTCTATTTACTTTAATTTTTGAAAAAGTCAAAATCTAAAAGAATAGGGCGTATGACTGTGCTACTGCTAGCATAACGGTGTTCCCGGTACACGTCCTAGGCGATGTTTGCTGGCCAACGGCCTTGGCTCACTGGGGAAGAAACCATGTATGCGGCTGTTCGTGTCGCCAAATGAAGCCCTCTCTGGCTGCGTCGCCCTTCAATTTCTTCTCGTTTTCGTGGCTTTCTGCGCGCGCGCGCGCCCCCCTCGCCGAGCCTTTTGCCGCTCGCGTGGTTGGGAGCCGTGAAAGCGAAAATCCAGGCGCGCCACTCACTGTACTACGTGTGTGTGTGTACAGTGGAAAAGAGCAACCTATTCGGCCATCAGCGCGGGGCAGGCAGGCGGCAGCGCCCATCGGCTCCCGTGCCATGGTTGTCAGAGCGGCGCTCCGGGAGACTGGCTCGCCTCGGCCGCACGCACTGCCCGTGCTGGATGCTGTGCGGATGCCAACTCCCTCGAATGCTCGAGCCTCGGTTTATAGGTTTTGTCCGATTTAGCACTGCAATGATGCATGGCCGTTTTCAGATCCTCTGGTCAGGAAAAAAAATATGACGCTAATGCGCACCAGCATTAGTACCGTGGTCGTGGTCTCGTGAAGGATTTGCGCACAACAAGGTCTAGATAACGAAAAAGAGAGTCAAGGTGAAGCCTCACCTGGCCCAATCTATTTGTTGAAGGTGGCAAAGTACAAGGGAATCCGAGTCCCAAATGAGGCAAACGGTGGCACGGTCCACGCATCCAATCGAATCTTCTCCGTGGAGATCCCGTACACGACTCATGCCACTAACAAAAGAATCTGCGTGGTGCTTTGCGACGACATGTGCCGCCCTCGAGACACGTTCACCGTTGCTCTTGCTGCTTTCTGCAGCCTTAAGTCGCGCGCTCTCTTGTTCTACTAGCGAGACAAAGACGAGCTCCCCTCGTGCCCGTACATTAGTCCTTCACGTGACCACTTATCGTGGAATCGCGTACTTTCTGGCTCGATTCGAGTGAAATCATCCGTCGTTACTCGGTTTGAAAACAATGTCTAACAAGTGAATCAAATACTAGCTGGACAAGACACTTTCAAATCATTTTATTTGGTTGCTGGTGACGATGGCGATACTAAAAAAAATGTGTGACCATTTGGTCGTTATCCTACGTGCATTTGTGGCTATTTTGTTATTTGAATTTGATTTCGAGTGTTTAGGCAAGTTGTTGTTTCTAGAAGTGTTGCTAGGTCTAGATCGGTCTGACCATTATAAGGGTCATGGTTAGATCGAGAGTCGCGGTTGCACTAGCCAGTAGATGGCGATAGTTACTTTTCAAAGGAGTGTTTTTTGGTGAGTTGAGTGAGTGGTCAGATTATCCATGGACGGCAGTCTAACTAGCGAGAGGTCGTACCGGTCCGTAGATGGCAGTATTTATTTTTCAAAGAGTAGGGATATTGAAGGAAAGGTTCAAGCAACAGTTCATTGAATAGTATGGTTGGTGCAAGTGAGACGTGATTGAAAGGAATCGATATGGAGAGACTTACCGATACGTGAGCCATTTGTGAACCTACACATTGCAGACATGGGGGTTGCTTGCAAAGGAGGAAATTACCATAGATTAGTCTAGAGGAAGAGGTGAGATCCTTGGGCAAAGCGAGGGTGTTTTGGCGGGATAACCAAAATGCCAGAAACCGTGATGGGCCCAAAACCGTGATGCTTGGAGGGTATTGGGAGAGCGCTATAGGTCATGGTGATGCTAAGGAGGTTAAGCGGATGGGAAGCTTAGTCCTTAGTGGGTTTCAAATTTATACGCTTTGAAAAACGTGCATAAGTCATATATAAGTGCGAAAACTAGTGGGTGTGGGGTTAACAGATTTTTCAGTTGTGCTAATAGATAGTATCTATTAGGTTTATATGTGGGTTGATTGCTGCATCTATTTGAGTGGAATGGATTAGAGGCATGTGGTCAACCAACTATCTATTCGCTAGATTTGAGACAGAGACTTTCTTATGGTGGAAGTTTTGGATGTGTGCTCTTACGAGAGCTTTGTCATTTAGGTTAGAGTGGCTATAAAATCTTTATCTACAAGTTACAATAGATTAATTTTGTTCATTCTTCATAGTATGTTCATATTCTTATTGATTTTGCACTTGTTTTGATTGGTGTTTTGCTCTCTCTCCTTTCCTCTTGATCTTACGGGGTTCCAAGGTAAGTGATAGAGATGCCTCATGAGGATTATATTCCATCTATTTATGGATCAGCTATAGCAAGATCTTCAAAGTTGCCCGATTTGGTACAATTTGGAGCCCTTCTAATGAAATCTTGATCCAAGGGTTTTAACTTCCAATCTTTAGGTGCTCTTGCTTGCTGTGAGATGTGGAAACTTATTTAGAGCCATCTTAGCTATCCTCAGTATATAAGAAAGTTATTTATCAAGTTCTTAAGGTTTATCCAATTTTAATGCAACTTTGCGTGCCTCGAGGAACGGTTGAAATTTTAGTTAAGATATATGCGATTCTTAGATGGATTAGGTTTCTGAAATTTTCAGCAAGCTGTGTGCAAAGTTTTAAATAATTTAGATATGCATTTTGAAGATTGCACTATTTTGAAAGTTTTAGAGTACAATTTGTGAGGTTAAATTTGAAGACATCACTCAACCCATCCGATTGACAATATCAGGTCCAACACAAATGATTTATGTTGGACCGATGCCGGCAATCAGAGGGGGTGAATGATTGCAAAAACTTTTTTGATTCCACAAGTATTCCAATATTCACTCAGAAGACTATAAGAGTCACCAATATCATATTACACCTCCTACACGAAGCATACCGAGATCTACGATCAAAATGGTGCAAAACTTGGGTGTTGGCACCCTGGCCGATCTGACCACTTGCGACACGTCGGTTCGACCGCTCCCCTTTTCCCAGGTGAAAACCTCCTAGGGACAAGAACCCAAATTGATGGATCTTGAGCAAATCAAGTCCAATGCTGTCAAACAGGGATCGTAGATAGGTGGGTTAGTGTATATGGTATGCCAATTGATAAGGCCGATACATGTAGAGATGGTTCGAGGAGTTTGAATGCATGAAAACATGACGGGTAGTTATTAGGCACTACGGGCTAATGTCAAAACATGTGAAAGATGCTTTAAGGTGAAAATGAAGATAGGGTCAAGCTAATGTGCCCCCAGAAACTTGATTGGTTTAGGTTCCTATTGCTTGAATAAGTCTTATGCAAAACTTGGAAGTGTTTCAAGGAGATTTAAGGAAGTTAAATATTTGACCTTTTGTCCTGATGAGTTTTCAGGTCTAGCAATAGGGGTCCAGTCAATCAGACCGGTCCATCTATGGCGGTCTGACTAGTCCTTTGTAGAAGGTTACTGATTTTGTTGGCTTTTGTTGGTAGCTTTATTTTGCCTCGTTATGTTTGTGTGATCTGAACTTAATAACTATCACTGTCAATCTAGTGAATATTTTGAATACCTTAGGAGGAAAGTTTCAGGAATCATTCACCCCTCTGATTGCTGGCATCAATCCTACAAATAGTATCATAGCTTGGTTAAGCACTTCTTCATAGATCTTAATTAGTATTAAGAGTCATGGCATCAGATAGGTATTCTACTAAGTCACCCATCTTCGATAGGGTTGACTTCCCCTATTAGAAGAAGAGGATGGTTATATATATTCAAACTCAATGTGATACCATTTGGGAAAAAGGTCAAGAGTTTATATATTATCCGTACCGATGATCAAATCACTATAGCAAATCTTCTAGATATGGAGGCAAACAACAAAGCTAGAAACATCATGATTCAGGGACTCGGTAGAAACGAGTTTGATTGTGTATCTCATCTCACTTCAATGCATGATATCTAATTGACTCTCATTGATTATCATGAGGGCTCTACAGCTATCAAGGAGGTGCGTCTGAACCATTTCAAGAAAGAATACCAAAAGTTTGAGATGAGATTTGAAGAGCATTTGGATGAGTTGTTTGCTCACTTTCACAAGATTCTCAGACACTTATGTGCTATTGGTGTGGTCTATCCCAACTCTAAAAATGTTGTCAAGTCCTTGAAGCCTAGGACATGTTGGTTTGGGAAATGAAAGTCACTAGCATCAATGACACTACTGTCATGAGCGAGCTCACCAAGAACAAGTGTGAGTTGATGGCACTTGTGACTGATCCCATGAAGAGTTCTTTTTTGCCCAGTCCTGCATAGTATCAGTGATAATCAACTTAAGTTGATTCCTGATGATGATCTAGCCGTCCATCCAAAAAGTTCACTAGCCTTAAAACACTGTAAGGATGGGAAAGAGTGGGAGGAGGTCCTATCCGGTACTTCAAGTATGGTGATCTCAACTACATTAGAGCCTACTGTTCTAAGCTCAAGGGTAAGGAGGAGGAGTACCACAAGGTGGTCCACCGAGTCATGTCCACTCTTGAGCAACTTGACTTGAGCGACGTGGACTCAGGGACCAAGAGGGAGAAGGATGAGCTATGAGGCAATAAGAAGGTAAATGATTTCACTGACATGTACTTCATGATGAGCTCCGATGACCTCTCCAGTGAGGATGGTCTTTACAGCGACCCTGTTGAGGTAAAGCCCACATATGATGAGATATCTCATCATATAATTCACCTTGATCATAAGCTTAGAAAATGCAAAAAGAAAATGAAGAATTATGATTTCTTAGTTACGGACTTGAATACTTTAATTGACAGACTTAGATCTTTAATTCCGGATGACAATAATTATGAATCTTATCTAGTGATGCACTTTGAGTTAGAGAAGTTAAGAAGTTAAGGACCATTAATTCTGATGTTGCTAGTAAGCTTAGAGCAGCATTAGATAAAATTGAGAAGATGGAAGCATACTTTACTGTTAGCACTACTATACATGCATATGTTGTTAATGAGTTGGTAGTCATTAGGGATAACCTTACTAAAATAAAAAATTGTTCTTGTTGTTGATTCCTTAGTGTATACTTCTTATGATAAACAACTCAAGCATGCTAATAATTAAATTGCTTAACTCAAGTCTAGCAACTCTTTTGTATGCTTAGTAGCTGAGGATACAAATGTTATTGCTTTATCTTGCTCTAAGTGTGCTTTACTTGATTTGAAGCTTAATAGTGCTATGGGTGAAATTGCTGAATTAACTAATGAAGGGCTTAACTCTAGGACTCTCTAATGCCCAAACTGTCCTAAGTTGACTACTGAATTAATGCATTAACTGGAACCCTAAATAACTTCACTGTTAAAGAAAAACTTGCTGCATCTTCTACATCTAAGAAATCTGATCCTATTGCATCCATTGCATGTGCATTTTGTTGTTCTTTTTTGTGTGTAAAACTCATATTAGAGGGGTTGATTGGTTTTTCAAGTAAGCTTAATGGGTTTGATCTATTAGAATTATGCTGATTATTTAGATAGGATGAGAAGAGATGGTAGACTCAAGGATTCTAGGGTTTTTGCTCTCTACCTTGTCTCCTTCTATAGTTGTGTGAGAGAGATCTTGAGAGAGAAAAGGGTGATGCTTTGGCTGCACCTTGTAATCATCCATGAGTATGTAATCTTATCTTCTACTAAAATAGATCAAAGCTTTGTGTCAAGCATGTTCTTGTTTGTATTCTTATTTGGTTGTTCTTGCTTTTGAGGTAGGTTTATAATTTCAGGTTCGTAAGAGTTATAGCCCAATCTCTTGTTTGAATTACCTTCCTAGGACATGTGAGAATAGATTTGGAAGAACTCATATCTTAGATCCTCACGAGTAAGAAGTAATTTGAGAATTAAGACTTTTTTTGTGTTCTTATAAACAAGATTCGATTCTCTTCAATTCGGTGAATTCGAACCCAAGAACCTTGTAATTCTTTATTGGTTTAGGTTTCTGTTGCCTTGAACAAGTCTTATGCAAAACTAAAAAGTGTTTAGATGAGATTTGAGCAAGTTATTGAAATTTAAGATTTTGTTCCAAGAGATTTTCAGATTTGGAAACATATGTCTGATCAGGTCGATCTGACAGGTCTCAGGCCGACAATCAGACTAGCCCATCAACAACGATCTGATTAGCCCTACATAGAAGGCTATTAATTTTGTTGGCTCTTGTTGCTGTTGTAAGTTATACGGTATAAGCATATATATATAATTCCAGTATAATTAGACAATCTCAAAGAAAATATCAAGAGGTATACAAATGATATAAATTGCATATAATCATGTAATTCAATCATATTATTTGTAATAAAGGACATATTCAATAAAAGGAGCAAGAATACTTCTAATCTAAACATATATGCCAATGTAAAGAGCATGGAATCAATTAAGACTAGCAAAAAGCACAAGTTTTAATTGATTAATATTTAGTGCTCTCAGAAGTAGGGTTACACAAGATTAACTCTTGGTCGTCCCGCTACTTATGGTCTTATACTCTTCATCAATTGGATATGTCAAAGAGGATTTCAAACTTTGAGCTCTAAATCACAATTGTCCAATCTCAATTCCATAAACATTCAGATCATATGTTTTCAGCCTATTGAGCGTGAATTCAAAGTGACACTTAATATCGACAAGAGTATATGCAAATATAACTTGATCTTTCAACAGATTATAGTATTCCATAACCGAACTGATTCATTAACATGTGATCAGAATATGAATTGAATTAATCCACAGACATGCAAATACCGAAAACTACAAGACTGAAGGACTGCAAGTTTATGGACTAAAGAACAAAGCTTCAATCCTTAATCATTCAGAGAGATTGATGACAATCTAATAAAGATTTAGAGCTCAAGGTGAATTCATCCAATTTCAGTATGTGACCATTTTCATCATCGAGCAACTTAGCCCACTGATTCTTTGCAATCACTGATAGAAGTTGTAAAGTGCAAAGAATTAAACCGTATACTCACAAAGCCGGTGATACTCGAAATCACCAAGAAGATCTTAGAACCAAACATGCCACAGGGCGCTGTCCCAAAAAACCTAGCACCTCTCTATGCCACGATGAGAGAGAGGAGTAGGGTAATCGGAGATACAAAGCCCACCTTCGCCGTTGAATGTTCACAAGCCGGCAAATTCAAGGTGAGGGGATGCCGCACAAGGACACGGGAGACACCGGCCAAGCATCTCACCGTCAAGCACCAGGGACCGCCGAGACCGACGATGAAGTGCCCAAGAAGCACCAAAACGCCACGAACCAAAGGCAAATCAAGAAGGCAAAGAGAGGATTAGAAGAAGAGAGCCCACTTCTCATACGATGCAAGTCATGGGAGGAGTAAACCCCCATTTATAGCTGAGAGAGGGGAGGGAAAAACCACTGGCGCCGTGGCCTCCAACGGACAGAGCCGAGGCTCCCGGGCTACCACCACCCCTTACCTCTCCGCCAAACCCACTCCTCCTAGATCTGGGAACGAGCCATCACCACGCCCACGGAAACCGGATCGGGAGCAACACCCGCACGGAGGACCGGAGGATCCATTGCACGGGTGGAGCGCGCCGCCGCCGGGTACGTCGCCCATAGGGCCAACCGCATCGCCCATGGAGGCGCCGCCACAAGAGCAACGCCGCTCGGGAGTGAACTAGGGAGATGGAGAGGAGACAAAGGTCTCCTCCTTTTTTTTCTTTTTTCAATTGTAAAATTACCGAAATACCCCTATATACACAACAGTTGCTAGCTTTGTTGTGCCTCGTTGCGTTGATATGATCTCAACTTAGTGATTATCATAGTCACTCGAGTGAAAATTTTAAATACCTTAAAAAGAAAGATTACAAAAATTATTCACCTTTCTTATTGCTGGTTGCACTGTGTCACATCACCTGTTCTCCTAGCTACTACTACAGCTCTTTGCATTCGTATCATTCCTACTACGCACACCCATAGCCACATATAGCTCGCGCATATATAAACGTCGAAAAGGGGGGCTCTTTTCGTAGTTTGAGCACCAATCTAGATTGCTTGCTTGCTTGCTTGCAAGTTTCAGAGACTGGAAAGATCAAGAACCCTTTCCTTGGTTTCTTGAGTTCCTCTCTCTCTCTTTCTTTTTTCCTTTTGGCGTGTGGAGATGGACATGAACAATGGTTGGCTTGGCTTCTCCTTGTCTTCCTCATTTGCGAAGGGTTACGGAGACGGCGGCGGTGAAGGGATTGGAAGCGGTGATGGAGATGACTCGTGCTCGTCTCCTGCTGCAGCTTCACCTCTTGTAGCTATGCCGCTGCACTCTGATGGCTCTGTGCAGTATAACGCTCCAGGTAAACACTTACGTGTATATGTAACAAAAAAGTTCAGGAAGTTTGTGTTTTGTCTTCTGTTTGTTGATTTCACCCCCAAGGAAAACTGAACTTTTTGCATTTAGCTTTTTGGTAGATGAGTTTCTCCTCTTAAATAGGTGGTTATCAGTTATATATGGGATGTTATGTTTCGTTTGATTTCTTTTTTTTTTTTGTTTTTTGATACCTTTTTTTTTGGTGAAGCATGTCAAGTTGTGACCCTAGAAAGAAAACCGTGCATGTTCATGTTATTCTTCTTGTATAATTCGCTGGTGTTTATATAGCTTTCTTTTCTCTAATCTCTAGATCAAACAACTAGAAATGATGCTTCTATTAAGTACAACCAAGTCTTTTTGAGACAGGGAGTGCTCTAATGAAAAGTTCAGATGTCCTTTCATACTAGTACTACTAAGAGCTGTCAACACCTTTTAGTCTTCCGGTAGTACTTCATGTCCAATATTATTCCGCTCACACTTTCCATTGAGGAGACCGATTTTCATTAGGAACCAGAAAGTCACTTACTGAATGTAAGACTGTTGGTTCATGGCATTCTTTGTTTTAATCACTAGGCCTTTGATTTGCATTTGCTCAAAAAGGATGTAGTACCATTGTTGTTTTGTCTCTGTACTTTTGTACCGTTCCTGTGCAGATTGGAGGCATGCAGAAGCCAAAGCCCCCAAGCTTGAGGACTTCATGAGCGTCGGTTACAGCAACAAAAGCAGCGGTATCTACGACAGCAACCACGCCGACCAGATCAAGTACCATGATGTCCATGACGTCCAAGCCTTCTCGGGCTCGTACTTCCACGGCCATGGCAGCAACAGCATTGGGCTGGAGATCAACGTGAACGCACCACCCTGCACCGGCCTCCCGGACCAGCGAGTACTTGCACCGCAAGACCATCACTTCCTGCCTCCCCACGGCCAGTACTTGCTGGGCCCACCGAACCCAAGCCCGGGCCCAATGCCAGTGCCGATATACAATGCCGCCGCCGGCGTCGACGGCTCCATGTCGATCTCCGGCATCAAGTCCTGGCTCCGGCAGGCGATGTACGTGCCGGAGCGGTCGTCGGCGTTGTCGCTCTCGGTGCCGGCTGCGCCAAGCGAGCCGCTGCCGGTTGCTCGCAAGCCCGCGCAGACGTTCGGGCAGAGGACGTCGCAGTTCCGTGGTGTGACCAGGTTGGTGTGGTCGTGCATTCTTAAGTGTTGCATTGGTTGGACGTGAGCCTGGCCACTGATTCATGTTTATGCGTTGATTTCATAATTTGCAGGCATAGATGGACAGGGAGGTATGAGGCTCACTTGTGGGACAACACTTGCCGGAAGGAAGGCCAGACTAGGAAAGGAAGGCAAGGTGAGCCATGCGAGTCACAGGCTCACAGCACATCTGTAACCTTTACTGGCTTCAATGATAAACTGAATGATTGCAACTACATGGACATGCTACTGACCTCACCTTCTTATTTTCGCAACGCCCACTTCCAACGAGCAGTTTACTTAGGTAAGCTATTGTATTGCTACCCTCCCTGGGCCAGTAGTTCGCAGCTTTGGAATTTCCACTAGTAGGAGTGTGACCAGTGTTCTTACATGCTTAACGTGTTGTGCTATGGCCGTTTCAAGGTGGGTACGACAAGGAGGAGAAGGCTGCAAGGTCTTACGATTTGGCAGCACTCAAGTATTGGGGTCCAACAACTCACATAAATTTCCCGGTACGTTGCTTTCGTTCTTTAATTTACGCGTAACAGTGGAAGTAGGGGTCTGGTTCATTCCTGCGCTCTTTAATTTGCTTTCTGATGAATGGCTGGTACAAGTGTTAGACACATGTTTTCCATGCTTCCTGATCCACTGGACTTTGTCACACGTAGTTAAGCACCTACGAGAAGGAGCTGGAGGAGATGAAGCACATGACAAGGCAGGAGTTCATTGCCCACTTAAGAAGGTACTGTAGCTGTAGCTGTAGCTTTGTCCTTCCTTCACTTGTCATTAGTAGTACTCATATTGACTAATATAGTGATATAGTGTGAATTATCACCACTGCGAGGTTCCCTTGTAAACATGCAAGCATGCAAGAAAATCATGGAAAATTTTGACGACCCTTCTAAATGCCAGGATTTGTTTCTCTGCAATCTTTTCAGAAGCTCTGAACAAAATTTCCCCTGTCTAATCTGCCTGCATCCTTCCACATATGCATCCAAAATTATCAAACATCTGGCGCACTCACCAACGCTGCTGACGACTTCCAAGTTTTCGCTGCCAAATTTATTCTTGCAGGAACAGCAGTGGCTTCTCGAGGGGAGCATCCATGTACAGAGGAGTTACTAGGTGCCGTGCTGCTCCCCCATCTACAGCCTTTTTCACCACCCCAAAACTTCTGAGCCACCTCCTCTGATTGTTCTGAGCTCTCTGATCTCACAGACACGCACACACACACGCATCGACCTGCTTGTATAATCTTTCTTGTTGTGCTTGCTTTCCCTATGCAGGCATCACCAGCACGGGCGATGGCAGGCCAGGATTGGGAGGGTGGCAGGGAACAAGGACCTGTACCTTGGCACCTTCAGTAAGTTTTGTTTTCTTACTTTTGTACACATGCATGCTTCCAAGTCCTGTCATGCATGCAACTATTGCTAATCTAACTGTAATCATATTATTATTATTCTCCGATGTTCCTTTCGTTATTGTTGTTACAGGACAAGGCATCCTTCCTGCATGTTTTGTACTACTTGTGTCTTTACTGTTTAGTAGTGCAGTAGTACGAGTAAATTTGTTGCATCTGATCAGTGATCAACTGGCATGACGTTTTGCTTGCTTAACATAATTTGTAATCTGAATTAATGTTGAACAATCTAGTTCTAGATGTTAATTAGAATCACGTGTCCGTATTTTCTTTGAAACCGTAGGCACGCAGGAGGAGGCGGCGGAGGCGTACGACATCGCGGCGATCAAGTTCCGCGGCCTCAACGCCGTGACCAACTTCGACATAAGCAAGTACGACGTCAAGCGCATCTGCGCTAGCACGCACCTCATCGGCGGCGACCTCGCGTGCAGGCGCTCCCCGACGCGCCTGCCGGACGCGCCGGCGCTCGCCGTTGCCAACGCCGAGCGCTCCGACGCGGCGGGCGACCAGGACACCTCCGACAGCCACCGCGGCGCGCACCTGCTGCACGGCCTTCAGTACGCGCACGCCATGAAGTTTGAGGCCGGCGAGAGCAGCAATTGGATGGCGGCGGCGGCGGCACGGCCCGTCGCAGGCATTCCGAGTGTGCATCAGCTCCCGGTGTTTGCATTGTGGAATGACTGATTAGTGTAGTACGCACGGAGTTAGTGCCATGCATGCAGAGTCACTGCATATGGTGTTATGTTTTGTGCAGTGGTGGTGAATTGCTAAAGTTTGTGACGGCTTGCGAGGGGGGTGGTATTCTCACGAACCCCTTTGCGCAGGGTGAGATGCATGTTGCATGGTTGGCATCTTCTTTGGGAGGTGGCGACAATTTTGCCGCAATGTGTAATGGTTTGACATGCATGTTTGTTCCACTGAAGACATTTTAAGCTGCTAGGATTTGTAATGATGATGGCGAACTAATCTCGCCTGCTAATTGCTATGTATGCGGCTGTCCTATTCCATTCCATGCATGCACTTCTTTTCAGTTTGTAAAAGCTATTTTTTAACTTTTTCACGTTAACTAGTTTTCAAACGAAATATCTTTTTAAGATAGGATTACAGATTAATTATAGTATACACTGAAGCGACTCCATTTATATCGATAAAAATCACACACCAGTTATTTGTGTCTCCGTACTCTTTTTCCCCCAACAATAAAAAACCATAAACAGCAGCCATGAGCCACAAACTTAAACCCAAAAGAATAGACCTACAAACTCAGTTATTTTGTGGAAAAGCTCTCTCTTTTTGGCTGTGACTCTATTCTTTGGGTTTTTGTCTTCTTTAAAAGTCGAAATAAATAGAACAGCTTCTCAAAACAGGATCTCTAAATAGTTTCATATCCACCACTATATTGAAAAATATAAATAAAAATTATTAACCGTAGCCAATAGAATAGGGTCTATATCATAGGCACAAACCGGTGTAATATATAGTAAAGGAATTTAGCTGGTACTACTATATAGCTAGCAGTAGAGCATGGAAACTTCATGTTGGGCGTTTCGGCTTGTTGATCGACGATACCTAGTAGCACAAATAGCCAAACTAGGATTGTGGAGTTGTGGACCATCTGTCTCTGCGGAGGCCGGCTGGCAACGATTCAACCACACTACGGACGGCATAGCGGCGCAAACTGCTGGTGTACGTGCGCGCGAGCGACGGGGCTGGGTGGTACAGTTAAACCCCGCGAACGGCAGCGCAAGCGGAGATAGATGCGCGTGGTGGTCTAAGGGTGCTCAGAATGACATCCATTTATAATTTTTTTACTATAATTAATTTATTTTTTTATTATAATTAAGTTAGCCTATTTACCATAATTAAATTTAACAAATTTTAAAAATAAAAAAATGTTAACCATGAAAAAAAGAAAAACTAAAAAACTAAATTAAAAAAATCAAACAGTGAAAAAAACACTACCGACCACAAACACGACCGCTGACGTGGTGTTGAGCGGGGCCTAAAGCGAACTTGGGAGTGATAGTGCTTACGACTGCACTGCATTGGCAAACCACGTCGAGCCCTCGTGTCAAACTTGCCGTACTACATGCTTACGGTCTCTTTCGTTTTGGTTTAAAATCAGCTTTTATTTCTGGCTTCTGCTTTTTTTTATTATTCAGTAATTTCGTTTTTTTCTATTTTTTGAGACTTTTTGGGCTTTTTTGTATTTTCTTTTTTCGTATTCCTTTATATTGTCCGTGATAAGTTAACATATTTTTTCTATTTTTAAATTTAATTATATCAAATAAGCCAACTCAGATATAGTAAAATATAAACTAATTACAATAAAAAAATATAAACCAACATTATGTGAACGCCCCTGACTGCTTTCTGCTAGCTGTTTGCCTGTCGCAAATAGTGGCATCAAAGCTTTTACGTCCGCTGACTCTGCCGTAACGCAAGCACGCAACGAGGAGACCCCGAGAAGCCCAACGCACGCAAGAACAGAGAGAGAGAGAGAGAGCGAGAGGCCCCTGGTTAGTAGCCAGTACGCGGGAATCGGGTTGCTCCGCTTTTAAATGTGCGTGCCAAAAGTAGCAGCACGCAGCACCTCGTCCGATCTACAAAAACACAGTGAGTCTGCAGGCGCCGCTCTTGTCCTGTTGCGCGCTGCAGTGCCTGCCGCCCGGCCCTGCCGTGTCGTCACCGCAGCCGATGCTGCCTGCCGTGGACTTGCGTTGCCCCGCGCCTTCGCTCGTGGAAGATGCCAAAAAGAAAAAAAAAAGACCGACTTTTTTTCCTTCGGGAATTGACCGGGGAGATCCAATCGAGGGGATGGAGCGGATCAAAAGCCCGACGCATTGCCGCAGCGTCGCCCTTCAATCGTGTCCGTTGCAGACAAAAAAATCTCCCTGACAAGATTCTCTCCTGGCCCTCTGATTGGATCAGCTCGTACTCTTCCTCTCTCTCTAGCCTTTTTCACCGCATCTCTCTCTCCGCACACACAAATCGGAGCTGCAGCCCTTGCTTTTTTCTGTGGCTTAGGACATTCACAGTATATATATCATAAAAGATCTTAAGGTGAATCTTATGTAATTGTTAAAGTCGACTCTGTTATGTTTAAGGCTATCGCTCGGCCTTAAGGAGGGTCACACCTAATATCCCTCATACCATGGTGATTGACTGATGGGGAGAGAGAACACAGGATTCAAAAGAAAAATTATATTTTAATGCTTATGACTAGGTCTTTAGTTTGAGAACTAGTCTTAGGCTTTTTTTGCTTATGGCCTGTTTAAGGTCGATCCTGTAATGTATAATGTCGACCTTAAGATGACTTAAAACCTCCTATTTTCATACACTGTGGATACACTTATACATTTTTCATTGCTATTGATTTATTTTACACTATAATTACTAATAATTTTTTAGTATTATTAAATTTAAAAAATTTTAAAATAAAAATATGTTATCCCATTACGGATAATGCAAAAAAATATGAAAAAAAAGCAAAGCTAAAAGTCAGAAAAAGACAAAATTAAATAATAGTTAATTAAAAATCAGAAGTTAAAACCGAAACAAGTGAGATCATAGTAGAATTTTTTCCATCAAAATTCTTTGCAGATAAGCGATTCCAAATCGACCTTATCCGGATTTTGATATTCAACAGATATGATGCAAAATGGCAGCATCAATAATGAAAGACTCAAGTCCGTCAAGTTATAGTGTTAGGGCCACGTTGTCCACGATCAATCACACACCATGTAGCCCGTAGAACCTCTCTCTCAACTTTATTGAGAGACGGATTGCTTATAAAAAGATAAATCCATGCCCCTTTTATATAGGCTAGAGATGTACGCCATCATGATTGAAGAAGCAGCATGGGCCTCAACCAGCTAATGGATCTCAACCCCTAATGACCCTGATTCGGTTAAAGTGCGTGTGTGTATCCTTCAACAGGTCATCACAGTGCGCCTCAGACCACAACCTTTGTAATTGTTCAGGAGTAGAACAAATGTAGTTATCAAGCCACAACTCCGTTAGAAATCTTACTCTATACTAAAGTCGAGTACAAAATAGGGATCACTTTGGGCGCTCCATGGTGGAGAAGACGGCGAGATGGGTTGTATGGCGCCAGCTTCGGTTACCTGGAGAAGGTGGGAGGTTTCAGGAGTATCTTTACCCGCCGGGATGATGTCAGTCACGCTGTCTGGACCCTTCAGAAGGGAGATATTGGGACGCTTTCGCGCGGGATACCGGCGAGGAAAGTGTCCAACGGTGAAGGCTCGACGACGGCACCTGGGGACTGCTGGGAGCTTGACCCTGCATCGTTGCCTTCCGAGTTGCTGCGCGTCGAAGCATTTTAACAAATCCGAGTCTTCATACCCCATGGTATAGAAATAGGAGAAGAAGGTCATACGTTTGTTGTCCTGAGTCAAATTATCTGATAATGATTGTACTTAGCCAACTCTAGATGGACATTGCTTCATGCATATGGTTCTTCAAGTAGAGATTTAGAAATCATAGATCCTTGTAGGTGTTTCAGTGTTCAGTTCTACTAAGCACAACTTG
The DNA here is from genome assembly GCA_036346265.1 of Melocanna baccifera. Taxonomy (NCBI): domain Eukaryota; kingdom Viridiplantae; phylum Streptophyta; class Magnoliopsida; order Poales; family Poaceae; genus Melocanna; species Melocanna baccifera. The sequence goes on from CM070682.1 coordinate 3,664,153, forward strand.
CAGTGTATGAAAGGAATGATCTTCTTGTATTGGTTATGGACAGTTGGACACTACTCTGGTATATGAATGATTTTCAGGAATTGATTCTGCACTACTATGTTCAATCAAACCAGCATTTGTTATAGTAAGATTTCTTCAAGTGATGAAGAGAATAGCATAGCAGGGAGTTATTTTTCTTGTCAAGTGGTCTGGGAGAAGCAAAAGCAAATGGTTGTTGCAAGTAATGCTGAGAGAATGCTCATGTGTAACGGGATTTGCCATCTAGATATCAGGGGCAGTAGAAACTGGCTCATTTGTCCAGTCTGGATGGTCAAAAGTATTATAATGCTGTTCCAGCGACTTACTAGAATGTAATTAAGATATCAGGCTTTTCCTGTAGTTATTCGCTGGCTCCTAACTTCCAAATATATATTCTCCGTTGCGTTTTCAAGGGTTCAATGCTGATTGCCACAGCCAGAAGAGCGTTACAATCTTTCACAAAGCGCAGGCTATGGCTCCTATTGTGGAAGAAAAACGAAAGAAAAGAAAAGAGCACAGACTACGGCACAACCAGATGGATAAATGCTCCATACGGAGTACCTACGATGATGGTTAAAAGCCTTTTGCCAGAATCTGATGGCATGTTGGAATTTCATATGAATCAGTTTATTTTCCACAATAATAGGGAAAATTTTCAGCTTTCCAAACAAGGCCTGAACTTCTTCAGCGTATGTGTATTACAGGTATATTGATCAAAATGCACGGCGGCCATAAGAGATGCTATGCAAGTAGCAAATAGCGCAATTAAAATTTTCAATAACAACGTAGCAACCAGGACAAACAACAGTTACTCGTCGGTGAATAACAATGATAATATTGGAGTAATCTAGCTAATCTTCACTCCAACAAAATGTAAGTTCTCATGTTCTTACATTGTTAACGCTAAATCCACCTAAGTAAATAACTGCCGTGAAAAAAGGTAAACTTATTATAGTTCCTTGAAAAATTGTCAGATTATGTAGGTAATTGAGAGATCACATGAATATCTGACATTATGACAGACCGAAACATTAGGATGAGCCGCTCAGTGACCAACTTGGGGCTACAAAATATTAATCACTTGTACGATAATTGCTTATCCGAGGAAGTTCATGATCACCAAGTGGAGCACCAGATTGCACAGAACAAAATCTGCAAAAGCCCTTTCCGGGGGGAGATCCTACACATAATGTTTTGATATACAATGTTATGCCGGAATCCAAAGAATAAATGATCCAAGCAAATAACAGTGAAAGTAGAGTTACTTTAAATTCCTTGTTATCTTTGTTGACTTGAATACGGAGGCAAACTGCACAAACATTGACAGTAATATATCACGCAACCAAGGAAGCGTAACCATGATTGAGAAGGGTAAGAAATTCCTACCAGCAAGCACTGCAGTTCCTATGCATGAAAGAACACCAGAGAGGAAAGAGTTGAAGGGAAATGACCCTACTATTCCCATGTAAACAACCTGTTTTGCCACATAAGAGAGCATTTCAATATATTGCAAATGGCTATGTCCTACCAGGCCAAGGCCTATTTTGCAACAATGATTGAAGAGAAGACTTATGGGTTGAACACAAGACTAATGTTCAGTTAGCAAAATAAGTGCTTAAAGGAAACTTGCACTGAACCTAAAAATCTGGCTTGAACCCACCATATAACACTATCTTAGAAAATCGCATTTCATCTGTCGATCAAACATTGAGGGACATACAGTAGCATAGTAATCCATGACAACTACACCTACGCAAATTGGCTGCCAGATGGCTAGGCAGAGCAGATTTTTGCAAGTTGATAGCCTGGTCCTATTCAAAACTGAGAAATGCAGCATCATAAATAAACAACATATCTGCCATCTAGCAAATCAGTAGATAGCTTTGAGGAAATCCCCATGTATGGAGCGTACAGCGTACCTTTCCACTTGTTACACCATAACAAAATAACTTGTAATTCAACAGATACCACAACCCTATTTCTACAATTGCTTTAGTGAATATCCCCAGCAGGAAACATTTTGAATATATGCTCAAGTTGTTCAGGTAAATTTTCAACTTCCATTTTGAGGCTTCAAACTCCTCTTAAACCATATATCCTCAACAAAGTGGAAAGTGTTAAGACTTACCTGAATAAGGGCAGTAGCCACAGCAAAAACAACATACAGGTCAATAATCTGCGGAAATATCACCACAAGGAGAACAGGATCAGTAATCAGCTGATGACCTCAGGTAATACTGAAGAGGAAAAGGTCAGATAAGGTTACCTTAAGATTTGTTGGTGTGGCAGCATAGGCCTTGCTCAGGGACTGGATGAGAAGTTTTGCATCGCTCGTGGCCCTCGGCATCATCAAAAACTTGTGTCTTCTACTTCAAGCTAACCAGGAAGGAAGCAAGGCATAATAAGATTGCCTGGACTGTAGCAAGCTGGATCAAAATTGCAAACCCCTAATAGGCTAACAGCTAACATGCAAGTATTAGATTATTAGGCCAGGAAAAATAGTACAGCTTCTACATTGCAAGTCCTATACAATGTCCGAGCTTCGTGAAAGATAATTGCACCAAGAATGTGCAGTTTAAGATGTGTTATTCTCAAATTTGATCAGTGTGCCAATACTATAAGATGGTGTTGGCACTGTAATATTGCAATCAAACTAATAATCACCAAATTTAATGAATGCATGCCACGGTTGCCACATCCAATGGATGCTCCTCCAGTAGCATGGCATCATGGACCACGGAAAGTATGCTCAGATTTTTTTTGCTTCATGCAAGATATGCCACAGCATTTGATCTCAAACAAATGAACAACAGAAGTGAACAAACATATGATAGGGACAAGGTGCATCAGAATTAGTCAGCGCCTCATCATCCGCAAGTGTGAAAAAAGTACTAGAACAACCAAACACATTAAACAACTACATATAGATGACAATAATAAAAATTGAGACAGTCATCAGATGATAGGCAAACAATGCAAAATGGAGAACCATATCTATGCAGGCTAATTAACAATTTACATAACTCCACAAGTTTCCAACTTAATACACAAATATTGGCAACCTCAAATGATCATGCTAACCAGGTGGCCTCGGAGGTGATCCAATAGTAAGTAGGGTATGTTTTCAGATCTCGATTTCATCACTTGCACCAAACTAGAAGGAAAAGAATGGGTTCCAAACATGGCAAACATAGATCGACCGTTCAGGGCATGCAAAGACAAACACCAACTAATGGACCAAACTAGTTGAAGATAAGGGTTCATAGACCAGTACCAGAGTAAGCTACAACTTCTTTCACGTGCCATATTTAGTTCATCTACACGGGTTCATGCTAATATCTTATTAGCAGCAGGTTAAAAAGACAATCCTGTCAACAGATCCAGAGGATTTTGAACGACCACATAGCACAAATACCCCATCTGGCCCAGATCTAATTGAATCGACAGCAACCAAGTACAAATCTTTAATCCAAAATAGCAGATCAATTCGGTTTCTACTGTCCACAACAAGTACGTTCAGAGGGGAACGCACAAAACCAACCGAAATTTCATGGACAGAGAAGGGGGGAAGCACAGATGGGGCAGATACAGCAGGGAAACAGAGGAGGGGGGATGGACACCGACGGGCCACCGTCCGCCGGACTTACCTTCTCGGAGGAGGAGGAGGGGATCTGAGGGTAGGAGAGTCTGCGAGGGAGAGAGCGAGAGCCGAGAGGTGCGCGAGAGAGGTAACTCACCTCAGGGGAGTCGAGTGAGGGGTGGGGGAACAAGGAACTACGAGATCCAGATGCACTATTTCACCAACCTTGGGTTCGAGGAGATCTCTGGCTTCTTTGTTGCCGCCGCCCAGGCTCCAACCGTCGAGTTGCGAGTCGCCCACGCCGCCGCGGCGCAACCGCCGGCGTCAACACAGCGAGCGCCGCCTCCCTAGTGCTCCGGACTCGGGAAGGACCAGAGTGATTCGCGGCCACGGAACACGGGCGGCAGGAGGCCAGGGCTAAGCTTCTCTCCGGAGGATGTTGGGCTACGTGGGCCTGTGGGCTGATGGCGATGGTGTGAATGGAATGATGTGGGTTGTGATATGGTTGGTCTTGAATATTTCGGTATTTTCGGCCTCATCGGTTCAGGAGGTTGCATACGGGTATCCAGTAAAGCCGGGACAAAATATCGAATACCGAAGTCATCGGTTTATACGGTCAATTCGGTTTGGCTCAGATGTGCCCACCCGTAGGGAAGATGGCAAACGAAGCATCAAGATGGTCGCGAGGACCAGCGAGAGCGCCGGGAGGACGGCCATTTTGGACACCAGGGTGATCAGCGAGCGACCGCCCTTGGAATTCGGCATTTGGAATGGAGCTGGTGAGAGAGTTTTGAGCTACCAAACTTCTTGGGGAATGCTGACACGTTCATTTCCTCACCATGCAAATGTGCCATTCGTAGTGCCCGTGTCTCTTCGGATGCAACCGAGGAAGTTTTTATTTTTAATGACAACCGAGGAAGTTCCTTTTTTTTAAAAAAAAAGGCAACCAAGGATCTTTACTTTTTTTATTTTTAAAAAAGAGGCAACCGAGGAAGTTTTGGCTCTGCGGCTCTTCTGGTGTAAGCAACAGCTGCAGCAGAACAGACAGCCAGTGCCGTGCGGCAGAACAGACAGCTAGTGCCGACGTAGTACTGGTCCCATGATACCATCTGCGCGCAATGTTGACACCAGAGAAGACCGTGTCGTGGTTGGCGTAGCGATCCGATGGTTCAATGCCCTCAAAACGTTGAGGGAACTGGACAATAGCCAATACGGTCACCACCACGGTCCATCGTGAAGCACATGCCTTCACGGAAGGAAAACTTGCGAGTTGCTCGGTTGGTTGAGACAAATGATTTTTAGTTCTAATATAAATATTAATGTAAATAAGCTGAATATCAATAAACTGATTTAAAAGACTATTTTGATAAGTCGTTTTAAAATGACGACAGAGAAATCGTCTATTTATTTATACAGGAGAAGACATAAGCTACAAGCTAAAAAGAAAAATACGTAAACATAGTGGTCACAATCAAGGTTGAGGATGAAGATCCATTCGACATGACAATAGATGAATGGACTAGGGCATTCATCGCACCGGCCTTCTTGTTGTGCTCATAGCCTGGCGCTTCTCTTGGGACACATCAACCAACATTGGCAAATGGATGTCAACATCAGTCAAGAGGTCTCCTTCTTTGCCGCTGCTGCCGTACAAGGGATCATCACTAGGAGGTTTCAGCATTACCTGAAGCACAGAACAACAGGGATCAAGACCAAAATATAATGTACAAACATTGAAAAGCATGTGTATGTTTCTATTCCAAAGGGAAAATGAAATGATTAGAGTTACAAGTGTAGACTTGTCCTACTGCTTATAAGCAACTACCTAATTTGTTCATTTACCAAAGATGGTTGATCTCTTTCAACTATAATGCATTCTCTACTCTTTATGTACAGAGGCCACACTGCAACCAATATAGAAGAGCATGGAGAAGAAATGTGATGTGAATACGTATACCCGAATTATTCCAGCATGGTCATCCCAAGTGTGCCTAGCAAAGGGTTGAATCTAGGTACCAGGCAGTGAGAGCTGAGTATCGAAGTCGGAGTGGATTGATGGAACGTGCGCGTCGTGCGACGATGGTCGACTGGGTCGGTTGCTACATGGGCCTTAATGGGCTGACGGGGTGAGACTTCTAGGCCTTTTCATAATTCGTAGTATTATACAGGGCAAGTTGAGTCAAAAATTATCCTCTTATCTGGTTCTTACTAGTTCAATACCGGTGCCTTACTACAGATAAAGAAAATCATATTACTTAGATCATTGAGTCATCAATAGCTTGTTGTTCCACACCCTTGGCTTTGCCCCCGCGCTCGTCCAAGCTTCGCCCTGGCTAGCATTGTACCTCCATCATCATGTTTGACCTACATCGTGTCCTTGACTTCATGCCATGCCTGATCAAAATTTTGAGATGAGGGAAAGGTTGCTGGGATAAGTTAATTTTTTTGTTGAAGATGTTTTTTCTCTTTCTATTGTTCTCCTATTTCTCAAAATTCCATGTCTTGGACATGGGCTTTAGTTTTTGTGATGAGTAGCAGATGAAGACAAATAGTCAAGGATGATAGAAAATGCAAAAGATGGTGAGACCACACGTGGGCATGGTGGTGGATGCACGCATGGGCGACAGAGTCTCCCAGCAACAAAAAACATGATAGCCTCTTTGTTTTTGTTACAACTTACAAGCATGCATCTGAAATTATTGCAATCACATATCACTTCACGCAAATTATAGTATCTTCCTACTAGGTTTCTTCTGCCTTTGTTTCAACTCAAATTTGTTTTATCCTCACATCCTAGATCATACACACTGTGTTGATGATGAACAGTGTACAACAAGCTATGTGGTAGCATATGCTTGTTTGCATGCGAATTAATGAAAAAAAAATTGAGCAAAACCAGCTTGTGAGCATATTTAGCTGGCTCAAGCTCAATCAACCCGGTAGCTTTAATGATGTGTACTACAAGAGAGCTGAACTGTCGGTCTTGAACAAAATCATCCGGTCCATCGATCCATCTGTGGTAAAAGGAGGGGGAGAAAAAGAGAAAGCCATATGAAATCCTACCAGAAAGCCATATGGAATCCTACTATCACACGTATTTTGATGGAAATGATGTTGCCCTGCTCTGGTTTTCTTGGATCTGTTGCCTCTCGATTTCTTTTTGCTTCTTGGACTTCGTATGATTCGAACCTTTGGCCACTTGACAATCACAACGTGCACGATGAGCCAACATCGGCAATAGATGAACATGCCATCATCATTGGTAGAGATCTTGAAGAACTGTATGAGAATGTATATGGTTTTGTTGTAATGAACTATTGTTATTTTGGAGGAGTGAAAATTTAGAATTTGTAGATTTATCTAGACAGCTTGCAAAAATGGATAATTTTAGAAAATTTAAGTATGGGATAATTTGGTGATTTAGGTCAGTAGTTATAGATTGCATGAGATATGTTATTACTAATGTTGGTCAAGTTGTAAAAACTTATACCCGAAAACGATTTCTTTGTCTTGGATATGTAGGGTCGCCTAGAATTAACCATGATCAACAGAGAGGATCAATGTTACGCTTATAGAGGAGCCGAGACCCAAAACGATCAAGCATGTCGGGTGAGATGAATGAGATTAAGTATTGCACAAGGAAGACATAAAATATTAAAAGAAAGTTCAAGTGACGGATTATGTCAGTGGCTTAATCGGTCCAAGTGAGGCATGGTTTGGTGGAATCAAAATGGGAGAGACTTGCCGATACGTGGCAAGTCAGTGGTGCACCTACACATGGTAAATATGGCAATTGCTTGCAATAGAAGGAGATAACCTGGGTCAAGAAAGGGTATTATGGTAGTTTGACCAAAATACTAAAAACTATCTTGAAGCAAAACCGCGGCGCTTGAGAGAGTATTTTAAGTCAATGAGAAGCTGAGAATATCAAGTTAAATCAAGGCTAAGGACAAAGTATTCGAGCTTATGCGCTTTAAAAAGTGTGTATAAGTGTAGGGTGTGAGTTAAAACCCATGTGTGTAGGATTATGGGGTTTCTCCTATATATGCTAAGCGGATAGTATCTACTAAGGATTATATAGAGCTGGCTAGTTTATCTATTTAACGGGTTGGAGTGAAGACTTCTAGTTAATCATCCAACCACATCTCTTAAGACTAAATGTTAAAGAGCTCTAGGATTAGTGTTTGAGAGAAGTTGAGTGTTGTTGTGTGCTCTCTTATTTTCTAGGTAGAGTGGTTGTAAAATCTTCATCTTCAAATAGTAATACATCAATTTTTGTTCATCTCCATAAACTTCTCTTGTGTTGATCGATTTGCTCTTAATTTAGTTAGTTTTCCTCTTCTCTCTCCTCTTTCTTGATCTTGATGTGCCAAAATATGTGAGAGATGGAGATAATCTCTAAAAATCAATTTTCACCCATCTAGTCACTTACATGGCAAGTTCAAAAATCAATCTCCACCCGTCTAGTCACTTACATGGTAAGTTCATGAAGAAACTCAATTTTTGTTGTTTTTGGTTTTTTCGAGTGATTTCTTGATCTAGCTATTTCTGCCTCAATTTCTTTTGTGTTTTAGTTTGCTGTAATATGTGAAAATAAATTTAAAACTATTTTAGCCATCATTCAACCACGATAGTGGAGCAGCGCCACGCCATCAATATTCTTTGGTTGTAGTGGGGCGATGACTATTGATTTGAGGCGATGCGGAGCTTGAATGTTGCCTTGAATGTCGTCTGAGAAGGTCACCCTACGTGCCGATTTGTTGATTCATCGTGGATTTTGTAGGATTCGGTAGTTGTCTTCAAAGCCACAGGGAGGGGACCCTTCGTGGAGGTGGGTAGAGATTTGCAGCCCATCACGCGAGGGGTCGGATGCATTTTGTAAGGGTTAACTGTCGGATCCAGCTGCGCAGGGTTCGGAAGGAGAGCAGGGGTTTGGATCTGGGGTAGGGGTGGATCTGGAGGTGGGATCGTAGATCTGGAGGGCAGCTGTCGCCAAGGATAGTAAGGTGGGGGTGGTCGGCCAGGGGGGTTGAGTGGGGGATGGGGAGGGACGGGGCTGACGGAGACCACATGGGTGGACGCCGGGGCCGAAGTGGCCGACGGCGGGTCTGGCCGGGCGAGTCGCACGGGCTGTCGCAGGAGCTGAAGCAAGTCAGCATCAGCGATATTCCTGCGTTTTAAACGGGGAGCCGGCTGTGCCTGGTTCTGTCGTGACGCACTAGCATGGTCAAGTACACTCCTGCGTGGCAAGCACACACCAACAGGAGCAACTGCATCTCTGCCCCGCTGGAGGTGTGAACGTCGTCAGAAACGCAGATGATGCATGGCTAAAAGCAAAAGAGGGAAAAGGCGGCAAAACCAAAAGGAACGAGGCCGAGACGACAGAGATCGAAAGAAGCAAAATAAAGGAGGAGAGCGTGGCATGCTATGCGTGCAGCGGGATGCCGATTCTGCTTCCGGCCGCTTTGCTTTGCCTCTCGTCGTACTCAACAATTCTCATGATGCATCATGTTCTTCTGTTCCTGATCTCTCGGGATCACCACCACCGCCCCGGCCTCGCTAGCCCGTCGTAGCTATCCATCCATCCACCCGCCTCACTGTACCGGTTGTCTGTTCCCATGTCTCTGCTCCTGTCTCCTCCACGCCCCTCTCTCTCCTCTCTCTTTTCTCTTCTTTAGCTTGCTCATCTTTTCACTTTCTCTGATCTCGAAACCGTGTACGTGCTCGTAGTTTATGGAATGGAAGGAATCTACCCTCTTGGTTCCCTGCTCCGTGCCACATGGGACCAAGGCAAGAACTGAAGAAGTGACTGAAGAAGCCTGCAAGCTTGTGCAACTATTCGATCCTGTGTGTGTTTTGTTGGGCGCGTGAGAGGACGGAATGCTTTCTGCGAAATTTCCTAACAGAGGCTTGCAGGTGTTTGATTCCAATCCATGGTGTCAAATCAGGTGATATTTCGTTGGGGCTGTAAATTTACAGTCGTTGTTGAATAGGACTACTGAACGATGATACAGGTCCACTGCCAACGTTGCCGATTTGCCATATGGCTTCTCCTGTCCTGATGTTCATTTCCACATTTTCACCATATATTTTCCTGTTGCTGTAGAAACTCTTTTGCAATGACGTTAAACACTGCAGCTCTGCCACAGATTCAGAAAGCCGGGGTGTTGTGACTTCTTCACTGACTTGCCCTCACTCAACACCCTACCTTTCTCTTCCTAAATGCGTATGATACTTGATGAGAAATTCCCTTTTGTTGCTAAAGTTACATGCAAGTCACATGCGTGAACCTCGGAGCCAGGTGGCCTGCACGTACTTTACCATTCTTCCTTCACGTTACTTGTTTACCTAAAGCTTTGCTTATGCTCGAATTTTACAGCTAACTAAAACTGTCCTGTCCGATTGATCGTGTTCAGTTCAGGAACCATCTGATGGCCTCATAGATTAATCATGACCCCTTTTTACGCTGTGTGGCTCCTAAACAGGTTCAGATTAGCACACAAGCAAGAGGTTTGCTAATTGATTAGCCACTACGTTTTTACTATAGCATTTTAAGTTATGAATGACGAAGCTTTTTCAGCAGGGACTTGGCAGACAAAAAGCATGCAGGTGAATTATTTCACAGGATGGCACAACATGTGACGCACCAAATTGATCTCAACTTGCATCGATCATGTCTTTTCGAAGGGTTGCATCAGTTATACTAGGCAGGGTAATGCATTTCACAAAGATTTTTCCCCTTAAAGTTTGATGCTAACTTGGCAGCTAAACAAGAAGGGTCTTCTTAGCCTAACGCATTTCTTGGTAGCAATCATCACAGCCTCAATTCCAGATACTATATGTATTGCAATCCGACTATATATCGATCGAATATGTCCGATCAATGATCCGCCGAATCATCGAAAAAGAGAGCAGACGTATCGGCTATATCTTGCAGCATGCCCCATCCATCGCGATCAGAGACAAGAAAATAGCAAAAATTAGTGCCCACTGGGCAAGCAAGATTCTAGCCGCCGCACCGCACTACTGCAAGCACGGCCTTGCTTGTTGCTATCGACCACTGGCGTCTGCACTATCTGGCTGCATATATCTGGTCGACGTGGCCTGGCGATGCGTTGGAATCTCTGATCGTATCAGCAGACATGACACATTCAGGTGAACTCGCTGTTGTCGATGCGCAAAGCACGCTTGCTTGCTCGCCGGTGGAAGAAGGTCCGTCGGTTTCGCCCACGCGTAGTGGCATCGGTTGTTTCTGCGTAGAAAATGGCGACGGAAAAGTCGTGTGAAGTTCGATCAGGCATTGACCCTCGGCGAAAGACGAGAGGGATAACGTAACGTCGGGTTGAGGTGAGACTCACGCTGTGTTGTCATGGAAAGAGTCGGCAGTATTTGCTCTAGAGAGTTCCGTACGTACTAGTTTGGTTTTTCTGGGAAGCGATGTGCGTGTGCTTTGGAAAGAAAATCCACCGGTTTTGAAGCACTCACACATGCGCATTACCTTCTCTAAAACATCTGATTAAAAGGAGTGAGCAGTCCTCGTCGCTTTCAAACATTGGAGAAAACTGTGGAAAAATGAGCGAGCTGGCCCAGAACCCCACAGTATCCACTAATCCCAAGTTCAACGCTTGCTTTAAACGTTATAATTCCAGCAGAAATATATCAAATTCTCGGGTTGCAAACAGAGCGGATGGAGATTGCTGCTGAACAAACTGAAGGCGATTTAACGAAGGTCCTTACAGCATACATCCATGTTACCGCGATTTCCAGCCACGAAGTTAGTTTATTCCACTGTGGACTCGAACCAACAGAAAAATATGCCCGAACAACCAACCCAATAGGAGGCGAGGACCACCCTAAGGCCTCGAAAGAGAACCCTAAACAAAAGCGAACCCTTGAGGGCGCATGATTAGTGGATCAATCTGGCGACAGGGACGCTTAAATTATCGCAAAGCCATTTCTTTTCCCTAACCCCATGTGTGCGTCTTCCATTCCCCTCAAAACTTTCCGTTCCCACACTAGTTGTTAATCCCCTTCGCCAGCGACGGAAGCACGCCCTGCTTCAGTAATCACCAGGTAAGTACACGGATGATGACAGATCAATGCATCCACGAAGAGAACGCAGAAGATTTACAAAAGAAAGAAAAACAAAAACCAACGAGACGACACAATCTGCATGTACCCGCGCGGTGGAAGTTGCCAGGTAGAAGGCAGAGAGATGGCGCTGTGTCATCGTGCGCGCGCGGGCCGATCTGCAGCTCGGCTCGGCTGCGCCTCTGCCGCGCCTGCCGCGGCGTTGTACGCTCCGCGGCCGACCGCGCGCGAGGGTGGAAAAGCAAAGGCTGCCCCGGCTCTCGCTTTTGCCGCGCACCGCGCGGTCGATCGACCGGCCGTGCCGATCGATCCCTTCGGCAGAACGTCGCGTCCCGGCAGCCGCTGCCTCCGCTTTTGCTTTGGCCGGAGTGGCCACTAGCTACTGAGTACTGACCAGCAACGCCTAGCTTGCTGCTTGCCCCGCGTACGTTATTAGGGTTCCTCTTTTGTTGCTCATCGGTTGGTTCGTTACAGGGTTTACACTGTTCATGCCATGAGACGGAATGAGATTGGTTTGAGAGTGTGTGTGTGTGTGTGTGTGTGTGTGTGTGTGTGTATTTAGGGTGAGATAAGGGGAAAGACCGAAGAACAGAATTAGATGTAGGAAAAGTCTCTCTTGCAACTGTTGGTTTGCTAGTAAAAAGATAAAGATCCACATCGTTAGTAATACAAATTCCCATCTGCTCTTAAGGAATACAAATTCCCATCTTAGTAAAAACACCACGTCTGCTCTTAAGGAATACAAATTCTCATCTTAGTATGTGCAAAAAGATAAAGATCCACATCGTTAATTATAGTAGGTCCAAATTATAACGGTGTAGATCAAAAAAGAAAAGTCTTTGTCAATTACAATGGAGAAATAGCATAAATTCAAATTTTAAAAATAAAATAGAATTAGCAACTTAATCTCCGTATGAATTCCAAAGTAAAATCTCTAAATAACTTTAATTCAGAATATTTATATACAAATTCCAAAAATAATTAAAATAAAAATAAAAATTGCAAATTGATTTTCATACAAATTCCAAAGCACAATCCTAGACAACTAAATTCGGAATAAATTAAATAAAATTAGTAATTTGATTTGTATACAAACTCTAATAAAAATAACTAAAATTTTAAATAAAATAAAAATATAACAAGAATAGTATGAATGGTTTCGGAGAAAACCATGAAAGAGTGCAATAGCATTAATTTGTCCTACAAGAAGACATTGAGCTATAGGGAAGTGAAGAGTCAAAGTGGGGGCAACGGAGATGACGACAATGTCGTTTTGCTCATCTTAGCCATTCAACGAGGATAATGTTGTAGTGCTTATTGGAGCCATTGAAGAGAAAGGCCAGATCGAATGGAGCCAAGGGTCATGACAACGAGTGGTGAGTGTCAGCGTTATTGAAGAAATTAGTGATCATGAAGCTCGATGATGGGGAAGCCTCGACAAAGAAGAGACGAAGTTTTGCATTGAAGATGAGCTATATATGATATGAGATCATCAGATAGCTAGAAACATGTCATCACTAGTGAGGGGCACGACATCATCGACGATGACGAGAAGATTATCCATATTGCTAGACGGCGATTGAAGCAAATATGCCGGCATCAAAGAAGATGGAAAGTCGCTGTGGTTAATGAGGAAGCCACATCATTAAGTTGGCCAATGTCGAAGAAGGGGAGGAACCGACGCAGGAGAAGAGGACGTCGGATATGTATAACATCATTAATGTATATACACATATACACATCCATACAAATAAAAGCATGGCCATACAAAAGCACATGAGCAAAGAGCTCGGAGTAAAGATGGTATAATTGTAGGGAATAGGTTTGGAGTCACTAGAGAGGGCGTGATGGTGTCCCTAGCAGGGATCAGTGATAGTTACACGTGTATACGTGTTTGATGTCGCAATGGACATCATTAAACAATAAGTGGAGAGAAGTAGGAGATAACTATATGGAAGATATTGCATTGGAAGTTTTAGCTACTAAGAGAGATCAATAAAAAATTATGCTTGCTATTGGAGGTTGAAACAAAAAACTATGATGATGATAAGAGATAGAAGATACATAGTTTGGTGGGGTAGTTGGCTAGCGAGAAAAGAAGCTTAAGTAGGTCATCTATGGTGCATTAGTGTATGTGTGAGCAAGGTACTCTAATCAGCGTATTGCTTGAGATTAAAATAGAGGTACATGTATATGTATACATTTTAGAAAAAGTAACTAATGAAGAAAGAATAAGGTATGTGACCACATGCTCCATGCACAATAGAGAGTGATTATATTTATTAAAAACCCAATAATTTATTATAATCAATTATTTTATTTCATCAAAGCCTATACTTCAGTTAGGTTTCTTAAGTTGTGTTTTTTTGAAGTTTCAGTTGTCATTTTTAATCTTTATGATATCTTAAAAATCTAAATAAGCTTATAAAATATTCCTAAGCATCTAAGTCATACTATTTGATAGTGTAGACTTGGAAAATTTGAGTTTATTTCTTTCTTTATTGACGTAAAAACAAAAGGAGTGGAGTCTCCGGATTTGTCTTCTCAAAATGCGTTGGTGCACATTGAGCAAGAGAATATATATAGCCGGGCGCCACGTACAGGGCAGAGCATGACTGTCTCTGACGCCTGAGCCCCGGCCATCACCAATAAAGAATCGACAGATACGCACCCACTAAGTACTAGTATCAAACCCGGCATAACAACCCATAATCCTACAAGCACATCTCGGTGCTCTCCTCTCAAGCACGTAGGCTGTACGCACGCACGATCCGAACCGATCGGACCAACACAACAGTCTCTGCATTTCCATTACACTGAAAGACAGAAAGGAAAGAGTTGGCAGCTACTAGCAGAGCAGTACCATACGTGTGGCAAGGCAGACCACTTGCCATGCCGATGGAGAACATCAAGGCCATCGACTCATCAAAGGTGAGAGCCAACGCAATGCATTGGGTCCAAGGAAGCCATGCCCATCATTTCTTCTGACAAGAGAGGCAGGGGATGAACAGGACCGCGATCGGTCTCCGGATTTGTCACGTCAACCAACAACACGGCGGCACCTACGCCTGCCTGGATGGATCGCCTCGGTGCGTGCGATGCGAGCGGCGCATTTGAGGCGGCTTGGTGCGCTTGTCAGGCGCAAGCACGCTGCGTTCGGAGCTGTGGAATGGGGAGGTGCCTGTGCCCGAAAGGGGTGGAGGGCTGGGCAGCGGAGGCAGGCGCGCCGTCTAGTCCATTTGCGTCCTTGTCGCGTATGACTAACGATCATATACAGCGATAGCTGAAGTTGATACGGACTAGGGTGTCACGACCCGACACGGAGAAGGAGCTTTTTGTGGAAATTTGGATCCTTGTAGCATGAGAATTTTGATCAAAGTCGCCATGGAAAATCTCATGTCAAACATATATATATATATATATATATATATATATATATATATATATATATATATATATATATATATATATATATATATATTTGAATATACTAATATGTGATAGCGAAATTTCGATGTTAAGTGACAAGCATTTTTTTGACAGAATTGCTTTCAAGGCGGTATGGGTTTGAAAGGATTGTTTTGAGTGGTATCTATTTAGCCATGCATTTCCCCTTCAAATATATCTAGGTCTTACATTATTATCATGACGGTGCCCTCGTGCTTCCACGCCTGTGCCCCCTCATCACACTCAGCCCCTCGTGAACATGTTCCAGGTTGCTATCATGCATGCACCATTGAGGCTCAAAATAAATCTGTATGTGAATGAGAGCAACACACAAGAACAAAAGCACGCGACAAAACATTCCCCAACCACTATCAAAATAAATCCCTTTCCATTGAGGCTCGCTGCCGCCCTAGGAATGATGGTCCCAGGCAATAAGAAACAAGCGAGAAACGTCTATCTACAGCTCCCTGTAGCACTGGGCCCATGTCCTGCAAGCCCTAGATATTCCGCTGAATATCTTAGGTAAAATTAGTTGGTGTTTCAACTAGCTTTTGACTATAATTTTTAGGTAAAATTTCTCTATAACGTCTATTAGTTTTTTATGAGAAAAAATAAAGAAAATATTGAGAAAAATTTTAAAACTCTATTTTATCGTCACGGAAACACAAAGGGATAAGGGAAAAAAACTAAAATAAATCAAAATTAAAAGTTAATGTATTTTAAATGATTTCTAGTTTAAACAAGCTGACAAAAAAAAATCAGAAGCTGATGCTATTTTAAGCTGAACCTGAGACGGCCTTTTTTTTCAGCTTATGAATCCGATGCTTAGCAGCTAGCTTGCTGGGGATTAGATTAGTAAGGAGGAGGCAGGCTTTCCGCAGCGAAACGCCGTACCAGCACGAGCACGGGACCTCCGTATTTTTAGCGTTAACAAGCAAGGCTCCAGTTCGCCACGTTCATACGTTTTTGTGCCATGTTTTGCTGGATTGTTTGCCATGGTGAAGTGGTTGGGGTAAGCAGTTAGCTCCGGTGTAAATCACCAATTCACCGTCACCTCCTCGGTTGTTTGGTCTGCGCTTGAGTACCGAGAAAGGGAATGAAGGAAGGATTTCTGTCATGTGATTCATCGTGTATTCGTGTAGCTACAGAATAACAGAAGTCGAGAAAGCAACGGCTTGTCCGTATGTAATGGATTGATTTCGGCGTTTATCGCGTAACATTTGAACTTGAAAACTACGCAATTGTGCATGCGTACAAATGAAATGACCGGCCTAGGTTTTGTAGTGCGTAAGAAGGAAGAAGAGTAATCTTGGTAATCCAGATTAGTGTTATTATTTGAACGAAGGTACTCCAGAATTTACTCCCGCGCCGGACCAAATTAACCAACAGTTCACGCACAAGATACTACTGAACTGTTGAGAGATTTTATAGTCGTGATCATATTGATTTCTGTTTCTGATTTCTGTTTAAAAAAATCCAAAATCTAATATAAATATTCGGTTTTTTGAAGCGGTTTCTCTATTCCTCTCGCTCCGGAGATAAGATAGGAGTCACAAGAGTATCATATACCTCATTCCTCTCACTCATATCTTATATACATCTCTCTCTTACTTTCTCCATCACTCATGTCTTTCTACTAAAAACCACTTCTTTCTAAGATCATAGAATATTTAGGGCAATAACATAATATAATTCATTAATTTAAGTTACAAAGAGTTATAGATATATATAGCCTAGCGTGGCTATAAGAACACATGACTAATGTGAATACAAGACTAATATGAACACAACACAAGATTAATGTGAACTCAAAAGTTGAGCACAAAGCACGATGAAGCGAGGCGTTCAGTAACTAAAGGGTCGGGCTAACATGCCCTCGCAGTCTGAGCGTCGGTAATACGAACGTTTAGGCTGGATCTGAACTCAAGTAGGCAACCCCTTGATGAAGATGACTGTGAATTGTGATGACGTCGGTACATGAAGAACGCAGATATGACCGAGGGCAACGTGCTTCCGGTGGTGCAACGGCTCGTGCTCATGGACGACAGGCGACGATGATGATCTATCGTGATGACGATGGTGATGGGGCGCTCAAAAGGCTACGGAAGGAGGGCTATGTCGACAAGCGCACCGCATCATGCCACGATGTCATCGAGGAGAGGAGACGCCAGAGAGGTCAAAGCTAAGGTGGTAAAGTCCGGTTGAGGAACATCGACGGGTCGGTAGGACGATGCAAACCGATCTATAATAAAAAAGTAGAGAAAATTCGATCTGAAGATAATGGAGAAAACTCTAATTGGTAGCCGATTGGAAGATTGACGACATGACTTAAACTACGAGTTGTGCAGCCTCTGGGAGAGATCATGGAGATAAGATCATCTCCCAGGGGTAGCGCAACGGAAGTTGTGTAGGTAGTGGCTCAAGAGCGGCACCGCTTTGATACTATGAGAGCGTAGGATATTTAGGGTAATCATATAATATAATTCATTAATTCAAGTCACAAAGAGTTACACACATATATATAGTCTAGTATGACTAATAGAAACACATGATTAATGTGAATATAATACAATATTAATATAAACTAAAAAGATTGAATACAAAGTACAAGAAGACGAGACATTTGATAACTAAAAGGTCATACTAACACTTTCTACTAAAAACTATCAAGTGCGGCCCCGCTCGTTTCGGCTTCTACTTCTAACTTCTGTTTTTTTTCACTATTCAGTATTTCGTCTTTTTCTAAATTTTTTAGATATTTTAGGCTTTTTTGTATTTTCTTTTTTTTCTCGTGTTCCTTTATATTATCCCTAATGGGTTAACATGTTTTTTTTCTATTTTTATATTTTTTTAAATTAATTATGCTCAAAAAACCAAATCAGCTACAGTAAAAAAATCAGCTACAGTAAAAAAACCTAACTACAGTAAAATTTCAGTCAAAAACTAAAAACCATCGCTAAAACGAGCGCCCACAAAAATATATCAACCACATCCGATACTAATGCCCCTACGAAGTCGTTCTGTTGTGCTGTCTAAGCAATGATGAGGGCAGGATGACATTCTCATCAGAATAAAAAACTTGGGACGTATGAATAGGAAAAATTGCACGTACCCTAGCTTCTTAACGAGCAAAATTAGTGCACGTAAATACTTGTATTCCTACTAAATAGAGCACGTTCGTAGTGTATCTGTGCATGGGACGGCACAGCTCGGCAGGAGTTAGGGGGCGATCGTTTTAGCGATAGCTTCTGATTTTTGGTTGAAATTTTATTATAACTGACTTTTTTTACTATAGTTGATTTGGTTTTTTGGGCATAATTAAATTTAAAAAATAGAAAAATAGAAAAAATATGTTAGCCCATCACAGATAATGCAAAGGAACACGGGAAAAAAAGAAAAATTTAAAAAAGCCCAAAAAATCTAAAAAAATTTAGAAAAAAACGAATTACAGAATAGTAAAAAATAAACCAATTATAATAAAAAATCATAAATCAATGTCATTCTGCATACTCTCTGAAGCTAAACTGAGTGGCCCCTCATAATTTGATCCAAAGATATATTCCAACGTGTCTCAAAGAAATAATTAGGAAACGTACGAAGGAAGAATATACGCATATATGAGAGTGTTTAGTGATTAAAATATATACCTACGCTTTATAAAGTTTAGACTTTTTCTTTAGTTATATATATGTTAATGGATAAATCTATGCGTGTATGAATTAGGACGTACATATGGAATGTTTGTCTGTGCGTGCGTCTATGGTAAGGCGGTTTTCTGCTGCCAAATGAGTCACGATGCGTGGTAACGTGGATTACTTGTAGCAGTACAACATACTGTCCGGCCTACTGTTTAGTATGGGTAACTCTACCTGGTGGTGACGAACTGACGATAGAGAGGAGAGATAGGGAGAGAGAGAGAGAGGAGTGGGCCCATCGCATCATCCGCACGCCCAAACAGAAGTGGAAGCAAAATTCATCCAACCAGATGCTGCCACGTGGTCCTTTGAGATTTTTAAGAGATCATACGGTAACATCTGGGATAGAGGCAAGTGAGGCCCTCTCCCGTATCATTTTTCCCCAACAGAAATAGCCGGGCGGCACCCGTTTCCGAAAAAAAAAATCTATAGGACAGGCCTAAATCTTCATCCCTAAAGGTTTTATCCTAAATTTTGCCACATGACTAAAACTAATCTCAAAGCAATTTATATCTTCTCTATCGTAATACTGCCAGTTAAGCACCTCGCTCCGCCATAGCTAATTTATCTCCACCTCTCTCGCGGCATTGACGCCCGACGAGGTGAGGACGTGTCGTGATGGCGAAGGAGTGTAGCGGCGTGGACCGGCGACAGATCGGAGGCAGTGGTGGTGGACTGGCAAGCATGCGCTGCTCCCTGAACCCGATAGCGCGCAAAGCGATGGAGTCTGGGGAGTGTGTGGCGGTAGCGAGTCTGAAGTTGGGCAACGCGCGGCGACCACCATCGCCATGTATTGCCCATCTCACCTCGCCGTTGATCACCTCAAGAAACATGTCCGCATTCGCTCATATCAATCTTCATGGCCACGAGCTATGAGATCTGACGGTCCGCTCCATCAACATCACCGATGGCATCGATACAGCGGCTAACATCAGCATTGTCAGCCCACCCACCATGGCACCACTTCTCTCCCTCTTTAGTTCTCCCCCATCAACACATAAGCAATACATAGAATTTGTTTGATTAGGTTAGATGAGATTATTGATCAGTAGAATCAGAGGAGATAATGGTTTGATTGGGCAGGAAAAAGATCAATTAAGAGGATCGTAAATTTGCTGGAGCCGACGAACAGCCAAAGGGACGACAACACATGCAGTTTTTGGGAAGACGAAATGGATGATGGGTTAATATGCTGTGAGATTAGTAATATTACGTGGCAAAATC
This sequence comes from Melocanna baccifera, assembly GCA_036346265.1. NCBI lineage: Eukaryota > Viridiplantae > Streptophyta > Magnoliopsida > Poales > Poaceae > Melocanna > Melocanna baccifera. The sequence goes on from CM070682.1 coordinate 3,684,208, forward strand.
TGAGAAAAGGGCCTTCAAAGGTGGGATTTAGGATCTTGTCTCGTAGAATTTTTGTGCCCTATTTCCACCGCCACCACCTCCTCTCCTCATCACCCCTCTTCGAAGAACAGGTGTATGAGAACCACACGTGAGACTCTCTATATACTATTGATATACTATAAAATCTATTAGATCAACAACGGATGACGAGAACCTGACCAGAGAAAAGCCTTCCCCCTCCTCTCGGCTCGGCTATATCTTCCCACCGATCCCTTCCCTCCTCACCCTTCTTTCCTCCCACCTTTCCCTCCCCTTTCCAGCTTCCACCAGCACCCTTCGTCTCACAACACGTTCCATTTTTCACCACCAAGCTCTTCTGTTCCACCATTACCGGAGAAGAACGCTATACACTTAGGCTCGCATTGAGAGTTTCTCTTCTTGAGCTTTGCTTGCTGCTCTTGTTAGTGTGTGTGTGTCGGAGTTGGAGCGCTTCTGTGCTGCGTTCGTGCATACGAGTGGGTGTTTGTTTGGTGGCATGGAGAGGCGGGGGGCCAAGGGGGCGGCGCCGGCGAGGAGGTACGCCGACCAGCCGTCCTTCTCGTCCACGCTGCTTGACGCGATATACAAGTCCATGGACGAGCCGGGTCACGCCGGGGCGGAGGCGGTGGCTGCTGGTGCAGTGGCAACGACCAAGAAGCAGCACGAGGCCCTGCACTATAGCTACTACTACTACAAGCCGTCGCTGGCGGGGAGCTACCGGGCGCGCGCGCCGGGGCCGCACGCCACGACGTCGAGCTCGTCCGAGTGCTCCAGCTACGGCGGATTCTCCTCGTCTGAGGCCGAGTCGTCGCACCACCGCCGCTTGCGCCCCGTCCGCACGACCGCCCCCGGCGGGGCTCCGGCGCCGGCGCCGGAGAAGAAGGCCAAGAAGCCGGGCGCCTCCATCCGCGCCAAGCTCAGGGACCTCCGCAAGCCGGCCTCCCCCGGCGCGCGGTTCGCGGGCTTCCTCAACTCCATCTTCGCCGGAAAGCGCGCTCCACCGACGCCGCCTTCGGCGGCCACGGCGGCGGAGTCCGCATGCTCCACGGCCTCCTCGTACTCGCGCTCCTGCCTGAGCAAGACGCCGTCGACGCAGGGGCAGGCGAAGCGTACCGTGCGGTTCTTGGACAGCGACTACGAGGCGCCGGCCACGGTGTCAGCGGTGGACCGCCGGGGGGTGCCGGTGGAGGCGATGGAGCAGATGCTGCTCCGGCGGATGGAGATGGAGAGCGACGAAGACGACGAGGACGAGGAGAGCAGCGACGCGAGCTCCGACCTGTTCGAGCTCGAGAACTTCGCGGCCATCGCTCCCGCGGGCGCCGGAGCCGCCGGGTCCTCCGCGTACAGGGACGAGCTGCCGGTGTACGAGACGACTAGAGTTGTGCTAAATCGCGCCATTGGCCATGGCTATGGGCATGGACGGAGCACCAGATTTGTATGATTTTGGTGGGATCGTTCAGGTGGGGTAACTGTAAAATGGTGGAGTAATTGTAAATGCAATTAGTTTGGGAAATGGGAATTCGAGCCCCCTCTCTCTCCTCTAATCGTGTTTTCTTGGAGTTTTTTTAGGTGATGTGTGCTTAGATGTAATTTCTAGCGGCAGTAAATCAGTAATAATGTTAGCTCTTATTGCTGTCTCTTATCGCTCTGTTTTTCGGTGATATATGGCTGTGTTTTGTTACACGATGCTATTGTCTTCAAAAATGACAGGGTGAAATTGTAGTCAGAAGTGTCTAGGGTAGAATTGTAGTTGAAAATATCTTGAGTAGTCACATTTAACTCCAATTAACGCATATATTCTCGAGCACCACGTCTGAAGTCTATGCAAAATCCATCGCAACACAAAGATGGTTCTAATTATAACATTCGATCAGTTCACATTGCTTCCTGATCAAACTCTTCAATCGGTCTGAAAGAACAGCAGTGGTCAGATCGACCAGATTTGAATCACAAAATACAATAGTGTGGCTCTTTTCGCTCTGTTTTTTGATGATATATGGTTAGGTTTTGATACATGATGTTTCTCGCTCTGTTTTTCGGTGATATATGGCTTGGTTTTCGCTCTGTTTTTCACCATTATCATTTTTATATCTTTTTTAAAAGAAAGATACTTGAGAAATAAGCTGGGTTTATTGAGTAATTTGGAGGTTCTGATGGAAGTAAAAAAAAGTATATGTTCATATTTTTGTCGTCAGGTATTTTACTTCCGTGCAAAATTTCTGCAAGATGACCAATATTTGAAGCCTTGCTGTGTCTAGCTGTTCAACGATACACTCATAGTGTTCGAAATCACTTTTCTTCGTGAAGTCTTAAAAAGTGATGCGATCGAAAGCAATCGATTCGGATATTGAAACGAGTTCGGTCGGGCATTCGACGACGTTTCCACCTCATCGATGGCGAGCGCACCACCAACGCAAAGCCAAGCGTGATAATACTAGCGTAGTACTAGGATTTGCTGGCCTAAGCGTGAGATGAATAGGACACAGCATAAGCAGCGAGAGGGATCGAAAGTGGGAGAGGGAAGGCCTAGGCGGTGGGAGATTTGACGGCCGGGGATGCACACGCTTTGTCTGCTGCTACGTGCGAATTACTTACTAATAATTACCAGAATCATACTCCTAGGGCTATTGTTGATAAACTTCTCCGCGAGGTTGGGTCGCCGCGAACCGTCCATGCTTTTCGCATTGTAACTTTTTTTAATACAGTTTAGCCTATGAACATTTGTTTTAGCAAAAATAGTTTTGTCTCCGAGCTCAAAAGATACGGTAGATAATGTTAGTGATATACCCTAGAGATAATCATAGAGATGATTATATCACTTCCATATTTATGATCTTTTGAATAATATATTATTTTATTCCTTAAATAAATATCTTTCATATTGATCAACAAATATATGATTGTTAGTAAAACTGTTTATTTATTATTCCTGATCTTATATTATTATGTGGGACAATTATAATTTACAGATCAGCACATATATTGATTGATGATCATGTTTCACGGATCATGGATATGGGATATCAAATTAATAATATGGACACATGTTAGAGAATATGATGTTGGGTTGATATACCATGAGACACCGAGGGAATTGCTATATTTTTAAGTGTCATCAGTTGGTCTTATACTTAGTAAATATATGATCCTTAGGCCTAAGGTAGTCATTGTTTCTTACATGTGTAATAGTTTACTTATGGGTTACCAAACACTACTCCGTAACTGAGTAGTCACAAAGGTAATTTTCGGGTTTACTATAAAACATGCGAAGGAATATGAGTGATTAAGATGGAATTTGTCCCTCCTATATAACAAGAGAGATATCTTTAGACCCCTCAATGTAGTTGGATTAAGAAAGTGCATAACCATACTGAATATGGTTGAAAAGTCAATTACAATTGAGTAATCCACTACAGATTCGAGTAAAGGATCGAGCTATTATAGAATGGTACACTTCTTATCTTGAGTTTGATATGGTATCATGAGGTAAAGGGATCGATACAAAAACATTATATATGTTTGTCCGATACGATCTTTATGTATGTTTGGGAGTCGTTATGTTCTGCTAGGAACCGTTACCGACTTATGAACCAGAAAGGAGTTTTCAGCCTATGGCCAAATATACATGAACTTACAGGATCACACACTTAATGGGTTGGAACAATAATTGTTCGGATAATAGTCTTCAGGTGGGATACGATATCTACTCGTATCGGATAAGGATTTGATTGGAGGCTATATAAGGAAAGATGCAAGAGGCTGAGGGAGGCATTCCGAAACACACCCATCAAAATTCTTGTCGCCACCTCTCATAACTCCCTGCCGTGCGCGTTGGTGCTAGCACACCGACGTATGGTGTTCCCTCCCTGGACGTGTGAATCTCGGTAGAGGCGTTACTATGACTACGGCACTGATCAAGATGATCGCAAGGAGACGGTTGATTGGAGGATGATCGACCACTTCCACTATACCGATGTTCTCTTCATTGAATCAGCTGCTTCAATTCTACTTCCGCTGCACTGCACGTCTAGTAGTAATGATCTATGATCACTTACTCGCATGGCTTCCAGGTTTACGCGGTAGAAAATTTTTATTTATGCTGGTGTAGCTTACCCGTATCCCAACAGATGACATATTCATTAGGAGCGGGCAGGCACAATTGTTGAAGCAAGCTCAACGATGAAGAGATGGTGCTATAGTTGATGGGCCTACACACCTACCAAGCTACCCTGGCTACATAGCGTGCTTCACAGTAGTTTCGACTAGTGTTCTGTTTTCTCTCCTACCGATAGCTACATAGGCCGTGCTCACGACAGCGACCAATGACTACGTTCGGCGATGGAATTCACTGTTTAGCATTTGGATTACTGTTCATCCTTTTGTCTTTATCTGTTTTTTTTTTGTTTTTAGTATTTTTGTGTTTTGTTTTTTCCTATATTCCTTTGCATTGTCCGTGATGAACTAACATGTCGCTTCTATTTTTAGATTTTTTTAAAAAAAATTTAATTATGCCCAAAAAGCTAACTCAGCTGTAGTAAAAAATCAGCCAACTACAATAAAATTTTAGTCAAAAACTATCGCTATTCTGAACGTTCCTATAATATGCTACATGCATGTAGTTCCTGTTTGATGAGTCAGATCGATCGGATCCACGCGTGCTTGATTAGTTCGCCATCTTTTGTGCAGTAAGTTAATTTCGTAGTGCAAATCCAGGAAACAAGGCCTCTGTCCCGGCTAATCCGTATGGTCTCAAAAATGCTAATTTTGGTAGTCCATGGCTTGCTAAGGAAGTAATTAAACGTGTGTGTTGTCCGGAGGCTCAGGCGGCTTCACGAAAGGCCTCTTCGGTGGGGGCCGTGGCAGCGAACTCGATTGATTTTCACAAAATTTTTACGCGAGTGATCTATATGGAGCTAATCTGCATGCATATGTCTTGATGCCTTCAACAAGTACGGTCCTATTCATATTTACTTCTAAAAATTATTTTTCTATAGTAAATAAATTTTTTACAGTACTTAACTTTCAAATAGAGTATCTTTTAAGCCGGAATCTACTAGTCGGTTGTAGTATATACTATAGTGACTTAATTTATATCAGCTAAAATTACACACAAATATCTCTCTCCATAAACTTCTTTATAAACTATTATATTCATAAGCCAAAGACAAAAAACTATACAAACATGCTCGTAACAATACTTCAACTATACCGACAAGAACTACTTTATATATATAGATATCGCATAGGAGGTTAAGAGCTCTAAAGAACTACACATTATATATGTTTGCTTGAAGAAAATCAAGAAACCCAAAATGCACCGGTGGGCATTTTGGCATGTCTCTTTTGCTTCGGTTTATAGCTTTTAGCTGTGACTTATAGCTTTTGAAGAGTATGGAGTAATAGAAACTCACGTACGATTTTCCCCAATATATTTGTAGACTCTGCTTTGAAAGGAAATTTTGTTTAAAAACTAATTACTGTAAAACAACATAAAATCAGTTTTTAAAAGCTGAAAAGAAAAGATTTATAGTCAATTATTTCGGCTGGGAAGATCACATGGCCGTTTGGTTGATGGTATAGATAAGTCAAGCTAAAATTTTGGTATAGTCAAAGCACGTGCAAGACCAAATATTGATTAAAAGAACGTTGTTTGGGTCATAGTCAAGCTAAAATTTGGCGTTCTCAAAACTTTAATGATCGGTTTCCTCGCTCTCAGATTGCCCACAAGTGATATTGAATTTAATTAGCGTTACTAAATTTCTGTACGCATTCCCAAATGTTTTTATAGCAAATCAAACAACAGTCAATTTTCGTTGATGCTACTAATACAGCCTCTCACCATTCTTCTCTTAGGGTTCATTTATTTGGGCAGTGTCTTATGATTTATGATTTAAAATTTTGAATTCTGACTATTCATGAGAGATGGACATTCATATGTGATTTTTATTGGTATAGTTAAAGTCAGTACAATATTTATTATAATCGATGTACATACTTCATCTTAAAAAGATATTCTATTTAAAAGTTAATTTATGTAGCATAAACCTAGGCCCGTTACTATTTTTTTTGACTGTGCTTATCTGATTGCTGTTTAGCTACAGGTCTTTTGTGTAATTCGATGTTCTGTCCGGACTAATGTCCTACCTAGCTCCTCCTGCCTATGTTTCTCATACGACCGGCCTATGTTATTGGATTATCGTTTTGGAGTTTTGCATATCAATTAATTGATTGCAATGTCCTCCTTATGTTTATACGATCCGTACCCTTATTTATGTTTGTACGATCAACAGGCACGTACAGGGATTCTGGTACTGCTGATAATTCACTTGATGCCTACCTAAAAACAAAAGTTTAAACCAGCCATTGGCCATTGCATTACAATATTTTTAAGAATAACTATATATGTGTATACGTTCAATGCAAAAACGCATGTCCACGCTCCATAAAACCCTTGAGCCTCTGGAAAAATCCTGCAATGGGTGGTGGACACGAGCATATGTGCAAGTGCGTATGTGTTGTGATTGGAGTGTGCTTGTAGTGCGCGTTATCCATGTACTCTCTAAAAAGAATCTCTAAGAATGCATAAATATAATGAAAGCAACAGAAACAAGGAGTAATTCAAAAACCCCGGCATGAGCAAAGATAAGTTTATTATTTGAGTAGATTGATGTGATCCAACAACTTAAATGCAATCAAATCTCCTGCCATCTTTTGGGCCCTCACTCCACTCCAAGCGTGGTGTCACAGCCATCATCCGATAAAATTATGCACGAAATCTTACTTTTTATCCTGCACTTTATATGAACTAATCTCAGCAGCAGAATGGAAAACGTGTGTGCTCTACTCCTCCAATGTTTTTGTCTGACAAATTTCTTTCATCTTTTCCCTGCTTTATTGAGCCGTCAGTCAAAAGAGGGGAGTTTAAAGCCTCTTGCGACGCTGTCGATTGTATTTTGTGAGCCATCCCATTGGAGCCATTTTTTTATGGCTCGCTCCATCAATGGATTCCCATACTTTTGGAGCATGGATGTAATGAGCTAATGGACTTGACAATAAGAAATAAAAATACTAGTACGTACGTACTACTTGTAATTGTATTGTACTGCTCTTGTTAATCTATTGTGCTTTTTCATGCTCTGTTTCTTTTTCTTTCCCCGAGACAGAAGATAGAATCTGACATGGAGACACTGCATGTGTAGTGTGTACACTAGCTTAAGGGGTGTTCTTTGCGGTTTCTAGAAGCAGCTTTTGACTTTTGCTATAGTAACTAACTTTTAAACGGAGTATTTTTTTAAGATGGGGTCTACAAGTTAATTGTAGTACATGTTAAAAAACTAATATCTATATCATCAAAAATCGCAAGCGAGTATCTCTCTTTCCGCAATCTCTGTCGTAAATAGCCAAAAAGCCATCAGCCGTAGCCAAAAATCATCAGCCGTAACCGCAAAGAACAGACCTCCTTGTAATATTCAGGTACTTGTTGTTTTCTCCAAAGGGATGGTTAGTAGCACTTGCGTGAATGCACGACAAAATACAGCCAGATGGGTCTTGGACAAATCATTTCGGATACATAAATGAAAGGATAAGATATTTTTGGACCACAAATCCTAAATTAAGCCGGGCCCTCTCTTTGGATGTTCACGATGTGCATCTAATCAATCAGATGAGGACGCAGCTTAAAAAATGCATTAATGATAGATCTGTGCCATGGCTAGAAGGGCCACCACACAAGACAGAGCCTATCCAATGTGCATACGCATAGTGTCGTACAAAGCCATTCATATTAATAACCTTTTTAGACCAACCATTCCAGTTGTTCAAGTATGGAAATGGTTATCCAAAATAACCAGTAAGTTTTTTTTACTATATGCCATTAATATTTGGCTACTTACTTGATGGTATAGCTAAAGATTAAACTGTTTTTCTTCCAAACATGGATAGGAAATGGATATAATATTTTTTAATATGATGCGACGAAATAAACATGTTTCAATAGTCTAATCACTGTAGAAATTGATGACTTAGGCTCTCTGCTTTTCAGTTTATGACTTATGGCTTCTCCGAATAATCAAACATGATGACTTCTTTGTTGTTTTTTTCAAAGCGGTTTATCGGAATAGCCTTTTGAATCGGCTTATTGATATTTAGTTTATTCGCACAAATGCTCGTGATAACACTAAAAGACATAAACCGCAGCCGAAAAGAAGTACCCTTAAATCACATTGTGGAGATAAAGCTGTTGAAGCTATTCCATTCTAGATTAGCAGTTGGGTTTGGACACATTTGTATGGATAGCTGTTGCAAAGTTGATTAGGACCTAACTAAATCAATTGGTGGGCTCCTTTCGGCTTTAGCTTCTGGCGGCTTCTGATTCACTATTCCTAAATTGTGTTTCTTTTTCTGTTTTTTTGGCATTTTGGGGTTTTTTCTATATTCTTTGCATTGTCCATAATAAACTAACCATTTTTCTATTTTTAATTTTTTAAAATTTAATTATATCAAAAAAGTACCAGTAATTACAGTGTAAAAATAAGTCAATTATAGTTAAAAAAAGATATAATCCATAAAAAAAGATCAAGTTGAGCAGGATTGGCCTATGGACCACTACACTATAATAGGCTGATAAGCATTAAGAAAAGATAAATCCTTCCAGCGCACATTGGCTGCACCGTGCACACATTCTATTATTATCTCCTAAAATGAATGGCATGGCTTGTCTATGTAGGCTCTACCTAGTCTCCCAAAAACCATAGCTGCATGCAGGCATGTCAAGCTATAAATATAGAGGGACAACGATCTTCAGGGCTGTTGATGAAAGCAATTTGGGCCCCTACACAAGAAAGAAAGGCAAAATACTAGCCGTACCCGACAGTTTGCTTATTAGGCCTCATTCAAAGTGTCAGAGCTCGTATAACTTTTATGAATTGCAGTTGCCTATAAAATTCTTGTATGTTAAATAAGCCTCTAAGCTTCTTATTAGCTTACGTAATCCTAGCTTTAAGTTTGGCCCGATGTTTAGCCTTTGTTGGGCGGCTTAAAGTTGGCCTTTGTTTCTAAAAAGCCAGAAGGTTCCCCAAATAGGCTAGCTTCAAATAGCATTAGGGAGAAGCTAAAAGCCAATTTTTGAGAGAATGAATTAAAAGCTAAAAAGCAGGAGAGGATATGCTTTCCTAACTTTTGGTGGGTTGAAGTTGGGATATTACCACTGAAAGTTCAAAAAAATTACTCACTAAATGCCACCGCATAAAAAAAGCCTCCCGTTTGATTCGCAAGGATAATTCAAACATTTCAATGTTCACCTATAAATAAAGCAGCCAATCAGCCCAACAAAAAATCAGATTACCAAACAACTCTTCAGGAAAAGTTACTATCAGCTACAGCTGCTTTTAAAGTCAGAAAGTAACTTATGACAAAAAGCCAAAAGCTACAGCCCCTTAAAACAGGGCCTTACAGCTATGGCCTTAACTTAGGCTCATCGTGATAAACAGGCCTAGCATTGTGAAGTAGAAGCAGGCAATTCATAAACAAAAGTTTGGCTGCTTGGTGGAGAACATACCCTCTCCATTATTTTTTACTTAATTTCTTACAATCCATACTATTAAACTTTTTTAAAGTTTAACCACTAATATATTTAAAATTATATATATTAGTTATACAAAAATTATCATTAGATTTGTACTTAAAATATTTTTATAATATTATAATTTTATTAATATATCTTAGTGTAAAATTTTAAAAAGTAGCTGTCAAAGTCGTATATCGAAGATCTAAAAAATAAAAAACGTCAAGTAAAAAAGAATGAAGAGAGTATGTGTTTTAGAAAGAACATATAAAAGGTGATGGCATGATCATTTAATGAAATAGAGGTTTTACTTGCCCATTAGGAGTTGACCCTTGTTGTTACTTTCTCCGGCCACTAATTAAACATGATTAATTAGTCCTATGATACTCTCCAATAGCTCTAAGCTAAGAACATGCTGCTCATGGGAAAGTGTGATGTTTGTTCAAAAGTGGAAGGCTAATATATTGTTTTCCCTTTCCTCAAGTATAAAACGATATTGGAGCAATAGCTTATATGCTTTTCGGTTTTGTATTTGTTAGTGTGGTTGTGCGTGTGAGGTAGGTAGCATCTAGGGCATACACAACTAAACTTTGGTCCCGCTTCAAACGGTTTTAGCTTTTGATTTTTTTAGCTTTTAGCTTATTTAAGCTAGAAACCACGTGGAACGCATCGACTTCTAATTTCAGCTTATTTGGCTTTTTTCACTTTTCTTTTTTGCCCGCATTCCTTTGCATTGTTCACGACAATATAACAGTTTTTATTATTTTTTCTCAATTTTTTTCTATTTTTTCTCAGAAAAAGCTAAAAGTCACTACAGTGCAATTTTAATCAGTGAAGCCCCCAGCTCCCAGCCAAAGCCTCTTTGAGCGCTGCCATTGAAAATAATAATCCAAATTTCACCTTAGTGGGCAAGTTTTTTTCCCCAAAATAGAGGCTCCCAAGTTAAGAAAATGTTTGTTTCAAAAGAAACCAACTTTTGTTGACAAATTAAAACACATTTGGTGTGAATAGTGACATAAAGTGTTAAATAACTCGTGTCGTCGAGTGATCCATACAACCAATCATCATAGCTAGAATAAGATCAATCATACAATTACATAATGCAAATTAGAAGAACAAATTGACATAAGATATAAGGGAGAGCACCCCTGACGATCTTCTTTATTTCAATAATTTTCTATGTACATAATAGATAGTATCTCCCTATATTTATAGTCTAGAGTCATTTTAGTATGCACCCACATCTCCTCCTTAGAGAAGAAGAAAGAGGCCAGCGGGGGCCACCTAGTACTGGCTGCACCCCTAAGGGTGCTGGTTTCACAACACACTCTCTTAGGTAAATACCGCAATATGCAAATGCCTTTCTAAAAACTCCTTCCAAAAAACCCAATGAGAAAAAAGAATAGAGAAAAAAAGTACATCGCATATGCAAGCTGTATTGCTCTAGAGTGCAACCATTTGATGTGCTTCAATCATCTTCTAGATTACTATCATTACTACATAGTATTTTGTCTTCTACTCAAAAATTATATATGGGATATTATTCAAAGAAGTGCTCCCCTGAATTTTGCACCTAAGTGAAAAAAACCTTCCAGATAACTTTAGGTAGTGATTATCAATTCCTTCTAGGTAAATCAAAATTAAGACTTTCATAGGCTAAAGTATGATGGTCAAAGTTTAGTATGATGGTCAAAGTTTACTACATCTGTTGGAATTTTCATGTTCCAATGTCGTAATCACATTTATTAAAAATAAAACATAAGTAATGATATTGTGAATAAATCTACTAGATTATCATAATATTTAGTCTTGTAGACACTTACACACTATTCTTCCTGAGGCTATGAGGATAGAATAATTTGGGAGGAATGTGCTTAAAAATTTCAAATAGACATTATTTAACTATGCAACACAAGCAAATATTTGTTCTTACAGAGGACTATGGGGTGAAGCCATTTGCAATATCACATACCTTTTGAATATAACTTATCAAGCCTATTTATTTGGGTTAAATACTTTGCAACTTTATTTGAGTGGATTTGATAATTACAACCAATTATTCTATTTTGCAGAATTATAAGAATTGCCTTATACCACTATAGAGTAAGTTATAACCAATCTAAATTTGGCGTTGAGGGGATAAATCAAATTACTATTATCACCAATGTATTTCATACCTTCATAGTACTAGAGGAAACAACCACTTCCACAATCTTCCTCGTGGAGATACACTTATAAGTGCTTATATGACACATTTCTGGTCTTATGATTTCTCATTTCACTCTCAGGCTTATATGGATCTTTATACACTTTAACGGATTATACAATCATTGGTGTGATTTTAGATATCGACTGGCAAGTTACTTATTGACTTATTCATTCAAAGAAAATGCTGAGAGACTATGTAAGATGTCACTTGTCAATATGTGATGAACAATTGGCATATTTGTTGAGCTAAATTTTGGTTGTGCAATAGAACCTTAATTTTCAGTGTTGCTGGCAATCAATTGGTCTAATCGATTTGTAGGATCAGTCAGATAGCTAGGCAGTGGTAGTCTGATCGCCCTACAAGGCCAGCCAAACTAGCCAAGTGAGTCTTGCGCTAAAACTACATAGGATGATCTGACCGACATGGGATGAGCAGTCAGACTGACCCACATATCTTTTGTTGATTTTTGGGGATTCTAGACTAAATTATTATGTGAGATTGTTTGGGGATGAGTTTGCACTAGCTCTAACTAGAAATTGAGTTGTGAGTCAAAACTAGATAGAAAAATACCAAAATTCCCAAGAGGGTCTTCTGGTGGACGTAGGTGGTTTGACTAGGGCAGCCTGACCGACATGGAGTCGACGACTAGATCGGACCCAACATCTAACTAGTTGTGTAACAGCGGTTAGACCGGTAGGGTTTTGGTGTTCTAGGAGTTTTGGGTGATTTGATCTTTTATTCGATGGTTTTTTTATTCTAATAATCTTCTTTGTACATAATAGATAGTATCTTTTCCATATTTATAGTGTAAATTTATTTTGGTACACGCCCAATCTCCGTTTGAGAGAAGAATAAAGAAACCGGCAGGACCCATCTATAGCATGCAATAATTCTACAGTACTCTAGAATCTGTAATTTGCAAAATAAATAAATAATCCATGTGCCGGCGCGCGCGGCCTCACATGCGTGCAGGACTTATGGCTCAAAAGACGGGCACGCAGAATCTTTGCGTCTGTGGAAAATTAGCTGAAGCGCACATGCATGTAGAGCTATATGTTTATGCGTACGTGCTCACATGTCCCTACTAGCCGTGCGTGCATGAGCTAGCTAGCGGCTACGGGCGAGGCACATGCAGCGTTGGATATTATTGCCTCGTTGCTTTTTCTTATATTTTTCTGAATAAATAAATAAAATAATTTTTATTATCGTTTTAAAGTGGTTTATCGAATAGTATTTTCGAAAAAGCTTATCAATTTATCAACATTTGATTCGTTCGTATAAGTATTTGTGTTAAAGTCAAAAATCATCAGACGTAGCAAAAAAGAACACACTCATTTACACGCATTACGCATTATTATCCACTTCCCGTCAAAGATTGGTATGTGCTATAGACATGTTTTTGGGTTACAGTTGATGTTTTTTACTGTAGTTTATTAGTCTAATGAATAGTGATTATTGAAAGAAATTGAAACCAAAAGATGACTGAAAAGTCAAAAAAAATAGGTCTATATAGAGAGAACTTAGTATGAGCCTATTCATTCTGGTTTTGTTTTTTAATAATTTTTGGTTTTTAATTGAAATTGTATTGTAATAGTTGTTAGTTTTTTTAAATCTATTGATCAAGGTAAAAAAAAGACTGTGATCGACAAAAGATCGTCAAGCAGGTCCCCCATCGATGATCGGCTAGGCCGAGATGGGCCGGGCACCGATCCCGAGGCACTGATCATCTAGTAAAGATGGGCGGATCGATCGATCGATCACGCAAGGCAACCGTTGGCGAAAGAATACCTGTCGTAAACGGGAAGCTCTCCGCGACTTTCGCTTTGATCAAAAGAGCACCCTGCGCTGCACCGCACGCATGTACATGCACTGTACTGTACTGTGTACCACGGCGACGCGAAAGTTTGGGCTCGTGGTGGGATCGGACCGATCGCATCGCATCGAATCGGATTCGATCCTCCCATCATCGCATCGATCTCTGCCCTGGTTTGGTCTGGTCAGGTCCAGGCCAGTTTGTGGGGGCACTCACGGCTTCGGTTTCTGGTTTTCAAAAAATCATTTTAAACATGTTTTTTGTTTTTCTTTTTATTTTTATATTATCTGTAAAAAAATATAATAATATTTTTAAAATTAAATGACTTAAAAATAATAGTTATAGTATAATTTTAGCTAAAATCCAGTTAAAAATCATTTAGTCACAACCGAAAGTTAGGAGCAAAATTCAGTTGGAGCAGGGTTATTTTTAGAAGTTGCGAGGCCGCGACACAGGAACCCAGAAAAAGATGAAGCCGCGCGGTCGCTGGATGACACGTGGGCCCGCGTTGTCATTGTCGCGTGCAGTGCAAAGCTGCGGTACGACGCCGCCTCAAAAGGCTCGTAGGTAGGGATTTTTTTTTCGTTCCTTCTTTCTTTCGGATGGAAGGCTTGCGTTGCCAGGATGGTCGTGGTGGCGTCTGCCACCTTGCCTGCCACGCGTGATCTCCTTCCCACGTGTGAGCCTACTACTTCTACTGCTGCTATCGAGTACGCACTTGCCTTTATTTTTCTTTTAGCTTTGTTCCTGTGAGAACCTACAAAAAACACCTAGTGGTACAAGGAGAAAAAAAAAGGGCATTCCACACAGTAGCGGAGGCAACTACTACTCCAACTCTACAGCTGCAGTGACGTACGAGCCGCCATTTCTGTAACCTAAGGGACGGTCCTGATCGAATGTATCTGTACTGGGCAGTTCGAACGGAAATAGTAGTACTAGTAATTTAGTATCTTCTATTCAACTTACATCTTATGGTATCTTCTAAATAAATAAATAAAATATTTTATATTTTCTTTGAAGTGATTTATCGTAACAATATTTTTAAAACAGTTTATTGATTTATTGGTATTTAATTTATTCAAACAAATACTTTTGCTAAGAACAAAAGCTACTAATCACAACTATAAACCACCACCAGCCACGGTAGAAAAGAACCCACGGCAGCTGAGCATAGCGCGAATAGTGTAAGGTTTTCTTGTAAGAATCTCGGGTCATGCATGCGGTTCTACACGTACAGTGTCTGCGTGCGCTGTAGCATCGCGCCAGATCCGGAGCGCTATCTCACCGGTCCGCTCCCTTCCGGTGTCTTGCATAGCCGAAGTTTCTGACAATCTTGGAGATTAGCTGGCTGGGTCGACTGTCTGTGCACACAGTGTATCTATCTGACACTGACACTGCACGTCCTTCGATCGACACGGAGGCATGGCCTTCTTCATTAGCGACTTTTGGTAACTTCCCTTGCCGACGCAACGCATAAAAAGTAGTATAACAATGCTACAGCATTCTTTCTACTAGCCTACTATTATGCGAAAGAACACATTCGTAATCTTAGGGGTAATCGTTTTAGCGATGATTTTTGGTTTTTGGTTGAAATTTCATTGTAGCTGACTTTTTTTTACTGTAGCTGAGTTAGTGGATAGTGTAGTGAATAGTAAAAAAAAGCTGAAACTAGAAGCTGAATCCGAAAAAAAGCTAAGCCCATCACCCCCTTAGAGGTATACGTAGCTTAGCAAGTATGGCAACGGGAGACTACTGTCCCTTTTCTTACAGGTTTTTGATTTCTCTACAAATCAGAATAAACAAGTGATTTCTTGACACGCATTTTCCAAACGATTAAACTGTGTAGTTATTCAAATCGACAGGCACGGTGAAACAGAACCAAAAATTCAAAAATTTACAAAAAACTTTGAATTCTTAATTTCTTTGGTTCTTGCCTTTCCCAAGCCCAGCCCAGTCCAAATTCGCTCTTAACCCAACCCATCCCGACCCAGTTCACTGTCCAAACCACCTTCAATCGGATATTTCTGCGCGGTCACTGTTCATCGTCTGAAAATATCGTCGCCGCTACTGATTTTCCTCGACCGCCTGTGCCCAGCTGTCCCTCTCGCCGCTATCTTGCCCTGACACCGTCCTAGAGACCGTACACATCAGTTATCTAGCCCCTATCAGACCTTAATTGCGCCCAGGCCGCGCGTCGCACCGCTCGGACAAGAATTCACCACCGCCGCTTGAATTCTTCTCCCTGCCGACCTCGCCCTCTCTTAGCCGACCTGAGCAATTGCAGGCGCCTTGACCACCACAACTTACTCCCCAAGAACTCCAGAGACTTCCCCCTGCCAGCTAAACCCCCATTTCCGCGAATTCCCGAAGCCGCTGGTTTTGCTTCCTGCCGCGAGTTCCAGGGCACGCCTTTACTCGCCATTCGCGGCTATAAAAGCCCCGGCACCCCTTCCATCGTGAAGCATGAGTGCACAGCCACACCACTGCGCAACTATTTGCTCCCAAGCTCGCCTTGTCAACCGCAATCGCCAGGAAGCCCGAGGTAAGCTCAAAACCTCAATCTATTGCCCTAGTCGATTAAATTCCAATTGCGTTCGCAGGTATCTTCCTTAAGCCCCTAGGAGCACCCTCGAAGCAATCCCTTCAGCTCCCATGGCCCCTAGTGTCGTGCCCATGAGTGTCGTCGTGCGGCCATGGATAGCCGCCGTGGGTAGCCCAACCCCGGCCTTCCCCAGCCAAACCGATGCCTCCCTGAGGTTCCCCAGACCCCCAAGATGCTTACTTGCGAATGCTCTCGTTCCCTTGGAGCTCGAAACCCACCGACGCCATTAAAAACCGCACCGAAGAAACTTCATCGCCGGCGAGATTCCGGCCATCCCCGACCCCACCCAAGGCCAAAAATGGAACCTCCTCATCCCCATGAACACGCCTATACCTTCGGTTTCGGTTGCAATGCCCTGTAGCTCCCGGAATCATCAAAACTTCGTTTCCCTGTTTCCTGCTACAGTAATCGCGCGGGGAAGATGATGATGAACAGTGCCATCTCGGCACTGTAGCAATCGGATCCGCCATGAACAGTACCCACACCCGCTTTAAACAGTGTAGACCCGCAATGAATACTAAAATACCCGTTATTATTCATCCGAACCCAAAAATACAAAATATGTCCGTTTCGAGCCCGTGAACCCATTTCCGAGGTCCGTTTCCCCATACCGGACTTCTAAAAATCCAAAACCATTAAAGAGCCACTTAAAACCCTAAAATCGACGCAACCCAAAAATCCTTACCGTTCACCGAAACCCTAAAAATGTATATGTTCATTTTAATCACTCTAAACTCGTTGTTGCACCTTGCCTTATTTCCCCGACACCAATAAAGTCCAAGACCGCTGAAATGCCATCCGAAACCCTAAAGCCAAAATCGGCCCCAGACTCGTATCGTCCGCCGAAACCCTAAAAACACTCATACCCCTTTAATTGCCGTGAGCCCGTTACTGCCACTCCCCACTCTGTATTATTACCCTGACATCGATAAAATCCGAAACCATTAAAATATCATCCAAAACTAATGTAGACCCAACTCTTATCGATTTTTTTTGAAACCAGCTAAATATATGTTTGTACCGGCTCTAACCATTCCGAACCATAAAATATATTTCCCTTTTGGTTTAACCTAATTATACTCAACCAAAACCCTAACCCAATGACAGCTTGAACCCGTCTAGTATAACCTTCGTCATCGATATACTTAGAACCCTGAAAACATAAAGCATACCTTTAATCGTCCCGAAACCACTAAACCTAAACTCAATGTCAACCAGCCAAACCGCTCGTCACGTAAACCCTAACCGCCCGACCCTATTTTCATTTTGTTCTTTTGTTATTTATTTATCTTTTGTTCCCAGCTTACATTCTGCAAAGCAAGGAATTTGTTCGTCTTTTGCGTTAGCGTACGGACCCTCTCAAGTCAGACGTCGAAGGATCGACAAGAGTAATTAAAGAAGACAGAAGACAAGTCACATGTTTTTGAACATATTGAACCTACATTCTGTTAATCATTTATTTATCAATATTTTTATTATGTTATCTTTACGCTGTTATTTTATGTACAAGTAATGTTCAGAATGACATATTATTAGTTATGTCCTACCACCTGAAAAGCCCAGTGTAACTTAATAGCCACATTCACTTTGACAAGACTTAGTTACATAAAATAGTACATTATTAACATGTCAAAGTAGTGTAGGAATCACATTTTATACTGTTAAGATTTATGATTTTGGTCTAGAATTTTAAAAAGTTGAAACTAGGGTAAGTGAGGATCGCAGAAATGGATCCGAAGACCTTATCCTGTGGTAGAGGCTGGCATTGGATTGGTGGCAGTACAGTGGGTACTGAATCTGGGTTTGTGCATGGATGATGCCTCGGGTAAAAATGTAAGGATTAGACCCTTATACTGAATAGAAGACATAGTAACCGCCCAACCACAAGCGTTGACTTGGTCAAACCTGGCTTAGTAACTGCTCAACTTCAATCGAACCTCTGCAACTGGAAAGGGGGAGTTGGAGGGAGAGTCTGTATGGGAGGTGGTTAACCATACAACTGTAGGACTGCGACGATCGGACGAGATCCGTGGGGTCATCCGAGCTTGTCGAGATTAAACACCTACTGGGCAGAGTCTACACAAAGAATTGAGCAGTGAACATCCTTGTTGTCTTAACTCTTTAGCGGGAGTTAAGGGATCTTGTCGGTAAAGCAGGGCAGCTTTGCAAAACTATAACAAATGGTATTCGAATACGCCGTGCTTCCGGTTAATGAAGCTGTGTTTATTTGGGTGATTCCATCAATGAAGCATAAGTATATTTGAAAAGGTTTTGGTAAAATGAAGGAATTGGTAATCAAGCTTAAAAACCCCTAATTATTAAGAAGTTTTTGGTTTTCTTGGTTTAAACTCAAAATGTTTGTGAAATAAAACTGCATCCACAAAATATATTAAAACCCCTATAATCCTATTCGTTGAAATCCCCTGCATGTAATTATATAGCACCTCCCTATGTGACTTGTTGAGTACAGTTGATTGTACTCAGTCTTGCTACATTTCCCCCACTACAGAAGTAAGAAGAAGGCAGGTTGTTACAAGTTTCGTTTTAGGGTTACGACCATACTTGAGTGTTCTTGTGGGAGTTCTTCAGTTCTTCTGATTGTAAGTTATGTTTTTAGCTTAGACGTCATAAAATTTATAAAATTGACTGTTAGGTCTTTAATTTCATTTCTCTAATCCCTTTTAACTGTTCGTAAGCAGATTTGATATTACTGTAGTCCACAACAGAACTCCTAAGCTGTTATTGAATATTCAACGCTCATGTTCTTAAAAATAAGGGTGTTACACACGGCCTCATCATCGGAAGCAGCTGATCCTGCTTGGTTTCGGCAACGGACGCTGCGTGAAATTTGCGAGGAAGGCGGCTTTTTTTTAGTATTTCACGAGGGCGGAATGAAGGCATTCATTGATGGAGAAGGTGCATCACATTAAAAGAAGACAAGGCTGATCAGTGATCATACGAGGCGACAGCGGAATGCCCATGTAGCAATAAAAGAAGCAGGTCGGGGGCGTGGGCATCCACGCGACCGATCGACGCGGTAAAGATGACACACTAAACGGCAGCGATTTTGGCAGCCATTCATCCCAATCATTTCGATTTTAGCTTCTAACTTTTAGTTGACTATTCTTTAATTTTTTTATATTTTATATTTTTTGTTTTTATTCTTTTGTATTGTCCGTGAAAGACTAACTTTTTTATTTTTTAAATTTTAATTAGACTAAAAGAGCTATTAGTAACTACAATGTAAAATAAATCAGTTATAGTGAAAAAATCTTAAATCAAAAAAAAAACCAAGTTAAGCACCCTTACAAGGCATGAGGGGGGGACCTGCCTGTCTCCTTGGGCCCACGCCATCGCCATGCATGAGTTCCGATTGCATTCTGAGAATCCTCAGGCTTTGGTTTTATGGAGCTTGTCAGCATGCATGTAGAAGCAGCAGCAGGTAGCAAGCATTGAAGAGAAGTTGGTTTTTGAACCTCGAATTTGCTTTAATGGAAGGCATGTGGGGGCGTGAATGGGCTCACAGCTCCGGACACAAAAAGGCTGGCTTTTGGCTCATGAGCTCTTCATGTTCATGCCTGTCTCAGTGTGTACCACCTGCACTAGCAGTGGTACTGTCTTCAGAGGCCCTGTTCTTGCTGTGCAGGCTGCAGCGTGGCCGGGGAACCTGCTTGATCATTTATGGTTCTCACAGTTCACAGTAAGCCTTGTCATTTTGGTTCATCTCGAACCATAACAGCAGAAACCCGCACGGGTATAGCAACATCTTCCAATAGAAGTTGAGAAGAAATTAGATTTTTATTCTCGAGAAGGGAAGAACCAGTCTCAATTATTTTGGCGAAGAGGGCCAGTGATCGTACAAGTTACAGGTCGCCTTATTCTTCTTCAATTTCACACATTTAAGACCTTCTGTCTGGGTGCAAACTACAGACAAGGGTGGGCCCATACATCTCTCACGAACAAAGTACGAAGCCAGATCATGCCTAGTCGAGCGATGAAGCCAGGCTTGCTACTGAGAACCCGATCTCTGGACATCTACCAATTGATAAAGATCTCCACGTCGTTGATATTGCAGAGGAAGAAATTGCCTGAAGAAAATTTTGGTCAAGCTGTTAGACCAAAGGTGAAATTAGCCGGCGCTATGGAGAAAGCATAAGATTTATTCTGCTTACCGTCTCTGCTCAATCAAAGAATAATCAATTTCTGCTATTATAGTTGCCTCCTCATGCTCAGTTGTCGCTATCACCTCCCCAAACTAGCAATAAAATGCCAACAGTTACATATGAGATGACCATACCTATGCGAGTGTAGAATTTTCAGATTGTTCAGCATATGAAATAATGCGGCTCAAGGCAAAATTACAATGGGTTGTATAGCAGTTAGATAACTATTCCTTGTGTCAGTGCTGAGTTTAAGTCTGGTGCACAACAAATCTTGAGGCTCCTAACAGAACAACAGAAGACATGGCATCTTAAAATCTCAAGTCAACTTACAGGTCCAACAAGGGTGGAGTGTCCCCAAGCAACATAACCTGCACTGGTATCTCGAGCTGGAGCACAGGTTGCCACAAAGAGCTGACAGAAAAATGGTCGATTACTATTGGGAAAAAAAAACAAAATTGGCATCGAGAATGGTGAGTTTCTGTAGAGACATGAAGGCCAACACATTAGTGTTCCACATACCTGATTGTCCGCAGCCCTGCCATGAAAAGGATAATATAATCAGTACAGAAGCAAAAGAAAGAGATGATGTAATAAGTAGGAGAGAATTTGATGAAAGAATTGAGTTTTCGACTACATTTGAGCATATTTTAGAAGTCAATTACCATCAATAAAAGTACTGGCCATTTTTGCTCATTATGTATCCTCTGCATCATTATCATATCTCTAGGTTCAAATAATTCAGAAGATGCAGTACCTTGCCCTTTGAAGCAACTCCCAATGCAATGGGCCAGTAGTCATGTTGAATGCACCAGGATAGCATAGCAAATGAGCACCTGCAGTCAACAAACGAGCATTAGTATATTTTGTCATTTGCATGTTTTTTCACAAGATCCTAAAAAACAGTACGCTGTATGATTTATGTTAATAGTAACTAGAAACCTAAAAGTGGCGAGCAAACACAACAACATGAGATTAGATTTTACTACGAGTTTCTGTGACCTAAGAATGTGACCCATTATACACATACATAGTATGTTAGCAGCAGCCATGACCCAAATGTAGTGGTAAATGCCATAGCATCTTGCAGAAGTATAGCTATGCAGTTGGATTAAAAGTAACTTGAGATGACAACACTAAACAAAATACTAACAGATAAATCATGCATCCCTTGGAACTGTAAAAATAGGATAAGAGGAAATTATACCTCTTGCAGCATACAACATTGCCAATTCCTGGAAACGGATATCATAGCAAATGCCTATACCAATTCGGCCTACATCTGGAAACAATTAACACTATTAGAATATATGCAATAAAAATAAAATAGTAGTGTTGGATTGAGAAAAAAAATCACAACAACGATTACTTGAATTCAACTAACTACAGGAAAATGCAAATGAAAAATAAGAGAGTAGCACTACAAGAACAACAAAAAAAAAACACATGACAGAAAATGTGCTTCACTTCATCAATGGGATAAAATGATACGAAGCGAATGCTTAAATAACACATCCAAAAGAGAATCTTAAAGTCAAGCAACATTAACAGACTATATGGAAAGGTACAGCTTCACCATAACGATTCCAATCATTAAACAAGCGTTCTCTTTGTAAAACTAAATTCAAATGACCCTAACAAAATTTAGGGATGCATGGACGGCCTTATGGTTTGAGAACTATCTTAATCCTAGCATGCTTCACTGCAGCAGACTAATAAGTCAAACCTGTATCTACAATAGTAAGATCCTGCCCAGCAGTAAGAGTCTTTGATTCCTTGAATGTAATCTTTCCTGGAATATCAATGTCAAAAAGATGGATCTGCATTCATGAAAATTTTCATTGTTGCGGCTTATAACACACTCAGAAGGAAATACTTTATTAATAATATTAATCAGAATTGTATAAAAATGGAGCTGGGGTGCTAACCGTTGGTTCCAAAAAAATAATATTAGTGGAAGAAACTAAACTAATTAGCATGCCACAAATAAGATGGAAGTAAACTAACCAGCATGCCACAAATAAGGCATAAGTGATCAAATCTGTATTCTTGTGAAACCATGGTACTATCACATTCATTGGAAGAGCATCACAGTACCACTTGGCATCATTGAGGTACTAAGGGGTAGTGTAATGGAGAATTGGAGTTAGTATTAATTAGTTTTACATAATTCTCTATAATGTTATGCACATTTAGTGAACATGAATCTGAGCATGTTGATAGTAATAGAATACCGAGCCTCCTGGACAGACTGTGTTTCTCTGAGACATAGTTTGCCAGGGGGCACAGTTTTCAATTACTATTGACATGCTCAGATAAATGTGTCTTCAGCTACTATATAAATATATTAGTTTACAGAAATAAGTTTCCAACTGTACCTTTCTATGTTTACCCTTAAGCTTGCCATCTGAACCAAAGACGCAGCACGTATTGTACAAATTGTTACCAGAACGTTCTGATATGGACCCACCAACAAGAGTAATTTGCAAGCTGCGAGCAACCTCTGACATCATTGAAAATGAAGGAGCTGCACCGCCACCAGCTTCAATGTCCTCGGCGTACTCTGGAAAGCTATCATTTGAATATGGACCGTTCCATATCTCCTACAAGAATAAAAACAAGAAACTGCAACAGGTGAAAGGTAATAAAGCAGCATAAGTACAGGTACATTTCTGACAGCCTCATAAACAGGAAGGTGGCCTAGATTATCAAATCAAAATCACACATGAGCTAGCGGATGCATATTGAAGCATGTAGTACAAAGTGTGGAAAAAAGTACCATGGTTCAAAAGTCAAAACCTGTTTGAGAAGAAAATTTAAGAAACTGAAGTACTGAACTGTATTTCTGCAGCCAGTAACACTTCTAATGCAATGATTCTTGGCTGGGGAATAAAAGTAATGGGCACAGCTACCCACAAGTGAATGGTGCCAAAACCTATTTATGTTGTATTGTCTTTTGACAATTGACATAAAAAATAACAACATTATACCACAAATTTAAAATTTGGCCCATGGCCAAAGAGATGCTAAGCCCTCAGGCCTCAATACCACAATGTTGACAAATGATAACTTTTGGAGTACTTGTAACCACCAACATCAATCAAGATTTAACAGAATTAAACTAACGCATGATTTGACATAGTGAGCCTGCACCCTAGTGCAATCAAACTTTTACAGTACATCTCAACATCACAGCTAGTTATGTCTAATATTCATCTAAATATTACAATTCTTTAGGAAAGTCATACTTGATAGACTGAACAAGTATTTCATGAGCAGTAAAACACTGTTAACATACTCAACTAATCAAAAGTATTGTGCATTTCTTCTATATGTATGCTCGATCAATTATGAAAAAAAACTAATCGAAAGGTATTCCCTAGTTCACAAGGTGCTAATACCAAGAAAGCACCGATACGGCACTATAGCGTCGTACCCGTACACGATACGTATCCAATACGGCCCGATATGCGGCGATACGGTATCGGTGGAGTATCGGTGAATTTTGGCCGAAAAAAATTAAAAAATACACCGATACGTGAGCGATATGGCGGGATACGTGAGCGATACGGCGGCCCAACTCAATTCCGGCCCAAATGGAGACGGCCCAGCAAGATGCCCAACGGGAATAAAACCATCGCCTCGCTCCCGTCGCTCCCGAAGCGGCGAAAAAACCTAATCACGTCGCTCCCCCCAGCAGATCCGCGTCGATCCCGCTGGCTCAGACTCGCCGCCATCGCCGAGGCCACCGCCATCCGCCGCCGATCCCGTCGCCTCTCCAGGCTCGTGGTGATCCGCCGCTCTCTCGTCCGCCGCATCGCCGGAGGCCACCGCCATCCGCCGCCGATCCTGCCGCTTTCCACCGTGGTGATCTGCGCCTCTCCTCGCTGCAGTCACCTGGAGGTCGCCGATCCCGTCGCCTGGAGGTCCGCTGCCTCTTCCTCGTTGCAGCCACCGCCCCGATCCTCTCCTCGCCGCAGTGAATCGTGATCGTGAGTTAGCCGATCCCGATCCAAACTGTTGTGTATTACCAGGTGATGAACTGATGAATTGATGATTGATTAACTGATGATTGATGAATACCTGCTTCAATCGACAATACTTATTACTTGTTGTGTATTACCGTCTTATGCTCATTAAGTGTAGTAGTGCTACATTTGTTATTTGCACCGTGGTAGTAATGCTCCATTTCTATCGTGGTAGTAGTGCTTGACTGTGTTTATCAATCAAATTTTCAATGTTACATTTTGTCATATAGGGATGGCAAGTGCAAATACTCCAATGGATAACACTGGTACTGGTGGTAGTAGTGTCAATTCCTTTGCTCCAATAGAGAATGATAACCATAGATTTCCCCTATGGAATCATGTTAAAGTAATTGAAAAAACCGGTGGTCAACTTGGAGGAAATGCAAAATCAGAATGCCGATATTTTGGTCACATTATACCTGGGAGCTATTCTAGAGTGAAAGCTCATTTGTTGAAGATTTCAGGGCAAGGTGTTAAGGTACAATCACATCTTTTGGACTCCATGTGTTGTTCACACATTGAACTTGGCATTGAAGAATATATGTTCTGCAAGGAACAATGATGGTGAAAATGACGAACTCATGTGGATAAGTGAGATTGCAGGGGATGCCATTATGATCAAGAATTTTATCATGAATCACGACATGAGATTGTCAATGTTCAATGAGTTTAGTAAGCTCAGGTTTCTTGCTATTGCTGATACACGATTTGCATCTGTAATTGTCATGTTGAAGAGGCTTCTTCTTCTCAAGGAACCACTTGTGCTAATGATTGTTAGCGACAAATGGGCTGCATATAGGGAGGATGATGTCGGCATGAAGGAAAGGAGCTGCATGAAGATTCTATCTTTTATAACATTGTTCATGCCATTTTAGTAGATCGGTGGGGCAAAAGCAATACCCCTCTCCATTGTTTAGCACACTCATTAAATCCGAGATAAAAATCCACTATTCTTTCCTTATCATTTCATCCCTACTTTCTTCACTTGATATTTTTGATTTGTCATTTATGTCTTCATAGATACTATAGTCCGAATTGGCTTTCTCAAGCTTCTAACCGTGTACCCCCCATGAGGACATTGAAATTTCAGAAATAAGGAACAAATGCTTTCGAAAGTTTTTTCCTATTGCCGAGGACCTGAGAAAAATTAAGCAAAAATTTGCAGATTTTTCTCTCTTTGGGAAAGGCTACGATGATCTATTATTTACTTGTTCACTAATATGAGGTCATACTTTTGTTTGTCTAGGTCAAACCATGGATTACAAGAAATCTTGCAACTGGGATTAAGAGTTGTGAAACTACCAACTACCAAGTGGTATGACATTCAAACTTTGCAATTTTTATTTTCTTTCATTACTAGCCAAGTATTGATAAAATGATAGTTATACCATTGGAAACCTGTTTACAATTTGTTTATTTTCAATATACACACACACACACACACACTTGCCGTATCGGCGTATCCTTGTTTTTGAAAAATATCGTATCGCCGTATCCGTATCGCCGTACCCGTATCGCGTATCGGTGCATCCTAGGCTAATACTACCGATAGGAAACTGCTACACTATCAATATGTAAGTTTAGAATGACCCAAGCAAGAAAATTCACAACTATCTATACCTGCATGTTAACACTGTTAAGACTGCCTAACAAATAACACATTGAGATGGATCCACACCACACATGACCTGTACTATGTGGCTGGTTCTAACTTTAATCTGCTCCAACCTAAATGAATTTTCCCTAGACCTCAGCCACATATGTCTATGATGCATGTTGGCTTGAAAATAGAGGATCTTTCTAATTTCTATCATGCACAGTCCACCCATTAGGCCCAGGAACACATTGTCACAGGAAGGGGCGGCCGAGTCAAACAACAATCACAGCATCTGACATCCAGGCATCGTATCATGTGCAAACCTGAACTAAGAAGGGCATGCAAAGTTCGAACATGGGATGTGAGATGTGATTGACATATCGGAGTTAAACATGCGCATGCTATAGTCCAGTGAACCCTACCCCCGAGTCCAATCCTCTGCCACGGAGCATAACAATGCTACTCACGCTTGAATCTTCTACAATCACCGCTCAATCTATGCAAACGACGCTACTACCGTATGCTCCTACCTGCAAATACTCACGGAATCATGACGCCATCACTCCTAATCCTCAACGCCTCCCCACTCCAAAGCCAAATGGAAATTACTACCGAAAAAACAGTAGATAGCAAAGCTTCTTGGGCACTCACCGGGAGGAGCACGAGCTTGGCGCCGTCGGCCGCTGCCAACTCGATGGCGGCGCGCGCGCGGGCGATGTTGCGAGCCTTGTCCGCCGTCACAGAGATCTGGCACAGCGCCACCTTGAACTGCGCCCACAGAACAGAACCGAACCCCCTCAGATGAAACCCCGACCCGACCCAAAACCACAGAAATTCACTCGAACCGGGAAGTGCGTGACCTTGGAGAGTGGCGGAGCCGGGGGCTCGACGGCGGGGGGCGAGCGCGCGGCCTCAGGGCGGAAGGAGGAGGAGGCCATCGTGGCGAGGCGGCGGCTGCAGAGCGGGAATTGGAGGGAGGGGAGGCGGGTGGGGCTGGAGCTCCGGAGGCGGGAGGAGGCGAGGAGGGAGAAGGCCGCGGATGTGGCTGCGGCTCTCATGGGGGGTGGATGCGTGCTGTAGGGTAGCGTGGAGGCGTGAGCCGTGACGGCGACCGGAATCTGGGAGGGAGTAGGTGGGAGTGGCTGAGAGGGTTTCGGCTGGCGGTTGGTGGGACCCGGTGGTCAGTGTAATGTTTGGCTATGAAGGCACTTCTCGTGCTGTCGTGCTTCGTTCAGTACGAGCAGGCGCCTTCCGCTTGTGACGTGCGGTTGCGACAAAAGATTTCGGGGCCAGTAGGGACGATCAATCTAAGCCATTCATATTGCTTCCAATCGGACGGTTCACGCAGCTTAAGCCCGTTCAATTCAACTGCAGCTCTTTTTAGAAGTCAGAAGTTAAAATAAATATATCGATTTCTTAAATTTGGTTTTATTTATTTATTTATTTTTTTTTAATTGTCTGTTGAGATATAATAGTATTTTTAATTTTTTAATTAAATATCTTTAAAAAGATAATAGTTGCTATAATACAATGTCAGTTAAAACCAACAGCCAAAATTAGAAACCACTAAAAAAAAGCCAGAATGAAGCCGTCCAATCTCCGTCCCACATATGCTACGCACAAGCTTCCTATGATCGCTTGTTGCCACCAGTATCCGAGCTTTCTTGGGTTCTTGTTAGGTGTTCAATACTCACACGGTCAGACCTACAAAATCATACTCTTTATGCAAGAATCCAAATTTGAACCATTTCATCTGCAGCTTGATATGGCTTGTATCTCAGAAAATTCTTCAACAGAAATTAACAGACGGACCTTCCTTGAAAGAAAGGGGGAAAAAAGAGAAACGGAACCGCGGAAATTCATTGCAGCCCATGTATGGAGATACCGGACCTTTTATTTTGTACGGTCCGTAATGGTATATTTCTACACGGCGATCTTTGAAATGGCACGAAGTAAAATTTTCGTTTTTTTTTTGCTATGTACACTGTTTACTTGCCTTTCTGATGCTCTCAACTTCGGACACTATCTTTGAGGCTAACTGGCACGACACATGTTGCTTAACTGTCCTCAATTGAATGAATTGGGTCTTCATTCCTGCAATAAGCTTGGTGACACTGCTATAAGTTGTTACAGCTTGTCCATTATTGGCATCGTTATAGGCATGTTCGATTTGGTCTCTAAGCTGTCTTTCTATATTAAATAGTTTTTTATAGTATCTAATTTTTAAATAAAATATCTTTTTAAGATATAGATTTTCTAGTTGATCGTAATATATATACTATAGTAATTTCATTTATATCGGTCAAAATCACATGCGAGTGTATCTCTCTCCACAACCTTCTATATAAGTTGTTCTTATTTATAAGTTAAAACAAAAAATTATCAACAAAAGCCCCTAGATTTACCATCTTGCACCTATGTTGAGAATTAAATCTCAAGTATGTCTTTTAAGAGATTTACTTTAACTCAAGTGCTTGTACAGATTTAGTTTAATTGATGCTATAGATTGGGGCCTCCCATCTTGAGCTTTTGTCAAATTTCACAATACCGCTAGGGCCGATACACGAACTATCTAACGCCGTAGCCGCGCGCACGCGCGCTTGTCGATGAAATGAGCAGAGCCGGAGGCGGACGATGGTGGCGATGCGCCAGGCGGCGTGCCCGCTGGCCGGGGAGCACTGCTTCGCGGCGGTGCTGGGGGTCTCCGTGGCCGGGATGGTGGTGGCCAACGGCATCAACTTCCTCAACCTGTACAACACCGTGCTCATAGTCAGGCTCGTGCTCACCTGGTTCCCCAACACGCCGCCCGGCATCGTCGCCCCCCTCTGCAAACCTTTGTTTTGTTAGCAGAGTTAGTTGTAAGAGTGGGTGTTGGTGAGTATATGTGGTTCCAGTTCCTGCACCCTGATATCCAACGCCTGAGCTGTTAATCTAACTTTGCCAACAGAGTTGAGCATTTGCCTTCGTTCTAAAAAAAATACCTGTTTTTCGGATGCATGTTCCAAATCTGCTGAACTACCATCACTAGTTGCTTTGATCCTTTGGGTAACTTCTCAAATGTTGTTGCGTGCGGTGCAGCGCAATATGTGACCCGTACCTGAACATTTCCGCGGCATCATCCCGCCGCTCGGGGGGACGCTGGACCTGTCGCCCATGCTCGCGTTCCTGGTCCTCAACGCCTTCTCCAGCACCGCCGCGGCGCTTCCGGCGGAGCTCCCCAACCCGGCGGCATCAAGCGGTGCTTCTTCGTCTGGCTCGGCGCACCCCGACCTCACCGCGAATCAGAGGAAATGGATGCGGAGAGTCCGCTCCGGAAGATCGCAGGAAGAAGATGATGCTCGCAAGGCTTCTACTCTGTCAGTGCCTTGTTGCCGGAGATTACGGTCTGCATCAGACGAAATCCCTGCAATCACCAGGGCATCCTACGCGATTCGGCCATCAAATTAACGCGAACGCTCATTCGGCATGAGGAATTCTTTTGGTTGCGCTGCTTAAAATGTGTTGCTTTGGTGCGGAATTCCCCTGAGGCCTGTGTTTCCTGAATGCATGCAGGGTTTGCTTCCCTGAATCATGCCTGTGTTCCCCTGTGACCTGCTTCACTGTAACGAGTGATGACATGTTCCGGTCTTTGACTTTCTTGATAGCGTGTACGCTCACTGTTTACACATCGCAACATGCTTACGCGCGCGCGGGTTCATCTAGTTTTATTGTACAGGTCGGTCAGAACGGTGGCCGACGGAGGTGGAGGAGAGGAGGTGTGCAACCGCGCATGTAGTGTAGCGCTTGACCTCCGTTCAAATGGGCTCGCTGCTTGTGACTTTTCACTTTAGCTATAGGGTCTGTTCTTTTTGACTGCGGTTTATGATTTTTAGCTGAAATTTTTGAATTTTAACTGTTTGTGACAGAGATTACGGAGAGAGAGATACTCGCTTGCGATTTTAGATGGTACAGATATTGGACTTTTAACGTGTACTATAATTAACATGTAGACTCCATCTTAAAAAAAATACTCCGTTTGAAAGTTAGGTACTGTAGCAAAAACCAAAAGCCGTTTTGAGAAGCTGAAAAGAACAGGTTTATAGTATCTAGTATTTAAAGAGTACATCTTTTTAAGATAAGACATACTGGTTGATTGTAGTACATCTTTTTCTTCTAGAAAAGAATTGAAGATTCCATCTCAAAAAAAGGGGGAAAGAATTGAACATTATTATCCACATTTAAATTTGTCGATCGCTCTGTTCTACCTTTTAGTTATACATGGAAGAAGGCGTTACTATCTGCGGCACATGGTTTACTACTTCGTGTACTGATACCAGCAAACACTCCTTCCAGTTTTTGCGGCAGTGTATTATACGAAAGTTTTATTGGCGCAGCAAGTGGTAGTTTACAACCTAATTTACAGGAACAGGAGTGAACAACTTCAAACATTTTCATATCTATTGAGGGTGAATTTCTGCAACTCTGGATGGGCATCTTCAGTCATGATCGACTCGATATACTAAGCTCGGGAATGCTCCCTGTGGATTTTTCTGCTCCCGAACAAAAAAACGCTCTTACACGGATCACGATTCAGGACAGAGCTGAACCAACCGACCATAGTGAACTATTGATGATGTTGGTTTGAAGGGGACTTGTGAGATGCAAGTAAGAACTCTAAGACGACCTTGTTGAACCGATCCGGGTCCTCCATTTGAGGCACATGGCTCGTTCTCTTGAAAACTTCCAATCTGACGTTCTCTCCTAAGCAACTGCAACCGTCATAAGAACAAAAAAAAAAAACAAAAAGGTTATACCGCAGTTTGAGTTACAGCATGACAATTTACAGAACAGATTAACGTTCTCGGAAAAACCATGGGAATACATAGCACCATTGTGTGGATATGCTGTTCAAGGGCAGGGGTTCCATTTTATTGAAGGGATAGAAAATGATCAGAGGTTGAAGGAAAGACGTAGTACAGCTGTAATTACTGTTGTGAATGGGGAAGCTTCAGCAAGACAGATTGAACAGGAATTCACTCTTTTAGCTGGGCCTGGTTCCAACTGGAAATGGTATGCTAAACAAACTTCTACAAATCAGTTCATAATGAGATTTCCAAATGCCAGAAAAGTTAAAGAGTGGTCTCATTTCTTAGGCATGAAAATGAGGACATTACCTTCTGTTGAGATTAAGGTAGATAAGTGGAAAGCATCAGTGGGTGCTAAAGGTTCTTTACAAACAACCTGGCTTAAAGTTAAAGGAATTCCTATGGATCAAAGATCTGGAGCAACTCTGAGTTACGTTGGGTCACTAATCGGAATAACTCTCAAGATTGATAAAAATAGTATGTTTAGGTATGACTATGTGAGAATCAAGGTGGGTTGCAGAGATGTAAAGGGTGGGGTGTGAACTGTGGGGAGAACATGTAAAGGGGAAAATGCAGTGGACATTTTGTTAATCAAACGCAAAATGATTAAAAGATACTTCAAAGGGTGGGGTGTGAAGTTGTTGGAAGAAACAACGCAAAAAAAAGAGGAATTTACAAAATGAACTTGTGTATCTTGAATGTGAATAAGAAATCAGAATTTTAAATTCGGTTGAAATGGCCAGAAGGGCTGAAATCGCGACAGAATATTTTTCACAGAATTGTGAATGGAAGGAAAAGGAAGAATATAATTTTCTATCTTCATAATGGAGAGGGATTTATGAAAATCTTTTAAAACATGCAACGGAATTCTATAAAAACTTGTTTGGTCCAGCTGATGGTAACAGTTTTGAGTTGGATCAAAATTTGTGGGAAGAGGACGAAAATTGAATGGGGTGGATAATGAAATCCTTGAAAAACCTTTTGATGAAGAGGAAATAAAAAGAGCCATTTTCCAGATGGAATCAAATAAAGCCCCTGGTCCTGACTGTATTCCAGTGGAGTTTTATCAAGAATGTTGGCATATCATTAAAAAGGATTTTATTGCTGTTTTTCAAGAATTGTATGATAATGTTCTAGATGCTAGCCGCATGAATTATGTCATTATCACTCTTCTCCCTAAATTGAAAGATGCTGATACAATTAAACAATTTCGACCAATTTGCTTATTGAATGTGTGTTTTAAAATTCTGACTAAAGTTCTTACTTTGAGGATAGAAACCTTCATGGATAAGATCATTAATAAATGTCAAAATGCTTTCATTAAAAACAGAAACATTATGGATGGGGTGTTATCTTTACATGAAATTCTGCACGAAACTAGTGTGAAAAATAAAAAAGGCCTAGTTTTAAAATTAGATTTTGAAAAAGCGTATGATAAGGTGAATTGGGAATTCCTATTCTGCTATTTAAAACTTAAGGGGTTCAGTAATAAAATGTGTGGTTGGATTAAATCAGTAGTGATGAAGGGAACTTTGAGTGTAAAAGTGAACAACAAAACTGGCTCTTATTTTGTGAGTCATAAAGGTGTTAGGCAAGGTGATCCCTTGACAACTTTTCTGTTCAATATTGCTGCATATTGTTTAGCAAAGATGATATTTAAAGCTCAAGTTAATGGTCTTATCACTGGTTTGGTGCCACATTTAATTCCCAATGGGGTATCTATTCTGCAATATACAGATGATACCATTTTGTTAATGGAAAATGACTTGGAAAAGGCAAGGAACATGAAACAGTTATTATATATGTATGAAACCATGTCTGGGTTAAAAATTAATTTTCAGAAAAGTGAAGTTTTAATGATTAAAGGAGAGGATGAGGAACTCACTCAATATTTTGACATGTTCAATTGCCAAATTGGTTCTTGGCCTCTTAGATACTTTGGGGTGCCTATAGATAGTTCTAGATTACATGTTATTGATTGAAGAATCTGGAATAAAAACTTTTAAAAAGGCTTGATGGATGGCATGGTGAGTCATTGTCCATGGGTGGTAGAGTAATCTTAATAAATTCAAGTTTGAGTAGTATTCCTATATATCACATGTCTATGTATTTGTTGCCTAAGACTATGCTATCCAGGATGGATAAAATTAGAAGAAAATTTTTTTTGGCAAGGAGGTGGGAATAAAATGAAGTATCATTTAGTGAAATGGCCTTAATTTGCAGGCCCAAACAAAAAGGTGGTCTAGGCATTCAGAAGTTGTATGCTTTAAATGTTAGTCTCTTATGTAAGTGGTAGTGGAAATTGAAAAATGAGAAAGGGATATGGCAGAACATAGTTAAAGCAAGGTATTTGGGTGACAAAACTGTGAAACATGTTAAGCATAAACAGAATGACTCTCCATGTTAGTCTGATTTTCTTAAGATTAAAAGTGAATACCTTAAAGGGAGATATATGAGATGATTGTTGATGTGGTTCTGTTCCTTTATGTGAGTAATTTAATAATCTTTTTGCTGTCAGTAATGACCTTGGTCTATCAGTTCATGAGTTGGCTAGTAATTGTTGGAATTTATCTTTTAGAAGATGGCTAAATGAAGATAGATAAACCGAACTAAATTAGCTCAAAAACATTTTGTTGACTATATCTTTGGGTGTAAATGATGACAAACCTAGATGGAAATTGAATACGTCTAGAAGGTTTTCTGTTCAATCGGTTTATAAATAACTTCATAATCATCTCACTAATAATAATCTAAAATTGCTTTGGAAATTAAAGATTCCTCTTAAGATTAAAATATTCATGTGGTTAATTGGAAACAATGCCATTTTGACAAGAGATGTATTGTTAAAGAAGAAATGGTCTAGGGATCCAACTTGCAGCTTTTGCTGTGAGAATGAGACTATACATCATCTTTTCTTTGATTGTGTGGTTGACAAATATATATATGGCGTGTTATTGGATCATTTCTAGGAGTCAATTGTAGGCCTGGTTCTTTTGACCAATACCTGTGGTGGCCTAGTCATTATCTACTTGGTAAATCAAGTTTTCATATGATTGATTTGTCGGTTGTATGCTAGGCTATGTGGAAACTAAGGAACAAGACAAATTTTGATAAGAAATTGATTAAATGTTCAACTGAGATCATATGTTATATATGCACATTTCTAAAATTTTGAGCAAGACTTCACAAGAAATAGGATAAAAAGGTCTTGATGGCCGGCACTAATATACTGTATAGTGAAGCCCTTAGGATACAAAAGTGAAGAGGACACCTGAGAAGAGGAAGCTAAAGACACTCTCAAGCGCAGGATGATAGATTCAGACTTCTATGAAAAAAAAGAAAAACTGGTCTTTTGTATCTAGCTTGGTTATCAGTTTTCTTCTTTTGCTTTTTGTCGAACTACAACTGCCTTGGCTATGGTTCTCTCACTTAGGTCCCAGGTGTTGCTGTGTTTGATGCACTTTGACAGGGGACAGAGGGGAAAAACAGTAAACCTACAATAGCAACAACTAAGAAACACTAAAACAGAACTATGTAAATTCTGTTATCTTGATAATGGAATCCGAGTTTCTCGTGTGGAAAAAAATGTTCCCGGAAAAAGGAGCTTTCACGGACACGGGTGTTTGAATTGGACTTGAACAAAAGTAGGATCAACCATTTAAGGCTGCTGAGATATGGCAACTTATATACTAACCTACTAGTTTTTGAAGAGATGTGCTATAAAGATTTCTAGATGAATTTTAATTAGAATATGATTCCTACTTCACTTTAAAGGAGAGCTAAGGGGGAGCTATATAAAGCTATGATGTGCGGTCATAGAGAACACGAACCACAAACCAACCTATCCAAAGCAAGAAACATATGAGAGGATTATAAGCTAGATTATTCTTTAACACTAAATTCTTGGATAAGGCAAGAATCGGAGTCTTAAAAGGTTTGAGAGATTTTTGAAAGAACGACAATCCCTTATACTCTTTTTAGGTCGCATTTAAAGAATTTGCGGTCGGTTTCGTCAAATCTCTCTCTCATCGAAATTATTTCATCGTCATTATTTCGGTTCTCTACGAGATTTATATACTTTGTTCTTAACATTATGCATATTTATGTCGTATCTTACTATTCTGATCTGAGAGTTGCTACGTATAAAAAGGGTATCAGATGATAACACATGTCGGCTCTCCTTGCATCAGGATGACTATGAAACCCATGTATTGTTGCGAATTACCTCTTGACAGCGGATGCCTTTTCCAAAGGGAATATCTGGTCATGCTCTCCCCAGATTAGTAAAACATCCTGTCGTCAACAACATCAAATACATAATAGAGTTTCATCACGGTTCAGAAAGATGGTGAAGAAACAAATTGGTGTGGCTTGTTCCAAGGCTGTGTAAAGTGTACTGCTAATGCAGCTTTTAAGAATTCACAGCGGTAAAAAAAAGTACCTGAGGCAAGGGTGTTAGTTGGAAGTCAGCTGCGCCTACAGTTGTAGCCTTCATAAGCTCGATCTTCTCTTCCCTCTTATCCGTAAAAAGTTTCTGAAAATTGATTTTGTGGTAAGGGCATAACACGACAGTCAGTTTTTTTAGCTGAGTTGTGGAAAACTAAATATAAATGCGAACAATGATACCAGGCGAATCAGCCAAGCAACGCCAAATGAGAAGGGGACGGAACGATCCATAATAGACAGCTTCATTTATGAAAATAGACCGGATTGATAGTGAAATGGTGCGCCGCGCCACTAGTTTTGATCGAATATGGTGGGTATGTTTACGGTGGAATAGTTCGCCAATGCTCTTTTTGGTGAATTTTTGGGATTTATTTGCTATTTTCTAGAGCTCTTAGCAATTTATTTGAATTTCTAGAAAAGAATTAATCGGGGAATTTATCTCGGCCTTCCGATCGCCCCCCTCCACGTGCCATCGCCCGCTCCGCGCCGCCCGATCGGAGTCCCGCGCCGTGGAGCCATCCCCGCCATCCACCCCTGCGCTGCGTGTGCCCTAGCCGCCCCGCGCGCGCGCCTCGCCACCGCCTCCCGCTTGCCAGGTGTCGACCATCCGCGCCCGCCTCCGCCGCGCGGCCGCGATCCCGTCGCGTTCGCTGACTCGTCGCGAGCCGTCCGATCTCACCCGCGAGCCACGCGTCGCGCTGCTAATGCCCCGCCAGCGCTCGCGCCTCGGCCTTCCTCGCCCGTCCAATCTCGCGCCGCGCCTCCGCAGCCGTTGGATCTACCCGCGCGTTCGCAAACCCTAACCCGACCCCACGCCTGCTCCGCGTCGTCCGATCGTGCCTACGTGGAGCCATCCCGGCCATCCAAACCTCGTCCCGCGCCGACCCGCGTCGTAACCGATTCGGACACCTCGGTTCGCGTGCATTTAACCCGCCGCCCACCTCGATTCGCGTGCCCGTTCATCGCCGCCGCCGAACCCTAGCTCCGCTCTCTCGCGCGCGTCGCCGTCGTTCTCGGAGCAGCGCCGCCGTCGCCGTGAGCCCCCGCCCCCGCCTCGTCGCCGCCGTCTCCATCACCGGTGAGCTCTCCGCGCCGACCCCGTCGCCGCGTCGCCTCCGCATCGCCCGGGTCGCCGCTGCCCTCGCCCGCACGCACCACCCAGCCCCGCTCCGCTCTCCGCCACCCCGCGCGCCACATGACGCCTCGCGCAGCGCGCCGGCCACGCGTCGGACATCCGACGGTCGCCGCGCGCCATCGCCCGCGGAGAAAATGAATCATGTAGGTGTTGGATGTTCCAATAGGTAAAATAAAATGTTCAACTTAGTTGGCTAAGATATTCTACACATTAAGTTATAAGGTGGAATGGGCTAATGTTTACATGTTTAATTTCAATGTTCCTTCACTGACGATATTCCAATAGTTCATCGATGATGTTCTAACAGTAAAGCTAAGTAAATTGACTAGGTGAGAGACAAATCAAGGCAACGAAATGAAAAATAAAAAATATCAATAGAATAACAGTGGGACAAAAAATAAACATGAGGAACGACAAATAAAAGGACCTACTATGACATTCCGAAAAAAAGCAACTAAATGAAAAATCCTTACTAAAAAAGAACATATTAGTGAAGGCGCAACTATTTACTACTTAACAATGTTTAGTCGGTGTGGTGGTGGAGGTGCAATGCGGGCCACAACGTAGCTTGACGTGTTGGCGCAATATGATTGGAGTAATATGTTTTTTAGCAAAGCATGTGCATTTAGCTAGTAAAAATAGAAGAAACAAAGAAAAAGGAAAAGGAAAAAAAGGGCAAAAAAGAAAGAAAATGACACTTTTTTAGAGGACAAGAAAACGGCAGTTAGTTAGCCTAGCCACAGCTTCACAGCCCGATCGATCAGCTTCACCCACGCGCGGTCTCGATCTGCTTCACCCACGGAAGCAATTTACTACAAATTCCGAAGTGATAATCTATTGCTTTGACATCACATATTCACATTTATCCATGAAGATATGAAATGTCATCACTTCCACATATAAAAAAATGAAGATATTTCTGAGGTCCAAAAGAACAATTAGGTCTACACTAAAGAATTACTGTTTGGGATATGTCTTCAAGAACAATTATCATTCCAAATAATAAAAACAATACTGGTGCTCACTTGGCAGGAGAGATGATATCAAATTCATGGGTTGCTACAACGAATGATCCATTGTTATTGTATAACTATTTTTTGAGAACTTAATTTCCTCATACTACAGAATCACAATGCTCTGCTGGATATATCAAGAAGACACAAGTGAAAGAGCAAACTGAGCTAATATACTTAGATGGTGAAGCACAGGAGGAGAGATCAATACTTCAGTGGGAAGAGTGGCAGGAGCCACCAGTGGTCTCGGCTCACATGCAGGTTAGCAAAAGCCGTGCAGGTCATCATCTGCTCCCAACTCAATTGTTCATCTGCCAAGAAGCAAGGGTTGAAAACAGGTGGCAGGAGGGAGAACACAACATGGGCATTTGTATTGGCGAGTTGGTTTGGTAAATGTAGGCTAACTGGAGTTAGGGTGACAGGATGGCAGTGGAAGACTGGAAGATTTTCGCGTACCAATAGAGGAGGATAGCTCGCCAATCAGTTCAGGGGAGGCAACCCAATCAACCAAGGCACAATATCTACTTCGTGGGTCAGTGGGGTGTCTATTGTGCTGCAGACTTGTGCTCGGGTGGCCATCCTGGCCCTGGTTCCACCCTTACTACTAGGGTATAGCCCTTTACAATTTTGCAAAGATGATCACTACCAAAGTGCCATCCCTAGCGAAAACAAATAACAAAAATCATGTGGCATGTGTAAACAAGAATAATGAAGTCTACATCTGAAACTATTCCAATCTTCTACTCATATGTTTCACATCTGGGAAGCTCCCAGTATTCATTTAATCATTCACCATAAATTGTGACGATGGCAAGATAATTTTCCTGTCGGTAAAGTCTCACATCAGTCATTCCCCGACCCTCTATGCCTTGATTTATGAATCGAGTCGACATTTGAAAATATTCCTATCTGCCAATATGTTCCACGCCTGAGAAGCTCTCAGTATTCATTCGCCATAAATTGTGGCGGTGCCAAGATAACTTTCCTATCAGTAAAATCTTCTTGTCATATTAGTTATCCCACGATTCCCTATGCCCGGATTAACATAAACTAACTGCCAGATCCTTCTGTACATTGTACATGCATTACAATTACAATGTACTACTGATTAGCATCAATTCCCTAAAGCTCACCCAATTGCTAATTATGCCCAAAAAAATCATCATGCTAGCCAGAGATGGCACCATTTAACAGATGCGAGATCCATTTATCTCCTGCAATACTACGCGCAGCTAAATTTCACCTGAAACATGACTAGTGCGCTACATCCAGAATAAGTCAAAACTATCCAGTCAATGGAGGGGTAAAATAGGAGAAAGTGTGGGGGGAAACTCACATCGTAATTCGACCGAGGAGCTCAGCCATCTCGGAAGAAAATACAGTGGGGGAGGGCCTCAGCCCATAGAAAAGTGCTTCAGCCATCTCCGCCTCCACGAGCTCAAGAACCCCATGGGATGCATCAAACCCTACATCCGACCCAGGCACCGCTTCGACTCCGCACCTCCGCCGCCGGCGACGCAGCATCCTGTCAGCCCTAGCCCCGACCCGTACACACACCAATGCAAACACCATCCGCACCCACCCGCCGCTGTATTCGTGGGCTCGGGCCCCAACCATCGACGGAGATCACGCGGGGCGAGTTCTTCGATGCCACGGCGGAGATGTAGGGAAATCACTCCCCGAGGTGTTCTAGCCTCAGTAGGGAGATCACTCTTCTTCGGTGGGATCTCCTCCGGCGAAGCGATCTGTTGGGCCCGGAAGGGTGCTAGCCTCCTGGTGTTGTTTGTAGAGATGGCAGAGGCCAGTTTACTGCTGCGAGCGTGATGTGTTTTGAGTTAACCATAATCGCACCCAGTGAGTTATCGGGTCTATTCTTTTTAGCTTCTCAAAATAGTTTTTAGTTTTTACTATAATACCTAACTTTTAAACAAAATATTTTAAAGATAAAATCTACAAATTAATTATAGTACACGTTAAAAACATAATATCTGTACCATCCAAAATCGCAAGCGAGTATCTCTCTCCGTAATCTCTATCGCAAACAGCTAAAATTCAAAAATTTCAGCCAAAAGTCATAAGCTGCAGCCAAAAAGAACAGGCCCGCATTTATTCGTAGTCGTGCCCGCATTTATTCGTAGTCGTATTAAGTTAGTGTTTACATTAAAAGGATGAATGAGTGTGTTAAGAGACTTAATGAGTACGTTAAAAAAGTTAGTGTGTATATTTACAAAATTTATGAATAGCTCGGATGTGGGATGGTATGTCATAAAGAGTAGGACGTGGTGTGTAGGTCAGGTCAGTTACTTTTTTTATTATAAATATCAATGAAAAAAACGCTACAAGGTGAGTGAAAGAGCAGCACAAAAAACACACGAGTTTGTTTTCTCAATGGATTCACGAGTGTTTCCAGATATTCCCTAGTGCTTCGACCTTAGTAGTCGGCTATGTTCCTTCGTAGTCGTAGCTCACTCCAAACATGTTCCTTCGTAGTCGTAGCTCACTCTAAGTACGTTCCTTCGTGGTCGTGGCTTATTACGAGTATATTCCTTCGTAGTTGTAACTCATTTCGAGTACGAGTGTCTTCTTGATCGGAAGAAGCTACGACTTCTTAGTCAAAAGTCTGTAAGTTTACATACTCGTGCTCTAGCTTGTCATAACAAGTGGTATTATAAGTCGGTTTTGATGACTATGAAAACTTGTAACCCCTTATTGTAATCAGCATGTGATAGATGTATACATGTGTAAGTCATGAGCTTTTGTTAAAAGAAGTTAGTTAGCTTCATATATCTTTACTATTTAAAAAGAAGGAGTTGGTGGTTGCTGTCACGTCCACCCTCCCTCACTTCTTAACCATTCGATCTTTCTCCTCTCTTCTCAGCCACACGATCTGATTAAACCCTAAAATCCAACATCACCCTCCGCCCCACGCCTACCCTCGCTCTTCCCCGCCGCCCCACGCCTCCTCCTCGCTCTTCCTCCCGCCCCCCACGCCTCCCCTCGCTCTCCCCGCGCCCGCCTCCTCCTCCCCCCCCCCGCCGCCGCCCCCTCCTTCCTCCCCCCCGCGCCGCCACCTCGCTCTCCCTCCGCCGCCTCCCTTCCGTTATGGAAGAAGGTTGCTCTGAACAAGAAATTAAAAAGATATGTGACACCATAGCAACACAAGTGGCAAACCTTATATAGAACTTCCTAGAGATATGTCATCTTTGCATGGATCAGGTGAAAAATAAATAATTAATCGATGCACAAAAAGAAAATGTATGCCATTGTATGAACCTCTAGAAGGTTCAAGTGGCACCTCAAGTGTATCCAGAACTAACCATAGTATCGTTGTTACATCTAAGCGTATAAGGTGATTTGATACAAGATGGCTCAAAAGGTCATATAAAATTAGTGCCGCACTATACGCTCGCGCAGAGTTAAACAGATCTTGTGCTCACACATCAACAAAGGCAAATAAAACTCCCGAATCAAGAATGTCTCGCAAAACAACGCTTACCACCGCCTTGTCGATTGGGCAAGGGAAGGCATGTGTATGCATGAAGATATGTAGCGGATTCTCAGAGAATGATTCGATTGACATTTCAATTTAGCATTAAAAGTAAAAAAATGTATATGGCATAAGATGAATCACAAGCAAAGAAAAAACACAACCGACTCACTAAATGCATGCATAAGAGATTGGAAAATTGCATCCGTGCTACCAAGCAATGGTGCCATATCAAATTTTGATTCTTCTCAAAGCACTGTTGACCGACTTTATCGTAATAAGCAACATCCGCAAATCCATGTTTTCAAAGAGATAAATCAGATACGAATGGAGGAATAAGTTTGTAGAAAACCTATCAAATTTAATTGTGTTAAGATTAATGCAGCAGTGGGTGCACCTGCCCATACATGAGCTCTAGTTGTCCCCTCAATCCTAGAATATATTGGCCTGCCGGAATTACTCAAAATGAAGAAATGCTTTTTCCTTTTCCTCCAGGAAGTTGAAGTATCATTCTGAAACATCAAGGAGCGCATTCAGGGTGACACAAAATCATACCGCCTACACCCCTCCAGCAATAGCAGGTATGGTGTAAACCTTGAAAAATACGCAGAATACCAACAAGCTAGTACATGTAATTAAATACGCAGGATAAGAATGAACATAAATAGGCATCAGTACCAATGCTAGACGTGGAGCGCCGTCTCAAAAGTTAGTACTATATGTCAGTTGTGGTAACTATGGGTATCACACATTGAGCCAAATTACCGATGAGGAGTGGAATTGGCCAATTGAGGGTGAATAATTCATAGTATATGATGGGATTAGCTTAATCCACACCGCGCATAGTCATGTAAAATATGCAAAGCAATAAGCACAATCATATCAAACGTGGTAAATTGATGGCATATGTGACCTCGTCGAGATGCCTCTTGTCACGCGCCCAGTCCT
Organism: Melocanna baccifera; assembly: GCA_036346265.1. Lineage (NCBI taxonomy): Eukaryota > Viridiplantae > Streptophyta > Magnoliopsida > Poales > Poaceae > Melocanna > Melocanna baccifera. The sequence continues at coordinate 3,726,070 of CM070682.1, forward strand.
CGGCACCGGCAGCGTGGCCTTCGGGTTCGGGCTTGTCGATGCCGCCGCTAGAGGCGAGGCTACGCCCGCTGACGGCGAGCCGCCGCTGCTGGGCTGGGTGGGCCCGCGTCGCCGCCTTGTCTCGCCGAGCCCTCCATCTCGCCCTTCCAGTGCGCCGCGCAGCTGCCGCTCCCACCTCGACGCGGCGTGAGGTAGCCCTCTCGTCATCGCTGCCGCCCTCCGCACGGCGCTCGCCTCCATGTTGTCATCGGTCGGGAGGTCGCGCTACGGAGGGAGAGGGCGGTGAGCCTCTTCTCGGGGCTTCCTGTTCGGGTTCGGCTTGGGCGTCGGTCGGGTTAGGGTTAGGGTTTGGGTCCATGGCAATGAGATCGGAGGTGAAGGAGATGATGTTGTGCTACCATCAAGAAAGGGGACAACTCAAGTAGGAGAGGGGAGGGAGAGGGCGCGGAGGAGGAGGGAGAGGGATGGGGGTAGGAGGTGGCGGTGTGGGGACGGAGAGGGGAGGCGGCGGCGCATGGGGTTGGGGACGAGGAGGAGGCGCTGGGGCTGGAGGTGGGGCGGCGCGCTGGGAGGGAGGAGGAGGCGGGGCGGGGCGGCGGGAGGGGAGGAGGCGGCGGCGGGGGGGAGAGGAGGAGGGGAGAGCGAGGGAGGCGGGGCGGCGCGGCGCGGGGAGGGGGAGGAGGCCGCGGGCCGCGGGGGGAGACGTGGGGGCGGCGGGAGGAAGAGCGAGGAGGAGGCGTGGGGGCGGCGGGGGGGAAGAGCGAGGGGTAGGCGTGGGGGCGGAGGGGTGATGTTGGATTTTAGGGTTTAATTAGATCGTGTGGCTGAGAAGAGAGGAGAAAGATCGAATGGTTAAGAAGTGAGGGAGGGTGGACGTGACGGCAACCACCAACTCCTTCTTTTTAAATAGTAAAGATAATAATAATAATAATACTGATAAAATACTAAAAAATGAGACAAAAAAAGGGTCTCAATTTATTTTTCGGCCCAATTACAGCCCTTTCTTCAATGTTGACGGCTCAATATTGTGAAAAAAATAGAAACAAATAATAATGAAAAAGCGAAAAACTTATTCTACGCCTTGTATTACTAGAGCTATACATGTAGAATACGAAATAGGGAGTGACACAACAACCATGTCATACTGATGTACACAAGGAGATTGATCTTAAATTTCCAACAACTTTTCAAGATTTCTGGGCGGCACAGAACAGAAGCGCAGGTTTCCGCCTGCTTTGCGTACGTATGGTGCTGGAAAAGCTGGGAGATATTTTAGGTGCAACAAGTGGCTGTCACTGGGGAAGAAGACCAACACGAGTTAATCGCGGTAGAAACTAGTAGACAGTAAATCCCTTTTCTTTGCGAGAAAGGGATCGATCTCTCTCTCCTCCTCCACCTTACTTCTCTCGGGACAGCGCTAAAAGTAACAAAGGGTATGTTTTTTTTTGTTTTGATTTATGATTTTTAGTTGTGTTTTGTGGTTTTTAAGTTGTTCGTGAGAGAGTACGGAGTGATCAGAACTCATGTACGATTTTAACCGATGTAAATAAAATAACTACAATGTGTACTACAATAAATTTATAGATCTTATCTAAAAAGATATTTTATTTGAAAGCTAATTATTGTATAAACATATCTAATAAGTAGTTTTTAAAAGTTGAAAAAAAACCCAAAAAAGGCAAAGAATCCGGGTAAACCAACACGACCGTGGACAAACTCCACCGAGCTCATCGTCGTCTTCTTCGTGTGCACGATTCTTCCATTGACAAGCTAGCTTGGCTCGCTCTCTCTCTCTCTCTCTCTCTTTGTGGCTACCATTTAGCCATGCCGAGTTGAGCAGTGCACAATGTACATTGCTGCATTGCGTACGTCTACTTGTGACGTGAATCGGTGGTAGTTTGTGTAGAGAATAGGGATTAATTCGTCGTCCCTGAAGAAGTTGAACGTGTACTCCTGACGTGATCAGAAAGCAATGCGTCTCTCCTTTCTACAGCCCTGGCTAAGCTTTTCCAATCCGTCTTTTAGGCAGCATAAATAAAGGCGCAGATTGTTGCGATTGAGGCTGAGCCCGTCATCTCTTTTGTGTACATATGATCGTTTCCTGTGGCTAACATCAGGTCTTTTGGCCGATCGAGTTCGGCTCTCGTGTAATATATGTTGTGTCTCCGTGTCTGTCAGCATGTATGAACCATCAATGAAGGCAATCCAAAGGGATCTGCTCATCCATCGCAGGTGAAAGCCATCAAATCTAAAAAGGATGTTTCCTTTAACTTCCTAACAGATGTGTGAGGTCAAGAACTAGAGAGTTCTCTCATTTAGACTTTGCCACTTACATGATAGGATGCCTGAACCCAATTCGTGTTAAATCCGATAAGATCCAAGACAACCCTGAAATTTGGTAGGACAGTGCCGGCAGAGTGTTTAAACTGCATGGTACTTTGCAGCAACAAGAAACCTGAAATTGCTAAATGGTTGCATGATCTGATTTCTGAAGACTCTGTCAGAAATCTAAGGGGTACAAATCAGAAAGCACAAGTTCTATACAATTAGTGTCAAAGGAGATAAGACTAGAAACATACAAATACAAATCATGTGGCTTCATTCGATTGCCACCTCAAGTTAAGTACAGATGCAACTTCTGAGGCCAAGATAAGTACTCCTTGAAGCATCTGTCGCACAAATTAAGGTCCAATGCAAGCCACTTTAAGGGGGCTGTCGTTTTCGCTTGTTCTAGATAACGACCAATTCGTCAAGGCTTACCTCCTTATAACTCCCAAGTCTGTCTTCATCTCAAGTCATGTAGAATTGGAGATTAATTTTTCAGTGATGTTCAGATATTGTGCCTCTCAAAACTGTTCTGCAGACGTAATGCAAATGGTTGAAATGAGGTGTTCAATTCTGCACCTAATCCCTGACATGGACATCGCCTACACTGATGAGGTCGTCCGATAGAGATATAAAACAAAGAGTGATTAAATCAGTGGCTATCTCCAAAGCGAAAAATTTCCTAGAGAAGCTTGGAAAGGTCATAGACTACACAATTCTACGAGCAATTCTAAAGGCAATGTGGTTTAGCCTGGTTCTTCCGTTGACACGCTAGGCTACCAAAAGGGCCATTTCAACTTAAAATCATTAAACTTGGGAGAAAGATACCTTCTTTTTCTTTGTTGATTGTTGACAAATACATGCATGAAATCGTTCTTTCGATCAGATTAGATTCTACAGCATTCAAATCCAACAATTTAACTATATAAGATCGTCATACTTTGAATTATGCAGTGAAAAAATGGCGTGCTCTTGAAGGAAATGAATGAATATGATTTGAGTCTAGAACTCAAGCTAGTGATATATTTCTATCCGGAAAGACTATTAGTCCAGTCGGCATATTTGCAGTATATGTCAATCAAGCTTGTCACAAAGTCATATCTGAAGATAAAGTAAATCTGAAGAATTTGCTGTGGTTGCAACCAACTCTGAGTGAATGGGTAAACTGCTCTCAGCCACTCTTCCGGGGGGTGGCCTTGTCCATCTTGATCAAGATGTTCTTGTTGTACCTTCTATGGATTTTGTTCATTTCTTCTTGTTCTTGGATGTGGTTATGCGTGTAAAATGTTCTGATGCTTTAAAATGGTTGGAGAGGCTTAAATTCTAGAAGACTAGAGGAAGTAGTCTCTATTTCCTGACGCTGTTCGTTGTTTTATCTGCAGAATCTACTTTACTAAGAATTAATAGCACCATTAGCACGTTGAAGTTGAAGGTAACCACTGGAATTGTTCTTTTAGCCTGTGGTTGATGGATTTTGATTGCAATTGATAGCTTTTATTTATATTTTTCGAGATAATAATAGACTACGGAGATGTCAACGTGGACGATACATATGATTTTGAACTCGAGAAGTCACTCTGTTTATTTCAATTTTTTAAAAAACTAAAAACTAAAAGTTAAAAGCTCATAAGAACAGTCATGGCAAGAAGAGGTAGGAGTAGATCATAACTATCGGGGTTGCACCTAATTCGAGTTTGAGTGAATTAGGATAAATACCTGAATCCAATTTCTGGTGTTGGCATCAGTGAGATGTTTAAATATTTGGTCAGGACGTCCTTTTCTGATCTTTCCGTACATCATTATTGAAATGCAATTGGTTCTGTAGGTCAAACACCTGCCATCATACTCGCACGTGCCTTTGATCTCTAGTGAAGAGCATTTGATCAAAAATCAGACGGTTGTTACAGCACCATGAGATTCTAAGTATCACTCGTTAAAGCAATATAAACATGACATTAAAAAAAACACTTGAACGTGCATGACATAGTTAACACGATAAAAACGTAAAAATAAATTTGGGGGCAAGCTAGGTTATTACACCGGTTAATTAACAGGACATGACTGAAGAACTCTGTTATATATCACTCTCTGCCAGAAAAAAGAAGAAGAAGAAATAAGAACAGGACATGACTGACACGATTAACGTGACTTGATTATTAAGTGGGTTAAGATGGTAACATCCTTTATGTAGCATTGTCGTGTTACATTTTAACAGCTCTACTGGATGGAACTGTTGGGCATAGATTTTCGTACACGTATTTGGACGAAGCGCCGCTACGTACAGTGAAACACCCCAAAATTTCAATCTTTTTTAATTTTTTTTTAGATTTTGCTTGAATTTTCAAATCCTTCCCCAATTTGGTAACCCATCTTGTTTCTTGCTTTTCCTCCTTTCTAGCCCATCTTCCCTACCCAGCGGCGCCCTTTGGAAGCCCGCCAACCCACCGCCTTCCTATTCCTTCGCCTCCACGCAGCTGCACGCCAATGCTCTAAATTGCAGTTGCATCCTCCCCGGTGTTCACACTCGCCCCTACCATTTGCTGACGTCACGACCCCACCAGCCAGCCGCACGTCCTCTGCCAACCTCATCCCTTCCTTGCGTTGCGTGCCGGTTTGACCTGAGCGCTCGCCCCTCCGCCGCGGTTCAGTCTCCCTGGCCAACGCATGCGAACCTCTGTACTAGCAGCTGTCTTTCACTCGCCAAACTCTGCAGAGACCGCAGCGCTAGCTCGCCTACTCCCCTGGCAGAGCTTCCACCATCTTCCTCTTCCACGTGTCAGCGTCACCCGAGCCACTCTACTGCTCCCACCGCCACATCTCGCTCTTAAAGCCCAATTGCATTCACAAGAAGCATCACTCCACTCTCAATCACTCACCAGAGCGACCCAATTGAACTTACTCGTCCCTCTCCTTCGCCGTCGTTCTCCCCTGATCCCGATGAGCCCTAGATGCCATCTCCTCCCTCTCTCAATAAAAATCTAATTGTATTCGGCCATAGCATCCTTAAAGCATCACAAATAATTAGCCGAAGTCAATTTTTCGGGAGCATTTCTCTCTTGATCTGGCACTGTGAGCACCCGCTGGCCAGATCACCACTCCGTGGACAGCTCACCTGAGTTTTTCCAAACCCAAACTAGCACCGCCACTGTGAAACACATTCCCCGTGAATGGTTAAAACACTCTCAATCTCACTGAAAACCTACCAGATTGATCCCAAGCTGATGTGGAAGTTGCCACACTCTCTCTTACCGTCGGCCACCACCATTCATGCTCCCGCCTCCCAAAACCCCAAAATGGACTTTCCACGTTTTGAGGAACCCAGCTGTGCCACCTTTTCCCGCCGGAATTTGCCACCGACACCAAATCTTGGCGGGGATTACTCCCCTATTTTCCCATCGCTGAGGCCACCCGGAGATTGAAGACAGCCTCTCGGTGCGTCGTGGCTCGCCCACAGTCATTCGTGCGCCGCAGATGGATGGCCAAGCGCGAGCGCATGTTTGGACGGTCCGAACAGCCATGCGTTCGGCCGGTTCGAACGACCGCACTCACCCTTAGTCGTTCAAAGACCTGACCCCGGTGTTGAAGTTTTTGAGACAATCAAGTTTGTCGAACAGCAAGGTAAGTTACAAGTTTTTGATCATATTGAATCCTATGAAAATTCATACTATTTAATTATAGTATTTGCTTTAATGTTATTTATGCCATGTTATTTAATTAAAATAAATATTTGGAATAACTTGTTAATTAGTTAAGTCCCACCACTGAAAAATATCATGTTTAATTTGAGGCCATATTCACTCTGACAATCTTAGTAATATTTAATTATTGTATAAATAATTGTAGATATGTTTATATAAAATTTTGTACTACTGAGTGACTTGGCGGTTCGTCAGTAGAATTATTTCAAAGGTTCTAGGGTAAGGGTGATACGTGGAAAGCTACTAGATGTTTGAAGTACACGGCCTTACCCTAAGGTGGAGGCTTGAGCAGATAGGCGGTAGTGCCGTCGAGCACTGGTGCTCTAGGTGTGCTTGGCATCCTCATGTGAAAAATAAGGATTAAACCCTTATACTGAGTAAAAGATATAGTAACTGTTCAACCATAAGTATTAACTTATTAACATTGGTTTATTAGCTGCTCAACTCGATTGAATCTGTACAAGTGATAGGAGTGCTGATGAAGGGGCGTTGGAATGGAAACAGTAAAACCATACTGAACAACGGTGAAATCCACTTAGGACAGGCAGAAGTGTTTAGGAGTTAGAAGAGCCACTCTACGTTGATAATCCGTGGTTCTAGGTCTTAGTTTTGTTCAAGTTTTGCCTGTGGTGTTTCATGTAATATAAAATAACTTTAGGCTTGTCGCTCGTTGCGTCCAAAATTTGGCTGTTAAGCCTTATTCTATAATAAAGTCTAGATCTTGTTTGTAAATTTGTGTTATACTGATGCTCATTCTCGTATGATACTTTGCAGCTGTACAATCCTGAGACAGTTACAGAGATTACTAGCTCCTCCAGAAATGGGGGCATTACATACAACGCACGGACTTGGACCAGCCGATTAATTAGGCTGTTCAATCATGTTTAATATCTGAATTTGTATTTTGAAAGATCGTAATATCTGAAAAAAATAGTAAAACACCATTGTTAATACCTACTGTTAGGTGAAACAAGGGATAAATTGAGGAAAAATTTTATTAGCCCATGTGCATGTAACAAGGACGACTGAGTTGGCATGCCAACCAACATTTTCACATCAACTCACCAACCCCATTCAGCCCTTCCTTGTTACTACGTAGTCCGACTGCTGCTTTCAAATTAATGTACTCTAGTCCAGTCGAAGTAAGTATAGATTCGTATCTAGTATACATTTTTCTTCTCTTTACGGCAGTGAGACAATGGGATACAAAGGATAAGAACATGCACGGTCCAATCTCGAGTGCACATTGATTGACTGACTTGTAACAGAGAATCGACACAGATCGTTTTTTCTACTTGTCCATTAATTACTTCCCAAGGGAACGAGTTAATCGGAGATTTAGGGTATATACAATGTGGGATGCTTATACATCGTGATTTACAGAGAGAATATAACCACATCAGTAAGCATCTGTGTAAAGTTATTTTCTTCAATGCAAACATTTCTTTTAAAGGTTTTTAGATGGTTATATTATCTATTTATTAGATATACATAAGCACTCGTTAAACATTTGCAAGAGAAATCAGTTTTTATGTACTAAATATCTACATCGTACATGCTCTTAGCAACTAAGCCGAGCAGGTACAAGCCAATTTCTCCCTCCAGCTCGTAGGCTCGTAGCTAGGCCCGATCCGACAAATGGTGAGTAAAACGAACCACTGATGGTGCGGGACAGAGAGGATTAAAATTCGAAGCTGTGAACTGTCGTGTCTTCACACGGCCGGACGCGGTTTTCCTCTCCAATCCGTGCGCGCGCGCTCCGCAAGCAGCAGCGGCGATCACACGTACAGCACACTGAACTGGCGTGGCTTTAGCCAAGGTCAGACAGACTTGCCTGTTTCAAATAGCCGTTGACTTTTTAAACCCTCTGATTTTTTATATGATCTTTTATTTATATTATCTGTAAAGATATAATAATAATTTTATTTTTAATTAAATAATTTAAAAAAAACTAATATCTCTATGGTGTAGAAAAAAAAAGAGAGCATAAGCCACTTTAGAACAGTCGGTTGGTCGCGCGCGGCCGAGCCCAACCGCAACAGGACGAGAGAGAAGCCGCGTCCGTCCGTCCGGCCGTGAGAAGAGTTCGACCTGGGAGGCCGTCGAGTCCAAGCCGCCAAGCGTTGACGGACGCACGCACGAGATCGGCACGAGTTCGGCTCCGTCCTCGGGCTCTCTTTGTTGCAGTCGCGCGCGCCCGGCGGGGCTGGGACCGATCAGACGTGCGACGTCCGAGTGCGTCCTGGCACGGTTTTTTCAGTTCGTACGTGTTGATTTGATCTCTGGATTGAACTGATCGAAGAGGTCTACTGCACATTGCGTGGCAAGCTAATCCATATTTGGTTTGTACATCTCCCTAGGTACGTACATAGCGTCTTCCCCTCTATACAGTCCCCGTACGATTTCATTTCCTCTGCCACAAAAAGGCCAAGGTCTTCACGTCCCATCCTGCGTACGTGCGAGCTCCTCCCTACCTGCACCGCATCAATGATCGTACGTTACATTCCCGGCTGCAAGCACCAAGGTCAAGCTTCTAGAAGCCACATCCATATCAAGACGTACGCAACTAACACCACGGGGTTAATATAGTAACTCTTCGTTCATTTAGTTCGCCTCATTAAGTAGCATATCTTGTGCTCGTTTTTATATAATAGCACCTAACCCCCAGCCCTTAAAAATCAATCCTTCTGCCTATCCGAGAAGTTCCTTTCGTAGCCAGGGTCATCTTTGTGTTTCATGACATGGAGGAAGGTTCTAAAAACTAGTGCTCTACACTGTCCTTGAGTTCGACAACCATCACATGGCAGTTTTTTAGTGGCTAGCTAGATCATAAGGCTTCTTTCTTCTAGATAAAATGATGTGGCGGAATAGTTAAAAAGTGCATGTGTATCTTGATGCACAAGGTTGAAAAACATAGACGCCGAGCCAGTGGAAAAGATCAATTTGAGAGAGTGGGAATTAACTACATTAATCCAAAAAATTGGTCCTATCTGTATGTTTTACTCCATGGGTACTCCCGACTGTACACTGGATATTTATGGTGTTGGTAGACGGTTAATCCATACTATAATAAAAAAAAGTTATGTATCTACTTATGTTCATCCAGTTAAAGTAACACTTAGGAAAGAAAATGCTAGTGCTTCCAAATGATAGAAGTTGGGGGTAAAACAATAGTGCATCTTTCTCTGGTCCCGGCCTACTGTTTTTTTTAAGGGAGGAGGTTGCATGGGACAGTTCAATCATTTAAATCTTTACTACTTTAAAAGAAGGAGTTGATGGTTGATGAGTCCTCACTCCTCTCTTCCCAACCATTCGATCTGATTACAAAATTAAATCCGAACTGCTCATCCCACCTCAGCGCCGCCCTCCTCTCCCACCCGCGCCTCCCACCCCACGCGCCGCCCCTCCCTCTCCCTACCCTGCGTCGCCTCCTCCCCACCCCGCGCGCACCTCCCCTCCCCACCCCACGCGCCGCCTCCTCCCCACCCCGCATGCCGCCTCCCCTCTCCCACCGCGCCCCGCCCCACCCCGCGCCTCCCGCCCACCCCGCGCGCCTCCTCCCCTCCTCCCACTCCGCTCCGCCTCCCACCCCGCGCCGCCGCACCGCCTCTCCTCCCGCCAAGACCGGCCGGATCTCGGGACGACTCTCCCACCGCGCTTCCACCGGCCGGATTTGGTTGTGCCCATATGCATGTACGCCGCCTCCTCCCCACCCCGCGCGCCGCCCCTCCTCCCCTCCCTGCCTCCGCTTCCCACCCCGCGCGCCTCCTCCTCCCGCTACGCTCGCTCCGCCTCCCACCCCGCGCGTCGCCTCCTCCCTCCCTCCCACTCCGCCTCCGCCTCCCACCCGCGCGCCGCACCGCCTCCTCCTCCCCATCTCAAGACCGGCCGGATCGACGACCCTCCCACCGCCGCCCACCGGCCGGATTTGGTCGGGCCCATGCGCGTGTACGCTGTCGCATTGGAAGGTGAGTCAAATCAAGCTTTGTAGCATTAGAGCATACTTCTCCCCAACACCGCCACCCCGCTGCCTCCTTCTCCCCGCTGCGCCGCCCCTGTCCACCTCACCCGACGCCGCCAGTTGTTGCCTCACCCGACGTCGCCTCATTGATTCCAACAAAGAACTTGCGTGTTCGATATTTGTCGAGATCTCACCCACACATAACCCGCCCAAAGGCCCACAACTCTGTAAATAGTATTTTGCTACATCTCTACTTAATGGGAGAACTGCCCTATTTATATTTCATTCAGTGTGCAAGAAGATACTTTGGTCATTGTCTAATCATCCGATGCATTGCAATGTTCGGATAGCAAAGTTGTGCATGATACCGCATCATGTCTTCTGAGGTTGTCTTTGATCATGTACATTATTCAAGGGACACAAGTCGAGCATAATGGTTGTATCGATAGGAGTTGCACCCTGCATCGATGTTAGTGTGAATGCAAAGGTGTGATCGCAATTGTTATAGTCTTTGATCATTTGCAACAATATATAAGTTAAATCACCTACAGTATGGTGATTTCTTATCTATATGCTAGCCAATAATATTCCTCTGTAGGTTCTTTGTAACCACAAACTTTTTAAAAGATGAGTTATTACTTGGTGGCACAATAGTTACCGTGTGCATCGCTTTAGGATTTTTTCCTTCATTGAGCATGGAAAGAAAGTCGATGCCAATGTTTTACATTGGTGGAATTAGATGATAACATTCTTTATGCCCTCATGATATGCGTAATGTTTACGTATACATTATCACTCCATTTTCAAATGTGCAATGCATTATTTTGTTTAATCGACAACCGCATGGCATTCTTCTATTATTTGATTTCCCTTGTTGCCCTAAAATTTTCAGAATTGTTCTATCAAGTAGACTGTGGACTATGATCCTATAGTAGACCCAATTAAAAAGGTTCACAATTTTAATTCGCTAATTTCCGTTTTTTGCAAAGACGCTCATTTTCTCCAATGTACTACTCTGAACTCATTCAACCACCTAGGCCACTTTTCTCAAATTTTTGAGCCAATTAGTTCGTGTTGTGAGATTGGTGGCGATGTTTTGGAGGCTAGGAGCTGGTATTTGCTATAACTAGATTAGCTTTTCACAAACACACTACGGATTATTATTTCCGTTGTATTAGGAAAGTTAGTTAACTATAAGACGGATGCGACATAAACGCGAGACCAAATGTATGTCTACAAAAACAATCAAAACAAAGAAAACTAAGGCCATGCACGATCCAGAATGGTTCAAACATGAAACATTATTGAATCTTCTTCCTACAATGTTACTCACATGAATGCACGCATTAGAGACCAAATATATCAAAACGCACTGCAATGCGCCTCCTCCTTCCTCTCACCACCTCCGCCTCCGATACATGTGTACTCCTCTTTGTTTGATTGCGTGAAGCTTCAAGACCGGCACACAGGCGAGTTAAAATAAAGAGAAACTATGCAGCCATACGTCGAACTCTTCTTTTTAGTTTTTTAAAACTATGCAGCTGTTACTTTGCACTCTCTTTCATAAATAGTCCAAAAATTATAATCCACAGCCAAAAGCCGAAATAAAAAGAATAGGCCATCATTCCAATGGTAGAACTATTTGATCGAACACGATTGAATCCAACACTTCATTTCTGTTTGTTTGCATCTATCCAAGGCCTAAAGTCATCTCTCTCCTCAATCTCACTCACCTCTCCATCTTCTCCAATCTCCATGCACCATTAACCTTCATGGCGGCGGCAATCAGCAAGGCAGAGGTGGTACCGGCAAGCGGAGAAGGGCATGGCGGAGGTAGCGCGATGGGTGGAGGAGGGCACAAGTGATAGGATCCACCGATCCAGTTGCCTTTCTTGCCAGCCAGCGGCAGGATCCATCGGATGCGATTGTCTTCCTCGCATGCGGACGCCAGTGAACTTTCTAGGACCCGGGTCATCCTCAACGCGTCCTTGCCACCATGGCTCACCCTCAACTCGTTCTCAGGCGGCATGGTCCGCCAAGCCAGTGAAGAATGGAGCCACCACCACCTGATCTAGTGTCGCCTTCTTTGTAGCACATCACATACCAATATGAGATACTACTAGAGAACGTCATCGCAAAATTAAGGAATAAATAGTAAAGCAATAATAGCAATCACAAGAAAAATAAAACTTTAGGAGTCCTTTATTAGGAACTAGCATAAGCTGAAATAAATGTTAAAAATATGGGACCGGTTTACTCCTAACCAAATGAATAATAAATAAAATAACATAAATAGTGGCAAGACACGATGCCAAAAACTCAAGTGCTCCCACCCATGCATTATTCTATCACTCCACTGACCTTTTGTTTGAGAATGGAAAGAGTAAGTGTAAGATTTAAAAATCTCAATAAGTACCCAACAACGGTCACAACAAAATGAGTGTAAAAGACAAGTAATACAAGCAAATAATTGTCATAGGTTAATTACAATGAAATTAAGTTACCAATTGCATGTCCTTCTACTGCAAGGAATCAAGTTCAAAATCTTTTGCCCTGGTTGGGCAAAAGGGTAGTACTCCGCGGCGAGAGCGGTGGTGAAGTCCTCCCACGTAAGTGGCTCTGCATGAGACCCGTGAGAGCTACGAACCTCAGCCCACCATAGTCCGCCTCCCCCAACAATTGCTGGGAGGCGAAAAACACCTTCTCCTAGGAAGTGATCTATGTGGTGTTGAATTTTTTGTTCATGTAGCGAAACTAGTCATCTGCCTCTACTGGACCCGATCTATTGAAGGTCTACAAGCCTAGGTGATGTCACTCCCTCATTGTCATACGAGGAGCAGGGGAAGCGGCGCCTGGACAGGTATAGCTATAGCAACTGCTGCCTGACCAGTGAGCATCACCGGAAGAGTGGCCTGTAGTAGCGTAACTAGGTTGTACACCTAAGCCAAAAATCAAAGGAGCGCTAGATGTGCCTAGAGTAGGGTTTGTCAGTGGAGGTAACGTTGATGCATCATAAGTGGAGTTCGTTGGTGATGAAGTTTGACCCTGGTTGTCCAGTTCATTAGTATGTCCGCGAACCCAGTCCACATACTCCTGCACTCGAGCGCTAGCACGCCTAGCAAAAGGCTACTGTTGCGTGGAAGTAGAAGATTAGAACAATGACATAGAATATTGATGGGATAAAGGAAGCAGCAATTGGATATGAAATCAAGGTAATATGCCAGTGACTAGATATGCATGCATGAATGAATTAACCCGAAGCCCTATGTACGCGCAAAACATTTTTCTTTTCTTTTTTTCCTGGAAACTACATTCTGAACTCTGATACCAACTGTAGCACCTTACATACCAATATGAGATACTACTATAGAATATCATCACCAAAATAAGAAATAAATAGTAAAGCAACTATAGAAATCACAAGGGAATTAAAACTTTAAGAGCCTCTTTATTAGGAACTAGCGGAAGCTAAAATAAATATTTGAAACATAGAATCAGTTCACTCCTAACCAAAAGAAGAATAAATGAAATAACATAAATAGTGGCAAGCCACAGTGCTGAAAACTCAAGTGCTTCCACCCATGCATGATGTTATCACTTCACTGACCTTTTACTTGAAAATGGAAAGAGCAAGTGTGAGATTTGAAAATCTTAGCAAGTACCCAACAACGGTTACAATAGAGTGAGTGTAAAGGATAAGTAATACAAGCAAGTAACTGTCATAGGTTTAATTGCAATGAAATTAAGTTACTAGAACACTAATAGTAAGCAGGAATAGAGACAACAAAAATAGTAGAATTAAGGATAATTGTTATTTGGTAAGTTATGATAATGGCACTAGCGATTACTCCCACATACCCGGTTATACGAGAATAGTTAGGTACGACGCTGTCCTCGACTCTATAACCACAGATAAGGTGTAATATCCTCAGTAATGAAAGCGTACGACGTGTTACTAGGTGGATAACAATCTCTCATATATGTGAGTAACCCTAGGCCAGACAACTGTTAAGTTATTAGTAGATATTATGATAAGAGATTAGAGTAACTGCGGCTAGATCCGGGTAAAAATACGATGAGTGGGAAGGTTGCTAAATTTGAGAATAGGAAAGTATAATTTCCGATATGAGGTGATTAGGGATGTTACTATGGTGATAGTAATCTAGAAATTATTTTAAATGGCATTATAACGTAGCTCACAAAAGGGTTGTTAATCATCTAGGTTTTATTACATGACAAGTGGTTATTAGTCAGATTAACAAGTATCATATATTAATCAATCGTGGCACACAAGCAATAACATACAAATAAATGATCAAGGGAACATGATATATGAACATAGCAGCCCAATGTTAAAAGATTACTAGTGGTTAACCCTAAATTTGAATATGCTTAAGCACTACCCCATCAATGATTTAAGCATCAATTTTAATCACTAATTAAAGCATGAATCCTAGAATATTATAATTGAGCATTCTAATAAGCCTAGAAATATACGACACCAACTAACTTAGAACATCATAATATAAATAGTACATTAACAGCATATGACTAGGCAACCGTTACAATGTGATAATCGTGCACAAAGGTAGTGGTGGCAGTTAATCATGGAACAAGTGGTGTGAAACGGAAAGATTGTGGCAGCGAGGTACTTGCCTTAAGTATGCTTGGCGAAATCACTGCACAAAGGATCTGGAATGCGCAACTGCCTGGGTGTTCCCTCAACAGCTGCATGTGAACCTATATGGTGGAACAGAAATGAATCAGATGAGGGTTATGATAAAATTGTGAAAAGGCTGTAGGAGATGGTTCAGCCGAAAAAGATCGCAATCGTAAGGATTCGCAGTGTGAATCACCGTTCGACCATGCTATTCGCCATTCGGCCGAATGAACCACGGCCCGCTGCACGGCCTAGGAAAACATCACGTGAAACGCTATTCGGTTGGCATTCTGACCAGCCAAACTACGTGACCATGAAAAAGTCACCGGCCGCTCCAGTCGGCCGCCGCCGCCCTCTAGCCAAGGCGCCTTGGCCAACCGCCTGCCTACCATGTGTGCCGCCTCCAGGCCACGCCGCCCACCAGCCACGCGCCGCCTCCAAGCCATGCCGCCACCTGGCCTTCACGCGCACTACCCAGCCACGAGCCATCGTCGCCGTGGCTTAGCCGCGCCGCCTCCTGGCCAGCCTGCCATGGCTCGGCTCACCGCCTGGCCCAATGCTGCCTCAGTCAACCGCGTTGCACACACCACTAGCCGCCACCGCAGGCCGGTGCCACCAAACGTGACTCCACCGACGCCACCTCCGCCGTCAGCCGCCTAGCCCACAACACACTAGGGGAGAGTGAGCGAGCAAGAGAGAGAGAGTGAAATGAATAGATGGGAAGGAAGAGAACACCTGTAATTGGAAGATGGAGATCTGTGTGAGATGGGATTAGGGCTAGCCTTTTATTAGCCTTTAATCATCAGTTAGGAAGGTAATTATTTTTTTCTTTTTTTCTTCAGGGCGCTACAGTCTTCTACCTCTATGGCGTCGTTGTGGGTCATTGCACGTGCTCCAACACATTTGACTGTAGCCATCACCCCCTCTCCATGTCGCCACCCCTGTCGGTGATGGTCAAAGGCAAGCACCAACACCGTCACTTTCTTCGCCATCATAGTCACGGTGAGCTCATCAAAACTCATTGCAACCTATCGAAACTTCTTTTAAACTCATGGTTGAAACTTGTCGAGTTTTTGTTGAAACTTAGTAAAACTTTTGGTTGAAACTCCTTGGGTAAAATTTGATTTTCAAAATTTTGAAATTTGTTAAAACTTTGGCTTGAAACTTTCTTGAAATCTTATAGAAACTTATAGAAACACGTAAAACTCACCGAAACCTGATCAAATGTTTTCCTGAAACTCTATAAAATCTATTGCTAATTACGTAAGCATAGCCAGCACAAGCAGGAGCAGATTAGGGGTGCAAATGGAGCGGATATTTTCCGACCGTTGCAATGGTCTACCGTTGTCTAGTTGCCTTCTAAAATAAATCCTTAGAAACACAAGCTCAAGCTAGCATCCAATGTTTCCACATTGGTATGCCTATGCAATGGATAAGGTCTCATCTTCAAATACATCATAAATCATCTGCTATGATCAAAATAATGTGACGGCTGTAAAATCTAGTTTCCTTTTTGTGTGAGTTCGAGTCAAAACAAAGATAGGGTTGAGTTGTATTCGGTTTGGGGACCATATAGACATCCCAAGGGGTTATATAAGTCTTGTAATCGTAGGCTCAGACTATCTTTAGGGTTATATGTAGCTAGTTAGCAAGTTTCATGTAGTACAAGGTTTACTTGTTAAGCTACTAATGTAGTTCCATTATGGATAACTATGGTGAGTGTTGATCTTAGTACTAGTTGTACGTCGAGTACAAAAAGACCTAAAAATCAAGTACAAAAGATGTGTCAATAGTCAACTTAAGGTGTGTTTGGTACACAAGAATGTCGTAGAAGTTTCATAGAAAATTATTTAATTACTATAAAAATATAGGAAAATTTGTGCCATCCAAACAGGGCCTAGAGATAAATACGTTCTTATTTTGCTTTCTGATATCGATCAACATTTTCTCTCTTGAGGAAAAGCAAATTGACCACGCTGAACAACATAATTAACAAAGGAAACACACAAATTGGCCATTACTCTACACTCCATTGTACACTTTGAAGTCCAATCCATTTGTACCTCTTGTCGGTCCAATTTGAAACGAACCAAAAATTAAAGTACGTGTACTTAACATCCTGGCTAAAAAGGGTCCGTATCATCACCATCTGTAGCCTGCTTCCATGTGAACCGTTCAATCCTAATCGGACGCACACAGTGGCGAAACCAGAATTTGGTTACGTCTCGGACTGAACTCTAACAACTTAAAACTAACGTCAATTTGTACCCATACCACGATATAACATACTAAGCAAATTTAATTCCAAATATTGATACACTATAAGTGCATCCAAAATTCTGAATGGAAATAAGCAATATCATACACATGCTAGATTTAGAACTGCACTCAAGAAGGAAATAGTTGCAGAGTCACAAGATCGACCCTTGAATCAGGTATATTATCTTTCTTCAGATAATTTCTTGACTTCAATGCAGGGTTGCTATTGATGATGGCAAGTCTCAGATGTTTGGTCAATAGCATATTGGCTACATGTAGGATAAATAAGAATGTGAGAAATTTATATGTAGAAGAGGTGGGCGACGCTGGCAGCGGCGCATGAGACGGGGCGGAGGCAGAGTTAGGGTTCTGAGGCGAGGGCGAGCGGTTGATGATCTTTCCGGACGACGCGGCATAAACGATTTAGGAGGAGGAGGGAGGCAGCTCGGCGGATCCGGCCTGGGAGGACGGAGGAGTAGGGGCGGAGGAAGGGGGACGAGGGGCGCAGGGGAGGAATAGGGGCGCGAGGGGAGGGGAGGAGGGCGGGGCCGGCGGGGGAGAGGGAGGAGGCGGCGGGGGGGAGGAGGGGGCGGCGGGGAGAGGGGAGGAGCGGCGGGGATCCGGGAGGAGGGAGGCGGGCCCGACGGTGGATCCGCCTGGGAGGACGGAGGAATAGGGGACGGCGGGGGGACGAGGGAGCGGCAGTAGGAGTAGGGGCGGTGGGGGAGGGGAGGAGGGGGCCGCTGGGGAGGGAGGAGGGCGGCGGGGGGCGGCGTGGGGAGGGGGAGGAGGGGGCGGCGGGGGAGAGGGGGAGGAGGTGGCAGCGGGGAGAGTTGGAGGGGGGCGGCAAGGGGGGAGGCTGGGAGGGGAGGGAGGATGATCCGGCAAGTCAAAAGCCTCTCCGATCCACACGCCATCCATCTCTTGTGGCTAATTTCAGCTTAAAATTAGATTTTGTTTCTGGTTCTTATTTTTTTTCACTATTCAATAATTTTGTTTTTTTCTTTTTTTTCTCTATTTTTCAATTTTTGTTTTGCCTTTTTTTGCATTCCTTTGTATTGCTTGTAATAGGTTAACATGTATTTTTTATTTTTAAATTTTAATTATATTATATAAGTCAACTTAATTACAATAAAAAATAAACTAATTATAGTAAAAAATTCATAAATCAACATCATTGTATGACTATTGTATGCACTCGTGCCTAGAGGTGGCAATGGGTACCCGAAACCCGATACCCGATGGGTTTTTACTCTATTAGGGCATGGGTCTGGGTCAATTTTCTAACTCATGGGTCTCTTAATGGGCAAAAAGTCTAACCCATCGGGTCTACGGGTTCGGGTACGTTCCTATAGTACCCGAACCCGTAAACCCATGGGTAATATAAACCCGGCCCATAGGAGTTATAAACCCAGCAAGCCAGCCCATAGCCCCATACGGGTTCGGGCATGTTGGTTTTTGAGAACTTAGCTACCATTGTAGTTTGCCTTTATAAGTAATTTTAATACCTTTTCATTTTGAGTTGTCTGTTCTGTTAGTATGGTATGAACTCAGTGAACTATGAACTATGAACTTAGTGGGCATGGGTCTGGGCATGGGCGACCCGTGGGTACCCGTTAACCCAGTGGGTATGGGTTTGGGCAAAAATCTGTACCCGTCACGGGTATGGGTTTTTTAACGGCCACGTCCAATTTTCGCCGGCACGGGTTTGGGACAGCAAAACCCAGCGGGTTTATGCCCGTTGCCAACCCTACTCGTGCCCCACCCAACCAAACCCCGCCGTTAATTAACACTACTTAATTAACCGCAACTACTCCCTTGATCACAGATTAAGTAATTCACCCAATCCAGAAGCATCATCGCCGCCGGCACCACCCATATATATACTTCGATCCGGACGAAGCATCTGGTAACCCAGACACGCGCGCACACGCGGACGCGCGCGCGCATGGCGAGGCCGGCGTGGAGCTCGCTGTTCGGGTGCTTCAGCTCTCACGGCGCCTCCGCCGCCGGCGGGAAGAACAAGAAAGGCGGCGGCAAGAAGAAGAAGGTGGCGGCGGCAGGGAGCAACAAGCCGAGGCAGCAGCGGTCGCTGCAGAGCAGGCTGTCGTTCTCGGACCTGAGCGGGTCGGCGATGGGCGGGATGGTGTCGCCGGAGGACCTGTCGCTGTCGCTGGCCGGGTCGAACCTACACGTCTTCACCATCGCCGAGCTGCGCGCCGTCACCAGGGACTTCACCATGACCAACTTCATCGGCGAGGGCGGCTTCGGCCCCGTCTACAAGGGCTACGTCGACGAAAAGGTCAAGCCCGGCCTCCGCGCGCAGCACGTCGCGGTCAAGCTGCTCGACCTCGAAGGCACGCAGGGCCACAACGAGTGGCTGGTACGTAATTACCTAGCTTCTTCTTACTACTTTAAATGTAGTAACTAGTCCAGTTAATTAATCACTTGCACCTAAGGTTCACAATTTCTGCAAAATTTTGTTCCTTTCGTTAATTACCTCCGAAAGAGAAAAACATTAGGTCAAATTTTAGCCAACTTGTCCTCATTTAAATTTTGTCCAAAAATTTGGTTAAATTTCATCATAAATTCAAATAATATTTGAACATTTTTACCGAATTTTTTTTACCGAAAGGATGAAATTATTGTTCCTTTCGTTACCCTCCCAAATTTTTTGCAAAACGAAACTGTTTCCCTGCTTGCACCTATTAAACGTAATTACATTACTTACAAGCCTAATTGAACCTGTAATCATGCTTGCTAAATATTTAGTACATTACTTAAAGTACGAAAGAAATTTACTGAATCAGTGTAATGAATGCTAGTGCTTGTAATACAACTATACAAGCACCCGCAGGTTTACTTGTACTTGAGTTGTTTTTTAGTAGTATTATACTCACTTCCTGCGATATAACTATATAAGTTTGGCCCTTATACTTAGAAAGCACATTGTTTAAATAATATTGAATATAATTGGATCATAGTTGCTTCTATTAAATAGATATACTCATATTAGATAGATATAATACCACTCTTTCTATTAGAGATAAATATAATCTAATTTCATTAAATAATATTTAAATAATGTACCTCAACATATGTGTGTCAGGACTTACATATTGCAGAACAGAGTAGTTGATGGGACTTGCTTGTAAAGTTAGTTGAGTTGTTCTTACGATCAGGTTTGAGTTGTCGTAAAAATGGTTTGGGTTAGCTAGGAATTTTCATTAGATAGGCCTTGAAATTAAGTTGAAAGGTACTTTGTGCGTGCTATCATCAACTCAGGAAGGTACATATCCATCGCAACACCATTAACTTGACCGTATTATCATGCATGCTTAGCGAGTATTCTCAAATGTACGTTCGCTTAAAAAAAATTCTGAAGCAAACTGTATTTCATAGACCGAATTTGATTTAAAAGATCAAAATGTTAAAATAGAAAAATGCTTCCTGAGAAAATTGCAATGTATACTTTTGTTTCATGTTTTTTGGTATATTGATAATTAGTATGTAGTACTAATGCTATAGTTAATTTGTGCATACGTACTTGTGTGATTCATTTTTCCGTTATTTCTTAATATTCCAAACCAATAGTCTTAGAAGCAGAAGTTTCCTCGGTTGACGTATTCTACACACCGAACCACCTTCGAGGTTGGAGAAAGTTTTACTAGCATGCTTGACAACATGGGACAATTCAATGAAACAGTGTTGCTTGCTTACCTTAAATAAAGTCTTCCTTAGTTTATCTGTCCCAGTTAAAACCAAAATAATGAAAAAAATGCTAATAATTTACATTCGACGACTGACCTGCATACAAACATATATGTACATGTCACGACCTGCAGACTGAAGTCATTTTTCTCGGGCAATTGAGGCATGCTCACCTCGTCAAATTGATCGGCTATTGCTACGAAGATGAGCACAGGCTTCTTGTCTACGAGTTCATGACGAGGGGCAGCTTGGAGAAACATCTCTTCAAAAGTAAGCACGGCAAAACTGCTAAACTCCTTTAATTACTTACTCGAAAGAGATTAGTACTGTCGTACAGTATGTCAATCTTGCAGGCCACAAGAAAGAGATATTCCCAAAACGTTGTTTTCGGTCTCCTTTTCCTCGCTGCATCATTAAGCTAAAAAGATTCGAATCTCTAAGCTGTACAACAATTAATCGGACTGGACGGCGCGATTTTACCAACATGCTCGCATAAAGAATCGATCGGTAGCTAGCTAGATCGATCGATGGAGTAGCTTTCCTTGCTCTACACCCTCCAATTAATTTCTCCCTTTTTTCTTGATGGTTCAAACTGCCTTTGGACTTCTTGTTGCGACGTCCATTCTAGTGTTACATCATCTTTCACTCTCGATCTCTTGGTATATATATACATGGAGTCATTTTCTCTTAACCACTTAGATATAATTCAGACCATCTTGTTTTGCTTTTTCTTCTCTCTCTCTCTCTGTCCAATGGAACGATGAGAGGAGGCAGTGGAGATTTTATGCTTAATCATAAGGTGCATGGTAGGGGGTAGGACACCTGCACCACTTGCTGTCTCTCCAGTTGTTTCACTTTAATCTTTATGCAAAGTACTAAAAAGACACCCAATGTGTGATTTGGATCAATCCCTACTTGCTCTCATAAGTCAAAAAGTTGTGAAATGTGTTTTTCAGTATCCACGATTCATCTCGATCATTATGGGTATTATAAGGACATAAAAACAAGATGCTTCATGCTTTACTAGTTCGTGTGAGCAACAAAGGTAGCCCTAAAAACTGAAAGAACACGTGGGGGTGTGAAGCACACTAACTACTACTATTTGCAAACTAGCTAGTACTAGTAGTTTTTCTACCATGATTATAAGTTCAATATCTTTTTTGTAAAAAAAAATAGACTAGTTAGGTGCAGCTAACTCATTCGTTCTAGAAAAAGAAGACAAATATTGGAAGAATGCAAATGGGCATATTCCAAAAAATTGTCATCGAGAAATCATCAGTTTTTACCATGGACATGCAGTTGCACCCTTCTTCAAATTCCATGCATGCACAACCATTCTGACTTTGGTTTCCTCATCTGATTACGAGATCGTACACAATATGCATGTAGAGTACGCAGCGTCGTTGCCATGGTCAACACGGTTGAAGATCGCCATTGGTGCTGCCAAAGGGTTGGCCTTTCTCCACGAAGCCGAGAAGCCGGTCATCTACCGGGACTTCAAGACCTCCAACATCTTGCTAGACTCGGTACGTACGTAGCGTGATCATCATGTCGTTCACCTACCTCTCCCAGAGATAGAACACAGCTTTGATTTCGCTGATTTGGTTTGATCAAGTGGTTCGTCAAAAGTTAAATATGCATGGCTGGTTGCTTATTCGCAGTAAGCAAACTGTTGAAATTGTCAGGTTGCCAAATTCCAACTACTGAACAACAAATCTTGACCACTAGCTAGCTCACCCCTGTGAACGAGACTGAGTCAGGCTTCGGTTTCAGGCCCGTATCGACTTGTCGTACGTGCGTGACGTACCACAAAAAGGAGGACAAGAACAGTTTGTTCTTGTGGAGAACACAAGTATATATCACTAATCATGCATTTGTTGTTGCTGGAGTGCAGTTGAAGTTGAGTGCATTTGGGGTTTGGTTCAGCCTTAATTTCCCTCTTGGTCCTAGCACGCAACTCGATCTTTCTCTGTCAACTCTATCCAGGAACCGCAACAGAAAATCTATCTTATGCAGCTTTGTAAAAAATGGCTTTATCTTCCTGAATTGTTGGTAGGATTACAAGGCAAAATTATCAGATTTCGGGCTAGCCAAGGACGGACCAGAAGAAGATGAGACGCACGTCTCGACCCGAGTCATGGGCACGCAGGGCTACGCTGCACCAGAGTACATCATGACCGGTTCGTACATCACACCACCAGCATGTACTTTTTTTAGACGAACACCTAGATGTACTGAGACTGCCTTGTTTACCTGCATATTTCGGTTTCTTCTTCTAGGTCATTTAACGGCGAAGAGCGACGTGTACGGCTTCGGCGTGGTGCTGCTGGAGCTCCTGACGGGTCGCAAGTCGGTGGACAAGAACCGGCCACCCCGGGAGCAGAACATGGTGGAGTGGGCGCGGCCGTACCTGAACGACTCCAGGAGGCTGGACCGCGTCGTGGACCCCAACCTGGCCGGGCAGTACCCCGGCAGGGCCGCGCAGAAGGTCGCGGCGCTGGCGTACCAGTGCGTCAGCCTCAACCCCAAGTCCCGCCCGCACATGTCCGCCGTCGTCGACGCACTGGAGCAGCTCCTCGCCCTCGACGACGGCATCGTCGGGCCCTTCGTGTACGTCGCGCCGCCCGAAACCGACGGCAGCGACAGCAGGGAAGGATCGAGCAGGCGAGCAGGTCGGAGGAGGTCCGAAGGCGCCGAAGAGTCAGCAGCCGTTGTGCAGCGAGAGTGATGCTGTAAATACGCCCGTTTCTGAACTTGCAGCTGTCTGTACTCTGTACTGACTGCGCTACCGATCAAACAATTAATGGCGGGTAAATTCCATTTGGTAAGTTGCCTAGCCGGTGAAACAAAATGATTGTGGAAGCAGGGTTGCTTTTGGTATGAGAAGAGGAGAGGCTTGAAGAATTTGGAGCGTGTAAATAGGAGCATCTCAGACATACATGAGCGTGCACTTCAGTTTGATAGTATTTTACTTTCTTCAGAGTTTGAGGGAGTAGGTTGCCTTTGAAACTCACAAGAGAGAGAGAGAGAGAGAGAGAGAGAGAGAGAGAGTATAAAATAGATATGCTAGTGTTCCTGTATATGTACCTCCAATCCAGGTTTTCAAATCTGCATTGAAATTGGCAGAAACTGGACAGAATTTGTGAAGTACCACGTGAGAAGATCTAGAGTTTTGTTATGGTGAATTATTGCCATTTTAGAGAAGTTGAAATTTGAATTTTGCAAATTTACAGTTTTCTGTGCAGTTTGTAGACTGGCGATTTGACCAAAAGAGGAGATGGTCAAATTGATTGGCACCAGTAGTCTGACCGACAGCCAGCAGTTGTCAGACCGACTGGGGCTGGCGGTCTGACTGGCAGAGCAGGTTACCTCAGCTGAAATTTTGGGCTTTTTTGAGAATTTTGGTCATGGATTGATTTAGTTTGACCTAAATCAATGTTTTATATATTGTGTGATGCATGTTTCAACTAATATAGATTAAATTATGAAGAACTTTTACTCAAAAATGATTTTTTTATCTTTGAACATACAAAGAGGCTTGAAGTCAACCATAGGCAATGACGAGGATCGAGGCTACGCTAATAGAGAAGTTAAGACCCAGAATGATCAAGAATATTGGGTGAGATAGATGAGCTCAAGCATGGTACGAGGAAAGCAGAAAATATTGAAAGAAAGGTTCAAATGATGAGTTACAATATATGGTTTAGTTGGTCCAAGTAAGACATGATCCGATCGAACTGGAATGAGAGAGATGTGTTGATGTGTCGTCAGCTAATGGTGCACTTACACGTGGTAAGCATGATGAGTGCTTGCAAAGAAAAGATGAAGACTGGGTTAAGGAATGGTATTTTGGTAAGTTGATCAAAATATCAAAAATTATCTTAGATCAAAACTGCGGCGTTTGAGTGGCACTTGAGAAAATGGTTTAGGTCAAGGAGAAACCGAGAAGAAAGCTAGATCAAAGGTTAAGGACTTAGCAGATTTGGGCTCACATACTTTGAAAAACATGTATGAGTATAATGTTTGAGTAGAACCCGTGTTGTGTGAGGTTAATGGGTTTCTTCATATATACTAGTGGATAATATCCATTAAGGTTATATAGGTGCTGGTTGCCTATCTATTTAACGGATTAGGTTAGAGACTTACTAGTTAACCATTCTAACTTTCCTCGTTGAAGATAAGTATTTTAGAGTTAGGATTTGAGAAATGTGAGTGTTGTGGTGTGCTCTCTTGTCCTCTAGGTGGAGTAACTATAAAAACTTCATCCTCAAGTAGCGATACATCAATTTTGTCCATCTTTCATAAATCCCTCTTATATTAGTTGACTAGTAAAATGCTCGTGTGTTGCAACGGTGTACTAAAAGCGGGTAATATATATCAGTAAACGTGAGAACATCAATTTTCCATAAAAACGTGAGATGTAGGGGTGGAAGGAGCGTGCAGAGTGTGTGTGGAGGGAAGAACGACGAACAAACTTCCCTTTTATATTAGTAGAGATTTGCTCTTGTTCTTGTTGATTTTGATCTTCTCTCTTTTCTTCTTGATCTTGCTGGATGCCAAGGTCGAGTAAGTGATGGATATGTCTTTTGTAAATCAATCTCCATCCATCTAGGTATCAGGTTTAGCAAGTTTTTGATGTTGTCTAATTTTGCTTGAATTTATCTTCTCGGGAGATTTCTTGATTTAAGAGTTTTTGCCTAAATTTTTTGTGTTTTCTCGCTTGTTGTGACATGTAGAAATATATCTAAAGCCATTTTTTCCATCCTTCACTCACGAGCAAATTGTATTTTCAATTTTTGCTTGATTTTGTTACAATCTTGTTTGTTCTTAAGAAATGTATGAACTTTGACATGGATTCTTGCGATTCTTGTATGGAATAGATTCCTGATACTTTAAGCAAGGTATATACAATGTCTCATATCATTTGGGCTTGAATTTAGAGTTTGCACCAAAAGTTGCTTTGACTCAGGCTAATTTTTTAGTTCTGGATTAGGGAATCGGTCAAACTGCTCCCTCCGATTAGACCGATGTCTAGTCGGCTGTCAGACTGTCAGACATCGGTCATAGAGAGGTTCTATGACTTTTGGTTTCTTGAGTCGATTGCTTTAGCGATGGCTTCTAATTCTGATCTTCATAGGTCAGTAACTAATTGAATAATGGATCGATGAATGCTTGAGGAAAAAATTTGATGGTATCATTCACCCTCCTGTTATCATATCTGTCATACAATTTGTAATGGTAACGTATGGTTTGTCACAAGGAGTTGAAAAGCTGGAAGAGTAGTTATACACCCACTCGGCCACTGCAACTGCAATGCTGTGACAATTGGAACAGACGGGAGGCAACGAAGGCCGGGAGAGGATATGGGCCGAGTTTGCCTCAGGCCTCGCGAGGAGACCAGGAGAGGCAGAAACAAGTGGGCTGGGCCGATGTATGGCATGCCACCTCCATGTCTTGGAGTAACATGGCACGTTGAAGACTTTGCTATTTCTTCTAGCTAATTTCGGTACATTAGTGTGATTGGGGAGTATGTTTCATCCATACATTAGGCAGTACAGTACATATACACTAATGCTAGAGTTAGTAACTCGAGCAAAATTTCCTATGATTATGAGAAAAATACGTTCTGGATTGTGATCGAATGTATGCCTGCTTACGTCTAACATCGATCCATGGAACATTCAATATTGCGGTATTGCCTGTAAGTTGGTATCTTAAGAAAACAGACTTATCAGGCGCACCATGGGGTTGCCATCGAGAACGTTGCACAGCAGTGCTCCCCTCCAGAGATCGACCCAGCCCAGCAAGCCTCCTCCGACCGTGATCGCCTTGCTGGTTTGATGGAGCACCAACTTACGGTAGTCTCCTTGTCCCTGGCCACCCGTGCCACCTCTGTGGTTCGCTCCTGGCCCCAAGCGTCGGCCTTGGATGGCGCAGCGGCGATGACCACGGCATAGCGCTCGCCGTCGCCGCAGGGTCAGAGGCCGACTTTGTTGGAGGGGAGGGCGGGCGGATGGGGCCCGGGAGAAGGTAGAGCGACGGTATCTCAGGGCCGGTCCTGTAGACGAAGCAATTGGAGGCAGGTCCGGGGCTGGCGTTGCCATTACAGGGGGTAGCGCACGCGGATCGGCTCGACTTCGGAGCATGGGTGTAATCGGCGGATAAGGATGGAGCTAGTTCGTCCGGTTTTATTCCACTATGTTTTCTTTGAGTCAGAGTCATGCCAAAAACATACTTCAGCCATCCGTATCCACCATGTTAGTCTTTGGTCGATCAATTGGATGAAATTACTCACTCCATTTATATCTCTACATAGGACATTAGATAATAGAGTACAATCTGAACAGTTATGAATGGATACGTTCGTACTATGTCATATTCTACATTTTTTCTTAAATGCCTAGTTGTATATGAATAATATGAGATACCCATTTTTATCTTTTGTATCTGCTTTGAAAGACTTCGATTGGTGGAACAAAATTTATCTACCTTATTTGCACCCGAGTTCGGAGCATGTTACATTATAACTCAAAGTATGTCCGTGTCCTGGTGCCACATTTTATTGAATATATACCATGAAGTAACATATTCGTGCTATGATTTTGCGTCGCGGAGGTGCTTGGGTTCAGGAGAAAATGATCTAATCATGGAAGCCATACATAGGCTGCGATCAGTTCGGCTGCGCGATCAGTTTCAGCGATAGGAATACTGTTGAGGACTGTAGCGGTTTTGTTTTTATTTGTGTTTTTTGGTTTTTTTTAATTTTGTTTTTTTTCCGTATTTTTTTGCATTGTCCGCTCTAGATTAGCGTGTCGCTTTTATTTTTGTATTTTTTTAAATTTAATTAAACCCAATAAACCAACTCAGCTACAGTGTTTTTTCAACTAGCTACAGTGTTTTTTCAGTAAAAACCAAAAGCCATCGCTATTCCGATCAACCCATAGCAAGCCGCATTCATCCCAGTCACCAGAGGTCACCGACAACCGAATCACAAGGCACAACTTCACAATCAACTCCAGGTTGGCCATGTCGACAGTGTGTGCGATAGCCAACAGTGCAATGATGTCATACCTGCCTGCCGATGGGCACATCCTTTGGGCTTGGTGTGAGTGGCCACCTCTTCTTGCTTTCCTTCTACTTCTACATTTCCATGTTGCGGCCACTAGGGTGTATTTGGTATACATAATTTCACAATCTACCTGTAACACATTATCAATAATCTAAGATTCCAATGTTTGGTTACTTTGAAAGAAATAGCAAAATAGTTTTTAGAATAGTTCAAATATTTCATAACTCGAACCAACATGTCCACCAATTTAAACTACATCATTTGAAATTTCAAACCATGAAGGTTAACATTTATAAATTTTATATTGAAAACTAAAATTTGAATTTTTACAATTTAAGTTCTGTCAATTTAAAATTGCAATCCTTATGATTCAAAGTTTAAAATCTGGATTTTCCACATTTTTAATTTTAAAATTTGAGTGTGGAACTTTAAAATACTCAAATTTATAATATTTAAATTTTCAAAACTTGATTTTTTGAAATTCAGAATTCACAATTTCATATTTTAATGTTTAAATTTGAATTTCAAAATCCAAACATGAAAGTTTTAAATTTAAATTGCTTGAATTTAATATTCTAAAATTTACGATTCAGATTTTGATATTTTGTTTTTGAAATTCATGTTTTGAAAAAAAATGTTTTTAAATTTGGATTTTGAATTCAGAAAGCTCAAATTTTGACTATGAGAAATTAAAGATATCGTTAATACGAGACCAGACAATAAACTTAGATGCACCCTCGGTCGAATGCGGAGGGACTTAAGGAGAAGTAATCAAATAACTTAAGTGTATTCAATATGAATGTTTAGGCTTACAAAATGGCATCCTCCTCCCCCATTACAATGGGTCCTATTTATAGAGGAGGATATGGTGGTGAGTGAAGTTACAAGTTTGCTCTTGGGGCCTAACTTAATCTAGGGATACCTATGTCTTTTGCCTCACGTAGTCCTGCCATGTTTGGCTGACTCAAGACTCCGTCTAGGCTTAGCCCCAGATCTCCTTCGAGGGTTGGCCTCGAACTTTGCCTGGGGTTGGCTCTGGACTACTTCCGAGGTTGGTCTTGCGAACCTCGCCTAGGTTGGTTCCCTAGATTTCACTGAGGTTGGTCCCACGGATCTCACTGAGGTTGGCTTATGGACTTGACTTGGGGTAGACATCCCCACAGGTGTCGCCGCTCCGAGGTAGTCGTGGGCCCGAGGTAGCGTGGAACCCTCCCCCAACAGTAGCCCCTCACCGATCCGAGCAGTCGTCAATCGCCCGTCTGTACCAGCGCGTCGACCTATAGAAGGGGTTGGCATGCGACCTCGGGCCAACGAGTCCTTCGATAGCCTACAATGAGTTGATAAGATATTAAGATACCTTAGTGTTGGAGTAGGCTCGAGCTGATAGTCTGTCGGCCATTAGGGGCAAACTTGGACTCGTTGACGCTGGGTTGTCAAGGCGAATCTAGGCTCATCCCGAAGGCATGCATTCCTTTATGGAAACATCATGGACCCCATTTCCAACGCGGTCCGAGTTGGGTTCGGCAGCGGCACTCATCCCGAGGAGCACCACTACCCGCGAGTCACCTCGATTTACTGTGCAAGGTCAGCCAAGTACTGTTCCATAGACAGAGTGTACACTGCGCTGTGAACTAAATGATTTCACATTCCTGAGGGGCGAGTGGACTCCGTCCATGGTGGACTAGCTTAGGACCATATGTATGTACTTCCACCACTTGGCTCCCTCAAAGTTATAGCACTTTCCCCCAACTTCTAGACCTTCCCCTCAGCTCTCTGGTCTTCAGTCGGCTTCTTACTCAAGTCCCTATGGACGGCACCAACTGTCATTGATATGAGACCGGACAGATGCGGAGGGACTCAAGGAGAAGCAATCAAATGACCCAAGTGTATTCAATATGAGTGTCTAGGGTTATAAAATGATATCCTCCTTTCCCATTACATGGGGTCCTATTTATAGAAGAGGAGAGGGAGGTGAGTGAACTTCCAAGTTTGTCCTTAGGACCTAGTTTAGTCCTATGAGTATTTATGTCTTTTGCCTCGCACAAGTCCCACAACATCTGGGACTCTAGGGTTGGTTAGTGGCTAACTCCGGACTCCATCTGAGGTTGGCCTCGGATCTCCTCTAGGGGTCGGCCTCGGACTTTCACCTGGGGTTGGCTCTGAACTGCCTTCGAGGGTGGTCTTGCGAACCTCATCGAGGTTGGTCCCACAGACCTCACCAGGTTGGCTTGTGGATTTGACTTAGGGTAGACCTCCCCACGGGTGCCACCGCTTTGAGGTAGTCATTGGTCCGAGGTAGCTCGAGGATCCTCCCTAACAAATGCAAATGATAAAAATGCAATAGCAAAGATTTCTTTCTCTTAGTAATCTAAGATAGACACTCTTTTTCTATAAGAAAGAGATTTCTAAAAATTATGGTAATCTGATTCCTAAGGTAATCTTATATTCCTAGTTCACATTACTAGTTATTATACCTTACTAGTTATTATACCAAATAAGGTAATTTCATAGTATTAGTGAAGTATTCTTGGGAATCCTTGGAGGATTTCACCAACCAAACGCATCCTAGAGGAAATGTCCAAGGATTACTTCATCTACTTGTGTGTGGTGACATCACATTCATTCTGGACTGCTAGGCACACTGTAATCGATGATAATGCTTCTTGTTGTGCATGACAAGCTCGCCGCTACCACCGGTGTCATGTGGGCAACAAATGTCACAGGTGCAGTGATGCTTGGCTGGCTTCTCCAACATGAAATTCAGATGCCTCAACGTACTATTACTAGGAACAATTTGTCGCCTGCCCCGCTCGTTTGGGCTTTAGCTTTTGGCTTCTAGCTTCTTAATTTCGTCTTTTTCTGGTTTTTGGCTTTTTTGGGCTTTTTTGGCTTTTTGTTTTTTCCCAGTCTCCTTTGCATTGTTCGTGATGGGATAACCTGCTTTTTACATTTTAAAATTTTTAAATTTTAATTATGTCAAAAAATACCAGTAGCTAGAGTATAAAATTAGCCTTAAACAATGAAAAAAACCAAAAAGCCATAAGCATAAGCCCGATTGAGCAGCACCGACTTTGACTTAGTTATTTGAAACTTTGTTTCATGTAATCCATAATACTTTAATTTCAATAGTTCGGTCTTGGTCTTTAAACTAGGTTTAATTTGAGTATGTGATATGTGTGTGCATATCATCAATTGTAAAGTTAAAACTGCTAAGTCACATGAATTTCTTATGTATTATAACTTTCCAAAATGATGCTTTTCGGCAAATAAAAGAACCCCTAGCCTCCATTGACAGCCTTATTATTATTTGCATTCTGTGTGGTGGCTTGCTGAGTATATTTGTACTTATTGTTGCTCAATTACAATCATTTAGTAAGCCAAAAGGAGTAATACCAGACAAGACCAGAGGATGATAGGGGTCAAGAACTAGGTCACGAACCCCAGTTGGCTGCCTGTGGACGTGTCCTAAGGGTTGCACCTGTGTGAAAATTTTGTTTCCACTGCTGCTTTCATTGATTTCGGCCTAGCTGGCCCATGTAAGTACATTACAATGTTATTTATGCTTTCGCATGATATGTCTTGGTATACACTAATGTATCTGTGAAAACTATTTACTGATCCAGAGAATAATACGATAAAATCATTGAGGATTTTGTATTGATAAAATCTGAGTCTGACAATTTGACATATTTCCTACAAGATTATTTTCCCTTATAAGACTAAGCTATAAAGATGGGTTCACTGGGTTATGGTACATAGAGGAGCCAGGGAGGCACCCGATTTATAGGATCATATTGCATAACTATTTTATTGGTGCCAAGTGCCAACCATCCAAAACCTACAACTAGAAATGTCTCCTCTCTAAAATTCGCTCTTAGATATTAAGGTCTATTATTTTGCCATGAAGGATTTGGAGGTTGCTCGGTTGAGCTGAAATTTGGTGGCTTATTGTTGAAATTGCACTATAACTGACTGAAATTACATTGTAGCTAACGTGACTTATTTGGTGTAATTATTTTTTTTCAAAAAAATCTAAAAATAGAAGAAAAAACAGGTTAGCCTATCACGTATAATGCAAACGAATACAGGAAAAAATAGGTAAAAAAGCTCAAAAAATACCTAAAAGTAAGAAAAAGATGAAAATTATGAATAGTAAAAAAATAAGCATAAGCTCAAACCCAAATAAGCTGGCGTCTTCTATGGCAAGTATATAGTTTTTTTTTTGGGGGGGGGGGGTACTCTAGAAACTTGCTTGTACAAAGTATGCATTGTCTTATATTCAGAAGTAAACTTTACACCAATTTACAATACTTTCGCAACATATCATGTACGGCTAACCTATCAACGAAACGGACTAGCTAGTACTTTGACGAATAATCAACCAAGGTAATTCAAACAAATTGCTAATGCAATCGTATAGACTGACTGATATGATCAGCTCAGTTGCTCTCGTTTGTACTGTTAACACCTTGTGGATTCTCCATGCATATTGTCCAGAATGGCAATTACACCAACCACAAATGCCTGGTCATAACCTGGTTGCACCACCACATGGTAGAAGTCTTTGCCGGCCATCATCCCCTTCACTCCAATCTAGTGCATACATCAAGAAAGAAGACCAAAAAAATTGTATCACCTGTTGGATCATTACGTAATTCTACTACTAATTTCATTTTAACTTCGTTGTCCTGTGACCTGTCGATCTATGGAACTTTTACCTGCGCTACGACATGGCCTGCTCGGCTTTTGACGGCGCAAGCTCTCTGAACGAAGGATCCAGTTACCTCATAGTCCCAGTGCCTCTTTCTTCCCTTTGGTTCGACAGTGACCCGAACATCGCCCTTCATACACATGACCGGCTTAGGATCTTGCAAGCTGAACACCAGCTTGCTTGGCTCGCCATAGTCCATAAGATATCCTTTCCACCAGTTGTTAATGCTCAATGCTTGGACGACTCCTCCCTGAGATATCAAATTAGATCAAACATTCAGAAAAGAAAATAGTTCAAGGATTTATGGTATTAGGAGTAGCTCGATCATGCAGTGTTCTGTCTCGGGAAACTTGACTGAATTTTTCGTATGAAGACTTCAACTCACCTTCTTGTGAATGAAGAGGATCGCAGTGCCATCACCATCCCTCACAATCAACTGGCCGCTGGCTCCGATGACTCCACAGCCATCCACGCTGAAAACGACCCTCTGGTCCCGGTCCGTGACGACGAAGCCGCCGCCGTTCACGGTGGGAGGACGCCTCCGCACCATCAGCACGGCATGCAACGAACTGCAGAAGAACTTGCTAACAATTGGGTTGAGGGTTGTGCATGCACCCATGGCAACCTCTGTGTTGAAGCTGTGACTTGTGAGTTGTGACAAGTAATACTCTCAATCTGGTATGCTACCTACCCTTAGCGCAAGTATTAAGTTGGCAACTAATGCAGCGAAGAA
The DNA here is from genome assembly GCA_036346265.1 of Melocanna baccifera. Lineage (NCBI taxonomy): Eukaryota > Viridiplantae > Streptophyta > Magnoliopsida > Poales > Poaceae > Melocanna > Melocanna baccifera. The sequence continues at coordinate 3,759,197 of CM070682.1, forward strand.
TAAATAGAGTAATTTGAGTGTGGATGTGTCCCATGACTCAGCTATGTACCTGCCTAACAAGGAATGCTGATTCATGTCGCGATTAATGTGAGCCAAGTGATTTGGATGAAGTTTAATAGTTGAAGCAACGTATGATAAAACCCTAGTATATTACACAAGACTACAGGAGCTCATCGGAAGAAGAATCTTTGAACTCACTTGCTTTGGGCTACCAAACTGCAGCTTTATCTTTTCCTTTTCGAAGAGTTTACATTTAGCTTGAGAAGGATTATGCCTAATTATGGGCCTAATTATGCGCCCATGTTACTTTGATGGATGCCATACGGCAATGCTAAGTACCTCGTGATGGACAGGTTCAGGAGATGAACCGAGCTTACCTCATCACAAATGATAGCTAATCATGCCTCAGAATATCCAGCTTTTAATTCTGAGGTTTTTCTCCAGCGTCAAACACTTGCATTAATCTTCGACACTAAGCAAACTCTAACATCACTTTCAGCTAGCAGGTTTGCTTCATGTTCAGCTAGCAGGGTTGTTTCGTGTCTCTCGCAGACGTAGAAGTATATATTGAGTTGCATGTACCGATTAGTTTGTCAAAAGATTTAAATTGGTAGAGAAAGACAAACAATTTACTTATACTCCCTCTATCTTAAACTATGGTTGCCATAGATTCCATACGATTAAACTTTCACCATTAATACATGTTAAAATATATAAACTGGCTACATGAAAAAAAAGTAACATTGGATTTATCTTGCAAAATACTTTCATAATATATATATTTTATTATTTTTGCTAGTATATTTGATAATAAATTATAGTCAAAGTCTTACATTGGAGTGTAAAAAGTCAATACAACCTATATTTTGGGATGGTTTAAAACGTAGAATAAAAATGGGTTGTAATTATTTTTTTAATTGTGTTATCCTAAGTCTTGAACTTAAGATCTTTTGACTCTAGTACTATATTGAGTTACATGCACCAATCACTACTACAGAAAACCGTATCACAGACGGTTCAAAAACGTCATCACAGACGATTTTCTGAACCGTCTAAATTTATAGGTCAATGATAATCGAAAGTTATCACAGACGGTTTTCGAACTGTCTGTGGTGTAAATATCATAGACGGTTTGTAACTAAAAATCGTCTGTGATAGCTATAATCACAGACGATTTGTAACTAAAAACCGTCTGTGATAGTTATAATCACAGACAGTTTATAGGTTATAATCACAGATGGTTTGTAACCAAAAATAAATTTCATTACTAACCATATTTAGGACAACTATGAACTCAATGAATTTTCAAATCTCTCCTACCAAATAAGCCTTCTTCTACCAAATTAAATGGCCTGGAAGTCTTGTCGCCTCTAGCTGCAGCACTGGCTAGATCTGGATTGAAATGAAGACATGTGGTCTGAGAAGTGTAATAAATACATAACAGGATTATCACAGATGATTTTTACTGAAAAAGTGTCTGTGATTCTGGAATATCACAAACGGTTTTTAGTTAAAAACCGTCTGTGATACTGTACTATCATAGACGATTTTTAATTACAAACCATTTGTGATATTCCAGACTATCACAGACGGTTTTTTTACTAAAAACCGTCTGCGATACTCCTTCAGCAGCACAGATGGTCTTCAAATTAAAACCGTCTGTGAGAGTGTACATCACAAACGGTTTCACAAAACCGTCTGTTATTTGGCGTCTAGTATTAGACTTTCTATAGTAGTGAATCAGTTTACTAAAAAGATTAAGCTGATGAAGAAAGATATGCAATTAAATTATATTTCAATAGTATGGGGCGCAATCAAGCTCCTTTTAAAGGTGGTAAGTGCTAAATTGACTAGTTGCATGCTCCCAGGATATATTCGATGCCGTGCAGTTTCCTTGCTGATGTGAAAGTGAGGTTTCGAACTCTGCTACAACTTGGGTTGAGCGTGCAGCCCGCCGGTGTAGAGTAGACGCGAGGAAGCGTCGTCATGGCTGGGGCGCACGCGGGCGGGCCGGGCGTGGCCCATGCAGGGCGAGACATGCGAAGGGGAGCGTGGGAAGTTGGCGAGCGCGGACTGGAGTCTGGAGCCGTAGGTTCGGCGGCGGGCCGCGGCAGTCATGGGGCGACCCGCGCGCGCGTGCGGCTCGAGACCTGCTAGTGGCTGGCTGGCCGTCCTGGACCGGTTGGAAAGCGGGGACGCTGTTTGATATGTGGGCCGCGCGGTTGGCGTGGACCGGTCGGCGTAGCAGGCCACCATAACTCTCTCGGACGGCGGAGCCACTCCGCCGGAGTAGTCCGGCGTTCTCTGGCCTCTTGACGCACGGCACGGCACGTCCTTCTGGTGGCACAGGAATTTGTGGCCGGCGGATGGGCGGGTAGGGATCGACGAGGTGGTGGCCTGATGGTGTGGGTCAGCGGAGCTCGGCCAGACCAGGTGGCCCGCGCCCACGAAGGTGTTGGACTTCTGAGGGTATTTTGAGAATTTTTCTATTTAATTAAAGTTCGGATTGTTCGATCGTGCACAATGAAAGCTTTCAGACCATTTGATTGTGCATAAGGTTCACACCGTTTGTTCCAGTGGAAGCTTTTGAATCGTTCGATCGTACGCTCTGGGGAGGATTGGACCGTCGGTTCCAATGGAAATATTCGGACTGTTCAGTCTTTCGGTCAATGCTCTCTTGGGCGTGCGCCATTTGGGGGGGGGAGCCATTTGGCTTGACCGCTTCAGATGGGCGGCCGGTTCTTGTGTCGTTGGCGGCGGCGCCAGAGGTGCTACCTACCTAGGATCCTTGACGCCGGTCGGTGGCTGTAGCCCGCTGTCGGCCTTTCCTGCTTCCCTATAAGAGGTGACCTCCCCCTCCTCTCTTGGTATTCCCAGGAAAAGTAGTGAGTCCACTTCATCTCCTCGATCTCACATTCTTCTCGGTGAGTGTTGGAGCAATTGCTCCACCAAGGCCTTCCCCGGGGTCAGTGGCTATGTGATCTGAATCGCTCTTTTGAATCCTTTCCCCAGAGATCTCCTTATGGCTTTTCTCTTTGAGTTCTGGTATTAAGAATTTGGAGATTTGGATTTGGGGAAGATTCAGCTGGCTCCTTTGCCGAGTAGAGAAAGGGAATCCGAGGTTTGAGTTCTCGAGTGCTCTTTGGCGGGAGCTCCTGATGGTCTTGTGCGGCGTTCACTCGACCCTCAGCTTCTACCTTGACCTCTAGAGGTGAAAGTATGGCATTGTATCTCCGATTGCCATCATCCTTACTTGGTACAGCGGGTGATTGGTTTTCTAGGATAGCGCCTTGAGGCGTGCATTGCCCTGATTTCTTCTCAGTGGTTTTGAGTGCCACTAGTGTTGTGAGTATTTCAACATTAGTTTTACTTTGCTCCTATTCTTATTAGATTTCTGTTTAGGAGAAAGTGGAAAGTTAATTTATGGGCTATGTATAATTGCTTAATGATGATATGACATGAAAATATGAAATTGTATATTGAATTGAATATAGATTAGTCTTGAGCATTCGACTGACTTGCTTTTGTTATACTCTGATCATTGAAGTCATTTGGCAATACTTGCTGCTCATTGAAGTTTTGGTTCAGGTTTTTGTGATTTATTTCAGCCACTGTAGTTAATATATAAATACTATCATAGTACTACAATCAATGTTATTCACGATAATTGAATGGTGGAGTGATTATTGTGATCTTCTAATAATGTCCAGCATGGTATATTTGATGATCTGGTAGGTTTGTTTAATAGCAAGGATTGATTTATACTCAAGAATTAATCTATAGACCTTTATATATAACTAAGATTTCATTTAGTCATTGTGTAGCTGGATGGCTAAGATTAAGTCTTGAGTAACACTACACCTGAGAGCAATACTTAAACATCAATTTAAATTGAGCGCTAGGTTATTATAATTGATTTTTTAGTTATGAAACTGAAGTATCTGCTCTCTGTAGCAATCGTCATGTTTTATACTTTAGGTATTTACTCTTGTATAAATGATATTGTAGAATTATATGTTTATATACAATTTGTGTCATTTATACATTGTTGGGTTTGTAATTTAATTATGTTTATTTATAATAGGATTAAATATAAATATATACTTATACCGTAATATTTACAACAGAAATCAACGTACGTCGTGATCTTACTTGAGGTATCGGCATCCCGGCGACCGGTGGGCGATGGAAAGGGAGGCGAAGGTTCGCCTCATGGCATGCGCTAGTCGAAATCCTGCCCCCATCGAGCCGGACGATCCGTGCAGAATGAAGAAGGCCTCCTTGTGCCGTAGCTCAAAGGAAAACAGCATGACCGAATGCAACGCCCAAGCGGTTGGCTCCATGTCTTTGCCCCAACTCCATTGATATGCAGCACACAACCAAGTCAGCACCGTTTGCAGCAATGCAATGCCAAAATCTCGGTGTTGTTCGGGAGCCTTACGAACACGCTAACATCCTCAGTGGAGGAGACAGGAAAGAACGTCAAAAGGCTATTACGAGCGTTGTCTGAAAGCCAGTATATATGCTCCACGGCTTAGAGATCATGACCTCCGAATGATGGAATGGAAACGCACCTGATCTAGCAAAATTCGCGGATCCACTAGGGCCGGCGCACTAGTAGCTAACGGTGCTTCTGTTGGTGCGCAGCCCGATGACGAAATGGGTTGGATTTGATGCCTCTTTGAGACGGCACCGACTGACACCCAACCTAAAGATGAACAGACATGTCACATGTCTCCCTCCTTTCATCGGCATCATGATTGAGAATCGAGATGTTCAATTTGTCCACGTACGTCGTGCGAGCCCATCTGCCAGAGCAGCACATGAGGAAACGCTCCTCGGTTTGCTCGCTGAAAAAAATTTTAGGGCAGTGACGTATCGGCGCACGTGTTGTATATAGTACCAGCTTCCATGGTGCATCATGCTAACAATAGAAAGAGTCGAATTATTGCAGATATTGTGAGGTATTACTTAGTTTGATGTTGATTTATGATTTTTTATTGTAGTTAATTTATTTTTTTTACTGTAGTTAATTTTTTAGTATAATTAAATTTAAAAAAAATTAAAAATAGAAAAAATATGTTAACCTATCACAGACAATATAAAGAAATACAGGAAAAAAAGAAAAGACAAAAAAACCCAAAAAACCTAAAAAATAGAAAAGGACGAAATTACCGAATAGTAAAAAAAATAGAAATGGATTTTAATCCATTTTGAACGGTATCTTTAACCTGGAGAAAAAAAGAAATGACCATGGTAGTAACAGCTATTGCAGTTTTTTTTTTGCATAGGGCTTTGAAAGGTGACAGACTATCAACTTAAATCTTAAAAAAAGGACTGAAAATATATTTTAAAAATAAAGAATCCTAATGCACTTTTACCTCGTGAGCAAGATGTAAACATGTAATATGCTAATCGCAACCTAGGATTGGCATGTACAAGATGACTCGCAAGGATCGCGTCGATTCCTCTTAACGTCGTACTACTGACATTATAAAGAAGTATTCCCGCAAAATAAAAAGGTATCATAAGGAAGTAAATTAAGAGTGGTCCTATGCACTGACCAGTGGCAGTGAGAACTGCACTTCTGCCAAAGCAAACCTTTATGAAAAGTTAAATAACAAAAATCGAAAGAAAAGAACGTGTCGAAAGGAGCCCATGATTCCCTATGATTCACACCAATCTTTTCTTGCAGGATTTCACAGGGATAATAAAAAATAGTGCCCGAAGACTTCTGAAACTTGGGCTGAACGGAAAGCGCGGGCAGAATCAACTAGCATGATCATAAGCACATGGTATATGGATCGTTCTCCGCACACGAGTGTTCCTGTACCACATAACAGTGTCAGCTGTCAATACAAAACTACGTTCTAACAGTTTCGAAACGAGCTACTCCATAGTGCTAGCATGCGTGACACACGAGTGGTAGCACACGAGCTACTCCGCACATGGTAAAGGGGCACGCGTGGCCGTTCACTCAGACGGCACAATTCCTTTGCCGCTAGAAGCAATTCTCACATACTCTTTCTCACATCCGACCACACTAATACGCTGACTCGCTCAGTCGCTTGCTCTCTTCCACCCCGCACCGTAGATGGCAGATCCTTCCATCTCTATCTCTCTCACGCTCTCCTCCTCCCGGCGGCCTGTCCCTATCTAAATCTATGTGCAGTGATGACTACGAGCCCTAGCCACCCGCCCCAATGTCAGCGCCACCGGATTCAGTCGCTGCCGTTGACTTCCTCTTCGACAGTCCTCGGGTACAGTGCCACCAGATCCAAAGCGACGGTGGCCAAATCTCCACGTCCGAGCTCGCCGCGGTTTCTCATGCCATCTCGCCACCGCTCAGCTCCTCCGTGGGCGCCGAGAGGTGCCATTGACTTAGTGTTCGCAGGATGGTGAGCTCAAGACCAAGTTATGTGCCACCTTCGACGTATATAACATCGACGATGATTAAATTGTTTGAGTTGTTTGTTTTTTCTACAATATTTTTTATTTTATGTATGTAGCAATTAGCAATAATTAGTGTAATATTGAGATTCTTATCAATTTTTTATTTTATATATAGTTCGGAAATATTGCATACATATATAAAGAATGTTGCGATCGAGTGCCTAACTTTTAACTGTTTGATTTGAGTGCAAATGGCTAGTATGCTTTGAAAATGTCTCTCATCAGCACGCGCATGGATTCAAGGTCTCAAAGCCCAAAACATCGCAGACTTGCAGTTAGGGGTGGAAACGAGCCGAGCCGGCTTGAGCCAGACTCGGCTGAGCTCGCACTGAGCCGAGCCATGGCTCGGCTCGTTTAGGAATCGAGCTAAAATGCAGGCTCGGCTCGGGCTCGGTAGTTGGCTCGAGCCGGCTCGCGAGCTACAGTAGAGGCTCGATGGCGGAGGATCTGGGGGTAGTTGAAGAGGTGGAGGAAGTCGTTGTTGCTCTCGAGCTCGCCCCTGTTGCTTCCTCTAGAAGCTACCACTTCTTGCCACGGATTTGCTCTCCTCGATGCCAGATCCAGCGGATCCGCTGCCGCCGGCTCCCGACCGGCCCTTCTCTGCCAAGATCCGGCCTCGCCTCGTCGCACCGGATCCCGAGCGGGGAGGAAGGCGGTGGCGCACCAGGGGGCGCGCGGGGAGGGAGGCGGGGGAGCTGGGAAGGAGGTGGCGGCACACCGGGGGGCGCGGGAGGGAGGCGGGGAGGGAGGCGGCAGCGCACCGAGGGGCGCGGGAGTAGGGGAGACCGAGCGGAGATGTAAAGGGGCGACCGGGCGAGTGAGGTACTGGAGTGGAGACCGAAATCACCGAATGGAGCAGCGGAGTGCGGAGATATACATTGTAACATCGCCTCGGCTCGGTCGGCTCGCGAGTGGCTTGGGCTCAGCTTGCTAGGGAGTTGAGCTACAGCAGAGGCTTAGGTCGTTGAAGAAAATTTCGAGCTCAAATCGAATATGAGCTCAAATAACAACCGAGTCTCGAGCTTTTTATTATACTTTACTTGCAGTCATCCAGTCAACAATAAACATGCATCTTCCTTGTAGTGACCATTCCGTGTTTCCATTCACCCTGACTGCAAATATAAAACCAGGCACACAAGACAGAAAAGCACGACTCCTCTCCCTGAATCGTACGACGACTACTACTACTCCACAAAACCAACCACCGCACCACACTAGCTCCCACCAAAACAGAGCCAAAACCAAAGATCCGAAGCGCAGGCGCCGAGCCAAGAACAGCATGGCCACCTCATGCAGGGAGTTCACCGGCCTCTCGCGGCCGACGGCCACCAGGCCGCCACCCCGCCGGAGCTCGAACGAGCTCTGCTTCGCGCCGTCGCGCTTCCACCACCCGCTGCAGCAAGAACAGCGGGGGCAGGGGGGGAGGCGGCGGAGGGGCCGGGGCGTGGAGGTGGTGGCGGCCATCAGCGAGGAGATGCCGAGGCTGGCGTCGGCCGAGAACGGCGCCGCGGCGGGGAGGCGGCCGGAGAAGGTGGCAGTGCGGGCGGCGCTGACGGTGCGGCGGAAGCAGAAGGAGGACCTCAAGGAAGCGGTGGCCGGCCACCTCGACGCGCTCTGGGACATGGTCGGCCGGAATGTCGTGCTCGAGCTCATCAGCACCAAGATCCACCCAAGTAAGCAGGCAGAGCAGCCTTGTCTCTTCTCTGTGCCTTCCCTTTTTTCTCTTGGGACTAATGCTTCTCCGAGTTGACTTCCTCTCACCTTTCGAGCTGTTAAATTCTCGGAAAAGATTAGCTTTGTTTTGATCGTTATTCGAGTTATTGGGAGCTGGGTATGCAAAGTTCTTGCCTTTTTGGACTGCTGCTTCGTTTGCTCTTGACGGTCCTAATTGGTAGGTGGCAGCCAGGAGATGCTAACTAGATGAACATGATCATCAGATCTCCAATAATGGAGTTATATATTATGAGAGAATGTGTGTGTGGCTGTTTTTTTTTGCATTTGGATATTCACATTACATTTTCCAAGAACCTTGCATTTCTATCAGAAAAGAGGAACTAAACAATTGGAGCTACTTCCAACTTTTTACCTGCTGACATCTTTCACAAAACTAGAAATTCCAAAGAATTGCTAGAAGGAAGAAATGGAACAGAATATTTACAGAGCTGTCTACCTTCCAATCCAAAACACCCACCACAATCTTCAGAGCACTGCAGACCCTTCCTTTAGCTGTAGTCCAAATCACTGCAGAATATTCCAAGCTCAAATGAATCACTGCGTTACTTCAAAAAAAAGTTAATAAAAATGAATTACTGTGCAATTCTGCAAGAAACGTCTTTTCCCCGTCCTCCATTCTCATTTCTCACCATGTGGTCGGCCAAGCTTTCGCGGTCCCTTTCCATCTCTCCAGATTTGACTTTTCTTCCCAAGGTCGTTCTAACTTTCCAGCTCGTGAACATGATCTGAAATTCTGAATGGTGATCCATTGTCCAGGGACCAAGAAGCCGGTGCAGAGCGGCCAGGCATCGATCAAGGACTGGTGCCAGAAGAGAAGCGTCAAGGGCGAGCACGTCGTGTACACCGCGGAGTTCACGGTGGACTCGGACTTCGGCGAGCCGGGCGCGATCACCGTGGCCAACCGGCACCACCGGGAGTTCTTCCTGGAGAGCATCGTCGTCGAGGGCGGGCTGCCGTGCGGGCCGGTGCATTTCGCCTGCAACTCCTGGGTGCAGTCCACCAGGGAGCTGCCGGCCAAGAGGGTCTTCTTCAGCAACAAGGTACCGTAGTAAGCATTTCTTTTTTTCTTAGCTGAAGAAAAACGTGCTGTGAGCCTGCGACTACCTAGACCTGGACTTTTCAGTAGCGTTGGATTACCATCATGCCTGTTGCAACAATCATGTGCCAATTAATCGCTGTTTTTGTTGCTTAAGCTGGTTGTGCATCCTTGTCTGATGTCGATGGGGGAGAGGAGGTCATTAACTATAAAACGAGGAGGCCGGTCTAAAGGCATGGTTTTTATTGAGACACGTCATTGTCTAAATGCCCAGCTTTTGAGTAGGCCTCAGCAGAACATGTCAGTGGCCTTTTCGAGAACAATCTCTTGGCACTAAGCCACTACTTAAATGAACCTAGTGGGGCATCAATGTCTTAATACGTGTTCATGTATATTTCAATTAATGTGCTTGGTTTTCCAGCATTGTCAAATCTTTTAGGCCCGTCGATTTCTTACAAGATACCAGAGAAGTCAAGAACCATCGAAAATCCATAGTTATATATAAAGGCAAATGTAATCTAATTTAGGTTGTAATCTCCATATGCTGCGTTTCAGCCTAAGATGGGTTACACTTTTATTTCTTTGATGAGTACAGTAATTGAGAGTTGTAGTATCAGATTTCTGATATATGTATGATCTCGTGCAGCCGTATTTACCATCTGAAACGCCCCCCGGGCTCAGAGAACTAAGGGAGAAGGAGCTGAAGGACCTAAGAGGAGACGGCACAGGGGTTCGAAAGTTATCTGACAGAATATATGATTATGCCACGTACAACGATTTGGGCAATCCAGACCGGGGGAAGGAGTTCATCAGGCCGATCCTTGGAGGCGAGAAGATCCCTTACCCGCGGCGATGCCGGACTGGTCGCCCACCAACTGATACTAGTAAGTTTCTGCTATCTTTTGCAAAATACTTAGCAGACGCAACTGATACTAGTAAGTTTCTGTTATCTTTTGCAAAATACTTAGCAGACGATGGAAAACGTTGTTTGGCCAGAGGCAGAAAAGCGCATGTTATTTTCCAGCACGAAACGTGTGCATGCCGGCCAGGTCATTTTCAGACTTCGATAGCTTGACCCATCAGGCAGTAGTCCTTCACCGCGTGGTTTGGTCATTGATGCCATTATGCTGTCCGAATTTTTTTAGAAAAATGACGTGACTTTTATATTCTGAATGACGCCTGACTTAACGCAAGACCTGAAAGTTAGATCTGGTCATACGCTTGCAAAAATCTATTCCACACGCTCCATGGAAAAAAACATGAGAGTTGCCAAATTGAAAAAAGAGCAGTTCAACACCCTGATCCCACCAAGATTTCACATTTTCCTTTGCATGTAATTGACTTTTCAATTTGTAGTTGTGTCCACACTCATGCCTCTTAAAGACTCTTAGGAACTTTCATGTAAGTAATGGCCAATTGGCCATGCACGTGCTAGAGAAAAATTAAGTAATTGGTATTATTTGGTATTGTCACCAGCAATTATTAGACTTTCTATAGGATTTTTTTGCTACAGTGTGTTTCTGAATTCTTTTGTACCAATGTTACATGGTAAATTATGACTTTTAGCACCAGCAATCAGACACAGTACTACAAAGTGGTCTCTAACTTTTCGGATAAAACATTTTGGCATTTCACGTCATACGGAAACAGTAGAAGTGTGGAACTAACATTATGCATTTACCTGTGGTGTAGGCCTGCTAGCAGAGAGCAGAGTAGAGAAACCGCATCCTATATACGTACCGCGGGATGAGGCATTTGAAGAGCTGAAGCAGGGTGCCTTCTCATCAGGGAGGCTCCGGGCAGTACTTCACACCCTGATCCCATCACTGATTGCAACCATCTCAGCTGAGACCCACAACTTCCAAGGCTTCCACCACATCGACAACCTCTACAAGGAGGGTCTCAGGCTGAAGTTGGGCCTCCAGGAGCACCTATTCCAGAAGATACCACTTGTTCAGAAGATTCAGGAGTCTAGCGAGGGGATGCTTCGCTATGACACGCCTAGCATCCTTTCAAGTAAGTATAGTTCATTACAATTTACCTTAAGCTGGTGTGCCGTCACGAAATGTTTGTTCAGATTCATGAGCCCCGAGAGCTACTGCTTTAATGCTGTGTCTCACATTCTACAGAGGACAAGTTTGCATGGCTCCGTGACGATGAATTTGCTAGGCAGGCTATTGCAGGAATAAACCCTGTTAACATCGAGAGGCTCACGGTAACAAACCATAACCATGATCTTTGCTGCTACCAACAACAACAATTTATTGCCAATGTTGATCAACAACAGTAATCCATAGCCTTCTTTTCGTAAGTACTTAACCGAGGCAATTACTTGGAAATAGGTTTTCCCACCAGTGAGCAAGCTGGATCCTGCAATGTATGGTCCGCCAGAGTCATCAATCACCGAAGGACACATAGCTGGTCAGCTCAACGGACTCACAGTACAACAGGTACCACCGTATGATGACTCAATTTATTTCAGTTGTGTCCCAATGGTTTTTCATCTGCTGATTCTGATAATTTGTCATGGACAAAGGCAATGGACGAGGCAAAGCTGTTCATAGTGGACTACCATGATGTGTACCTACCATTCTTGGACCGGATCAATGCAATTGAGGGCCGGAAAGCATATGCAACCCGGACGATCTTCTTCCTGACCCAAGCTGGCACACTGAAACCGATCGCTATTGAGCTTTGTCTTCCTCCAACCCAGCCAGGTGAGCCTCGGCCAGGCAAGGTCCTGACTCCTCCCTGTGATGCAACCTCCAATTGGCTCTGGATGCTTGCCAAGGCTCATGTCAGCTCCAATGACGCGGGTGTTCATCAGCTCGTCAATCATTGGTATGAATTATTTGTCCTTCCCGCTGCAATTCCGGAATGAAGTGTTCAGGGTGAACATACATTTGAATACGCGCCACTGCTACTTCAAGCAATTTCTGAACAGTATGTCTGAAGAATTACTTGCCATTTACTCTCTGGCAAACTCTTTCAGGTTGAGGACACATGCTATAATGGAGCCATTCATCCTGGCGGCCCACCGGCATATGAGCGCAATGCACCCCATCTTCAAGCTCCTGCACCCGCACATGCGGTACACACTGGAGATAAATGCGCTTGCACGGCAGAGCCTTATCAACGCCGACGGTGTGATCGAGTCCTGCTTTACCCCCGGCCCCGTCTCCGGCGAGATCAGCGCCGCGTACTACCGGAACCACTGGCGCTTCGACCTCGAGGGCCTCCCTGCCGACCTCATCCGCAGGCATGCCACCCTCCATTACCACTGCTTGATTTTGCAAACGACAAAGCTTTGTATTATCATAGTGACTGACATCTTCCAATCTCGTCGCTCTTCTCAGGGGAGTGGCCGTGGAGGACGCGACGCGAGCCCATGGCATCAGGCTTCTCATCGAGGACTACCCTTACGCAAACGACGGGCTTCTGCTGTGGTCGGCCATTCGCAACTGGGTGGAGTCCTACGTGCAGCTCTACTACCCGGACGCGGGCACAGTCCAGTCTGATCTAGAGCTCCAAGGGTGGTACCACGAGTCGATCCATGTCGGCCACGCCGACCTCCGGGACTCCCCATGGTGGCCGCCACTCTCCACGCCGGGGGACCTCGCCGCCATCCTGACCACGCTCATCTGGCTCGCGTCGGCGCAGCACGCGGCGCTCAACTTCGGACAGTACCCGCTGGGCGGCTACGTCCCGAACCGCCCGCCGCTGATGCGGCGGCTGCTGCCGGACCTGGAGCGCGACGCGGCGGAGTACGCGGTGTTCCTGGCCGACGCGCACCGATTCTTCCTGAACGCGTTGCCAGGGGTGCTGGAGGCCACCAAGTTCATGGCGGTGGTGGACACGCTGTCGACGCACTCGCCCGACGAGGAGTACCTCGGCGAGGGGCGCGACGAGGGGAGCGCGCCGTGGACGGGCGACGAGGAGGCCGTCGCGGCGCACTGCATGTTCGCGGCCGACGTGCGCCGCGCCGAGGAGACCATCGAGAGGCGCAACGCCGACCATAGCAGGAAGAACCGGTGCGGCGCGGGGGTGCTGCCGTACGAGCTGCTGGCTCCCAGCTCGCCTCCGGGGGTCACGTGCCGCGGCGTGCCCAATAGCATCTCCATTTGATGCACATTGCACACGGAAAGACGCATTGTTGATCGGAGTAGCAGAGTACGTTCTTGGAAAGGCGCGTTGTTGATCAGAGTAGGTTCTTAAGGCTGTAGTTTGGCTTTGGACGGTTATTAATTTTTAAACAGAGTATTTTTTAAAAAATAAGATTAAATATTATTATAACTTTATATTAAAATTATATGTAATTATTTTTCTTTGTCCTTTCTCATAAATATCAAGTATTTTAAATTTTAAATCAAAACGGCTCAAAGGAAACCAGTTTGTTTTCCCCCACTTTTCCCTTTTTTTGTGTTTTATTAGATTGAATATAATATTTATTTAGGGCCAGCGTGACAGTTTCTCTTGGTTTTGATTTTGCTCTCTACTAAAACCGTGTGGTGTTCCGTGGTCTCCACTCAGTAGGAATCCAACGCCGCTATCGCCATGAAAGCTCCGCCGCGCTTCGAGACCCCCGCGTCCTCCGCGGCGATGCCGCCGCCCTCGTCGGAGTTCCGCGACTGGAGCCACCTCCCGGACTTGGTGCTCAGCGACGTCCTCCGCCTCCTCGTCCCCTGCCTCCCCTCGCTATCCGCCTTCGCCGCCACCTGCCGCCCGTGGCGGCGCTTCCTCCTCGCCTCCGCCTCCACCCTCCTCCCTCGAATCTCGCCTCTCCTCCTCCAGCCAAAGGTCTACTCCAATTCCTCCCGCCTCCACGCCTTCTCCCGGCTCGTGATCCCCAAGCCCATCACCGCCCCACGCACCGCCTTCCCCTCCACCCTCCTTTCCTCCTCACGCGGCCACCTCATCCTCCTCGTGCGCCCCCGCGGCCTCCTCTTGCTCGTCGACGCCCTCACCGGCGCCGAGCGCCTCGGCGTCCCTCTCCCCTCCCCTGACTTCCCTTACCCCTACGCCGCCCTGACACCCACCCACCTCCTCCTCTTCGTGTCCAAGCACGCCTTCGTCTCCCTCCCCTTCCCGACCCCAACTCCTCTCCCGGAGTGGACGCACCACCGCCTCCCCCGCGCGGCCTCCTTCGTCACTGCCGTGATCGACTTCCGCGGCCGCGTCCTAGGCGTCACCGACCACGCGCAGCTGCTTGAGTTCCACCTCGACGCCGACACTCCAGGCCAGGCGGTCCAATTGTTACCCGCCACCGGCCTCCCCGAGAACGCCGCGTTCGAGCGCTGGCACTTCGGGCCACGCCTGGTCGCCGCCGGGGAGCGGCTGCTCCTGCTGCTGCTCTTGACGGACACGGATGGGGGCGGCGCGATGGTGCTGTCGGCGAGGGTGCGCAAGGTGAGCGTGCACGCGCTCGACATGGCGGGCATGAGATGGGAAGAGGTGGACAGCATCGGGGACGACGGGGAGTACAGCTTGTTCGTGGACTGCGCGGGGAAGGGCACCGTGGCGTGCGCGGACGCGGGAGGCTGCGGCGTGGAGGCCAACCGAGTCTACTTCGCTGAGCGGCAGTGGTGCTGGACAACATCGGGGCCCACGACTTGTTACTGGAAGGCGTTCCCGCCGGGGTGGGAGGCGTCCACCGCCGACCCGGGGGAGAGGTTGTTCATCTCCGGCTGCCACTGGCCGTCTCCGAACTCTCTGACATGGGTTCTTCCCAGGCTCTTCTTCTGATGCCAGCATTTTGAACAATCAAATAAATGCAGGGCTCGACGTGTCCGTCCACGATGTTTTACATCCTGTTCGACAATCAAATTAATGCAGGGCTCGATTTTTTCAACTAAAAGTCAAAAACCATCGCTAGTCCAATCGTACCTATTGGTCGTTAAAAAAAGAGAGAGCGGAATAGGTCCAGTCGAGGTGCAAGCCACTGTCATACCGACGTTGCATTTTTCTTCATCCCTGAACTGACTCGTTGCGTTATCAGTTGTCTTATCACTGCATTTATGTTGGTTTCCCGGTTTCCTATCCTGCTGCTCCCACTTTCAGAATGTCAAAACTGGATCATACATACATACATACATACATAGCACTTCCGTGTTCAGAGATCTTACTGCATTTCGGTCTCGTCGAAATCAAGGGAGGCCTCACGTGCCAAAATAGCTTAACTTGGAAAACTGATGATGGACTCACGTCCGAGTTCGTTCCAACATGCCAAAGCAGAAAGCACCAGGTCTAAGCATGAAAGCTTGAACAAGGCTTTGTTATCGAAAGGTTAACACCTGGATAAGTCTAATAGGAAGATCATGAATGGTTACACTACTACTATGAAGGGTGAAAAATCTAAGGGGGAAGAACAACTCCAGCCTTATCCGGTTTCAAAGTCTCAAGCCCAAACGGGGCTCTAGGATTTTCGCCGAGAGACTCGTGAGTAGGAAGCAATATGTAAGCAACCAAATTACACGACTAACACTCATCGAAGGCATATGCACGCGCGAACAGGTGCTAGGCCAGGTTGATAAAACTCAGACCGATCGTTAGATAGCTTACTGCATTCCAGCCTCGCGGTGAAAATCATGTGGAGACCTTTCATGCCAATTTCGAAGTAGCTGAAAAACGTAGAAAACAAGCTGACATGTCTAGAAGTCAGTACTCAGTAAACAATCGTGAGGATACCAAATTGCTAGTTTTCTGTCACATTGCCTACAAAGCATTATAACAGATCACGTCCTCACGAAAACACCAGCTCTACCGCATGAAAACTAAAAGGTAATAGTAGTACTGCACAGAAAATAACCAAGATCTTCCGTGCGCTTGAAAGTTCGACACTGGAGAAATGTAATGTTATTACATCTTCCATTCTCCAGTGTCGAACTTTTCAATACATGTTCAATACACGTTTTTAACTTTTCACAGTTTCTAAGAACATTACAAGGGCGGATCGCACATCACCTAGTATTCATCGCTTATAGCTAGGACTATGCGACTTTGACCGTTACTTTTTATAACTTTATATTAGTATAATTATAGTATTATAAAAGTATTTCTAACGATAAATCTAATAGTATAGTTTTTATATAGCCAACCTAAATAGTTTTAAACCTATTAACGGGTACTATGCAAAGTGATAAGTTTGCAAATACGAATACACCAGTTGCATGCGTGATCTACTTCATTGTCCCAACTCCCAAATCTGTAAGCATACTCCCAACAGTACACACAATGACAGAACAGAACAACAGCGTATAATTCCATTTCATTTGTATAAATGGCAGACATGGGCAATCAGTTCGGTTGGGATCTGCATCTCATCTTTACAATGGAAGTAAGCAACTAATTCAACCAGGAAGTGGAAATATCCCCATAGCATTGCTTACCCTAATAAAAAGAAAAACTGAGTAAAGAGCAATGAGGCCAACTCCAAGTATCTTGTTAGGCCGCATGTCATCTCGCAGCAGCATAACAAGAGCCCAGATCAATCCAGCAACAAGGAAGCTCATCGTGTAAATAAGAGAGCGGTCTTGCGGAAGGACATAAGCATTGGGTGCCGTTGACCAAGCTCCAAGCAGCATCGATATTCCCAAACCAGCAAGTGTATTGAACATAGGTCCTGCATAACATCCAGACATAGCAATCTGCACACCGTCTCCTCCATTCATTGCCAAGGCAACATTTGACATTAAATCACCCATTGAATTCCCCCATGCTAACACCGTTAACCCAAGAATTGAAGGATTAATACCCAAAATCACACCAAAAGCAACCAAAAGTGCAACCAGCTCATTAGCAACAATGTAGAACCAAATGATGCTCATCACAAACCCTCCCAGCACCCATGGGAATAAAAATCTCCGTGGAGGGCGTTCAGGGCTGGTGAATATGAAAGCGAGAGCAGCAAGTGCAATGCCCAGAATACCAGCTATCACATATGCTGCTACGCTAGCCTTGGTGGATACTCCATCCTGACTGCTCCACAGAAATGCCAAAAGAACAGGTGCCAGGCCAGCACTTGCAACAGCATATTCTTTCGACCAGCGGTCTTCCTCAACTATTGGAATTGTCAATCTTCTTGGTATTGTCAAGGGCAGTTCCATAAACAAAAACAGCTTGGAAAAGTTAAGTGCGGAGGTATCTGCTTCTCCTTCTTCACTCCAACCCCACAATGGCCTGGAACTGTCAGACGAACTACCTCTAATACCATGATTTGAGTAGATGGCCACATGAGAAGCCCACATCCACTGAGGCAAGGATGTGTTTATCTGGGCCACCTCACCATCTGTATCTTCCTCAAGAAGTGAACTATACACAGACTCATCCTCTTCTGTTCCTTGTGCAAAGATACTTCCCCTCACAGACAGCAATGGTGTGACCACATCAAATTTCAACCTCCGTGCATGCTTTCTCAAGACCTCATTTGCAGCTACCACAAATGCATAAACCACATAAATCGACACAAACATCATAGCTCCCCAAGCAGTCACCTTCCCAACGATCAAAACAATCGACAGCGCAACCAGAGTCATCAGAAAGAACCCAACATCCCTCACAAAGCACCTCCTATCAATCTGCACATTCTTCTCCGCAACGCACAATGACACTGCCCCAACCACGACACAAATCACAAACACGGCTCCACCCAACACACTGTTCAGCCCAACCTCCCCAGCACCGGTCCCCATAAACGCTGCAATACTCGCGAACACATCAGGGGCGCCATTACCAAAGGGGAGCAGCGTAACACCAGCCACAGTCGGCGGGAGCCGCAGCAGCGCCGACATCTTCTCGAGGCTGCAGCAGAAGTAGTCCGCAGCCGTGTTACCAAGCACATAGAACAGCGCTGCCAGACACACGCCAAGCACAGCATAGCCGAGCACACTAAACCTCTCGCACCTACAGTAGAAGAAGCCTAAGTAGTCCACGAACCCGCCGGAGCTACACTGCGGGTGAGCCCGGAGGAACGCGCACTGTGATCCGAACCCGTCGTGCCGCGCGATGCCGGCGCACGCCGTGGAGGGGTTCTCCAGCTGCTCGCTGTTCTGCTTGGTTGCCTCCGAAAGGTTCCCCCCACCTTTGGATGCGGGGCTGATAGGATCGGCATCGGAGAGGAATCTACGGTGGAACGGGTGCGAATTGGAGCTCAAGAGCCGCGGAGATTGTGCAAAGTTCCCGTCCGAGTGGCTGTACAGGAGGAGGAGGAACAGTACCAGGGAGACAGCGGCGAGGGGCCGAATCCGGCGAGGATGCGGCGGCCGCGACGCGATCATCTCCGGCGAGGTCAGGGAACGGGGTTTCCGGGGGAGGGCATGCCAAATTTACGGCGAAATTTGGGTGATTCGGCGGATGGAGTGGTGTCTTGGGTGGGCAGGGTCGGGGTTAGGGTTTGCGCGGAGGTGGGCGTGGTTTGGGAATTTGGAATTGACGAGAGGAAGGAGACGCCGGGTTTGCCTCGCGTGCCGGGTTGGACGCCGCGCGAAGAACGGTGGGTTGGACCTGGGTTGGCTGCTCTTGGCCTAATCGTTCCAGATAGAGCTTCCCAACTTTGAAGTGTTATTCGCTTTGCCTTTTCAATGTTAACATCAACTTAAAATTTACTCAAGTTCGCTTCCTTTATATGATTATTTGTTGTTTACACTTTAGAGGGCACAAGCTATATTTGCTTTCTAAGAGAAACATTGAACTCTTTCTCTTGGAATACCTTAGGAGAATTGAAGAAACTTGCATTGGCCTCAGGTGGACCTACCCAGTATCACCTAGGGATGCAAGGGGTCTGGTTTGGACCATTGGACCAAATGGCCCACCTCAAATTCTTAGCACCAAAGGGTAATGACTAATGAGCTAACCCCAAAATTAAGAGGTATAATAGGGTTGACCTAATCCCTTCCCTAATTTCCACACACGTAGTTTGCATAGAGGCACCGCATCACTGCCGCTCTGTCACTGCCACGAGCTCCTCCGGATCCCCATTGTGACCTCGCCTCCATCGTGAGCTCCTTACCCACTTGCTTTTCCGGATCCCCACCATCGCCGTTGCCACTCCACCTCCGTTGGCTGACATGGAAAGTTCAGAGTCGCAAGATTTATACCATCTCGTAGTGGAAGGACACGAGGGATTGCCTCTTTCTTCTCCGATTGTTAGGTTGTCTTTAGTGGCGAGGTCCCCGGTTGTGATGGCTTCATCAGCGATGGACACTTCTCTGATGGTGAGGTCATCTACAGGGCCAATGTCAGATGCATTCTGAACGCCCACAGCAACACTTCACATTGGTTCCTCCCATGATGAGATTTTGCTCTTCTCTTGGTTTGTACATTGTGTTCAGATGCCATTCATGATCTTGAGTAATGGTCTTGCATAGTTGATCCTTAAG
Source organism: Melocanna baccifera (assembly GCA_036346265.1). Taxonomy (NCBI): domain Eukaryota; kingdom Viridiplantae; phylum Streptophyta; class Magnoliopsida; order Poales; family Poaceae; genus Melocanna; species Melocanna baccifera. The sequence goes on from CM070682.1 coordinate 3,778,793, forward strand.
CAAAATTATGGCATAAGATGCATGTTGACACATTTTGATTGTTGTGCGCTATCCATTGGAGAAATTAGGTCATTATCTTATGCAATTAGTTCATGGTTTTTGATTGGACTTGTCTGCTAGCTTGTTCAGCATGCCAGATCAAAACTTTTTGGCTTTGTATATCAAAAGCATGGAGTTACAAATCCTTAGAATTAAATTTGCTTTACTTGCTAGAGATGCACCTGTAGGCATATGATCTTCTAGTCTAGTAACATGGGGGCAATTAGTACATTTTACATTCATTTAGACAAAAGACAGGCTACCTCGCTCTTTTGTGTTTGCTCAATGCATTCAATAATATGAAACAGGATCTCAATTGCCTTAACTTGCATGCTATGTTCATTTGATTGAGATGGCTTGTGATTTGAAAAAAGGTTTCACCTGTAATTTTATTTATTCTTGGAATGAGATGTCCAATAATTATTTGATGTGGTTGCCTCTCTTCAGTTAGATGTTTTTTAATTTTTACTTTGTTTGTGTTGTTATTTATTATTACCATGCAGAGATTGTTGGTGTTGATCCATCTATTGAAGGTAAATCTAACATTTCCATATGTTGTTCTTGTTAACATGATTAACTCAAGACGATGAAATATATAACATTGATGCAACAATCATGACAACGACGACAATGATGGTAATCAAATCGAGATTGTTGGTGTTGGTTCATCTATTGAAGCGAGAACAAAAATATTCATATCAGATGCTTTGAAGGAGTATGTGCCAATACTTATCAATGGAGAAGTTGCAAAAGGAAAATGCAAACATTGTAAGCATGAGATTATTGCCAAGCGTAGAGAAGTTGCAAAAGGAAAATGCAAACATTGTAAGCATGAGATTATTGCCAAGCGCGGAGAAGGAACAAGTTCACTGCTGAAGCATTTACAGAGATGCAAGAAATGGACCAACGCTCTCAAGGTTGTGGAGAGGCTTAATTCCATAATTCGATCTCCTAATGGCGTTCGTTTGAGAGATTGGAACTTCGACCCAAATATTTCACAGCATGAGCTCATGAGAAGGATTTTCTTGCATGACATTACATTCACTTTTTGGAATACGATGAGTGCAGAAGGTTTGTGGCAAGTCTAAATTCGTTGTTCAAAGTAATTTCTCAAACAATAGCTATAAATGATTGCATGAGAGATTTTCAAGAGCAAAAATTGACACTTTAGGAGATCTTCAAGAAAGTGGATTATAGGTTCTCATTGACTGCTGACATGTGGACCAACAATTAGACATTAGGGTACATGTGTTTTACGTGCCATTTCACAACACCATGTGGAATTTGCAAAAATGGATAATTAAGATTTTTGTTGCGAAGAGACCACATGCGGGAGTGAAGATATTCAATACTATTCTCAACTGCATTCAGGATAGATGTCTTGAACATAAAGTGTTTGGAATCACATTAATGCTTCAGCCAATGATGCAACGATTGATGTGTTGAAGAGCAATCTAGTGGAGAAGAAGGCTCTACCTGCGGGAGAAAGCTGCTTCACATCTGTTGTGTGACATATATCATAAATCTCATTGTCAAGTACATCTGATAGTCACAATCCTGCAAGCAAATATTCAAAGAAATAATTGCACAAGAAGGTCTGACATACAAGAAACAACCCACTCTAGATGTTCCCACTCATTGGAACTCGACACATTTGATGCTTAAGACATTCATGAGGGTTTTGCTTCGTTGGCATTACAAGATTTGTATTACACATACACAACCTCTTTTGAAGAATGAGAAAGGGCGGGCATAGTTTGCATATTGTTGGAGGTATTCTATGAGGTGACTGAAGTAATTTTTAGCTCCAAGTACCTCACCTCAAACCTCTACCTCCATCAGATGAGGAAGATCAAGTTAATTTTGGAAAAAGAAGCCTCTGAAGTGGATATTAACATTAGAAAGATGGTAAAAAGGATGCAAAACAAGTTCAACAAATATTGGATCAAGTCATATGTGTCACTATGCATTGTTGTGATTTTTGACCCAAAGTACAAGTTCAAATTTGTTGAATTTGTTTTTTTATAAAGCCTTTGCTTGTGATGCTAAGAAATAACTTGATAGAGTGGAAAAAGTATTGCAAGGGTTGTTTGTTGAATACTCTCATCATTTCAAAAACGAAAATGTTGACTCAGCACGACAAGATGGAGGTGATCATGACATGGTTATCGTAATAGATAACCTATGAGCTGACTGGGATGAACACCTCAGGAACCATCAGCAAGCTCAAGTGTCCACATAACTTGACATATATTTGGATGAGATCTCACATCATTGGTATGTGGAATTGGATATATTAAATTGGTGGATGGTTAAATCTTTTAAATATCCAACCCTTGCATGCATAGCACATAATGTGCTAGTGATTTCGGCATCTTTTGTAGCATCGGAGGCAATTTTCAGCACAGGAGAGAGGATCATTAGTGATTTTCATAGCAGATTAAGTGCAAATATCGTTAAGGCACTCATTTGCATGCATGATTGATATCGAGCATCAGGTAATCTTAAGTTCCTTTCTCCAATTACATTTAGAAGTGCTAGTTATAGGAACAGTTCACACATGCTTAGTGTATAATAACTAGTTTATCTTTTATAATTATCTAAGTTGTAGGTTTTTCTAAGCATAGCATGGCATCAATTCATGACTTCATTGACCTTGATATCCTCCTATGTGAATTTCTTGATCAGGTAACATTGCTAATACTAAGATGATCAAGTAGAAAGTGACATAATTGTACTTCACTGCTGATTAATGTACTTATATTTGATTTTTGTGTTGCTTATCAGAATTACATAAGCACCATTCTACTTCCTTTCCTATGTGTAGTACTTTCGATTTCACATTTTTTTTTGCCCATAGAATTCCTCAATTTATTGTTGACATACCACTATCCACTTCTGAGCTTACCACATCATCTACTCTTTATATCTGTATGCATGTCCTTGAATTTCTTACTATATATTGTTTGTTCTTATTTCTCATATCTTTATTTAGTCCATTGAGTGTGATTGCTGTAAAGAAAACAAGTGTTTATTTGTTCATGATTTTTGGGTTCTAAATTGTGCATTATGTTGATATGTAAAAGTCCAGCAAAAGTTACAATATTTTGATAGCAAAATGAAATTGAAGATTCTAACTCCTTTTGGGACTTGAGAGCTAGCAAGTTTTACAGTTTTACTGTACAATAACTGATAAGATGTCATGAACTAACAACTATTTTTTAAAACTTTTCTTTTGGTCATCACTCATCACCATTTATCATACTTACTGTTTTTCTTTTTGCTATTGTTTCCCAAAAAGTAATCAATGTTAAGAAGCTGTTGTGATCAAGCTTGGGAAATCCTTATGAATCATTTTTTTACTTGTTTGTATAAATTTGTACTCGGCTCCTTTACTTTGTGACCTTAATGTTTTTGATTGATCACTATTTTGTATCCAAGATTGTGTTGGCTAATTGCTGAAGTTGGCACTTACTATGTGGTTTCTTTTGTAACATTCTTAATATGTACTGTTTGTTAACGAGCATGTTCTTTCGTATCCAATCGAAAAAGATTAATTTTCTATAATTTCTCATAATTTTAATGATTTTTCCGTAATACATATCTAGCAAAGCTCATCACTAGCCCTTCAACCCCCCCACTTCCATGTCACCAACCCATAGCTTGCTGACCATGTGTTCTTCAAGTGGTCCGGCAGTCCAACCCACAAATCCCAGTGGGAAGCACCACCCCTTTCGGAAAAGGATAAGACCAAATTTTTACTCTTTCATTTCCTATGTGGGCCTTCGGGGCCATGAACGGATTGGACCGTTTGCATCCCTAGTATCACCCATTTTTGTATAATTGGTTATAATCAAAGCTATTTTTGGAGTCAATGTTATTCTTAATTTTCAGTGATTGTCCTTGCTTACATAAATTTGTCAGACAAGTTGCACCAACCTATCAACGCAGCTCGATCTTATGCATCAATATGTGGTTGCTTTCTTTTCTTGGCAAGAAAAGAACACTTGTGATCACTGGTCACTGAATCTTTGCATATAGTTAATCAATGCATATTATGGAACATTCTTGTGCAAAACAAGGTTAATGTTATATCACAACACTACACTACCTAAGTACATCCATGACCAATGCAATGGTGCAACACTCCCTGGAGAAAGCCTGGGAAAAAATAATTAACAACAGCTAAGTGGCCAAAGTGTCCATGGTGACCGTTGCATTAGCTCACAATTTTCATGCATAATTTAGGGATCAAAACCTCAAAGTTGAGGCATGTCATCATGGGAAGCTCAGGCGAATATGCCACGAACACTATGAGTAACACAGGAAAGATCTAAGCATGATAGGATCGATAGCTACACATAATATTGGTTTTAATCCAGTGGTCCAGATTCTTGATGGAGCGGGCAATTAATTTATTGAAAGTACTATACCACACTCGAATATTTTGGGGCAAAATCAGCCAAATTTCTGACATTTCAATCTTCATAGATATTCGTGCGCCATCTTCACTGCCGACATCTTCTTCCTCTTCGGCGACATCGTCGTCTTCACGCACCTCCGTTCCATGGGTTTAGGGCTTAAGTTCATCATTAGAGTTAGGGTTCACTTGAGCCTCCTGAGCTTAGAGGGAGGCCGGGGCGGCGGTAGGAGGCGGAGGTGGCTGGGCGGCAATGACACCACCTCGACCGCAGGCGAGAAGAGGGTGGTAGGCAAGGTAGGCGGCGGAGGCGACACATCGTGGAGTCCATTAGGTGATGAAGGGCAGTGTTGGCGGATCTGACAGTGTTAGCCGCTAGAGACAGGGAAGAAGGGCAGGACGAGGGCTTCGACATTGGATCTAACCGGAGGTGGAGAAGACCGCTGGAGAGGAGGAGAAGGCAGCGGGAGGGAAGGATCAGGAGGAGGGAGGTGGTCGCCGGTGGACCTCGTCGATGCCGGGGACAATGCAGGCGAGGAGGTCGGTGGCGACACGGGGAGGTGGGGCAGCGGTAGCTGGGTGGGGTGGGAGTGAAAGTGGAGGGTAGGGTTAGGGTTTGGGTTAGAGGAGATTTTATATATAGTGGGTGGAATCATATATACCTTTGATTTTTCATCTGATGTTTAGAAAAAGTGACAAGATTTTAGAGAAGAAAATAGTCAGAAGTTGTATAAACACTCCTTAATTTATCTGGTCAAGGACAAAACTTGGACCAAAAAGGCGTTTTAATTGGGGGAGAATTAAGGGGAATGTAATTAGTGGAAAATGGCGGTGAGGTCATGAACTTCACGTAAGTACACTTGTCTAGTGCTGTAGACAAAGAAGCGATGATTACGTCGCGGAAGATTCGGCCGGACGAACGCTATCTGAGTCTGACCGTGCAACGAGGCCAATTCACTGTTAATTAATCACGCCGGTGCCAAGATTAATTACACTCAATTAGCACTCCATGTCGAGTGGAAGTAAAACCAAACCAAAAGCAGATTTGAACAAAAAAAAATCAAAGACACTCTAAATTATCCTAATACTCAAGTTTGATCAATAGCGTAGAACTGAAGGAATAGTAATACATTTCTGCTTTTAGTGGCAGCGCAGCGAGATCGATGAATGTTTAGCAAAGCCATGTAAGTGAAAATTTTATTTATTTTATATACAGTGGCCGGTTTGCGTAAAGCACGTTGAGCAGAGGCATGCACACATTAGCATTTCTGATCAACATAAGGTACGAAATGAGAGATTTTCCAAATTTTAAACTAATTACCCGCAAATTCTAGAATTCCATGCCGACGAAAACAAACTTAAGGTGTCATATCCGACAGTTTATCAACACTCACTCAATTGCTTGTTTGTGTGATAGTGATGAAGTACTGCTTGACTATAAGACCAAGTTACAAGCCCTCCAATCCTCACTAAAACCACGGAAATTGATTCTTCATGTCGGCTGTGTCATGAAAAAATTTGGGGGAGAAATCATGGATCGAACTTTGATTGGGGATGATTTTCAGGTTCCTTTTGGCGCACATGAAGATCAGCATCACTCCACAACCCCCACCAAACCTTGGGAGATTAGCATCTCCTTCCAGCTAATCAACAACCCTGGAATCAACATCAATCGCGCCTAAGAATAGTTGCAATTATTGCTTGGTGGTTTCCAGTCCATTGCAAGCTTGCTCCTCTCTTTTTATAATTTTTTTGAAAGCTACCTCCCTTTATATAATAAAAGGGATGATGATTTTAGAGTTCATTTTCTTTTTTGAACAGAAGTTGACTTCGCTCATTTCACCTCTGAATTCTGATCAAACAAATGGTGAGCAACATGCATGGTTTTCCTTGGGCAGGCCAACAGATAAGAACAAATCTTACTTTAAAGTAAACCATTAATTAGTATTGCGTATATTTTGTACTCGGTAACTTGACTTAGTTTCAGGATGATTTTTGTATTATCTTACCTTAATTGCAATGCACGTGCAATCTATATATCAGTTCTTGCTTTCTACTCTGGCGGCTCACACTTCTGCAAGTAGCACTATGATGCTATCGTATAGGGAAAAGACTGTTTTACGCAACTATCCATATGATTTGGCGAAGGTTCTACACGTGCGATGTGCTCCTCATGGCTCTGGATGCCTAAACAATCCTGAATTATCTGTTACTACTTCAGAATTGTGTGCGACAAGCAACGTACAACTCAGAAAAGGTGAGAATATATAGCTACTGTTAAAATGCTGTATCATGGTTGTCTATCATATACACTAAATTTAACAGCCACAATCATATCTGCAAGTAAATTGGATTTCTCTAAACTCCAAACAAAACAGAGAAACAACACCAAGAATAGGATTCTTAGATGCTCCCTGGCTAGCTATAGTCCCTTCCCTGAGCCGAAATGAATAGGATTCTTTCATCTCTAAAACTGATGTGTAGAAAACAATACCAAGAATGTAAACATTGTCAAAACTGGATTAAATAGCATGAACACCGAAAATGGAATTCTTCCATCTTCTAGCACTCTTTACGCAGTTAATCCCCCCCTCCAGAATGTTGTTTTCCATGTCTTCAGAACTTGCGCAAAGCTGGAGAAATTGCAGGATCGATGCCCAAATTAAGCATATAAATTGCGAAAAGCAATAACATAAGAGACTAGCCCCTAGCCGTAGCTAGCGCCTGCAAGAACAAATATTCCGTCTCTGTCTCAGGCCTCCTGAAACTCTAGCACCACCACGGCCTACTGCTTCTTCCCGCTCTCGCTGCGGAGCAGCCGCCGCACTGCGGCGATGAGCCGCTCGGCCGCTGCCGGCGACCGGCAGCCGAGCGCCCGGCAAAAGGCGGCGTGCCTCGCGATCGCCGCCTCCACCTCCACCAGTACTGATCCCCCTCCCTCGCCGACGGCGGCGAGCTCCTCGCCCACGGCTTCGCCGCAGAGCCCGCATAGCCACCGCCCTCCGTACTGCGCGCGCACGCCGGCCGCGTACGCCGGCGTGCACTCCTCCCTCAGCCCGCAGCACGCGCACACCGCCCACTCCACCTCCGCCGCCGCGGCCGGCGCAGCTGCGATGGCCGGCGCGACCTCCTGTCCAGCCGCCGCGGCCGACATGTCGCTGTGGAACCCTTCTCGGATCTTGAGGACTCCAAAGAACCAATAAAAGATGCCCGCAGGTTGCAGGACACGCTGTCTGCAGAGAATTGGATACTGTTTCTTTGTGCTTGTCGGGTTTGTATCCGGCCGGTAAGGGAGGAGGGAGAGGAGGCGCTATTCGCCGGCGGCGAGAAGGAGGGGGAGGGGCGGTGGATCGTCCGTGGACGAGGAGGAGGAGGAAGACATTGGAGGAGCTCCGATTGGTGGAGCAGCTTGTTCTGTCTGTGGGTATGCGTCTTTTGTATACGACGAGCTGGGATATATCGGAGGAAGACGTGACGTGTAGTGTGGGTTAAAATGGCGGGAGGTAGGGGGTTGGTGTGGGGCCCGCAGGCAAATCATTGAGGTGGGAATTGCTTCGGGGGTTTGATGCGGTAAGTTAGAAACCGTGGCTTGCTGAGCTGGCATGCAGGTGACATCGTTGTACTATCTGGTGCATGAGAGTAGTACTGGAACCTTGAATTTGTTGGCAAGTAAATAAAGATTGAAATTCCAAATTTCAGGATACAAAATGGCCCAGTAGAGCTGCCAACTAGTTTTTTTAGAAGGAAGTCACTAATGGCTTTTCTCATTTCCTGTGTTACTGAAATAGAGTAATAGAGATCAGGAACCATGTAAAGATTTATACTGCATTCAATCCTGCTTTTTTAGCGGCTTCTGTTTTCTAGCTGTTGGATTTTAGCTAAAATTATACTAAAGTGGTTATTAGCTTTTTATGAGTTATTCAGTTAAAGAAAAATAAAAATAAGAAAAAAAAATAAAAAAATATTATTATATCTCCATGGACACTGCAAATAAAAAAGAAAAAAAGTAAAACCAAAAACAAAACCAAAAATCCAAAAGACCAAAATTAAGAAGTCAACGTATTCATTCCAAAACCAGAATGAACGGGGCCTTAATATGTTTAGAAGCATGGTATCACTATATGCATTTGAGAGTAACATTTTTACGGAATCCTTATTACCAAATTGCCGCCTTATCATGCAGAGTGTAAAAGTGTTTTCTTTTGTTGGTGAGTTCCCTGTGTGCATTTAACACACATCATGGAAGGGTAGCAAGAGATGGAACCTACAGACCTACGGTGGGTACACCACGTGGTGGTGCCATGTCATGGGATAAGCTGGCATTAGATGCTGGAACTAGAGACACAGTATATGCTACGCAACACCACCATACTTACGTACGCTTGAACTCCAGTACTTATCTGGATGGCTTCAGGCCCACTTGTCTATGGCACTGCTCCCTTGGTCTCATGTTCCCATACTATTATGGGAGTGTCTATACAACTTTTACTATTTTCTTCTTTTAAATGAGTCATTTTTAATCATCTGATGAAAAATTAAGGGTCTAATCATTCCATCCACTCCTATATAAAATCTCCTCGACCCAAACCCTAACCCTACCCTCACTCCCACCCCACCTCAGCCACCTCCCCACCTCTCCCGCGCTGCCACCCTCGCTGGCATCGCCCCCAGCGCTGACGAGATCCACCGGCAACTACCTTCCTCCTCCTACTCCTTCCTCCCGCCGCCTTCTCCTCTCCTCCCGCGGCCTTCTCTTTCCCCGCCACTCGCCTCCAACGCCCGCCCTGCCCTTCTTTCCCGTCTCTGGTAGCAAACATCGCTAGATTTGCCAACACCATCCTTTACCACCTAATGACTCCACGACGTGTCGCCCCCGCCGCCTACCTTGCCCACCGCCCTCCTCCCGCCCGAGGTAGAGGCTGCGCCACCACCACCTCACCACCTCTGCCTCTCACCACTGGTTCACCGCCGCCCCGACCTCCTTCTAATTTCAGGGGGCTTGGGTGAACTTTAACACTAACGAGGAACCCAAGCCCTAATCACACGGGGCGACGCCCCGAGAAGACGATGGCATCACCAAAGATGAGAAATATATCGGCCGTAAAGACAGCGCACGAATCTTCACGAAGATTGAAAGGTCAGAAATTCAACTGATTTGGCCCTAAAAACACTCGAATGTGGTATAGCATTTCCGTACTATTATTCTGGGTTTTGGGATGCCTACTGCGCTAATGGTCGATTAGGGCACAACCAATCAGAATTTGCCAAGTAATATGAACTTGTTGTGGCCCACTTTGTGTGTGTGAAAACTAAAACTATAACTTAATTAACCTAAAAAAAATACTATCTCCATCCCACAATATAAGTCCTCATTCGTGGGAAGCGTCGTCCCATGATATTAATTTTCACCATATATATCCTTCTTTAATGCTGAAAAAATAAGTGAGTAGTTGTAGTATGCTATTTAATATAGATATGCATGGTCCAATGATATTAAGAGGTGCTCCAAAGAGCTTAAGCTTATGGCTTTCCATTGTGACTGTTGGCTTTTGGATGAAATTGCACTGTAGTGGTGTTAACTGTTTCTAAGTCATTCAATTAAAGAAAAATAAGAAAAATTGAAAACATCATTATATCTTCACAGACAATATTCAAAGTAAAAAAATAAAAATAAAAGCAAAAAGTCAAAAAAACAAAATTAGAAACCAACGCGTTCTAAGTGGCTTCTAGCTTAAATAAGTGAGAAGTCAATAAAAATAAAAATCAAAAGTCAAAGCCATTTGGAGCAAAGACTAACTTTTTAAATTTAATATCTCCTTGATTTGTGCGTATGGTGGGTTTTGAACTTATATTATGAGATGAATGGAGTATAATCTGATTAAGGAGGTGTTTGTCTTACTAATTGATTGCCAAACTGAAGGACCATGTGAGAAGGTTCAAAATAATGTGTGATGAACCATTATAAGTTTTACGGAGTGGTCATTTGATTTGCAAAGATAGTATATTATCTAGACCATTTTTTGTTGTGGGTAGAAATTGAGGATTTTGGGATTTGAGTCATGCATTAAGTTTAGATGACCTAGTGTAGAATCAAGGATAACCGACTAGATGAGTGAATAGGAGATTCTAAAAATTTCTTGCTTTCTAAACTAATTATAATACAATATAATCCTACACAATTCTAGTAAAGCTAAGGCACCACTAGCACAACTCTCTACATGAATATCTCTAATACAAATTAAATTGAAACACAATGATCACAATATGCTAGAAATACAAGAGCAAAAGTAGGAGACAAAGAGACAATCACTTGACACATAATGTTTTACCGTGGTATTCGAAAACTTGTCAATTTCCCTAGTTCACATTGAGGAAAGACCAAGCGCCTTGGACCGACTCCACAAATTAAGCCTCACTTCTCGATCACTAGTGGTTGTCCTTTATCCACTCTAGAGATGGTGGACTCCAAACCACTTACAAGATGGCGTCGAGCTTCTTCACAAGCTTCTTGAAGAAGTCAACTCGTGACTCACGCCAAGCCGTCTAGGTGCTGGATAAGCACCAAGAGAAAAAAGATCATACTTTGCTTGACGGCTATCAAGTGTCAAGAATCAATCTAAAATAAGTGCACTTGATTTTAGTTCAACCACTTTAATTGAATGGAATGAAAGCAAAAAGAGATGTGGAGTGAATGCTCTATACTCAAGGAGGTTGCAATGAAGTGTCTCAGCACGTCTTTGAGTTGGTGAAGAACTATTTATACCCTATCAACTAAATATAGCCATTACAAGGCAATTACTGAAAAAAATCAAGGTAAGCGAAAGTACCGTAGTTTAATGGCCAATACTACAGCTTCTGTTCTAACACAACAGTAATGGCTATTTCAGGACTACTGAACTAGTCATTGAAAATCAGAGCGGTACTATCGCCGTTATAAATATGGTAGTTCCGATCTTCGGTGGTTCCGAATTTTGATATGGTACTTTTGTTTGTCTCGAAGGCCAAAGCTTGGCGCTTTCGAAAAAATGTACCGCTGAATTTTCGGTGCTTTCGAGTTCTGGTTGTACTGCTCAAGGGTTGCGGTGCTACCACTATATGGTAGTTTCGACATTGAAACTTTGGTACTTTCGTTTTCCAAAGATACTAAGTGTATCAGAAGATGCTCTCTGAAAAAACATACTGCTAGTTTTGACAGGAACTTTCGAGGATAGGAAGTACCGCCGTTTATATTCTGGTACTTTCAAGGAGAAGAAGTACCGTCGTTTACACTCTGGTACTTTTAATTTTCGTGATAGAGTATAGTTAACTTTCAATTTTAATTCTAAGTACATGCATGATCATAAATTGATTCAAATGGTACAAGAATATGCTATCAGGTTACTTGCTATGATCTATCTCAATAGTATGGCATTTATCTTATAATCCGGTCTTTCAACTTGTCTCCTAAGACTGGTAAAATCAACGAGGGGTCCTAGACTACTTATACCTTTGTCTTGAGTTACATTGATCCTCATGTCGATCCTTACCATGCATTTCCAGCTTGCCACATCCATCGTTAGAGATTAAACCTTTCAAACACTTAACAAACACATTAGTCTCATATTCATAAATTATTATTAATTACCAAAACTATTTTTAGGGACCTAAATGCTTTTCATCTAGGTCATTGCATTAAGGTTGCATGATGAATATTTTGGCTAATGTGGGTTAAGTTGTAAATAATTTATACTCAAAAATGATTTTTTTTGTCTTTGGATGTGCAGGCACGCTTGAAATCACCATGGTCAACGGCGAGGATTGGAGCTACGCTAAGGAGAAGCTAAGGCCTAAAACGATCAAGTATGCCAGGTGAGATGGTGAACTCAAGCATGACACGAAAAAGATAGAAAATGTTAAATGAGAGTTCAAATGATAGATTTAGATTATATGGCTTGGTCAATCCAAATGACACGTGGTCCAGTGGGTTGAGAGGCAGAGACTTGCTGACGTATGGAAGCCAATGATGAGCCTACATGTGGTAAACATGGTGATTGCTTGCAATAGAAGATGAAGACCCAGTCAACAAAGTATATTTTGGTAAATTTGGTCAAAATATCATAATCTATTTTAGATCAAAACCATATTGCATGAGTGATGTTTGAAGAGTGGTTTAGGTCAAGGTGAAGCCTGTTTGATTAAGATGGATCAAGGGTAAAAGATTTAGTGGATTCAGGCTTATGCGCTTTGAAAAGTGTGTATAAGTGAACATATGTGAGTAAAATCCAGGGTTATAGGGTTTTTTACATTGTGCTAAGTAGATAGTATCCACTAAAAGCTAGGTGTAGCTGGTTAGCTCATCTATATAAAGGGTTTGGGATAGAGACTTGTGTTAACTATCAGAGGGTTTTTGACGTGATTTCTTTTGTGTTCTTTCTTGATGAGACATGTGAGAATACATCTAGACCCATCTTGGTCATCGTCCACTCACAAGAAAGTTGTATTCATCGATTTTGATTTTGACTTGGTTTTGGTGCACCTCTCCTTTAAATTGAAAAAGTCTCAAATTTGGCCATGAGTTTTATGATCGTTTGTTGGAATAGGATTTTGATAGCCTAGAGAAGATCTCTGCAAAATTTCATGTCATTTGGATCTTCGAATCAAAAGTTCTATCGATTTACATATTTGAAATAGCGTTGAAAACAGTTTTCATTTTCTTGATTTTACTGTAGCAGCAGTCAGATTGCCCTTGAAATAGTGATTAGACTGCGTTTCTATGATGGTTAGATTGTCGAGAAGTGGTTGTTTCGATGTTTAGTATTTTTGAGCTATTTGTCTTGAGTTTTGAATGAAAATTATATTTTCTGTAACTCTGTAGTTGTGTGAAAATAGGATCTTAAATACTTGATAAAAATTTTAAGAAGACACCATTCATCCTCCACTGTTGCTATTTGGTCTTACACAAACTTTAGTGACTCTGACCTTTTTTGAGTCAGAGCCACTTTCTGCTCAGGGAAGTTGGGTCTCTTTTTTCTGACTCTGCTAGGAACTCCAAGAGCTCGTGTAACAACTAACAATTTGCCTCAAAATGCTCCACATGATTACATAATTTCTAGCAACTTATAACATATTGCATGTGTATAGAAGTCAATCGAAAAGGCTAACGAAGATTAATCTGAGTTACCATCTAAGTACTCATACGTTTCATACAAATATGATGCTAGCTCTTATTTAAAGCCAAAGGAGACAGCTATTATGCTCTAACATCTAAGGATTTCTAGGATATAAGATAGAGGTCAACTCAGTGAGCCAGACAATACCTGACTTGATCATATACATGTCTACGTATGCAATTAGGAGGCTGCTTGATTAGGTTGAAATAAACTGATTTATGGCTACTTTAGCTAGTTAAAATTACATGGTAGCTGATGGAACTTAATTGGCATGATTAATTTAAAAAGTTAAAAATAAAAAAATAGGTTAGCCCATCACAGACAATACAATGAATATGGAAAAAATAACCAGCTAAAAAGCTAAAAAAAAAAAAAACTAGAAAAAGATGAAATTTATGAATAGTAAAAAAAGTTAGAAACTAGAAGATCGAGTTGAAATATACGAGGCCTAGTTTTGACCATTCACCAAAGGAAAATGCACAAAATTGTCAATTCATCTATTATGCAGAAAAGCAAAGCATTCATATGTTTACTGAGCTTTTAAAGATATTTTTGATTTTTTTGGTATCTAGATTTTAAATGAAATACATTTTTAAGATAGATCTATAAATTGATTGTATTACATGTTATAGTTTTATTTATATCAGTTAAAATTAAATATGAATTTCTGATACCTATATTTTTTCATAAATAATTTAAAAGCTATACAACGGTAGGTTGGTTTGACAGTTTGTACCACTCTGAAAGTCAGATGATCGCATCGAAGCAATAGTTTTTGTCCATTTGTCTTCACCAAGAGAGACGCACCGAGGACCACAAAATCCCAAGCAACCAAGAATCATTCGGGTACAAAAGTACAGGGCAGGGCGTAAATTATTCGATCCCTCGCACCTCGAAGAGAGCGCGAGCCACTCCAAACACGAGAGATCACCATTCCGTACGCATTTAATACCTATGACACGTAGGTCCCAGGTACACAGGACCCACGAGTCAGTTAAACACCTGTCACCCACCCAGCCCATGGTCCCCGGGCCCATCGCATCGGCGGGTGGGCCCACGGCTTTCCTCACGGGACAAACACACCACAGGAGACGCCATTCTCGCGAGGCCCCACATGTCATTCGGCAACAATTCGGTGACTCCAGAGGTACACTTTATCTATACCCTACGTAAACGGACGGCAGGATGAGTTCTGGGTTCCCAATCGGAGGGATGGGAGGAGCCCGTGGGATCCTATCGCGTCCACGAATAGTATAAGGCTACTAGTCAACCACAGAACAGGAGTGATAGAGAGAGAGAGCGCTAAAAATCAACGGGAAAAAAAACCTGTGGGTAGAAAGAAGGGAAGCGGGGAGGAGAGAAGGCGGAGGTGAGATCTCCAATCCTTCGAGAAGCTTCTGTGAGTCGTCGAGTCATTCTAGAATTGTACCTTTTGCAGATGCTCTCTGCGTCGGCGGAGTGGTAGGTGGCGGCGGAGCTTGCACGGAGTGGAAGCTTCGAGAAGGGCCGCCGTCGTATGGGCTGGGCCTCCTCCGTGCACTAGCAGTTCGTCGATCTCGTGAAAGGTGAGGATCCCGATGCTTCTGGATCCTTTTAGATGCTTATCGATGCATTGAATTGGGCTTCGTGTGCTCAGTTTGCGCATGGGGTTTTGTGGATTGATTAATGAAGCTGCTAAATTCAGCTATTTTGGTGCTCGATTTCGTTGATTTCAAGTCGCTAAATGCTGCTCACGCGTCTATCTAGGCGTTTATCGTTGCATCAAAACTGGGTATTATAATGATTGGATTCGGTAGGTGTGCGTGGTCTTCACTCGTGGACTTGTGGATTAAGCCTCCAGAGTTCAGTGATTCTGGTGCTTACGTTCGATCCCCTCATGGATGCACCGTATCAGTTCGATTGAGATCGTTGGGCTCAAAGTTAAAACTGATGCCTTTAGCCTTTTGTAGCTTAGTTCTTGATGCTTTTGGATGGGATGGTGGAGGGGAGTTTGTTGGGTCGGATTTGTTCTGGTTTATAGGGTAATTAAGGTTGCCGGTTTTAGAGGTTTTGTTGTTTTCCTATTACAATGCGTCATGTGATGGTTCTGACATAGTTGATGGTGCAAAACATTTTCCATTGTTTAGAACAGTTTTGAGCTATTTTACTTAAATCATCTTCTGCTGAACGGTGATGATGGTAGTATTGGGATAGAGCGATGAGGAATTTGATAGGCATGCATTTTTCTTACCTCAGGAGTTGTTCAATGATTAAAAGATTACACTTTTAGCTATTTTGTGCTTAAGATTGCCAGCCTTTTTCCATTTATTGGATACCCCAAGCAACAGTGCTATAATTAGAAGCTTTCACTCATAATTGGATCCCCATGAGACAATGCTTCTTTCCTTACTCTTGTATCCAAAAGTATCGAATGTGCACCCTGCATCCATGCTTGTTGTCAAATCCATCTGGAGTGATTATGGTTTTTTTTTGTTTTGATTCTTCTCGAGTGGAATCCTAGTGTGTCCACTTTCTTGTGCACTGACATGAACTTCCAAGATTTTTTTTGCTGGTTAGCATATCCATTTTTAGCTAACAGAGAAATGAGAAGAAACCAAATTTTGTGTGATGGAGCTTTTGACATGTCGCAATTCTCTTCCATGCATTCCTCTTTCTATGTTGAATTAACAGCTTATTGGATAGCTATTTTCTTGAACTTCTGATTGTTTGATCTTGCTAACAATGTGCAATCTGCATGGTCCAGATTGATATGTCTTATAAATGTTCCGTAACATTTTCTCAGTCATGCTAGAAATGTACTAACTTTTTTTTGGAAAATACTATGGGATTTCCATGTTGATTCTTCCGTATTGTACAAGAATTCCAGTTTGTCTAATCTATTCACCATTTATCTGGTTGGATTAAGATATCTAATAAGAGAAAACTAGTTTGTGTTGTGCAATGAATGCGTTCTTTGTGCAAAATCACATTTACAGAAGTTGTGGTCCTGAGTTTTCTTCATCGTCATGTGGTGAATAAGTTGTCAGTTCCACATAATGTAGTAGTTAAGGCCATTCCTTTCTTCCTTGCAAAACAATTTTGTGCTTTTGTTAATGTTGCATTTTCAGAAATCTAACACTACCTTGCACAATTCTATCTGATAGGGCACAATTCTATCTGATAGGACTAGGAGGAACCTCTCCAGAAAAACTTTTGCCCCTAGGTGTTCAGTGCTGTTCATGTCAATTTTAGCATTCTGGAGAAGAGTTGCATCTGCTCATCATCAGTATGTCGGTTGAAGAGAGAACATTAAGTTTGATAAACAAGACCACTGCATTAAATCCAAATGCAGAAGAATTCGTTCCTTCATCCCTTAGATCTGTCAATGATGCTTCAAACAGATCAGACACAACCAGGATTGCTGTCTCAGGGTCCTCCAAAGACACTAGTGCAGACCAACCAGAGTCTGTTATACCAAGTAACCCTGATGAAGAAGCACATCGGTATTGGCAACAACAGCTTCCAGATGATATTACCCCTGATTTCAAAGTTCTGAGACAAGATGAGACTCATGGACCTGACAGTCTTTCACTCATGGGCTTGTCAATAAATGATGGCATTGGTGCTTCAATATTTTCTCCAAACCAGACATCAAGTATGCAGCACCGTGCTTCTCCTTTTATTAGGGACACACTGAGTACACGTGCGAAGATTGAATTTCCTGGCCCAACTTATGTGGAAGAACACTCACAAGCTACTATTATGAGTCCAACTGCAAGTACTATGAGTCCAACTGCTGCTCCATGGGTAAAGACTGTAAGAAATGGCCAATACAGCACAAACAGAAGGGATGCCAATCACTACACTGGAGATTCTAGCATTGGTATAGTGTTGATTTGATGGGTGTAATTTTGTTTACTGAAGGTGGTTCTGTGAACCCTAACTTTTCTCCTTAAATTTTCAGGAGCTTCGTTGCAAAACCTTACTGGTCCTTATCACGGAAGCTGGCGTAGCTTTAGCTCGACAATGGACATCATGAGTCAGCTAGAGGTCTGTTTTCATTTATCCCCCCATGCTGTTCATCTCATGTTATTCTTTTGAAAGTTTCATTTCTCTCACTGTCCCTTGGGGTGTGGGCTACACAAGAATCATAACGAAAAAGTTGCTCTGGCACTAACAAGGTGCATATTCTGGTGCTTGTAAGGCTAACTAATATGTTTCTCATATATTGCAGCAAATTACATAAAGCAAAAGGTTTAGCGTGTTTTAAAATGGCCATTAGCAACTAACAGTGTATGTTTTTACATCAACTCTACAGAAGTTTTAACATCAGCTAAGCTATCTGTTAAAACAAAACTTGGAACATTTGGTAAGAGTAGTTGTTTGAGTGAATGCTATCATATTGAGTGGACCTTGCTGGCTGTCATCCGATTCATACAACATCACCACACTTTGTAATTGTCAGGGTGTTAAGATTGCTAGTATGCTACAGATTCATAAATAATAAGCCACCCATTTCATGATCCACACATATGCTTTTACTCAATTGAACTGTCAATTTTTGCATGTAGAGACATTCATTGTTTTGTCTTTGGCCGTTGGTTTATATGGTTGGGATTTTTGTTCCCTAACCAGGACAATATATTCATTTTGATTTTGAAACTAGTGACAAGCAATAGGGACCTCACGTGCCGTCCACAGACTTACTACAGAAACTGGCCTACTGTGATACCTGTACTAAACTGTCTACTGAAACGAGTATAAAATAGGAAACTTTCTACTGTAATAGTTATTTGAGTAAGTCTGATGTTAAAGATCAGTATAAACTTTGTGGACACTGGACAATGTTGAAGTATTGAGTTTTATGCATCAACTGTTCACCCAAAGTCAATACAGTTATTTGAGTAATTCTGATGTTAAAGATAAGTATAAACTTTGTAGATAGTTATTTGAGTAAGTCTGATGTTAAAGATAATTATAAACTTGGTGGACTCCTAATGTGTGCAAACCAGCTGTACCTACTGATTCTCCTAATCTACAACCCATTAATAGGCACTTTCTCTTAAGATACAAGCCACTCAAAAGCACAGATTAAAAAAAACATGTTGTTAGACAGCTTAATTATCTTCTATGCTAAATATGCTCCTACTGGTCAACTGTTATATTAGTCTCAGGTTCTCAGCAAACAATGTTGTGTTGGATCTGAAAATATCACTTGCATTTTCATTCAACTTTCTATGAAGACTACAAACTAGGAAGGCTTCTGTAGAGCTGCTCCATTGTAGAAACTGATTGATAAGTGATAACTCATATATGATATATCGTTCTGTTGGTTCTCTGTGTAGGTATCATTCAGTATTAATTCAAATCAACCGAAGTAGTGCATACCCTAGAAAGTACTGAACGTATTTTCATTGATTTCCAATCAGATTAATCTCTTGACAGAAACTCCACTAATTATTCACTATAGTTTTAAGAAACCTTTGCATACAAACACCATTAGTGGCCTATCATGGCCAGTCTATAATCAAATGCCTCTTTCTCTGATCTGAATATGGGCTAACAAAACTGCATATGCCATATTAGCTGATGATTTTATTTTACTTACTTTTGGACATGATTGATGGCAATGGCTATGATATATGTTTACATGCATGAAGTCTGCTTCAAACATTTGTTTAATATCATCATATGTTCAACGGCAGAATAAAGTTGATGGACGACTCAATCAGAATCTCAGGTCATTGTCATTTGGACATTCAAGTCCTCCATCACCAGCATCATATGCTCAAAATAGTCTCGTGAACTATAACAAGGAAACTTTTGGTCTGCCAAACAGTACATATAGATCTCATTCAGCTATACTCGCAGATGATATAGTTTCATCTTCAGCTGGTCGGGAACATGTATCCCTGGATACTCCAAGAGGGAGGTACAAGACGACTAATTTGCCTGTTTCTGATCTTGGTTCAAGCAGAGCCTCTCAGTTGTTGGCTGGCTCATACAACGGTAATCATGATATGATCTCAAACAACACACTGCAAAGCATTGCTGGAGCTCAGACAGGACCAACTTGGCTTGAAACTGATGCTACAGGTAGTGTTGGTGAATTAGAATACATGTTTTTTCATGGACGGCAACATACATGCCTCTTTGCCTTATGGTTTGAACTTGTTTGTGATGGCAGCAAACATGTTTTTGGAATCAAAGGATGAAATTCATGATTTTGCAAGTCTACGACATGCACTTCTTGAACAGGTAGATTTGCTACTCAGAGATACTAGATTATTGGAAATTGTCTTTGAGCCATAATTATTGTGCATGCTGTTTTTAATAGCATAAATTATATTAACTGTTAGAGAATACATATGATCGTTTTATGTTAGTGGGAGCAAGCATTGTAAAGTATTGAAACAATATCGGTAATCATCATGCACACTGTTCAGCATTCATCACTGTTTCGCAGTTTAATTATGATCACAAAAACTATTTACCATTCTACTGCAGTATAAACTATAAAGTGATGTTCATTACTTACCATGTAGTAAGAATTACAGGAAAACTAGAGCTGAAAGTTATTCCATGGTTGGTAAAAATGAAACCACTGCCAGTAAAACTACTTCACGCCTTGTCGATGCGACACATAATTGCTTTTGATCAAACATTTGAAAATATGAGTTCTTGGTAACGTGATCTGGAGTTATCCTATATGGACTAGTTATATGAACCGATTTGGTATGGATATTTTTGTTAAGGATAGAAATAGATTAGGATTAGGACTCCTATTCGTTTCCTAATATGTGTTGTATTCCTTTTGTACATCCCCTTGTACCTGTATATATATTGCCCCTTGGGCCTCATGAATAGATGCACACAATATTTCATAACATGGTATCAGAGCCAAAATTAGGGTTTTGGCTTGCCTAGGATTCCGTCTTGCGCTGTCGTCGACTTCTGCCGTCTGTCGCCGACTCCGCGTGGCCGTCGCCTCTCCGCTCCCGCGCTCGGCCAAGCTCTGCGCCTGCCGCTTGCTCTCTCCTGGCCGCGCCTTCACGCCGTCAGATTCTCCACGCCGTCGGCTCCTCCGCCGCCTTGTGCTCGCCTCGCCGCGCCGCCTTGCCTCGGCAAGCGCGCATGCCGCGCTGCGCGCGCGGCCGTCGGCCGCTCCGCCGCCGCGCTCGGCTCTTCCCATGCGCCACTCCGGGCGCGCGCGCCGACCTCGCCATCGCCGGCCGCCTCGCCGCCGGACCGCCCATGCCGCGCCCCCTCTCGCCGCCGGACCACCTGGCTACGGCCACGGCTACCGCCGGCGCGCCCAGCCGCGCCCCAATCGCTTCTTAACGTAGCGCCGCGCGCCGGGTGTGTGCGTGTGTGCGTGTGTGCGTGAGTGTGGGCGACGCCCACTTTAACTAGGGTTCCCTTTTTCTTCCGAAAAAAAAAAAAAAAAAAACGTAGATCTAACCGCGCGCGTTGCTCGCCGCTGTTAGACTCGTTGTATTGGTCGCCGCGCCCGTCGGCCGCTACCAACGGGCACCGTTTCTCCTCCATTGCCGGTGGTTTTGATGGTGTTAATTACACCGACCGTGTCTCACATGCGCATTCACATGCGTGGTTTACGTCTCTGGCGTCCTCTCGGCGATGTCACCGCCCGCCTTGCCTATTCTCCGACGAGCCCACGCTGTTGCATTGCCCCGACACCGACAAGATTGCTCTTTGGCTCTCGATTGTTGATGATGAAGCGCCTGCGCCTACCGGAGGCTCGGATCTCTACAAGGGCCGTCGACCACCTACGCTCGGTGGTGCGATGACGACGCCGAGCTGCTGCTTGTCTTCATCGCCGATCTCGGCCTCGATTCTCTTACGAGGTTGTGGGACTCCTTCCGGCTTCCTGATGTGGACTCATCTTCGTCGGCGCTTACGAGCCCTCTGGTGATGCCACATGTACTGTCCGTGGTTCGCCAAGAGCACTCTCTTCAGCAGGTGATGCTCTGTTGATGCCTTTACGCTCGAGCTCGCTATCCGCGTCGCTTGGACTCTCCGCATCGCTGGGTCGCGTTCTGTCCGTCTTTGCTTGGATATACGTCTTGACTTGGAGTTTCAGTGGTCTCGAGTTCCTTACTCGCCTTCGTCCCCGAGTTCGAACAGCGGCGTGCTCGACTTCTTGCACGCCACCTCGTGTCACTCTCCGGAGGCTCTCACCGAGATACGCGCAGAGAGACTCGTCCGAGTGGTCTTTGATGCGATGCCACTCCTCTGTGCTCGCGCGCCGCGTCTACTGCTACATCGCCTTCTTGGCGCGCCACAGGTGGTGGTGGCGATCATCCGTCTGAGGTGGCCGTCCTCATCGTTCCTCTGCGACAAGTCGCCACATTGAGTCCAGTGCTATAAGAAGAAGCGGCATCTTTCACGCCGTTCTTCTATTGGCACCGGTGCTTCTACGACAGCGTCTACATCGACTTCTTGGCAGCTTCTTTCACCGAGCGAGAGATAGCGGACTTCGCCGCTTGCTTGCCGCCTGTGTTCTCCTCGGCGGTTTCGCAGTTACGCTCACGACTCTTGGTGCACCGAAACCACCTCTACACGATCGGTACCTCCACGTGGATTCTTGATTCGGAGCATCTTTTCACATGACTCGATGCTTCTACTTTGTCTTCTATTACACCTCTTGATTCTCCCGCCGGTGTTCTTCTGCTGATGGTACATCTCTTTCTCTCA
Organism: Melocanna baccifera; assembly: GCA_036346265.1. NCBI lineage: Eukaryota > Viridiplantae > Streptophyta > Magnoliopsida > Poales > Poaceae > Melocanna > Melocanna baccifera. The sequence goes on from CM070682.1 coordinate 3,801,095, forward strand.
GTCGAGGATCTCTTAGCAACTCATCCTTTCATGTTCCTTACGTTGCTCATATTCCTCGCCTCACTATGCACTTATTTCTGCCGGGATGACATCGACCTTGGTTATCGTGTCATTCTCGACTCGACTCTTGCCGTGTTCGGGACCGCCACACGGAGCTCGGTTGGTTCGGCCTCGGCGCCGTGACTCCGCAGCGTCTCGGGAGCTTGACTGGCTTCACCTTCCTTCCATTGCCACGCGTCGCCGCGGTCTCCGCTTACGCCACTTCATCTACGGCTCTTTTCAGCAGTGGCATCACCGTCTTGGTCATCTCGTGTGGATCTACTTTGTCATCCTTAGTTCGTCGTGGTCTTAAGGGTCCGCATCTCGGAGACGTGTCTTTAGATTGTCGAGTGTAAGTTAGGTAAACAAATTCACTTCCCTATCCTCACGGTGAGTCTGTGTCCCGTCCTTTGATCTTGTTCATTCGGATGTTTGAGTCCGGCCTTCCGTTTGAAAGGGTCATCGTTATTATATCATATTTATAGATGATTTCTCTCGCCACACTTGGATATATTTCATGTCTTCTCGTAGTGAGGTCTTGTCTATCTATAAACAATTTGCCACTATGATCCACACACGATTCTCCACTCCTATTCGTGTTTTTCGTCTTGATTCTGTGGCGAGTACCTTTCTCGTTACTGCGCGGTTTCCTTGCGCGCGAGGACTCTCTTCGATTCTCTTGTCACGGTGCTCATGCTCGAGAATGGTGTCATTGGCGCAAGCATCGTCACCTCCTTGAGACGGCTCGTACTCGATGATCGCCGCCTCTACCCACCTCACTTTTGGGCCGAGGTCGTCTCCACCGCCACCTATCTCATCAACATCCAGCCATCTTACGCTCTTGAGTGCGATCCCCGTTGGCGTCTCGTGGTCTTCTGCGCGACTACTCGCCCTTCATATGTTTGGTTGCGTTTGCTCGTTCTCCTCGCCTCGCGAACGTACCAAACTAACCGCTCGATCTGTTGAGTGTGTCTTTTTGGGATCTGATCAGAGCACAAGGGCTATCGGTGTTGGGATCCGGTTGGTCGAAGGATGCGGGTTTCTCGGGATGTGACTTTCGGCGAGTCTCGTCCATTCTACCCACGTCCTACCTCTCCTTCGACTCTCTGCGGAGTCTCTGTCTTTCTTGACCTTTCCGGATACACCTATATCTGCTTTGCCTCGTCCACTTGTCCCATCGAGTCTCCACATATTCCCGTGGCCTCTCCATCGTTGTCACCGCCGTCGTCTTCTCAGGCTCCCGTGCTCCTCTCACTCTGCACCTCCCTTCTATTTTACACTCGTCGACCTCGTATTGAGGCTTCTCCACCAGTCATCTTCTCCCGATGATTCACCTTCCTCTGATGCTCCATCATCCTGATGGGTCATCTTCTCCTCGCTACGCTCTCGCGATCGCGGTCGATTCGGCCTCTGCCCGCTTTGCCTTTCTTGGCGCGACTACTCGTGAGCTGTCTCCTACGGGATCTTTGTTACTCACCCCGAGTGGCGACTTGCCATGGCCGAGGAGATTGCGCCTCGAGCGTCTTGGTACTTGGGATCTTGTTCCTTTGCCATCTCATTCTCGTCCCATCACGTGTAAGTGGGTCTATAAAATTAAGACTCGCTCGATGGCTCTCTTGAGCGCTACAAGGCGCGTCTTGTTGCTCGTGGCTTCCAGCGAACATGGTGTTGACTATGACGAGACTTTTGCTCCGTGGCCCACATGACCACTGCTTCGCACTCTTACATCGGTGGCGTGCATTGCCACCGGTGCATTCTCGGCTTGATGTCAAGAATGCCTTTCTTAATGGTGAGTTGCGTGAGAGGTCTACATGCATCCGCCACCCGGTATTCTGCTTCTGAAGGCATGGTCCATGCCGCCTTCATCGCTCTCTCTATGGCCTTAAGCAAGCCCCTCGTGCTTGGTTTGGCGCTTCTCCTCTGTGGTCACTGCTGCGGCTTTTCCGCTAGTGATCATGATCCTGCGCTCTTTGTCCACACTTCGTCCCGTGGTGGACTCTTCTTCTTCGTATGTTGATGATATGATCATTACGGAGATGATTGTGAGTACATTGCCTTTGTCAAGGCTCGTCTTAGTGAGCGCCTCCTTATGTCGGATCTTGGTCCTCTCGATTTATTTCCTTGGGATTGAGGTTACTTCCACTCCGGATGGTTTCTTTATGTCCCAAGAAATATATTCGAGATCTTCTTGATCGCGCCTCTCTCATCAGTCAATCTTCGTTGAGACTCCCATGGAGCTCAATGTCCACCTCCGACCCTCGGATGGCGAGCCCTTCGATCCGACTACGCTATCGTCACCTTGTTGGGAGTCTTGTTTATCTTGTCATTACTCGTCCGGATATCACCTATCCGTTCATATTCCGAGTCGGTTTGTTTCAGCTCCCACTCAGGTCCACTCTGACCACCTTCTTGAGTTCTGCGATACCTTCGTGGGACTATCTCTCGCCGTCTCTTCTTTCCACGTTCGATTCGTTCTGACTTGAGCCTATTCGGATGCTACTTGGGCGGCCGATCCCTCGATCGCGGTCTCTCTCTCGCCTCTTGTGTTTTTCTTGGTGGTTCTCTTATTGCCTGGAAGACGAAGAAAGCAGACGCGATGTCTCGTTCGAGTCACAGAGGTGAGTTGCGAGCTATGGCTCTCTGACAGCAGAGATTACTTGCTACGGTGGTTACTTGAGGATTTCGGTGTTTCGTCACTACACCGACTCCTCTCTTGTCGAGCGATCAGAGTGCTATCGGTATTGCTCGTGATCCTGTGAAGCATGAGCTCACCAAGTATTGGTGTTGATGCTTCCTTCATGAGGTCTTGTGTGCAAGATCGGTGATTACTCTTGATATGTGCCTTGAGCTTGGATAGCGGATTTCTTCACGAAGGCCCAGACTCGAGCACAGCACAGCTTTTACCTCTCCAAACTCAGTGTTGTTGATCCACCATGAGTTTGAGGGGGGGTGTTAAGGATAGAAATAGATTAGGATTAGGACTCCTATTCGTTTCCTAATATGTGTTGTATTCCTTTTGTACATCCCCTTGTACCTGTATATATATTGCCCTTTGGGCCTCATGAATAGATGCACACAATATTTCATAACAATTTTTACTATACATTAAGTACCATGGTTTCTGGCGTTGGTTTTTACACCATCAAATAGTATGCCTTTGGAAAATATCTTGAATTGAGGGTATTATTTTTTTCAATATGTGATTATGTTTGGCTCACAGTCTACTGCTATCCACTGAAAATTTTAGCAGGATAGGCAGGCTTTTCTAACTGGTGGCAATCCTTTAGCGAAGGAACGAAATATTAAGGAGCTTTACAATATCCAAAGCCGATTAGCTCAGGAGAAGGCTAGAGAAACAATATATCGCCAGAGGTCAGATATTAATTTCTCCTTGACATCATCATTTATTAATAGATTTACCATGCATGTACATTCCTATAATGGTGCCGTGTGTATTGTGAACACATCTACACATACAAACTATTGTGTTCGTAAATTTTCATAACACCTTTTGATGAGTGGATTCAAAACACTGCATCAGGTTTGCTTGTTGGTGAACATGCAGTGCTTGAGCTGTTTGCATTACAACATCTTTTTTTAACATAATATTTTTCATGCATCTTTTTTTAGAACATCTATATTATTCTTACTTGAATAACTTCAGGATAAGGACAGTACCGAGATACTGTCATAATAGTACATTGTAACATCTGCTGTTGTACAGGTAGCGATAGCATCAATTGAAGCTACTAAGAAGACTTTGAAATTCAGCAGTAACCAGCAGACCTTTGTGTACTACTGAGTGTACTTCCTTTTAAACCGATGCTGTTGCTTAACACGCTGGTCAAGTTACTTGATAAGTTAATGTCAATCTGTATCATACTTTAGTACTTCACAAATGGGTCAACTTCGCCGCTTTGGTTTGCTATTGCTGACGACATGACTGAATATGGCGTGTTAACACTTCCTGCAGCACGCTATCTGTTCTAGATACTAAAAGTAATTTTTGTTTAGTACTACACAGAAGCTAATCCATTTCGTGGATATCACCAGGTTCCAAATGCCAGAGTTGCAAGGCCTCATCCAGGAGCAAAATCCCCCAATCGACCTTTGTGGTCTTCACGTAAGCGAGGCGATCCACGTCCTGAACTATGAACTCAACAACCGGAGGAAGATTGCACGATCCACTGGCCGCAGGCTCCAGGCTATCATAATATCAACCACCCGTACTCCGGCAAGGCTGACCGCCGCCGTCGAGCAGTACCTCTTGGAGCACGGTCTTCAGTATACGCAGGCACAGCCAGGCCTCTTCCGCGTCCTGCTACAGTGAGGTAGCAGGATGGCGGGCTCTAGATGTTCATGTACACAATCAGATGAAAGTGGAGGAAGAAAAAGAATGACCTGTACTTCTGTATATGGCAGAGATGAGTAGCAGGATAGAAATGTTACAATAGCTGTTGTAATATTCGTATAGCAGGCTTTTTGTCAGCAAATACGTTGTAAAATTTGCGGAATTAGGCGATATGTTCTTTCAGTGGTAAGGCTCCCCCGCGTCTGCCTGCCTGTGGGAAATGTCGCATGTATGGCATCGCTGGTGAAGGCTCCCCGCGTCTCACTGGCTGTGGGTAATGTCGCATGTATGGCAGGCGTTGGTCTCATCTATTTGGTATCGACTTATAGCTGATATCTTATAGTTTATAGCTATTTGTGAGTGTAAAGTAGAGAGTAAAAAAACTCACATATAATTTTAGCTAATATAAATAAAACCGTTAGTGTATTATAATCTAATTTGTAAATATCATCTTTAAAAAGTATTTTGTTTAAAAATTAGTTCCTGTAAAAAATCAAAAAAAAACTTTTAGAAGCGAAAGGAAGAGGCCATTGAGGTTGAATGCGTCTGCCTATGATACTCGAAAGTTTAAAAAGAATAGGTAACCGTGCTCGCTCGCCCGCCGGTCACCTGCTTAGTGGAGAATGTACACCTTGTTAGGATGACGCGTTCATTTTTGTGCTTATACCGACGATTTAGGAACGAAGCTCATATACGATTTAACAGTTGCGGCAACGTATGGCCTATTGAACTAGATTCCTATGATACCATACTGGCTTGATACCGGTTAACGTGCAAAAATCTTCCTAAATGCATATTAACATGTCACACGATATAAACAGCATACAACCAAAGAATTGCTCAAGGCCGCCAGAGGCAAATAGCTCAAAACATGCAACTGCCAGCAACATATAAGTAAATCGTAGAAAATTCAACCCCACAGAAAGATGATCCATCGGGTACATGGCGAGTGGATGCTTGAAGAAAGAAGATCCATCGGGTACATGGCGAGTGGGTGCATGTTTTCGGTGTACATGAAATGATTCACTGAAAGATTCTTGGCTGGCTATAAAATAAAATGACATTGCTCAAGCACTACAGCGCAGTGTGCGGTGCACTGACAGGTCGAATTTCATGAAAGCTTAGTCGCGCTCACTTATGGCTGTTAGGTGCTGATCGATTTCCTCTGTTGTGAGTGCTCTGAAAACACGATCGTCTTGCCTTACAACACCAACCTGCCAAACGCAAGTTATTAGCATAAGCACACATTACAGAACAAGACTCAAGAACCTTGGGAAAGGAGGACTTCTGTGTTTATCTGGAAAAAACACTAATACCTCAATCTCGGTGGCCTTGAAATCTTCCTGCAGAACTGATTGCAATGCAGAAATCGCAATCTGAGAGCATAGGTTAAAGTTAGCAAAGAGTCACGAACTCAAACTACTACAGGTCAATATGAACAAAAATGAAAGAGCGTAAACAGCTGAGCCAAAAATTGACCCACTTTAGCACACCCTACTTCAGAGCTTCCTGTTTGCCTGAAGAAAAAAGACATGCAATGTTTACCTGAACAGTTTCCTCATAGGTGAACTGTGGGTCATCCTTCATTTTCTTCTCTAGAAAATTTATTGCTTCCTGCTCCTTAAGTCCCGCACTAGTTGCCTGAAAAGAAAATGTCAATTTGTTCAAACCAATACTCCAAATGTCGAAGAAGATAGAGAATAAACTAAACATTCAACTCATACAGAATTAAGAAAAAGGGGGTAATAATATAAGGTAAAGCAGAAAACTGTTGTATACCTTATGTCCAAAGAAGTGACCTGCGGGGTCACACTTGAAGAGTTGGGCATTTTTCTCTTCATCATAGCCCAAGACCATGGCAACTGAGGAATATAGCCAAAGAAAATAAATATGGTGGGCAATAAGATTTAGGTTGATTGATTTAACACTAGAACATCATAGTAGAATAGTACAGCCTCAATGGAATAATAGGTGTAATATGATGATACTAACCTACTCCAAGGGGTCTCATGTAGGCATGCTGCGTGTATATTTGTGCTTTGTCTGCTATCCTGAACATAGATCAGATAAGTAATGTTATAACTACGACATTGTTATATGAACAAATAAAATAATGATCATATAATCAACCACATTTCACAAATTGGGGACTTGAATAAGGATTAGGCACAATACCATTTTGCTAACACATCTACAGGCATCTCATACCCCCATTTGAAACGAAACTCAGCTGCTTCATTCCTTGCTTGGTAGACCAAGGACCTTGCATCAGCTGGGAAACAAAAAAATCATATTCATGATAGATGAAGAGCAAAATGCTCAGGTAAAAGTAAATAGGGAAATCTGAAGGCCGTACCACCAACTTTTATCACACTGACAAGAGAAAGGTTAATGGGTGATACCTAATGCTACAAACAACTACAGGAAGTAAGGGACTTACTAATGGGAAATGTGCAACAATTTAATTAAGATAATGTAATTCCTTATGGTTCCCAGATTGCAGAGTTTTCCTGTTCCCCAAAAGAAAATAGCAGTGTTTTCTATCATCTTCCTAAGGGTAGGATAAACAGAGTTGACACACCAATATACCATCCAGTGGCTCAAGAAACAACCAACAAAGCCATGGCCTCCCATCTTTTCCCCAAATTATTAGCTCGAGCATGAAAGTCAAGCACATGACCTCAAAACCTAACCTAAAATTTCCTTTTATATACATAAGAAATCAAGAAGACTTGAAATCATTTCTTAAGAGAGAATTCCACACGTGACCATCAGTTCCTACAACTGCATCTTAATACAATGAAATGAAACAAGGGATCCTAGATAAGAGCGGAATTGAACAAAACCAAACTAGAGAACCCCATCTTCTGCGACCATATCCTAGTTAACCAGCAATACCACAAGCCATCATTGTGCATGGTCTACTTCCAATGCATCTATCTCAAAATTGATAACCGGAATCACTAAATCACAAAACCTAACACACAAAAAAGAAAACTTTCCTCACACACAAAAAAATCTTTCATCATCGCTTTCTTCTAAATCGAATTCCCTGTACCATAATATATCAATACCACTAACACACAGTAAAGCAAAGCACAATAAACAAACCTGTTAGGCCAGTGGCGAGCAGACCGATGTACTTGGTGATCGGGAACAAGTGCGTGACGCTCGTCTGATCCAGCAACTTATCCTACAATCAGAACCACATCGGTGGGGAAAATCTGTCTTTCAGTTTCTACGACCGCATAAACAACAAATCGGACCCAAAAATAAAACCGCAGAAAGTTGCAGTCTTTTCGGCCCAGCACGCCGTAGCGAGAAGAGAAACACCAGCTGGGATTGACCGAGGCCGGCGTGCGTCGCGAAGAACTCACCGGCACTTTCTTCTGGGTGACGACGCAGACGGAGTCCTTGCCGCGCACGCCGATTGACGTCACCCCCGCCGACTTGACCGCCTTGAACGCGTACTCTGCGGAACACCACACGCACGGATCAGGCGCCCTGGAACCAGATCTAAGCGAGCGAAGGCTAGGGTTTTGGGGGGTCTGCACGCACCAACTTGGTAGAGGCGGCCCTCGGGGGAGAAGATGGTGATGTGGCGGTCGTACCCCGCGCCGGTGCCGCGGCTCATCTTCGCCGGGGATCTCGCCGCCGGAGGCGAGGGCTTGGGTGTGTTGTTCGCTCTGGCCGAATAAGGCGAGGTTGTGTGCAACAGCAGTTGGGACTTTGGCTAACAACACACACGAGTACGGCGCTATTGGCTTCTGCCGCAAGAAGGCAGTTCTGGTTGGGTTCGGCCTCGGGGGCTTCTTTCTGGTCGAGCCGAATTTGACTATTTGAGTCCGACCTCACCAGAGTTCGATTCCGACCGAACACGAATTGGATGGTTTATCTAAAAAATAGAAAATCTATAGATGATTCATCTTACATATCTTCATCATAACTCCCTTTTATAGATGGACAACCATCCACCTACATCCCTGAATGGATCATATCCACTATTATAATGAGAAAAATCTGTTAACCCCTCACACACAGGTTTTACTCTCACAAGTTCACTTATGTAAGCTTTTCAAAGCGCATAAGTGTGCACTTTGACCTAACTAGCTCCACCTTGATCTAAACTGCTCCACCTTAATTTAAACCGCTCTTCAACATATCGCCTATGCGTCACGGTTTTGATTCAAGATAATTTTCGTTGTTTTGGTCAAACTACCAAAATATTCTTCCTTAACTCAGTCATCACCAACCACTGTAAGCAATAGTCATGCTTGCCATGTGTAAATGCACCACTAACTTGTCACGCATTGCAAAGCCTCTTCTATCTCAGTCCCACCGAACCATGGTTTAGTTGCACCGTGCAAGCCACATAGCGTCATCCCGTCATTCGAACTCATCTTCAACATTTCATGCATTTCTCGTGCCATATTTGGGTTCATCATCTCACTTAACATCTTCAATCGTTCTGGACCTCAACTCCTCTATATAAGTCTAGCCCCAATCATCGCCATTGACCATAGTTGACTCTTAACAACATTGCACATTTAAAGACAAAGAAATCATTTCCAGGCACAAGTTCTTCACAATTTGACCTACATTAGTCAAGACATACATCATGCAACATTAATCCAATGACCCATATCACCCTAACTCAATCCATGACTCAATTCCCAAAACCCTATTTTTCTAGAAAAATCGGTAGTATCGTTCGCAACACGTCAGTACTACCGCACTGTGATACTACCGCTCCTCGCAAACCCGAACAGGACCTCTCTGAAAAATACGTACCGCTGCTCTATCGGTAGTACTGCCTTGCAAGACTACCGCACAAACACTTACGGTACTACCTCCCTGTGGTACTACCACGTCTATACCTGCAATACTTCCGATTTTTATGAGACTTTCAGAAAATGATCCAAATCAAATGTAATATTTGCAAAACTACTTTACCATTCCATAAAATTTACAATAGTTCATCACAACAGTATTCTAGACCTTCTCAGTCCCTCAAAAGGGGAGAGTTTTCGAGAGAGCTACGCACCTTAATTTGTCCATGATGTCCATTTTCTGAGGAGCATATCCACATAAGTTTCAAAACATTGAAACACACCTTTTCCTCTGTAGGTTACATCAACATGCATGTGTGGTGTTAATATCAGGAAAATGCTACTCATCATCATTTTTATATATTTTTTATATGATTCCTTACGGTGACCTCTTATTGGCAGCATTAAACCAATTACTATCGCCAGAGCCTTGACCAGTAGGCGGCTCAGGGACGAAGTGGAAGAAACTAGAAGTATATGAATTGAAGTACACTTGCCAACAACATTGCAGAATACATCAAATGATGATTAGGCTTTCAGCGTGCCAACAACTACATTGAAACTTCTATACTTCAGATTATCTCAAATTATATTTATGCAAAGGTAATGTGCCATATTTTTCATATCCAGCGATTTCTGCTGTGATGATGTTCTGAGAACTCTTTCCTAGCGTTGGCACTTTTTAGTGCTAATGTTCCACCAGTATTTACTTCCATGGATGGTATATTACCTATGGTCTTGTGGCTGTTGGACAAAAATACATTGTATGAACCGTATAATAAAAATCATTTCCCTGTTTAGAGTTTATAGGTCACTTAGCAGAATTCATTTCAATGTAAGTTCTCTTTTGTTGTGGCTAAGTTATGTGCGTTGAACTCTTCAGGCCACAAGCAAATATGCTTCCGCCGTACAAACCAATCACCACACTTTATTACAGGAGGTCAGGCAAATATGTGCTACCTATGGTGATCTACTTCTGTACAAGCCAATGGAAGAACCAATCCGGCACGGTGTAGAACAGTCTTGTGGTGTGTAGAAAGCATCTAAGAACAACAAAGTGTTGTAAAATGTCTAGTTTTAGTGATTTTTCAGAGATAATTTCAGCAGTATTATACAATCTTAAAGTATATATCCAGCCGAATTTAACTGATAGTATTAACATATAAACATGTAAATCTATCAAGTCATTTAAATAAGATGATATATTTAAAACACAAAACATGAGGACAATTAAAACCAGCATATTGCTTAGATTTAATTGTTTGCTTATTGCTCTTAGATGTCGGGCTGCTCAAGATAAATCTTGGCCTCCTCGCCTCTTGAGTCAATCTAATTTCACAAATTAAATACAACAATTCTCTGAAATAAATTAGATCTTGAGCTCAAATAAATCTTGTAAGTCTTATTAGTCAATTAACCCAATTCAACAAGTCTGTATGCACTGGATAGAATGAATTTACCCTTCACTCAAGGTATAAATTTAAGGAAAAAGTCCAAATTACTACCCTCAAGTATAGCCTAAGTCTGGATAACCCCCAAAGAATGAAAAGGTTTATTTAACCCCCTGTGTTTGCTAAACCAGATCAAAGTTCACCTTTTACCCATCTTCAAAACTAATTTTGCTGAGTTGGGCGGTTTTGTTGGCCGGTTTTGTTGACTAGCTGTGGTTCGTGGTCGAAAACGCCACCGACGTTGAGTCCATGCGCCTGGATGGCGGGGAGCATGAGCTCGGCTTCGCGGTGACTAACGCGCTGAACTCGTGGTACGTGGACGCCAACCTCCACCTTTGGCTCAACCCCAAGAGCTCCATGACCACCGGCGGCCTCATCGCCTACGATGCGCCGAAGCTGGCGGGCAACATCATCTCTCACTCGGCCGACGGCATCGACGGGGCGACGACGAGCCGCAACATCTCGGCCATGGGGTGGGTGAGCTTGTCACGAGCAACATCACCACCACGTTCACCCAGCGGCTCACCTATGTGAACACGAACGTGGTTAGCAACCAGGGCAGCGCGCAGGCGATCAACCAGACCATTGACGCGTGCACCGATGTCACCGGCGACGGCCCGTCTGCGCTGCAATACCGCACGGGGCTTCCGCTCTATATCTTCTGGCGGTGACGCGGGCACTTCCTCGCAGCAGCTGATGCGGCGCATGGAGATCGGGTTCGACGAGACGCGGCTAGAGCCGATGGGCACGCGACGAGCACGCTCTGAAACAAAACCGGCCAACAAAACCGCCCAACTCAGCAAAACCAATTTTGGAGATGGGTAAAAGGTGAACTTTGATCTGGTTTAGCAAACACAGGGGGTTAAGTAAACCTTTTCATTCTTTAGGGGGTTATCTGGACTTAGGCTATACTTAGGGGTAGTAATTTGGACTTTTTCCTAAATTTAATATCAATGTAAGATAGAAGCTAAAAGCATCTCAGTGAACAAGTAACCGCACTTAGATCACAGGAGCAGACCGAATGAATGGGACAGAGATCAAATAAGCATGTAAATAGTAAAATTAATAGCAAGCAATCTACAAGCTCAAGATCAATTTATAACAAATTGTTGTATTCAATTCTCACCATGACCTCAAATCTTCATTGAGTATTAGCTGAACCCACATGAATCACTTAGCAATATCTCCCAGTACTAGTCACAAGTTTAGTTTCATATTTAACTAGTACAACACATATATGCAAAGTGATGTGCAAAATGGAAATACAGAATACTCACAGAGCGATCGGCACTCAAAGCCACCGAGTAGAACCGGGCAAGGCACGCCAAAGGCGCTGTCCCAGAAAATAGATTGCCTCACTATGCTGCGAATCACCAGACAACGGTTGACAGATATACAATGCCCACTTTCGCAATTCGGGACACACCAAAACACGAAATCGAGGTACATGTAATGCCGCACAAAACCACCAAAGTGCACTAGCCGAGTGCACTCTAGAGCAACAGAAGGTAGCCAAGGCCTTCTTCCTTCCTCGGGTCAATTCTTTACCTTCGAATTTTCCTTCAAACCCACCGGATGATAGGCACACACAGGAACCCAAAGAAGAGAGCTCCAAGAGGAGATGGCGCAAAAGCTCCAGATCTCCCCAAACTCGAAGACCAGAAGGAAGAAAACCAAAGAGGAAAAATAGCTAGATTTGAAGAGGGATACCCGAGGAAGAAGAGGAGGTGGCTTAAATAGAGGAGGCAAGGGCTATGATGTGGTGGCTGTGAATGGCTAGCTTCGAGGAGCCCGCACATCCGCCGCCGCCTCTTCAGTCACCACCTCCCTACTCGCTGCCCGAGTCGCCAGCCAAAAGAGCAGCCAAGAGAGAGCAAGAGAGCAACCAACAGCCGTGCGACCGAGAGACCAGGGCAGCACAGAAGCTACCTTATCTCCTCCCTCTCTCCATCTGACAGGCATGCCATCTTCTTCTTCTTTTTCTTTTTCCTTTTGTTTTCTCAAATGAGAAATTACCAAAATGTCCCTCAAGGATCCAACACAAAGGTCATGATTGTCTTACGGTGTGATGTTGTAAATGGCTTGTGTGTGTCAATATATAGTATCGCTCCTAGTAGACCTTTCAGTATCCGTTGTATGTGAAATTCAGATAATATATGCTCATATGAATTGTGATATCAACTCAATAGTTTGTCATCATCAACCTATTCGAAACACGGCCCAGTGATCGCTATAGACATGTCATTCAAACTGCTTGCATTGCATGGCGTCTCACAACATGCCTTTTTTTTAGCCGGTCGCGTCTTGCGATATTAGCTCTAGGTGGGGCGGGGGGGCGTTGCGTCGCGCTTCCTCACCTAGTTTTGGCTGAAACTAGCCAAAACTTGTTGAGATTTTTGGTTGAAACTTATCGAAACCTATTGAAACTTCTTAAAACTTTTGATTAAAATTTGTTGAGATGTTGAAACTCTTCAACTGAAATTTTTTGAGGCTTGATTTCTAAAATATGAAACTCATTGAAACATTGGCTTTGAAACTTTTTTGGAATCTTTTGGAAACTTCTAGAAACATACGAAACTAGTAAAACATGAAAATTTTCAAATGTTCTCACGAAACGTTATGAAACTTCATGAAACATGCTACTATACTGTTGCAATGTTATACCATTGTCTAGTCGCTTCCCTCAAAAAATAAGCTAGCATGCCTAAGTAATCTCCCTACCATCACGGTAGATCTATGTTCAATGAGGGAAATTTAGAGTTTGAGAGATGTTTCTATACTTTTTTCAACAGTGATTTGCATAATTTTTAAAGCACAATAAATGATGGATATATATTACTTACTTGTTCATGTGTTTTGAGATTAATATTACTCTTGTTAGTAAGGAAAGCATAGAAGCACTCCTTGAAGAGTTTTCATACTCCAGCAAACACAGTCAATGAATAGAATGAATCTGAAAAAAAGGATAGAATGACAAGATCGCAAGGCAGTGTGGCTCAAGCAATTCTTTTGCAAGTAGAGTGAGTAATCTATGAATCTCCCTGCTCACTTGCTTGGGAAATTGGGTGGTACTACTAGTAGTACACTTCAGCTCCATTGACAAAAGCACAATACTTAAAATCCGTGGCCAAGTTTGCCACACGCCAATGCTTCTCGGAAACCTCGAAATGCAAGCGATCTAAATTCTTTCTCGACTCTCGGTGCATTTTAATTTGTACTCTGTTTTCGTTTTGATTTCAAATTCATCCAGGAAGTTTCCTTAAACTGTAAAAAATCTTCCTCGATAGAAGTGTTTGCTTCAAACTAAGTCGAAGTAGAAATCTGGGCAACTGAAAATACATACAAAATTGCATCCCCGTTTGCTGGACATAGAATTGGCCATGAGTCTCCCCGTTTGCTGGACATAGTATTGGCCATGAGTTTATCATGAGATGAAATCTTTAACCTGATCTCTCTAACCTATTATCTCTCTTAGTCTTGGGAGATCACTAAGGTTCAGTTTTGTCGCTATCGCTACTAATGCTTAAGCAAGCACCTAACGGAGAATATACTTAACAAGGTAGCTTGGATTAAATCTAAACCTAAGGACCTCGCTAGGAGTACCAAACTACCACCTCAAGTTCTTGACAGGTCCTGATCAGAAACTTATCATCAACAGTGAGCACCTTGGAACTCGAGTAACAGAGAAGTTCCTCAGCCTGCATATACAGACTCCTACAAAGCAGCCACAAGATCGGAGTTGCTCCTATATATACACTTGTATCATCCATCCAGTAGCTATTGAGTTCACTCCTCTACATTTCTCTGAACTTCTTATAGAAGAGGGAAACAAGTACTCATGAGGGTACACATGCATTCCTTGTTTCATCTGAACTTCTTTTAGTGAATGATAGATGTTAATTGTTGCTGTTGCAGTTGCAGGTTCTGAACTGGGTGCAGAGCAGGATTCACGGCGCGCATTGCAGCAAGAAGAAATCAGAGTCCAGTGCAGGCTCTGCTCGACGTAAGTGACTTCCGATGACAGTGATAAACTGAACATTACAGTTTCAGAATTTCAGCATGTGTCATGAACTGAAACGCCATTATTTCAGGTTCAGTATAACTGAAATCCACACTTGACCTCGTGCAGTTGCCGACACTTCCAGTGGACTTCCTCGGAACGACGAGCTCCACGACGGCTGGCCCACGGCGATGCTGTCCATCGGGACGTTCGGGATAAGAGAGGGTCACAGACTGAAGAACTGTTCTGACGGATCGTACATTGCCGGGGTCAACGAGCTCAAGAAGATGCAAGAGGAACTCACATTGCTCATGAGGGCCAAGGGAGTGACCACAACTGAAGACGAGGACCAGAGCCGTCACCTGCCGCTGAAGAGGTCCCTGAATGGAGGGATAGTTAAGCAGAGATCGTTAAGGAAACTTGTGACAAGTGCCTTCAGTGGCTTACTGCCCAGACCAAGCTTCAGGGAAACAATGCCTGAACTGAGAGCTACTGAGGTGCTGCTACAGAATGCTTGTCGAGTTGGTTCAGAACTCAGTACTGATGTGTCTATACTCATATATTCCTGTATGATTTTCTTGATGACAGATTCTCTGGGCATTGCTCGACAGGGACACACATCCCGAAAACTTGGCATTGTCAGAGGCTGTGATGAAGAACGATCGGACTGTCCAGATGCCCCGGAAAGGCGATGCAATGGGAGAGGAAAAAAGGAGCAAATGGATCAGAACAGATTCAGAGTGTAAGTTGTTTTTGAACTTTATTTAGAGTGTAAGTTCATCTGACAGAAAGTGTAGGTTTGTAGCAGTGTTTGCAAGCTAGCATAGAATCTGATATGTTACTCCAATTCTACAGACATCGTGTTAGAGATCTGAACTCCCAAGATGGCAGCAAAGAGGAAAGGAGAACGGGTTCCTGATTCAATTTTATTTGGTACATGTATATGTCCATCTGCAAAATGTTGTCAGTTGCCCTCAATGCAGTGTTACAATTTGGTTTTACCTGTTTTGCTCATCATGTAACTGGACATTCCAATCAGGCCACAGATCAAACTGCTGCTATACTCCTGCAGCTATACATCCTAAAACAACTTCGACATGTGCTCAACAAAGACGACACCTTTTCTTTTAAACTCGGTAGCTTTACACTTGTCCAAGGAATACATGGTGATTGGGTAGAGGCCCCGAGGTCCCTCCTCATTCCTCAAATGTACATCTGGTCACTCAAGTGTACAATACACCTATAATCTCTGGAGTCTGGAATTAGCAGATATTCAGGCAGGCTGTAGTAAAACCATCCTTTTGCCCATTTGATCAATGTTATCATGCATTTCAACCTATGACCTGAAAATTGGATATGAACGAAGGTAAGGCCTAATCTGGTGAATGTAGTGCCCATATTTAACCAGGTTCAATCTCTCACCTGGTTCACCAAAGGAAGTGCATGAGTTTCCCATTCTGTTGACCATTTGGAAGATGCCCTGTATTCAAGGCACCATACTTGAGGGATTTCAAGCATCGCATTCTTCCGGAAACTCCTTAAAGAGCATCTGCATGGTTTTTCAATTGCAATCTTTAACATCTCTTCTAATGATAAAAATTAAGTCACAATGGAAAATGCTTATACTAATTTAAAAAAAAATCCAAAAATGACACAAGCAGTCAGATGATGAAATGAAATAGAAAATAAAATGCTAAAAGTGGTTCTCATCATAAGTTCATCGGCAAGCTTGGAAGACGTTGAGAAAAGAAGTCCATTTTTGTTTACTTTTACTGACAAAGCAAGATGCTTACAATTCAAAACAACCCAAAGGCCAAAGCCAAAACATAACAAATCAAACATCTAAGAAATATGGGTTACCAGGAAAATGAAGCAGCACAAACTGGTAATCAACCACCTAATAGCAACCATTCTAGTTACAATGCAGCAAATAAAAATTCCTACGTCCTTCAAGAAAACGGATACTTATGAGTAACCTTCATAGGTAGGTCCAGCCCCGAAGAGGATGTATGCAATGATACGCCTAGATCAGCTGATCCTGCAATTGTTCAAAGAATCAGCATTTATGCTACAGTGTAAAATTCTTTTGGAAATTGTCTGGTATACCTAGCAATAGAGGATAGTCCTCCGATGCAAGCCACATGGTCCTGAAGGCAACACGTCTCAGTTCAACCTCTTTATCTGCTCCTCATATTTCTTCCTACCAGGTCCTTTACCTTCAAAAATTGAAATTTATGAAAAATCAGAACAATACTTCAAAATTGGTTATTCAAGCTAATATAGCCAAATGCATGATACCAGAGATAATGAATAGCAATCTTGGGTAGACAAATCTCTTCCCATTTTTGATATCAATCCACATCTGGTGTCTCCAATGAATCTTCTTCACCTAAAGTTGCAGCAACACGTCTATCATACATCAGTGTTGCTTCTACAAGTATGCTGAAATCTTCATCTGGTGTCCTGTTATACATGTGGTAAATATTTCTAATTTTCGTCACATTTCAACTATCCACTCAATAACCATGTGTACTGAACATAAAGAATGCCGTAACTAGGACTACTCAGTTCAAGATAACAGACCAGCTTGTGCTGCTCACAATAAGTTAGGCTTCAAGAAAATTTCACCATCAGTCTAGCTGGTAAAGCCAGTAGTGTTCATGTCTTCCACTTCTTTCTCTGTGTTGTAAGAACAAAATGTTGGATTGATCTTGGCTAACCGTTCCCGATTTTTTAGGGAGGTTTTGCCCCCACTCGCACCATGATCGGAGGCGCAACCTGTTATGAATATTGTGTGTATTGATATGAGGCTCAAAGGACCATATATATAGGAGAGTACAAGAGGTATATGCCA
Source organism: Melocanna baccifera (assembly GCA_036346265.1). Lineage (NCBI taxonomy): Eukaryota > Viridiplantae > Streptophyta > Magnoliopsida > Poales > Poaceae > Melocanna > Melocanna baccifera. The sequence continues at coordinate 3,818,619 of CM070682.1, forward strand.
TATAGAGATAAGACATATGTGGAATAGAATACAAACTCTATATCCTAATACAACTCTATCTCTATCTCCTTAACACCCCCCCTCAAATGCAAGGCGTATGCAATAGCGTTGCATTTGAAAAGAGTTGTTACTAAAATAGTAAATAAAATCCGAAGGCTGAGTCTTGATAATGTCGTCATAGCGTACAGGACTTGAAAAATACTGTTGAATCAAGCCGAAGAGGAATAGATAGAAGCATGGCAGCGCAGATCGAAGCCCAAGACGGCGACGGCGCAATGCACAAGGTGCAGAAGAAGCGCGGCGGCCTTAAAAGCTCGGGGCGGCGGCTACAGTAGCGGCGGCATCATACGACTTCTACGATCTTCACACGGCTCAGAGAAAAGAGCGGCGGCTGCCGCCATGGAATAGAGGTAGAGGCATGGCAGCAGCAGATCGAAGCCCAAGACGGCGGCAGCGCAATGCACGAGGTGCAGAAGAAGCGCGGCAACCTTAAAAGCTCGGGGCGGTAGCTAAAGTAGCGGTGGCATCTTAACGACTTCTACGATCTGCACGCGACTTAGAGGGCTACTGTCATGCAAAACAAAATTTCTAGACTTCTATGATTGACAAAACATTTCTGGACTCGCATGGCTTAGACGAACTGAAAGGTTAAAGACTACGGATTTGGGATGGATGCAACGAACGGATGAAGTAGAGACGATGCTGGCCTGAGCAGCGGCGACGGCGAGATCGAAGTGGAGGACGCCGCACACAGAGGGCGGAGAAGTGGAGGGTACCCGGACGCGGCACACGGAGGGCGGCGACCGATGGGTGGGTCGACGCGCGGAGGGCGGCACTGAAGAGTACCCGGAGGTGGTACACGGAGGGCGACGACCAGTGGATAGACCGATGCGCGGAGAGCAGCACAGGTGGGTAGGCCGACGCACGGAGGGTCTTGCACTACTTTCTAAATTGCTCTTCTCTGAGGTGACACACGGAGGGCGGCGACCGGTGGGTGGGCCGACACGCAGAGGGCGGCACCGAAGGCAGTGGACAACACTGGCAGCCTAGATCCGAATAGCGAAGAGTATGAAAGCATCTAGGCCCCCAATTTAGTGTTTTGATAATTAATGACAAATTACGAACATGGGACTAACATGTGTGTTGAGAATGTATAGCTAAGGTCACACATGTGCAAAAGTGAAGAACAAGCTACAAATGAAATTTGAAGCACAAGAGGCATCAAGATTGAGGTACATAAATTTTTAGGGTCTCTTTTTCGGTTTACCGGTCTTAGGAGAAAAGTTGGAAGATCAGATTATAGGTTAGATGCCGTACTATTAAGAGGGATCATTGAAAGTAGCTTGATAGCATATTTGGGTGTACATTGGATCAATCTAGGATCATACATGTATTTGAAAATGTGTTTGAAAACTCACTGTGCTCTCTCAGGAAAATCGGTAGCACCGCACCCTCCAGCGGTACTACCGCAGTGCGGTAGTACCGGCGTATAAACAGCGGTACTACCGCACCACGGTAGTACCGATTTATCCGCGGTACTTTTTTTTCAGAACGGGAAGCAGGCGGCGGCCCCTGCGCGGGGCGCGGATGGTGGTTTGGACGGAGAACCAGCGGGCGGCGGAGTCGGAGAAGCCGAGGAGGTTGACGAGGCGCGGGGGAGGAAGAGGTTGACCAACTCAGGCGGCGCTCGGGGATGCAAATCGACACAGGGAACGCCAGGCCTCCCGGACTCCGCCGCCCCTGGGAACTCCCTCGCCTTCCAGTTTCACTCGGTCTCGCGCGAGAGGACGATGCGGTCAGGAGAAGAAGTGGCCGCCCCTGGAGCGAAGATCGATCCTCCCGGGGGCAGCGGCAGCGGAAGTAAATTTAGATCGAGATTAGGGTTTGCAACCTAAACTCTGATACCATGTTATGAATATTGTGTGTATTGATATGAGGCTCAAAGGACCATATATATAGGAGAGTACAAGGGGTATATGCCATATAGAGATAAGACATATGTGGAATAGAATACAAACTCTATATCCTAATACAACTCTATCTCTATCTCCTTAACACAACCAACATCTTTTGGTTTTCGGTCTCGGTCACCTAGCGCAGTATAAATAGGGGATTCGATAGGCCGGTAAGGGACGGTGTCCTAGGCCGAACGATCCCAAATAGAGACCGATCTATTTCGTGCGCTAAGGTGAACGAAGGCCGGACCTCTTCTTCCGTCCCCGTCTACGGCTCTACCGACGCCGGCTGACCATCTCTGCATCGACCGAGCACCAACCACCTCAAGCCTCTCCGAGTTTGGGTACGTTTCCGCATTAAAGCTTATGCTTGTGTTCATGTTTGATCTAGGGGTTTATGTCTAAAGTTCATATTTTAGTATTAGATTTTATCTACACAAACCACAGAAAACAAATGAAACTGGAATATGCTTATACCATGAAAAATATTCCGATTGATTGGAGAACAACATACCAACAGAGATGCAATCAGCATTCCCCATAGCACTACAAATGGAATTCCCCAACCTGCTAAACAACTATTACATGTCTTAAGGTCACATATGCAGTACAGCAAGGAGGGGGATAAGAACTGAAGACAGATGCTCACCTCATGTTTCTCCATCAAGGAAGCAGGATGGAAAAAATTCAGGAGATTGGTCATTGAGGACTGTTGCTCTGAAAATTGACGGTTATGTTAGTACAAACTGTAGCATGTGCATAGCAGCCTTTAACCAAAAAAACTAGCTGAACTTTGATCGGTTTATTTGATTGCCCAATTTTGAGCAAGCTCATGCTGCATTGCTTTTGTAACACAAAAGGCACCATCAGCCATCCGACCAAAGTGCTTCTCGAACCTAAAATACAGGAACAGATCACCATATTAACACACATGATCAACACGCCTTACTAGCAGATAAACAAACAGGGTGGAAGGGATTACCAGAAATAGATTTTGACTATTATTTGTCCTGGCAGCAAACTTAATACTTTCGTGTTGCACTGGTTGCAGTTGTCCTTTGTATCCACACAACCCTGAGGTATTGCTGAATGAACTCAAACCACCTTCTGATTTGCTTGACACGGGCGAGTTCTTAAATTGCATGGACTACATTACTCGGGACGGCACACCTCTTATAAATGTTGTCAATCCAGCGTTTGATTATGTACCAACAAATTTAATCAGGCTTTCATCACTGACACATGAGCTATTGCTGAAAGCTCTTTTCTTCAATTGAATGACTTAAAAAAAGATGTATACATTATCATTTTGATGTCGTTTATTTTATTGCTGCATGTAGATGTGTCAATGGATTTGGTATAAGTTGCAGTTTTACATAAGTCTAGCTTATATCCAACTTAAAGGACAATATCCAAATCATGTTCCTATCCCATTGGGGTCAAGAAACGGTTCAAATGCAATTCGTATCCAAGTGGATATTCCAAGCCTATCAATTAGTCCTGTGAAATATCAGATGTGTTTGGGAAGCATTCTCACCTCTTCTCGAGGCCACGTACCTTTGTTTATATACCGAAACAAATCGTCGGTTTTGTTACAATCCAAGCCGTGAGCCACCAGGTAATTTGCCATGCAATCCAAGTTGTTACAAAGCTTTACATATTTACACAAACTACTAAACTTGGTTGCGACAGGATCCCAGTTAACACAGCTTGGTGATATGTTTGTTACAACATCCCATAGGACACCTATCTAACCCTTCATTGTTAACAGCCTCCCTCAATCGCAATCGTATCTTCTGAAGTTGAGATTGTGCCTAAAATCTTCAAGTTTTCTTACTAGGAGCGCTTTAGTAAAGCCATCTGCAACTTGATCATTTGTAGATACATACTGAATATCTAATAGCTTCTGACTCACTCTTTCTCTGACAAAGTGATAGTCAACTTCTATATACTTAGTTCTTGCATGAAACACTGGGTTAGTAGACAAATATTTAGCACCAATATTATCACACCACAGCCTGGCTATTGCTGGAATTTTGATTCCCAATTCTTTGAGCAATGACTGTATCCACATTATTTCGGCTGTAGCATTTGCTACTGCTTTGTATTCTGCCTTAGTACTAGATCTTGACACTGTAGGTTGTTTGTGTGCGCACCAGGAAATCAAATTTGTTCCTAAGAACACCGCAAAACCTCCAGTGGATCTTCCGTCATTTGAGCAACCAGCCCAATCTGCATATGAGAAAGCACTGACTAGCATAGAACTGAACTTGTTAAAATGCAAACCAACACCTAATGTATATTTCAGATATCTAAGAATTCTTTTAACCGTTGTCCAGTGCATAGTTGTAGGAGCATGCAGATATTGACAAACTCTATTTACTGAGAAAGATATTTCTGGCCTTGTCAGAGTCAAATATTGCAATACACCAACAATGCTACGGTACCTGGTAGAGTCTTCTATTCCAAGTGATTCACCTTGAGCCGATAGCTTCTCAGTAGTTGACATGGGAGTATTAATTGGTTTACAGTTTGCCATATTGACTCTTTTCAGAAGGTCAGTAGCATACTTCTCTTGTGTTAGGATAATGCCTTCTTGTGTTTTTTTGACCTCTATGCCAAGAAAATAATGAAGGTCTCCTAGATCCTTCAATGCAAAATCTGACTTAAGATCATGAAGTAACGCAGCTGTAGCATCTGCACATGAACTAGTCACAATTATATCGTCCACATAAATAAGCATGAATAATAAAATAGAGAGGTATCGACCTTAGAGGGATGAAAGCCAAGACTGAGTAATTTTTCACTGAGTCTAGAATACCAGGTCCTTTATGCTTGTTTGAGTCCATATAAATATTTATCTAGTTTGCAGACATAGTTTAACCTTGTCTTATCTTCATATCCTGGTAACTACTTCATAAACACATCTTCCTCTAGAACACCATGAAGGAACACATTATGTATATCTAGCTGCCGAAGCGTCCAACCCCTAGAGAGAGCAATAGATAGTACAAGTCTGATGGTAGCTGCTTTAACAACTAAACTAAAAGTATCCTCATAGTCAATGCCATATCTTTGTTTAAATCCCTTAGCAACTAATCTGCCTTTGTACCTGTCTATGATCCCATCTACCCTTCTTTTAATTTTATAAACCCATTTACAGTCAATTATATTCATATCTTTTCTTGGAGGGACTAAATGCCAAGTTTTATTCTTAATAAGGGCTGCATATTCTCTATCCATTGCTTCTTTCCAATGTTGATTATTTAACACCTCATCTAAGCTCTGTGGCTCACCAGTTGAGGTTAGAAATCCATACTGTATCGTTCCATCAGTGACTATTTTTGGTTGAACTATACCATGTTGTAACCTTGTAACTGGCCAGTGTTGTGCAACCGGTGTAGGGGATCTGTGTGCCGTAGAGGATCCTGCTGACTTGAGTGTAGTTGGCGCAGGTGAATCCGGTGTGGATGAATCAGGCGCAGGCGTGTCACCAGGAGCAGGTGCGGGTGATCCCACCGCCTCGGATGCATGGTCCTGTGCGTCTGCATGGTCCTATGCGTCGTCCTGTTCACACAAATGCTCTAGATTTTCACCGTTAGCGTTAGTAGGACCATTAGTTGATTGATCATCTATTTGTTCTCCCCCATGATCAATAGGATTTAACAAGGTGGAAGAGAGCAAAAGGATTTCAGATCGAAGTTTTGCACCGCATTAGGATGAAGTTTGGAAAAGGGATATACCTCTTCATCAAAGACAACATCACGAGAAATTGTTTGTATATCGAGACATTTGAAGCCCTTGTGCATGTTACTATAGCCAAGAAAAGCACACTGTTTAGAACGAAACTGAAGTTTGTGATTATTGTAAGGACGGAGGTTCGGCCAACATGCACAGCCAAAAGTGCGAAGGACAGAATAATTTGGTTTGGTTTTGAACAATCATTCTAAGGGTGTCATTAAGTGGATCACCTTGCTAGGAGTGCGATTTATAAGATATGTGGCGGCAAGAAACGCCTCATCCCAAAACTTTAGAGGTATCGTTGCATGAGCAAGAAGAGCAAGTCCTACTTCAACAATATAACGATGTTTTCGTTTGGCAGACCCATTCTGTTGATGAGCATAGGAACAAGAAACTTGATGGGTGATGCCGATTTTTCTAAAAAAGAAATTAAGCCTCTCATATTCTCCTCACCAGTTGGTTTGCATGGAGATGATTTTTCTTCCAAACAATCGTTCAACTAAACTTCGAAGTTCATTGAATTTTTGGAACACCTCATATTTATGTTTGATCAAGTAAATCCAAGTAAATTTGCTATAGTCATCAATGAAGCTAACATAATATTTATTTCTTCCCACCGACTCAATTGCAAGACCCCATACATCAGAAAAAACTAGTTCTAAGGGAACTGAAGACACACTAACTGATTTTGCATAAGGCAATTGATGACTCTTTGCCTGTTGACATGCATCACAAATAGACTTTTATTGGACTCTGATGTATGTGGGAGATTATTCTAACTGATAACATGCTGAACAATGGGTAAGACAGGATGACCTAGCTGATTGTGCCACCTCGACAAGGTTGGTCTAACCATGCTGTAGACACTTTTATTTGGACCGATTGGGTTCGAGGAGAGAGGATATAGACCTTCTCTACATTTTCCTCGAAGAAGAACTTTCTTTGTTACCTGATCCTTGACAACAAAGAAATTGGGATGAAATTCAAGGAAGGCATGATTATCTGTAGCAAGGCGATGAACAGAAACAAGATTTTTCTTAGCATTTGGTACATGAAGAATATTGTTAAGATAAAGATTGCAATGAGGGGTACAAACAATAGAATGACCAATATGACTAATGTCCATACCTGCGCCACTTACGGTGTGGATCTGATCCACACCATTGTATTTATCGCGGACGTTCAATTTATCAAGCTCGCATGTAATATGATCTGTGGCGCCTGTATCAGTGTACCAGTTGGTGTCGATTACGTAGGAGTTTGTGGCAGCTACAGCAATCTTCTTTTCTAGAATGAAATCTTCATCGAATCGATACCAACAATCAACAACCATATTATTTGGCTTGTCACACAACTGACAGCCAGGGCGTGTGTTGGTGTTGGCACCCCTGCCCCTGTATCCTCCTCGACTTCCACGACCACGATTGCCACGACCATAGCCACAGCCACGACTTCCACTGTGCCCGTTCCGGCCTCCACGACCGCGAAATGCCGAATTTGCAGAGCTTTGGGAGTTCATGCCTCCCTATAATAGATCCATTCGATTCTCAAAAGTTAGCAACTGTGAATATAATTCACTGATCGTGATAGGTTCAGATCGGTGAGAACATTCTAGACGACTGGATGGTAGTTGATGTTGAGGCTGTTGAGGATGTGGGAGATCAATTCTTCATCATCGAGTGGTTTGCCTGCCACAACCATCTCATCTGCATAGCCTTGCATTTTGCCGAAGTATTCTGGGATAGTCATCGTGCCCTTCTGTGTCATAGCAAGAGCCAATCGATTATTGATCGATCGAGCTCTGGTCTGGGAGGTGAACATGTCTTCAATCACCTTCCAAACTTGAGATGTTGTAGTCTTTGTCGCAACGTGCGCAAGTACTTCATGCGACAAGGAGGATAGGAGGTAGCCCATGACATGTTGATCCCGTGCTAAAAACTTGGAGTAGTCGGGGTTCGGCTCCTCCAGGGTGATCTCGCATTTGTCGCCTTTCTTGACAATGATGTTCTTTGGTGGAGCGACCTCAGTTCCATCTAGGAACCCGGTCAATTCCGCTCCACGAGTGCCGGAAGCACCTAGGCCTTCCAAAGCACATGGTTTATCTTGGTTAACTTCTCTGTGATAGGGTGGCTAGGGAGCAAGCCGCCGGCGACGCCAGATGACGAGGAGGATGCGTTTGATATGGAGTCGATCTAAGAGGTTGGCTCTGATACCATGTGAAATATCAGATGTGTTTGAGAAGCGTTCTCACCTCTTCTCGAGGCTGTGTACCTTTGTTTATATACCGAAACAAATCGTCGATTTTGTTACAATCCAAGCCGTGAGCCACCAGGTAACTTGCCATGCAATCCAAGTTGTTACAAAGCTTTACATACTTACACAAACTACTAAACTTGGTTGCAACAGGATCCCGGTTAACACGGCTTGGTGATATGTTTGTTACAATGTCCCGTAGGACACCTATCTAACCCTTCATTGTTAACAAGTCCAACACCTCTATAAGATCTTCCTCCATTTATAGATCCATTTATAATGCCTCTAGTTCTAACGGTACACATTTGATTCAAACACGTCATAGGGATAGATGGCCGTTAACACGTGCCTTTGTGCTCCTTTGATCTCTATTTAACTGAGAGTTTGAGATGCCCAATGCCATCAGTACCAAGCTATTATTAACTTTTGAGGAAGCTACTAGTGGGCAGAACCCAGTTTTTGTTCATTGGTATTGCAGCTGACACAAAATATATTGATAGTATTTCTGTGATCGGCTTATTTACCACCATACGACCCTGTTGTTGGTTTGAATATTTGGACTGAAAATCTAACCCCAGTTCCATCTGTAAAGCATTTAGGCATAGCATATTAGATATCTGAATCCAAATGTACGAGTTATACTAAATTAAGGTGAGTGCCTCTAGTTATATGTCATATCATCTACCCTTGTTTGACACTAGAAACATCCTCATGAAACAAGAAACTTCCTTCCATGTATAGAGTTCTGGACCTCCACTTCACTGATGTACACCTCAACGGACGAGCATTCACCTGGAGCAACGAGCGCGCATCCCCAACCATGTCGCGGCTTGACAGGGTAGTCATCTCCACAGAATGGGAAGACCTGTTCCGCATTGTTTCCTATCAGCACTAGCAAAAATGTGCTCGGATCATGCGCCATTAATGCTTCTATCTACCAACGCGTGTATCAAGCACGGGGGGCGATTTCACTTCGACAAGCATCGGGCCACGCAAGCAGACTTCCCAGAGGTAGTGAAGGCAAGCTGGAAAAGTGACGTTCCCTCCACCTCCCCGTTCCATCGCCTTGACACTCTTTTCCGGGCAACAGCAAAGGCTCTTCAGAAATGGAGCGAATTCTGATTTGGCAAGGAGCTCATATCCCAGCTCAAGCGGGCACAAGAAAAGAGAGCTCTATCCACAGATGAGGGGGTTCATAAGATTGCTAAAGGCAGTCCTAATGTTTGAAACCATGACTAGTTTCTAGTCTTCTAATACACTATGATACAAACTACAGCTCCAATCCATCGTTTCTTCGTGTAGGACCAGATCGAATCGTAAGGGCAGTCCCAATGTTTGAAATCATGACTAGTTTCTAATCTTTTAAGACACTATGATATAAACTACAGCTCCAATCCATGGTTTCTTCGTGTGGGACCAGATCAAATCGTGACCAATCATTTTCATCCCCTTCCTACACATGCATTGGCTGTTTCTTCTAAGACACTATGTTAAGAAACTAAGTTCGCTGCAACGCATCTTTTGCTAGTTTCCTCGGCTTTGGACCTCGTGAAGAAATAGTTTCCTCGTGAAGAAACCGTTTCCTTATCTCTCCTCTTTAATTACTATACCATGTCACCAAAATACTTATGTGGCAAGCCTAGTTAATGTAAGAAACTATAGCATTGGGACTGCCCTAACCAATCCTTTCATCCCCTTTTCTGCACATGCATTGATTGTTTCTTCTAAGACATTATGATAAGAAACCAGGTTCGCTGCAGCGCGTTTCTTGCTGGTTTCCTCGGCCTTGGATGACGCGCCGAAACAATTTCTTTATGAAGAAACGGTTTCCTTATCTCTCCTCTTTAATTACTATGCCACATCATCAAAATGCTTATGTAGCAAACCTAATTAATGTAAAAACTACAGCATTGGGACTGCCCGTAGGACTGCCCTAAAACACCGTTTCTTCACTCTTTGCTCTCTCAAAAGAACTCTTAGTCGACAACGGTTGCGACTTCTTTGGCTTAGTGAAGGAGATGCCAACACGGCCTTCTTTCACGACAGAGATCTCTGTTGTCAATTGAAATGATGACAAAGATCCACACGCTACCATGTTGGACTATACATAGGATTGTTGCCGATTGAAATGGCAACAGAGATTTGTTGCCATTTAGAATGGCGACAATAGATTGTTTCTATAATTTTTTTATGCGATAGTACATTCATATAATATTAATAAAACATGTTTTGAAAAATTCGAAAACTCAGCAGCGAAGGATAAACTGGGCGTTTCATGTCAGCGCCACGGCGCCACTGGGAGGTCGGAACGCGCGTCGCGACGCGTGTTCACCTGGGTCTCACGGGAACCACGGGGCTCTCTCGTACTACTACTTCTACACTACCTACGCGAGCGACGAGTCCACACTTCACACCACCAAGTCTGACCTAGGGGGTGATCGGAATAGCGATGGCTTTTGGTTTTGGTGAAAAAACACGTAGTGGTGAAAAACAACAGGCTGAGTTAGTGGATAGTGTAGTGAATAGTGAAAAAAAAGCTGAAGCTAGAAGCTGAAGCCAAACAAAAGCCATTCCGATCACCCCCTAGTAGAGGCAGAGCTGTTCTCAGAACGGGAGCACATGCACGTCGACGTCTCCTCTTTATATCGCCTTCACGACATCACGAGTGTGTCTTTGGAGAAAGCGCCAGATCGACCCAAGGACATCTTTAGTAAGTGGGAGAATATTTGCTGCTTTTATCTGCTGGATTTCGGAGGAGAAGCATATATACAGGAGTATACGATATGTGCATGACAGCATGAGCATGATGTGCACATTTGTTGGTTTCAGGTCTCGCTATTATGGAACAAACGTTCGGTGAGACAGCTAGCTAAGGTCACACGGAGCACGGCACCTATTTATGTGGTATCAGCAGTACGTCCAGGGGAGTCACAAGAAGCTTGCCGCGTAACGCGCGTGTTCGTCTGCATTTTAGAAACATTTATTCGGTTTTGTTGCAAATGTGCTTAGAGTAAGATATATACTGGAAGCTCTCTCTCTCTCAACTTCTGGTGAGAGCACAGCCACAAACTCATGCATGACCTCATACACAACGGCGAGCGATGATCATGCATGCACACCCCTTAGAACACAACCAGTCTAAACGGGAGTACGTAGCTTGCAATGTCTATTCACAAGTGAGGATCGAATTCGTACCCGTGCAAGTTGCGACTAACCATGCGTGCACACGGCCGCATGCATGACTGCATTCATTCACCAGCTGCTAGCCCTGCCCGTCGCCCCAAAAGAGCAACACGTACATTTAACTCGTCAGCGGTTCACACGAACCTCGCCTTCCAACTAACTCCGGCATTAGAGGCAAGCGATCGAAGCCTCCTCCATCCTCTCGTTGGTTTGCATGCACTTCACCGGTCGGTTTCCTCCACCCCGCGCTCGTACGTTTTCGTGCATGCCGCGCGCGGGTGGGAGTCGCACCGCGCGGCCGGCGGTCACGGGGAACGCGCCGCGCAGCTAATTTTTGCCCCGAAAGGGCGCTGCCTTTGGTAGACGTTCAATCATGCAGGATTTTCATAGCCATCCCTGCCGAACTGATTCTGCTTTTCATCGAAATCTGCAGCAACAAGGACTGATTGCTTTGATCAAATCATTTACACCTGTTCGTACTCGTAGTACTACTAGTAATTCATGGTTCATGCACCACAAATTTACGCCTTGGCCTTCTTCGCCAGCGCCTTCTCTGTCCGGAAGTACGGCGCCCGCGCGGCGGCGACTGCCGTGTCCTTGCGCTTCGCAAGGAATCTCTTCAGCGACGCCTTCCTCGCGATCGGCATGTGATGTCCACCAGCACGCTAGGTACCTCGCTTGGACTAATATCTATACCGTCGTACGTTGACGTGGCTGATCGATATGAAACCTGCATATGCCTCACCACAAACGTTGTACCTTCATAGGAGGGCATGCTTGTTTTTTTTATCCGCAACTGCTTTTTCCATGTGTGCATTTTCTTGGGGGGGGGGGGGGGGTGAAGTATTGGGATACCGGAACGATCGACGTTATATTGCAGGAACTCGGGAAGCCTAAACCCAACCAAACACCGCCTAACCTTGTCAATCTTAACCCAGCATTTCCGGCACAAAAGCGAGTTCTAGTTACAAACCAGAAAGGCAGAACCGCGGAGACGTACTGAACAAACTTGCATTGCACATGCAACAGACGCAACCTGCAGCCATCAGAACTTGCACGGTATCAGCTTCTTTGATGGTTCAATACTTTTTTTTCCTTCCTTTGACTCATCATCACTTGCCCGACGCGGCCCGGAGTGAGAAGCAAAGCACGTTGTTCCCGTCGGGCAACGCTCTCCGGCGCCCACCCGCGCGCGCGTCGGTCTGGACGAAAACAAACGCCAGCCAATCCGGCAAAGCCAGACACAACCGCGCGATGGCGACACGCAACGACTGCCTCTGCCTGCCTGCCGGTCTCGGGGCCTAACTTGCTCCTCCGCCACCAACGCCGCCCGCGCCGATCGATTGATCGAGTTGGCCTCTTCCTAGCTTTCTATAAAGAATTGGTGATCAACGCGGCAAAAGCTGAGGACAAGACAACCACTCCACACGTACTTTAGCTGGAGCGAGACGCACGTCTGCTTAATCTAAGTATCTAACCCACCCCTTGGGCTGGTTGCTAGCCTAACATAATGGAGCCAAACCAATCTCATGATCTATGCATGCTTAACGTATGAGCTTGCGCCGAGCTGTTGGTACATTATACTACAGTGTCCGACGTGCACGCGCTCGTTAGCTAGCTTATAGGCCATTTCCTCGTGTGTTTTGGGCGTATTTTCTAGCCGCCGAAAGCGAGCACCGCGACTAGACGTCAACTAGAAGAAAACGTCGCCCCAGGAACTTTCTCGCCCGGTTCGCAGTGTGCCGTGGGCAATCGTGCCATGTGCGCGCGGGCCCACATGTCAGCCGCGGGTGGAGCGTCATGCTGCAGGGGCCGCGTAGCGATCGACGGGGAGAGTTACGTACGCTGCGGCTGCTAATCGCGCGAGTTAAATGACAGGACCTTTCCTTGGTGCTTCCCATGCATGTCGACTGTCCCCTTCGCTAGCATGCAGCTTTCTATCTTTTCTTCGCCAAAGACCAAAGCACAGCAGACTATAGATTGGCGTGCAGCTCCCCCACGACCCTTGCACGTCTCACGCATGCCATTGGCTGTTTATGTTGTTCTCGTTTTCTTTTTATTATATTTTTCGAGGATGTTGTCCTTTTCATTAACTTGTCGTACGTAGTTCTTTGGGGAGCATTTTTTTACTATTCACTTTTTAGGGAATTTTGTTACTTTACGATATCTGGTTTGTAGTGGTAACAAGTACTCTCAAAAGTTATTTTTCCCTTTTCGAGAAAAATAGCCTCAAAAGTTGTTAATGCGGCATTCTGATTAATTTCTTTTTTTGCATTAGTTCCCTAAAAAATTTGCGTTAGTTACTTGTTGTGAATAATCCTGCCGTAGATTCTATAGAGCACTAATAATTTGCCATTTCTAACAAAATATGGCCAAGAAAATATAGAATACAGCACATGATGGGCAGTCCATGCGCTATTATTCTTTCACAAGACGAACATTAGCGCCGCTCTACCACAAAAACCCAAGGGGGCCATTAAAAACCACCGTGCGTGGGAGCATGCATGGACCCAGCCACCGTGTCGCACACCGCGAAGCCGTAGCCTAGGATATCCGTCCGCCAGAATTAACCCAAAACCAAACGAAACGCAAGCATTTCTTTTCCCTTCCCCGGCACCACGCCGCCGCTACCGGCAGACCAGATCGCGCACATGGCCCACACGCGCATCAGCAGCACGGCCGAAAACCAACCAAAATCACCGCGGAAATAGAGACGTGCGGTGCCCACGCTTCTGCCCGCGGCCTCGCCCCGTTTCTCGGGCCCCCTCGCTTTCCACGTGCCGCTTTCCTGCCCGAGGAACAAAAATTTGGCCTATCTTCGCACCTCCACCTGTGCGCCTATAAAACAAGGGAGCCTAGACCTCCCGGACGGGCAAAAATACGGCATTTCTTTTTCGTTTCTTCCAGGAAGCAGCCGTGCAGGAGGCAGCCAAAAGATTTCGGATCCTAAGAGTTTGACGTGAGCTGGCTTTTGCTGAAAATATGGCCGCTGAGCAGAGTGCTAAGGCCGGCAGCAGCAGCAGCAGGTTCGCGGAGACGTTCGGCCGGCTGCGGCAGTACATGAAGGAGCAGGGCGGCAACGGCGGCAGGTGCATCGCGCCGGTCGTGACCATGAGCCTCATGCCGGGCGCCGGTGCCGTTGGCGCGGAGGTGGCGGGGGAAGCGCCGGAGGAGAGGAAGACCATGGAGCTCTTCCCTCAGCAGGCCGGAACGCTCAAGGACTCGCAAGAAAGGTATGCGCAAACCAGAAACCCGTATACTTGCTCATTCAGTTTGTCGTGCATGGCATGTCGGGAGTTCTTGCAGGTTACTGGTTTTGAACCTTTGATGCTAAACTTGTGAGCTTTTTTTGTTCTTAGGAGGGAGCCTGAGAGAGCACGGCTGACCATCTTCTACGGCGGGACGATGGTGGTGTTCGACGACTTCCCCGCCGAGAAGGCCGAGGAGTTGATGCAGCTCGCGGGCTCCTGCAACCCGCCGGCCCCCTCGGACGTTGGCGCCGCCGTCTGCCAGAATGCGCTGGGGCAGCCTTGCTTGCCAGGTAATGCAGGAGCGCGTACTATACTCATACCTGCACGGGCCAAAACCCATACTTCTCATACAACGAACTGACAACATATGCATCGATCTGCTGTGTACGTTTCTTCAGACTTGCCCATCGCGAGGAAGGCGTCGCTCCAGAGGTTCCTCGAGAAGAGACAGAACAGGTTCGCTAAGAGAGATCCATACCCGGTGGCTTCGGCGCCGGCAGAGGCGGCGAAGGAGCCGAGCAAGCTTGTGAAAGAAGGTGGCGCGCCGTGGCTCGGCGTGAACTCCATGCTCAGCCTGAGCTGAAAATTTTGTGGATGGTAGCTACTGAGAAGGGAAAGAAAGAAAACTTACAGCCTTACTAATTACTATTTTCCACGTGTATGTGGATTAATTATTTTCCCCGTTCTTATTTTACACCAGTTATTTGGCAGATTCTGGGGAATTGGCTAAGTACGTAGCTAGTTGTGATCATTGGTAATTAAGTAGTCTGCATGCCCTGTCTGTTTGAGAATTCTTCGATGACGAGAAGAATTCTTTTCATGCTGTTTATCTGTAAGGATATAAATTAATCAAAGCTAGTCGATATATAGCTCTGTAAATCGAAATAAGAGGGTGAAAAGGGGTATACACCCTTTATACATTGCTTGTGTTCTTGTATCATGTATCTGAGCCGAAATATTTTGTTTTTTTATTGGTTTGGTTGATATGTAAAAATAGCACCATTTATTCCTGAGATGGTATTTGAATCTTGATGCGGATATGTGAAAAGCATGGATCGCGTCTCGCATATTCTTTTTTAAATAGTCTAGAAATGAATGGATTATAATACAATACTTTGACAAAAGAACACAACTGATCACCTGTTGTTAAAGGCATGCTCATACGTGTCCTCAACAGTTCTTATAATGATTTTACTATAGAAAGTGTTTGTCTTATGTGCTTGCTGGCCGTGGTAGGAAGCCGGAACAAGGAAGAAAGAAGAAGAAACGTGCACAAGAAGAACAAACGTAGATGCATGGGTAGTGTAGTCGTTACACGTCGTCTTCCTCAAGACTGCGTCTATGCTTACCATTTCAAAGCTCCGACTAACCTTGGAGACATGTCACGTTAATTATTACACTAGACACCGGTCGGCACACTTGAAATAACCCTCACTTGTTAATTAACTTCAAAGAGTGATTAGTAGTAATCGCGTGGATTAATTAGTCATTGATTTAGCGAAACCTAGCTGTTAGTGTAAATCGGCAATAGGATTAATTATTTCATAAGCACACACAAGCACAATAGAATTAAATTCTGAATCATCTCATGTTTTATTGAAATTTTGCATTTACATTAAATTGAAACGTATTACATACAAAGACCATTTCATACATTCATGCATACACTAGGAAGTTCACACACACGCACGCTATTACAATTACTCTGAGATTACATATTGGTTCACACTTTCCGCCTTGCATCCGTAGTTGCCGTCGAGCCACACCGTTGTTCAATTGATAGCAGTCAGTAGTTTAAATACCAAAAAAGACCGAACAAAAGAATAGAAATCTCAAAAGCCCATAAAGAAAGGAAAGAAGTACCGTCAGAGCCCTCGAGGTTATCTCGGGCGGGGCATTCCGTTCACGGAGATACCTGACCGTCCGGGGGCCAGTCGGCACCTCTCACAACCATAGGGTTCATCATCCGGATTTAAACAAACCTATTTTTGCAGCACATGTATTGTAGCACAACCAGCCCCAACAGGTGTCAGAAGCCAAGTAAGGAAACCAACCAGCCAAGCCAAGCAACTGCCCAACACCATCGGCCAGCAGGACCCCCTCTCCCAGGTGAAATATCTAGCACAGGAAGGAGCAACAGAGACCACAGCCAGCACACGTCCGCGAGCGGTGAACCAGCCGGACCCCACGCAAAGCCAGGCCACGGCCGGCAAAGGCGGCGGCGATCCGGCTTTCTCGGTTTGCTCACGTAAGCCACGATGGCGGGCGGCAAAACTATGGGCAGCAAACCCTGAGCAGGCAAATACCCGAGCAACTGTAACCTCATAGATATAGCAAGCCCCAGAGCATAGTCCCAACCACAGAAGGTAAGCACACACGCATAGCCACCTGAGGGAGGCAAAAGAGAAGATCACTTCTTCCCCACTTGCAACCTCAAACCAGCCCCACCGAGATTCCAACCCGCAATTCAACCACGGCCGGCTCAAGCATCCAATCGGGGCCGGGAGCGGGATCAAGGAGGGACCGCAAGCCACGAGCAAGGAGGCCATCAGGGACGATCGGCACCCACACAACCGGACAACAACCACAAGCACCAACATCAGCACCACGCGGCCCAAACCCCTCCCGGCCTGCAGACAAAGGTAGCCCCTTACATTCCCTCTTTGCTAGCTTCTTCAGTAGCACATCACACCCAGCTAGTATGTCCACCGTGGAGTATAGCATCACAAGCACACCACAAGAAAAACCAACGCAACTTTTCAACTACCAGTAAGAGGAGGTAAGGAAGAGGGAGGGCACCGTAGTGTAGGTCGGCGGCGGCACGCTGCCGGCAGCTAGCACACGCCCCCGAGAACCACTACACATTCCCCCGGCATGCGTACGGTTCGGGCTCCGCCGTGCTAAGCCACGACAGCCTACCTCCAAGCCAACCCTGCATTAGCACCAAAACCAAAATAATCAAAATAATCAAGCATCAGTAGCATAAATTCCACAAAGAAGCATGTGAGAGTAGAAATCGGGCCCAGTAGGGCCGGATCCGGGCCGAAGGCCACGGATCCGGCAATCGGATCGAGTCGGCACGGCCAGAGGGCCACGGGGAGGTGGCGCTGGAGTAGAGTAGAAGGGGGGGAGAGAGGAGGCGGCGCGGCACGGCGCAAAGACGAAGAGGAGAGGCGAGGTAGCAGCAGCATAGTAGAGGAAAAGAGAGAGGAAGAAAGGGGGGGGGTAGAGAGTAGGCGGCGGCGCAGGGAGAAGGGGGCAAGAAGGCGGCGGTGCGCAGAAGGAGAGAGGAAGAGGGAGAGAGCACAGGCGGCGGCACCGAGAGGGAGGCGGAGAGATGCGAGAGAGAAGGGGGAGTGTGGCGCGCAGCCTGGAGGAGGAGCGAGAAGGAGGCGGGCGTGAGGCAAATGAGGCGAGAGAAGGAGGCGGCGCTATAGTCCGAGAGAAAGGAGGGGTGTGGGCCGGCGCAAGGTTTAGGGTTGGGCCGGCCGAGTGGGTTGTGTGTGTGTGTGTATGTATATATAGACATATATATATATACACACATATATATATATATATATACTTATATACATATATATATACATACATATATATATATAGATATTTATTTAGGCATATGTATATAGAGGTCAATAGCTAATTTGCAAGCACGGGTTTTTTTTAAATAATATTTGATAAGAATAAAGATTGTAGGAGAAAGAGCGTTAGAAGTTGATAATTAATCGTAACTCCGCATTTAGACCTTCATGCCGCATACTCAAAATGGTCGTAGATTTATTTAAGCACGTCCTGGCTTACCATAAATTATCATTGCTAAGTTAAATGAAGAATTAGTAGTCGTGGGCATTAAGCAAACACTAATGAACCTCAATGTTACTAAGTAATTCGGTTGTAGTGTTTACACTTGCCGTAATTCGCTACCCACCAAACCTAGAGCATAGAAGTCTCGCATCAATATTAGCATAATTCTTTTATTAAGTCAGTATCTTCCGCCGAAAACCAATAGTTGAGGAGGCGCATTATTATTGCGAAGGCGTTAGATCTCACGGAGAAAAAGTACAGGTAGAGCAGAGGCTCGAGAACTTGTTGGGCAACTCAGGCAAGCATTCCCTTGATTAATTTCCGAGTATGTTGATATCTCAGTATTTTGGTACTATCCTATTATCACCCCTGCATTTAATTGAAAATTCTTAAATCGAGACTATCGAAAAGGATAGAACGGCGACTGACGGAGCAGTCGACTGTATAGAATATTATAAAGGTGGGCAGAGGTTGCCTTGGCAGGATCAGAAGGACAGAATGAGGACCTCTGCATAAGTTATAATATAAGTAATCACCAGCTTCATCTGTATGAGTGGACCGTATTTTATCGTATCAGCCGACATTTCGTCTACGGGCGGACAAGACTAGTAGTGCTATTAAAGTTATTATATCCTCCACACGGGTAAGTATTTTATTTAGGGAGAACCCGGGCCGGTAGGAGCAGGGAGTGGGGATCCATAGCCGCATGGTCCCGGTGGCGAGTAGGCGAGTGGGGATGCGGATCGCAAGAACCCGGCGTGGGTGCGCGAAGGCGATATATTCGCGATGGGGTGATGGGCGCCGTCGAGAACCGCCCGACCAACGACTATGTCTCTTTTGGTTGAGTTGGTCGAGGGTGATTCCCGTCGGACCGCCAACTGAGAATAGTCGGGTGGAGATATAATATACTGAGATAGTTACAAAAGTTTCGTTTACTGATCTGGGCACCGCATCTTAGGAAATGCGGAAATCCACATGCGATAGATCAGTTGATGTTGGGTAAAGTGATACAGGCTTGCGCAATGCTTTTCAAATCATGGATTCATGCCCATCTCCGGGAAAGGAGATTACGGGAACCCAGGGAGGTTCTTTGCTATTCATACAAATGTTCAGTAGATTTTAAAAGTCATAAAAATCGAATCTTCGCAACCAAAAACATTATTTTATCATATAAGTATAAAATGACTCCTGAGCATGAGATTAAAGAAAAAGAGAAAGAATGAAAAGAGAAAGAAAAGATAAAAGCTTTTGATGCATTTTGTTATATGAGCTTGCTGAGTACTCTGTACTCATCCTTGTATTATTTCTTTTGTTAGAGGATAGCCCATTCAACTGCTTGAGGAGATGAGACCGAGGCGGGAGGAGCCCTACTCCTGGAGAGGGCATTGGCCTTGAGGCGGAGCCATATGGGGCTATACCTCATTTGGGCGGCCGGAGGACTAGGGTTGTAGGAGCGATCCGGGCTCCACGCCTTGATCGGCACCACTAGCATATCGTACTTTTGGGACATTCTCATCCTGTATAATTAGTTTGCTACCAGACTGCTGTGTTAGAATTGTAGTATTTGGACTTATCTGGCTGTATGACATCTAGCCCTGCGTGGCAATATGATTGTATGGATTGTATTAGCTCTAATTGTTGTTCTGCTGCATTAACTCTGATGGGTTTATTATTCGTTAGAGCGGTGTTTTATCGGCTAAAGCGAATAATTAACCGTTGACTAAGCGTAATTACCCGTGGTAATTATGCGGTCGTTCAGTGGTATCAGAGCAACGGTTTGAGAACCACGCATCCAGTCAGTTCTAATCTTTCCTCAAAATAGAGTATACAATACTTTATTATAGTATTCTTTCTTATTCTCACCCCTTCATCCACTTATTTTAGTTGTAGTTATAAAATATAGTAATTCTACTTCTTCTCATCAGGTTTAAGTAGACTACTAATACTAATTATATTACTCTATTCTTGTAGGATGGCTCGGATAGTGGTACCACCAGCCAGGATCAGGGGACAGCACGCCTTACTACTTTGGCAGATGCTTCAGGAGCTAGAGGCACCGGGGCCGGAGTACTTCTATGTTATACCAGACGATGGTTCACTCCCTAGCTTAGGAGTGACAGTCACGGGGATTCCTGCTAACAGGGTATACGTATGGGAGCACGCAGTTCCTTGGCGGACTGCCGATGATTATCTACCTATGCAGCAGTTGGCCAAAGAGGCCATTTTAGCACTTAGATCCCATTTTGCGAGCGGTGAGCATACGGGATTAGAGCGTACTGCCTTTGCAGGGTAGTCATGGTCGTGATATGGGTAGGTGCGGTAGTACTAGCCTTAACTTAGGGGCAGAGTTGCCAGCCCCTGCGGTTCGTAGTGTCACATCGAGTCTGATGATGATATCAGACACGATGCTATACTATGGCACTCAGGAGGCGTTAGAGAGAGCCCAGGATATATCAGATCGGTGGAGATACCAGTGTTACCTAGGTGAGTATAAGCAACAGGCACTCCAGGAGCAGTTAGCCCACTATGTAGCACAGGACCCCCAGTACTTCCATCCACCTCCACAGGACCCCCAGTACTTTCACCCACCTCCACAGGACCCCCAGCCGAGTGCACCTCTACAGCACCCACCCCCTACTGCCCCACCACCCACTCCAGTAGTCTACCCTGAGGTAGGAGAGCCTTCGCACCCCGCCACACGCCTTCCCATATCTGCGGCGGACCTCCCTTCCACTAGTCGCGGGCGTTCCGTAACGCCCGTATGAGTGTTCACCGGGACCGGCTAGAGGCGGGTTCCTCGGCGATGTTCGTTCTTTAGGAGGATGAGGAGGAGAGGCACTCCGTCGTCGACGCGGCAGCGATGGCCGAGCCAGTGAGCGGAGGAGGCGAGAGGAATCGATGACTACGACCCTTCTAGCCACGACGAGCGGTCCGAGGTACTAATGTATTTATTATAAGTTTATATGGGTGGCGAGGTAGTAATTTAACACTAATGGTGGTTTAGTGATATCTTAATGTCATAATGTTTTCTTCTCTACTAATAACGCATGCATCTCATTCTCTACAAGCTGCTTAAAAACTTTGATTCTAAGAAATTCAAATATTGCCATATGCATATAGTCATAATTGCATAACTTAATCTTATAATGGTGTGAATTCGGTTGTTCATCGACAACATAGAATAGCAAACGATAATAGATTTGAAATGGTGTAGATAGGAACCGGTTTCACGACCACTTACCTTTTGATCGACAACTACAAGTGTTCTCATCGATTACGCACAAAAGATTTCGGACGAGTGGTCCGTGGCGCTCCCGAACAGCGTAAGTTTGGGCGTACCGAGCGAAGTCTGGGCGTGCTCGAGAATGAGCCACGGCGTGGTCCCAATGCGAAATCGTTGGCGACCAGAGCGAGTTCTCGGGCGTGCACGAGCACGGAGTTCCGAGTAGTGTAGGTTCGCACTCGAGGGCAAGCCACGGCGTGGTCCCAAGCTGCGTAATTGTTGGGCGGTCTCGAGCGGGTTCTCGGGCGTTCTGGGCACGTAGTTCCAGAGTAGAATAGGAAATTGGATCTTTTTGCATCTCTATGTTTCTTGGGATTTATTTGACTCTGTAATGTGATTTACTGACAACAATGAGCAGTAAGAAGAAAAAAAAAAAAAAGTCGAGCAGGTGCTAAGAACAATGTTCAAAACAAGAAATTGACCTCTTACCTCAAAAAAAAAAAAATGCTGAACCTATTCGCAGGCTACCAACCATGTGATGGCAATCAAATTCTAGAAGACCTTGTTTTGGACAAGGGGAGTTCAACGTGAGTAAAGTCAACTAACTCGCCTTGGTTTTATTACAGATGGAGCCACGGCGAACTGTTGCGAACCCGGGACTAGACCCATCGGCGACCATTGAGGGCGATCACCCAATTGGCGATTATAGGGTGTTGGCGGGCCAAGGCCACCACCGGAATCATCGGGAGAGAAAATGGACAGCGGAGGTGAGGTGAGCCACGCCGGTGCAGAGATAGTCCCCGAGTGGGAGGCGCTAGTAATGTGGGAGCTCCAACTCTCATTAATAACTTGGGAGATATTCTCAAGTTTATGGAGAACTCCGCAAGGAGGCCCAAGAAAGTCGAGAATAAGTTTATGGAAGCTTTCTTGTGAAAGTAGCGCCCCTGGTCGCGCCAGCTAACATCGGAGTAAGTCTTGGAGACTTTCTCCAAACCCGCCCACCTACCTTTTCTAAGGCGATGGACCCGATGGAAGCGGATGGTGGCTGCAGGAGATAGAAAAGAAACTAAATGTGGTAGGGTGCTCGGATGCGAGAAAAAGTCCGATATGCCTCCCATCAACCGACCGACCAGCCGCCACTTGGTGGTTGAACTTCCAGTGGCCGAGGCACCGAACGCCCCATCACTTGGGCGGACTTCATGAAAAGTTTCAGTGCATATCACGTGCCACAAGGTCGGAAGGAAGTCAAGAAGCGGGAGTTCGAGCCACGACCCAAGGAGTAAAAGCATCACCGAATATTTGCATCTCTTTAATGAGCTATCCGGATATGCACCGATGATGTGTCCACGGATGAGCATAAGATAGATAAATTCAAGACCAATATGGACCCCTATATCGAGGATGCGGTTGTCATCTCATAAGATCACCGAATTTGAGGACTGATAGACCGGGCCATCATTTTGGAGAAGGAACATGCTAACCTTATGGGCGAGAGCGTAAGAAGGCAAGGTATGACCAGCATGTTAGTGGCTCCCACCGCAACCGTCTAAACCCACCTCCACAATGCACCCATTATCAATCTCGTGAAGCACTTTGAGCCTCACAACCAACCTCAAGCCTTCCACGGATCCGGTGTGGTAGATGCAAAGGAAGGCATCTCACTAAGGATTGTCGCTATGGTACTACGGGGTGTTACAAGCTGCGGGAAGGAAGGACATATTAAGGCCAATTGCCGTGCCTGTTAGAACCACGGGACCATCGGGACAGCCAAACCCGGCATCTGAGCACGAATACCCCTCAAAATTCTGCGGCGGACGTGGTCAAGGAGTACAAGGAAGTGCAGCGAGAAGGACCACCAAGTCCGGAAGCCAAGCCGGGGCCAAGCTAGATTGAACCATGTCACCACAGAGCGACTCGGCGAGGCCACGGATGTGGTCGTAGGTAAACTCACTATCCCACCCTCGGTAGCCACTTGTTCTTTTTGATCGGGGCCACTCATTCTTTATCTCTCAAGAATTTTCCAAGATAAATGGGTTAGTGGGAACAGACATTAGAGAAGCGACTAGGAGTTCATACTCTGCTTTGGAATCATAATCGTATCTTCCATTACGAAGAACCAACCCATAATTATCAAGATACGAAATTCTTAGCTAATCTTCATATCATCAAGTTGACCAAATTGGATGCCATATTAGGCATGGATTGGTTAGCTAAGAATGGAGTAAGAATAGGCTGTGAACTCAAAAATGCCTCCATAAGAAAGCTGATGGCTCTAGGCTAATATATTCGGAGAGGTTGGGACCATTAAAACCAAAGGGAGATTGAACCATCTCCCGGCCCGAGCATCAAGTATATTAGTAGTTCAAGATTTCCGGATGTCTTCCTAGTGAACTACGGGCATGCCACTGACCGAGAGCTGGAATTTACTGATTGACCTTATTAAGGCACTACCCCATTTCAAAAGACCTTATAGAATGACATCACAAGAGTTGGTAGAATTAAAAGCCCAATTGGAGGATCTAGAAGCAAAGGGATTCATTAGGAAAGCGTGTCTCCACAGGGGCACCAGTGCTGTTTCGTGGAGAAGAAGGACGGAAGTCTCCGACTATGTACCGATTATCGGGAATTGAACCAAGTCACCATAAAGAACAAATACCCATTACCCCGAATAGATGACCTCTTTGATCAACCTCGGGGAGCATGTGTATTCTCAAAAATCGATCGAGTCGGGATATCATCAAATTAAGGTAAAACCAGAGGACATTCCCAAAGCAGGCGTTCGTATCCCGCTACGGACATCACGAGTACACCGTGGTTCCGTTCGGATTAACCAACGCCCCAGCAGTCTTCATGAACTTGATGAACAAGCTTTTCATGAAATACCTGGACAAGTTTGTGGTGGTTTTCATTGATGACATCCTGATATACTCAAGGAGCAAGGAAGATCATGTCCAACACTTGAGTATGGTACTACAAATCCTTCGAGAAAACCACTATATGCCAAATTCGGTAAATGTGAATTCGTTAAACCAAATTTCCTTCTTAGGGCATGTAGTGTGCGCAAGGGCATCGAGTGGACCCTCAAAAGATTGAAGCGGTTATGTCATGGAACCGCCCTACCAACACTACCGAAATCCGAAGCTTCTTGGGTCTAGCTGGGTACTACCGTAGATTCATTCAGGGATTTTCTCAAATAGCATCACCTCTCACCAAGCTATTGAGAAAAGAAGAAAAGTATCAGTGGACCGATGCCTGTGAACAGAGCTTCCAAAAACTCAAACGACTTCTCACCACTGCACCAGTACTAACCTTACCTGAAGATGGAGTAGAATATATCGTATATTGTGATGCTTCAAGGTTAGGATTGGGGTGCGTATTAATGCAAAAGGATAAAGTTATATCCTATGCCTCTCGGCAACTAAGACCCCATGAAGTGAATTACCCCACACGACTTGGAGTTGGGAGCCGTAGTTTTGCACTCAAGATTTGGAGACACTACCTATTAGGATCCAAATGCATCTTGTCAGATGATCACAAGAGCACAGAGTATCTCTTTACCCAAAAAGAGTTGAACATGAGGCAAAGAAGATGGTTGGAACTCATCAAGGACTATGATATAACCCTAAATTATCACCCGGGGAAGGCAAATGTTGTTGCAGACGCTCTTAGCGAGAAGTCTCACTTGCCATCACTGTTGATCACTAAGTTCAACCCGACTTGTTGCAAGAGATAGCTAGGATGGAAATTAAATTTCAATTGTCCCTTTGCGAAGCCACTCTTTTACCATGACGGTACAACCCAACCTCAAGGATCAAATTAAGCAAAGAAAGATTGAAGGACCCATTTATCATGGAAGAAATCGTGAGAATAAAATCAGGCCAACCCTCCGAATTTGAGATAAATCCGAGAGGAATCTTGTACAACCATGGTAGAATATGTGTGCCCAATGACCCAGAGATTAAGAAGCTAATCATGCAAGAAGCACACGACACCTTATATACTATACATCCTGGAAGCACCAAAATGTATCGGGATGTAAAAGGACACTTCTGGTGGAATGGAATGAAGCGAGAAATTGCTAGTTATGTCAGTAGGTGTGATACATCGGAGGGTAAAGGTGAACACCGCGCCTGCGAGATTAAGCCAACCACTAGAAATTCCGAATGGAAATGGGAAAGTATAGGCATGGATTTTATTTCGGGTCTACCCATGACCTTAAGCAAGAAGGACACCATTTGGGTAGTAATAGACCGACTCACCAAATCAGCCCATTTCATTGCCACTAAGCAGAACTATTCTTTTGATAAACTGGCAGAATTGTATGTTGAAAGAATAGTAACCCTTCATGGCGTTCCTAAGGCCATTGTGTCAAACAGAGGATCGTGTTTACCTCTAGCTTTTGGAAGAGCCTCCAAACGCGTTGGGAACCACCTTGAAGTTGATCGGCCTACCATCCACAAACCGACGGTCAAGCGGAAAGGACCAATCAAATTTTGGAAGACATGCTCGAGCTTGTGCCTTAAATTTTGGAGCATCATGGGATAAGTGCTTACCATTAGCGAATCGCGTATAACAACGATTATCAAGCGAGCATCCAAATGGCACCATTTGAAGCATTATCTGGCGAGAAATGTCGATCACCCATCTGTTGGTATGAGGTTGGAGAGAAACCATTGCTAGGACGACCTCATACGAGAGAATGACGAAAATCCAAATCATTAGGGACCGACTTCAAATAGCTAGCGATCGACGAGAAGAGTTATGCCGATCAACGAAGACGAGACCTTACCTTTGCAAGTGGTGATTACGTATATCTAAAGGTATCACCCATGCGAGAATCCGTCGATTTGGATTAAAAGGAAGCGAGCCGAGATATGTTGGACCATTTAAAATATTGGCCCAAAAGGCAACTCCGCATATCAACTAGAACTTCCCAAAGACTTGTCCGAATCCATAATGTGTTCCATGTATCCCAACTCAGAAAGTGCATTAGCCAACCGGCTGAGCAGATAATTAAAGAGGATATCCAATTGCAAGAAGACCTGACCTACGAAGAACGTCCATTGCGAATTTTGCAATTTGAAGATCGGAAGTTGCGGAACCGGACGATTCGTTTTGCAAGGTCAATGGAGAAATCATACCGCACGGAGGCGACATGGGAAAAAGAGGAGGATCTCGCGAAGCCTACCCAAATCTATTCAAGTAAGACTCAGATTTCGAGGACGAAATCTCTTTTAAGGAGGGGAGGCTGAAATAACCCTCACTTGTTAATTAACTTCAAAGAGTGATTAGTAGTAATCGCGTGGATTAATTAGTCATTGATTTAGCGAAACCTAGCTGTTAGTGTAAATCGGCAATAGGATTAATTATTTCATAAGCACACACAAGCACAATAGAATTAAATTCGAATCATCTCATGTTTTATTGAAATTTTGCATTTACATTAAATTGAAACGTATTACATACAAAGACCATTTCATACATTCATGCATACACTAGGAAGTTCACACACCATGCGCTATTACAATTACTCGAGATTACATATTGGTTCACACTTTCCGCCTTGCATCCGTAGTTGCCGTCGAGCCACACCGTTGTTCAATTGATAGCAGTCAGTAGTTTAAATACCAAAAAAGACCGAACAAAAGAATAGAAATCTCAAAAGCCCATAAAGAAAGGAAAGAAGTACCGTCAGAGCCCTCGAGGTTATCTCGGGCGGGGCATTCCGTTCACGGAGATACCTGACCGTCCGGGGGCCAGTCGGCACCTCTCACAACCATAGGGTTCATCATCCGGATTTAAACAAACCTATTTTTGCAGCACATGTATTGTAGCACAACCAGCCCCAACAGGTGTCAGAAGCCAAGTAAGGAAACCAACCAGCCAAGCCAAGCAACTGCCCAACACCATCGGCGGCGGGACCCCTCTCCCGGTGAAATATCTAGCACGGAAGGAGCAACAGAGACCACACGGCCGGCCTGCGTCCGCGAGCGGTGAACCAGCCGGACCCCACCGCAAAGCCAAGCCGGCCGGGCGGCAAAGACGGCGGCCGATCCGGCTTTCTCAGATTTGCTCACGTAAGCACAGTAGCCGGAGCAGCAAAACTATGGGCAGCAAACCCTGAGCAGGCAAATACCCGAGCAACTGTAACCTCATAGATATAGCAAGCCCCAGAGCATAGTCCCAACCACAGAAGGTAAGCACACACGCATAGCCACCTGAGGGAGGCAAAAGAGAAGATCACTTCTTCCCCACTTGCAACCTCAAACCAGCCCCACCAGGATTCCAACCCCGCAATTCAACCACAGCCAGCTCAAGCATCCAATCAGGAGCCAGGAGCGGGATCAAGGAGGGACCGCAAGCCACGAGCAAGGAGGCCATCACTGGGACCAGTCGGCACCCACACAACCAGACAACAACCACAAGCACCAACATCAGCACCACCGCAGCCAAACCCCTCCCCAGCACCCACCGACAAAGGTAGCCCCTTACATTCCCTCTTTGCTAGCTTCTTCAGTAGCACATCACACCCAGCTAGTATGTCCACCGTGGAGTATAGCATCACAAGCACACCACAAGAAAAACCAACGCAACTTTTCAACTACCAGTAAGAGGAGGTAAGGAAGAGGGAGGGCACCGTAGTGTAGGTCGGCGGCGGCACGCTGCCGGCAGCTAGCACACGCCCCCGAGAACCACTACACATTCCCCCGGCATGCGTACGGTTCGGGCTCCGCCGTGCTAAGCCACGACAGCCTACCTCCAAGCCAACCCTGCATTAGCACCAAAACCAAAATAATCAAAATAATCAAGCATCAGTAGCATAAATTCCACAAAGAAGCATGTGAGAGTAGAAATCGGGCCCAGTAGGGCCGGATCCGGGCCGAAGGCCACGGATCCGGCAATCGGATCGAGTCGGCACGGCCAGAGGGCCACGGGGAGGTGGCGCTGGAGTAGAGTAGAAGGGGGGGAGAGAGGAGGCGGCGCGGCACGGCGCAAAGACGAAGAGGAGAGGCGAGGTAGCAGCAGCATAGTAGAGGAAAAGAGAGAGGAAGAAAGGGGGGGGGGTAGAGAGTAGGCGGCGGCGCAGGGAGAAGGGGGCAAGAAGGCGGCGGTGCGCAGAAGGAGAGAGGAAGAGGGAGAGAGCACAGGCGGCGGCACCGAGAGGGAGGCGGAGAGATGCGAGAGAGAAGGGGGAGTGTGACGGCGCGGCACTGGAGGGAGGAACAGAAGGAGGCGGCGGCGTGAGGCAAATGAGGCAGAGAAGGAGGGGGGGCGCTATAGTCCAGAGAAAGGGAGGGGGTGTGGGCCGGCGCAAGGTTTAGGGTTGGGCCGGCCGAGTGGGTTGTGTGTGTGTGTGTATGTATATATAGACATATATATATATACACACATATATATATATATATATACTTATATACATATATATATACATACATATATATATATAGATATTTATTTAGGCATATGTATATAGAGGTCAATAGCTAATTTGCAAGCACGGGTTTTTTTAAATAATATTTGATAAGAATAAAGATTGTAGGAGAAAGAGCGTTAGAAGTTGATAATTAATCGTAACTCCGCATTTAGACCTTCATGCCGCATACTCAAAATGGTCGTAGATTTATTTAAGCACGTCCTGGCTTACCATAAATTATCATTGCTAAGTTAAATGAAGAATTAGTAGTCGTGGGCATTAAGCAAACACTAATGAACCTCAATGTTACTAAGTAATTCGGTTGTAGTGTTTACACTTGCCGTAATTCGCTACCCACCAAACCTAGAGCATAGAAGTCTCGCATCAATATTAGCATAATTCTTTTATTAAGTCAGTATCTTCCGCCGAAAACCAATAGTTGAGGAGACGCATTATTATTGCAGAAGGCGTTCCGATCTCACAGGAGAAAAAGTACCTGGGTAGAACAGAGGCTCAGAACTTGTTGGGCAACTCAGGCAAGCATTCCCTTGATTAATTTCCGAGTATGTTGATATCTCAGTATTTTGGTACTATCCTATTATCACCCCTGCATTTAATTGAAAATTCTTAAATCGAGACTATCGAAAAAGATAGAACGCGATCGTGGAGCGATCGATGTATAGAATATTATAAAGGTGGGCGAGGTTGCCTTGGCGAGGATCGGAAGAGACGAATGAGGACCTCTGCATAAGTTATAATATAAGTAATCACCGACTTCATCTGTATGAGTGGACCGTATTTTATCGTATCGGTAGACATTTCGTCTCAGGCGGACAAGACTAGTAGTGCTATTAAAGTTATTATATCCTCCACACGGTAAGTATTTTATTTAGGGAGAACCAGAGCCGGTAGGAGGCAGGAGTGGGGATCCATAGCCGCATGGTCCCGGTGGCGAGTAGGCCGTGGGGATGCGGATCGCAAGAACCCGAGCGTGGGTGCGCGAAGGCGATATATTACGCATGGGGTGATGGGCGCCGGTCGAACCGCCCGACCAACGACTATGTCTCTTTTGGTTGAGTTGGTCGAGGTGATTCCGTCGGACCGCCAACCGAGAATAGTCGGTGGAGATATAATATCTTGAGATAGTTACAAAAGTTTCGTTTCTTGATCCGGGCACCGCATCTTAGAAATGCGAAATCCTGTGCAAGAAGATCAGTTGATGTTGGGTAAAGTGATACAGCTTGCGCAATGCTTTTCAAATCATGGATTCATGCCCATCTCCGGAAAGGAGATTACGGAACCAGGAGGTTCTTTGCTATTCATACAAATGTTCGATGAGATTTTAAAAGTCATAAAAATCGAATCTTAGCAACCAAAAACATTATTTTATCATATAAGTATAAACCGACTCATGAGCATGAGATTAAAGAAAAGAGAAAGAATGAAAAGAGAAAGAAAAGATAAAAGCTTTTGATGCATTTTGTTATATGAGCTTGCTGAGTACTCTGTACTCATCCTTGTATTATTTCTTTTGTTAGAGGATAGCCCATTCACTGCTGAGGGAGATGAGACCAGGCAGGAGGAGCCCTACTCCCCTGGAGAGGGCATTGGCCTTGAGGCGGAGCCATATGGGGGCTATACCTCGCTGGACGACTGGGAGGACTAGGGTTGTAGGAGCGATCCGGGCTCCACGCCTTGATGCGGCACCACTAGCATATCGTACTTTTGGGACATTCTCATCCTGTATAATTAGTTTGCTACCAGACTGCTGTGTTAGAATTGTAGTATTTGGACTTATCTGGCTGTATGACATCTAGCCCTGCGTGGCAATATGATTGTATGGATTGTATTAGCTCTAATTGTTGTTCTGCTGCATTAACTCTGATGGGTTTATTATTCGTTAGAGCGGTGTTTTATCGGCTAAAACGAATAATTAACCGTTGACTAGCGTAATTACCCCGTGGTAATTATGCGGGTCGTTTCAACACTCAAACGTAGTCAAAAGTGGAATGAGCTGACTAGAGAAAGGAGGAGAGCAGGTTCGATCAGTCGTCTGTTCTCTTGCACCTGCGTCAGCAGACCCTGCTGAAGTTTAGGCCCGGTGTTTTCATTCTTTTTCTTATTTCTTTAATTGAATGTCTCCGAAAAAATTAGCAGCTGCTGCATTACAATTGTATCCAACAGCCAAAAACCATAACCGAAAACCACAACCATAAGCTGCTTGGAGCGGCCCAACATTCCAATTCTTAGATATAATGCCCCCCAACCCCACCCAGTTGGGGCCCTACTAGAATAGCACAATGAAACTTAGAGCATATACAATAATGTGATGTCAGTTATCTGTAAGCGTTGCTATGTAGGATACGAGATGATGTGGAGGAGAGGGGAGAGCATAGAGAATTAGATCATCTCTTATGCAACAGTCCACTGTAATATGAGACACACCATACATTGTATCATGGTGGAGCTGTCTATAAAGATATATAAAAAAGACAACCTATTATACTAGCAGTCTTTAGTGTTATGTATAGATGACATAGAGGAATACTATAGACAATAATTATCTATACTATTGTACATGCCATTATGAATTTGAAAGATTAAGACGTGCAACTCCAAATTGTTTACCTAGTATCGATTATTTCTTAGTTCCTGTCACCAATGTAATTTCGCAGGGAAACTTATGAACTAATTAAGGATCGTTCTCAGGGAGTGTTTGTGTTCGGTCTCTCTCTCAAGCTTCTTATTTTGCCTAATAGAGAGCTGACCAAAGTACGCTGCGGGATGAAATACGACAAAAGATTAGGAGCCCATGCATGCATGCGTTTGAAGATATCACAGGTCTTAAAAACAACGTATAATTTCCTTCAAAACCCCAAAAGATAAGTATTGTGGTAAGAATTTTAGTCTCCGACGTGCTCGTGTACGCATATACGGGAACGTGCGCCCTAGTCACACATAATTAGCAACGAGCTTTGTATGGGTACGACTCACCGATCTGACCACGCTAGTCTACCAAGTTCGGTCATTGCGACTCATCCAACCTTTGGGGAAAAAAAAAGAAAAAGGAAAAAACATTAATTGCATCTGACTGATTCGTAGTTGTGCTCCTGGAATCCTGGAGGCCGTTGCATGTGCTGATCGATCACCACATGCATGGCTGACCTTGATGTACTTTTTCTTTGAAGAAATCATGTACTTTTATTCTCTATTTCACCAACACACAAATTCAAATTTTTATCAGTATAAATGTCAACACACGAGTAGGCATACAGCAGACGGCTGCGACGAATCAAATCAAAATTAAGAAAAACATCAAGATTCCAGCCCTACGACGGCTGCACGAAACCAAAGAAAGAATCAATTCGACGACACAGCACTCGTCGTCCCGTGCTAGCTGGTGCGAGGAAGCGAAATTTGCTTTTCTTTCTGATTTTTTCGTACTGCAACAAATCGCTTAATAATTAATCGATTGCCTTATACTATCTCCGCATGTTGATGAACATCTTTATCTTTACTAATCGGAGGCTCCTCCAGTACTCCACTTTAATCCTAAAAAGCAAGAAATTACCATATCAATGGTAGAAAATAAAAAAGGCTACAAATTCCCACATTAATAGGACATAAATACATAATTTAGAACATCCAACATACAGACATTTAATACCAATTGGAGGCTCCTCCGGGAGTCGCGTTAATCCTAAAAAGTAAGAAATTACCACATTAATTAGATAAAATAAAAAAGTTACGATTCCCACATTAATTAGAGAAAAGTACAGAATCTAGGCCATCCAACATACAGACATTAACAAGAGAAAATAAAAAGGCTATAAATTCCCACATTAATTGAAGAAAAATACAGAATCTAGGCCATCCAACATATATAGCAAGGCAATCTGGGCCATCTAACACACACACAATGTGAACCTCTGATATAGCCATTAGAGTTCTTTGATGACTAACTTATTTTAATAGTTTGAGTTTCATACGAAAGCTAAAATTTGCATGCAAAACGTTAATCCTAAAAAGCAAGAAATTACCACATTAATCAGAGAAAAAAAGGCTATAGATTCTCATATTAATCGGAGAAAAATATAGTATCTAGGCCATCCAACGTACAACAAGGCAATCTCGGCTATCTAATACACACACACACAACGTGAACCTCTTATATAGCAATCAGAATTCTTTTGATGACAAACCTATTTTAATAGTTTGAGTTTCATATAAAAGCTAAATATTGCATGCAAATCATAGATGGATCGATGCGGTCTGGTGGTCCAACCTGATAGCCGTGTATAAAGGGAAAGAAAGAATAGGAAGGACCAAAAATACACACACACACATAACTATATAGTGCTATATTCAGAATATGTATAAACATAAATTCATAACTAAATGTAAGTCAGAATTAAAAAAAATGTTCAGAATGGGGCATTTAATACTAATTGGAGGCTCCTTCAGAAGCCCCATGTTAATCCTAAAAAGCAAGAAATTGCGATATTAATCAGAAAAAATGAAAAAGATATAAATTTCCACATTAATTAGAGAAAAATATAGAATCTAGGCCATCCAACATACGTACATTAATCGGACAAAATAAAAAAGCTATAAATTCCCACATTAATGAGAGAAAAGTTGAAAATCTAGGCCATCCAACATACAACAAGGCAATCTGGCTCTGGGCCATCTAATACACACGCACAACGCGAACCTCTTACATATCAATCAGAGTTCTTTTGATGACAAGCCTATTTTAATAGTTTGAGTTTCACACGGAACCTAACAATGGCATGCAAAATGTTAATCCTACAAAGCAATCGTGCATGGATAGAAAGATGAGAATAAAATAAAATTTGGATTGTATACAAATACATAATTAGAAGTGCAATCAAAATATCATAAATTAAGATTAATTTCATAAATAATAATATAAATGAATTAATTTCCAAGTATTTTTTTTCAAATATATGTACATATAAGTTCAATTTGGTAACATATGCCAATCTGGAAATTAGGATTAAAATAAAATTCCAATGTTAATCAGGGAAAAACGAAGAAAGACCAAAATTTCCATGTTAACTAAATAAAAAAAGAAAAGATCTAATGAACGCCCCAAGCATTGTTTGGTTGTTGATATGGGCTCTATTTCAATCTCGTCAAAAACTCAAGATAGATTTAATAGATGTGCATCGCATGCATGTAGAAGGAAAATATTCCAAACGAATTCTGAATGCCATGTATATATCCCAGAGTTATTGATTCTAGCATGCATGTATCCATGAGTTGCCGATTCGTGACACAGGTGCATCAAAGCCTCTTTCCTCCCTCTTTACGGTTTAATTCTATATATCAAAAAATAAAGTTTGACTTCTATACATCTTGAGAAAGAAAAGGCACAACTTTCTATATGAGTGTGTTGTGCATCTGTTCCCTAGCTATTATATTGGAGATTGAAGCATAAGTTTAGAGTAGATGCATATAAAGATTTTAAGCATGAAACTAAAATTCCAGGATAACACGTTTCTACTCAAATTTGTAAAAATTAAGACTTAAATTTATATAAATGACTGCTAATAAAAATAATGTAAGAATGTAGCCCGTGTGGGTACGCTGATTGATGACCGGTGTGAGTCGTGTGACTACTTTATTTATTCGACCTTTTCTACTGCCTACCTCACGCGGCATCTCCCGTTCCCATCTAATCCGAAATGTCTCTTTGTTTTGTTTTGGGCTCCATCCAATCGCGACAAAGAACGAGCAGCCAGAATAAAGGTTGATATGACGGTGAAGGATTATTTCGGTGAACTTCTACATTTATGCTATGCAATTAAACTGCTAAGTTTCGTAAAGAACTGCGTTTTACATGTGCCCTAAAAAAATCCGTGTATATGTAAACCATATCTTTTTTTTATATGATATGTGAAGCTTAAGGTTGCATAAGGACGAAGCACAGAGTGAGCTTCAGTTTGGTCGAGAAACTTGAGAAGCCACGTCTTTGTTTGAGAAGCATAAGCTTGTAGGCAACTTTATGCCAGAATTGAACCTCCTTCAAATTGGAGTGGCAACAAATCGTATTAATCTGCGTTACGTTCGTTGGTCCAGTTATTTTTAAAAATCGTTTAATTGAACCTCCTCCAAATTGGAGTGGCTTTAAAAATCATTTAAAGAAAACATCGTATTTATTCTAGTTTTAGCCAAAACAAAAGATACGCAAAAGCAAAAAAAGAACAGCTGGAGCGTTTCAGGAGGTTTTGGTGTAAAACATCCTGCGGTCAACATTACGCGTGTTGGAAGGAAACCAGGGTGTGTCCACGCACGCACCTTGAAGAATGTGAAGTAAACAACTGGAGGGAGGCAGCACCGCGGCTTCCGTCGCTGTCATCCACCACACAATCCTGCCCCTTCCGATGGCCTCAAAAATCACGTGTCCTCCGTGCCCAACACCACCACGGCGTCCGCGTCACCCGCCAAAATACTCAAGAAACGACGCCTCTCTCTGCTTGACCGCTTCTCGCCCCCTCCCACCCACCTCCTATAAAACAAGCTCCCCGCGTCCCGTCAAATCCCACAGCCATCAGCCAGCAAACAACCATAGCGCCTCAGCAGGAAGCGAAGACCAAGGGAGAGAAGCGCATCTCGGTCGAAGCGGTGATACGGCCATGGCGGCGGCGGAGGGCAA
Organism: Melocanna baccifera; assembly: GCA_036346265.1. Lineage (NCBI taxonomy): Eukaryota > Viridiplantae > Streptophyta > Magnoliopsida > Poales > Poaceae > Melocanna > Melocanna baccifera. Next base: position 3,854,125 of record CM070682.1, read on the forward strand.
GAGCCGGAGGTTCGCGGTGGCCTGCGGCGTGCTCAGCCATTACGTCAAGGCGGAGCAGAAGATGTCGGCAGCGGCGGCTCCCTTGCGCGTGGCGCCGGCGACGACGCTGAGCCTGATGCCCGGCGCGGACGTCGTTCAAGAGCAGCCTGCGGCCCGGGAGGAGGCGGGGCCCGCGACTGCGCCGCTGACTATCTTCTACGGCGGAAGGGTCGTGGTGTTCGACGACTTCCCGGCGGACAAGGCGGCCGAGGTGATGCGCCTGGCCTCGGGAACCGGCGCAGAGCTTGCGGACCTGCCCATCGCGAGGAAGGCCTCGCTGCAGCGGTTCTTCGCCAAGCGCAAGGACCGGCTCGGCGCGCGGGCACCCTACGCCCGGCCGCCGGCGGCGATCGAGGACTCGCAGGAGAAGCCGTCTTCTTGGCTCGGGTTGGGGAGCTTGGACGACGCGCGCGGCGACCGACTCACCATCGCTCTGTGATTCGGGAGCTCGCGGTCCTCCCACATTGTACGGACTGATTACTTGGGCGCGCACAGAGCGAGAGGATTTGCTCGTACAGGCGTTGTAGATTTTTTACTGTACTATTGTGAAACTGGACGTGGTCCGCACATCTGCTCGTCTGATTTGTTTTAAAGTTTATAACATTAAATGATATAATTTAAATATTTAAAAATATATTCACATATCTTATAGCTTATCTAAAATATTAAGCACATAAATAATAGAAGAGCAGTGTTTCTATACTTTTCTCTCTAACAAAAATAGTATTAATCTCAAAGCAAATGAAGAGATAAGTAATATCTATTCACTATTTATCATACTTTAAAATTTGTGCAATTCACTGTTAAGAAAATCATTGAAGCACCTCCCATAATAGAAATGATAATAGAAACTAGAAGATAAATACAACTTGAATACCATAATTGAAATATACATTTTGATGGAACAAAATCATTGAGCATAAGTGCGGGTGGGGGTGAAACATAAGCACTCTCCATCATGTAACTCTATATCTCTATTCTTCCTATTAGTTATACCTCTATTTAATCTTAAACAATATATTGATCATTTGTCGACAAATTATATTATTAGTTTGCATGGTATTAGAGTATCTTGCTCATGCATACACCGATGCACCGTAGACGATTTACTTTAAACTTATCTTTTTTCACACGTTGACTACCATATCTAACCGTGTGTCTTTTATCTCTTCTTACCGCCACATATTTTCAGTTTCAATCTACCATGTAGTTATCTTCTATTTTTATCGAATTATTGCTTAATGTGTTGACCGTTGCGGCATCAACACACATACACATGCAATCGTGGCCGATCTCTGCTGAGGACACCCATCACGATATCTCTAATGGCTCTAAGCCTATTTCCCTACCACTGCTCCATTTTCTACTCTGAGCTCTTTGTTTTTCTGCTTTTATACACCCATGCATCTATTCGTATGAACGCATTCATATATATACACATATATGATATTATACATGCTTTATTTTCTCTTCTCTCATGTGGGTTGCTCATCTTCTTCAAGTTGGCAAACTCAACTATGGCTTCCTCACTAATCGTGGCGATCTCCCATCTTTACCGATGTCAACATGTTTGTTTTAGTCATGTCTAACGATATGGAGAATCTTCTCACCACTGTAGATGACACCGGCCACCCATGTCAAATATTATGAATCTCGAAGAAAATCAATGGATATTAATTTGGGTGTATAGACATCTAGGTGTATGAAATACTAGTATAATTAACTATATATATATTCGATAGGGAGATTGGAAAATGTATGATGCCTTTTTGTTTGTCATTTTTTTTCGTTGTGCAAATCATGACTGATTCATAAGTTTACTTGGAAGAAAACAGACGAGTTGCCTCAACAATTTCTCTCTGACTTACTTAACTGTAAAATCGAGTAGCATTTGGAATAAACTACAATAAAATTCAAAATAAAGCCTCAATTTAGCAGTTTATGGAGGAGAACCGGTCTAAAAAGGGAAGCACGAAAACGGAGTCCGTGGCGGAAGACGTGTACGCGTCAATACTCGCGAAGCAACATTAGAGTACTCCGTTCGCTCGCATCACATGCGGAGATGAGTAGCCTCTTCAACGGCTGCTGCGCTGTCCAAAGGCCGTCGCTTTCTCCTCCTCCTTCCGATCGACATGGCTCGTCGTGGCACCGTTTCCGTGTGCGACACGTTGGGACGGACGCTGGCAGTCTGAACGTCCCCGGCGGGGTTTATTTCCTCCACACGCCCTGACGTGCGATGCGTGCCTGGCTGGGTCGGTGCTCGCTCTTGTCCCCCCGAGCGTGCCTAACACGCCCCGGAACAGTCGCCTCCGCGGTGCAGGAGGACGGACGAGTTCTTCTAGCGGTATACGCGGTGACATGACAATTCCATCACGCTTAATTTGCACGATCTCGGTCCTGTTCAGGCGATGATTGAGGCTTCGGATCTGAGGGAATACACGCTTTCTGCTCCAAAATCAAATGAAAGTTTACACAGCAGTACTCCTACCTACAGTCCTACTAATACACCGTCAGAAAGTCAAAAGTTGGCTGTTGCCTTCCAGACAAAGAGAGCAGTTTTGAAAAACCGGAATTAACCCTAAGACGTCAAACTAGACCGGCTTTTTAAAACACGGAGCCCAGTAACGACGAGTAAATCTCGCTGCAAATCTGCAGAGAGCGAAACGTCAAAAAAGTTGCTCCGCACTTCCGTGGACACGAAGCTTGGATTAAACAGGGAGTAAAACACAGGGATTCAGACTGATGCAGCCCTAAATCCTCCCTGCAGCTTCCCATTTCAAAACTGCAACTAATACCTTTTGACTTCGGCGGTTAATTTTTGATTGAAAATGAATAACAATAACTAAAAAAATAACTGTTAAAAATAAGAAACAAATAGTACAGAAAAAAAATCATACTCGTGTTAGTTGTTGTTTTCTCCTAGCCAACAAGAACAGATACGGTATCCCGGCTCTGTCCAACCCAGGGAGCCATGAGTGCAGAGTCAAAAGGTGTTTGAGAAAAAGGAGCAAGTCGGTACGCTTCCTTCCAAGTTCCAATTTGTTTCCCGCAAGAAATATGTGGCCTCCCAACGTAAAAGATTCGCGCGGTGCCATGTCCATTAGACCTGGTCCGACGCGGTGACCTAGCATGCACACCAGGCCAAGCTAGTAGCAGCCTAGTACTCGTTGGCCACAAGAAATTAGAAATCAGTGAGAGGGACCCTGCGAACACGATGGCTTCGCTTCCTACTTGGTATGCATTCAAAGGCGGCATACGTTTGTTCAGCCTGCGCGATGACGATTTTTTTTAAAATAATCTATTTTTATTCAAAAAAATAAAAATAGATCCGCAAACTTTTTTAAAAGAACAACATCCCGTCGTTCAACCATTAGGCGACTAAAACCTATCGCCCAATGACCACGTCATACGTAAGCAATCCATTGACTGTTGGGTAATATAATTCCAGTCGCTCAATAGTTGGGCGACTACGACCTATTGCCCAACTATTGGACGACTGCAAGCACTAGTAGCCCAATGGTTGGGTGATAGAGCGATTAGACACGCACATAAATCGGCTGCTCGGCCAAGCCTCCAGCCATTCCTATCAACCGACGGCGCGTCGCGAAGAGAAGAAAAAGAGGAGGAAGAGGAAGAGAAAGAGAAAGAGAAAGAGAAAGAAAGTGAGGTTCTACTACTTCTGTGAGGCAATTTTTTTTTGTATTTTATAGTCAATGTTTTGTGTAGGAAGTAAATAGTCGTAGAAAATTTAGTTAATATAGTTATAGAAAATTAGCATCTGTAGATTATTATAGTTATAGAAAATTTAGTGAATATAGTTGTAGAAAATTAGCATCCATAGAGAATTATAGTTGTAAAAACTAACATCCATAGCAAATTAGCATCCATATGTCATGTAAATTATCGAAACCCATTACGAATTATTTACATTAGAGAGAGCTCGAGCAACGAGAGAAAAGCGGTGTCGGTACGCGTGGGAGCCGATAGAGAGTTGATGCGTATTGGGTTAGAGGAAAAGGAACGGTGTCGGTGTGAATGAGTGTGAATGAGGATGGGTTACTCTATAAGAGTAGTGTAGTTGATCATGATAGGTGAACGGTCGTAAAAATATAAATTATAGTATAACATTACTTTCATAATGTGCGATACGATTTGACTAGTTTCAACATTGAAAATATTTACATGCATACATCGGTAATGACGATACCCATTATATTGAAAGTGCATTACGGTGTCGGCATCGTTTGTGAAGATATGAACTGTGTTGACTTGAGCAGTTTTGAGCAAGCCACTCTAGTATACTCGGAAGGCGAGAATGCTCAAATCGTAGATGTGATAACTGGCTCATATGCAGTTTCTCCTTGCACTCTGAGGTTTATAGCGTCATCATACAAGGGTTTTGGAGCCAGCCTCTAACGGACATTAGATGGGAGTTGAGAACATTGATACACACTACAGTGTGGAAGGGCTTTGTGGAAGGCTATAGGCGCCGTGGATACAAGTATGTGTTGTGTTGTGCAACCATACCCAATAGAATTTATACTAGGACATGCCAATGGCTATCATCTGGGTGGTGCAGGCAGTTCGGACGCCCAACATGTTAGTCAAGAGGAGGACCCGGAAGCCGGTATCACAGAGGTTGCGGAGGAAGTTGCTCGTGACGAGGTCGATACGGTACATGGAGGAGAGGAAGAAGGGTCACGCATAGTGAGTTATTGGACATTAATATTTGGAGAAGATGACGACATGGTAGTATTAGGAATGTCCTCATCATCACACATATGTGAGCCTAAGAAGTGATGATGAAGGGGAGCATATGCCCACAGGAATAGTGTGAACTCGTCACACACCACACCACATATGCCACATCCAAAAATCAGAAAACAACCGCACGCAAGCGCACAGTTCAAAGCTTGTATCCCCAAGAGACAAAGATCAAGAGCATTGCATCCCAACGAGCTCGTCGGAGCAAAGCTGCCAAACTCTTAATCAATACCGAAAACCAAATCCTCACTGGAAGCTCTTGGATTGAGTGGTGAACTCTTCAGCTCTACCCTCTCCCAAACTCTCCCATCTGATTTAAAGACAAGAGGGAGGTGAGGACTCATAAGTGAGTCTTCAGCCACCATGGAACGAACTCACCGAGTCTTCCACTCGAGAGATCTGGGAGAAGAGGAGATGGGAGCGGCGCCCCCACAAAACGCTAGGGTGAGAGCCACGCGAGAGGAGGGGATCAAATATGATCCCATTTGCTTGGCGCCCGTTCAACCAATCGCATCTCCTCTCCCTTATCTCTCTTGCAGGTGGGCCCCACTCTGAATTCCTTTTCCCTTTCTTTTAATTTGGAATTAAGGGAAATTACCATATTCCCCAACAGTACTCAGTAGCACGGCATCCTCATCCCCGAAACCGCACATCCCATCGAGCATGGTGGTGTAAACCACAACATTGGGCAAGCACCCAAACTTCGGCATTTTGTCAATCAACTGGCAGTGCCCTTGAACTCACCGCGGATGCTAGCTTATGCACTACGGTCACGACCAAAGGGATCGTCAAGGCGACACTGGATGTAGACATGATTAACATCACGGGCAAGCCAACCATGTGGAGGGCGGAGTGGGTGCATGCGGCATCAGGGATGAGGTCAAGGATCGCATGTGGCATAGGGCAGATGTTGTTCTTGTAGAAATGCTTTAAAGCTTCAGTAGGTCTATGTTGTGGGTGCTAAATTTTGCCATGGAGTGTATGTGCTTTAATAAGTGCACATTGTGTTGTCAGTTTTGCTATAGTCTATAAACTATTAGATGTGTTTTAGGAGTTATTTGGTTCCCTTGGTTTATTTTGTTCGTTTATAAGGTTTAAGGTCTACATTGTAGAGGGACTTACTATCTACTCCATTACAAGGAGAAAATGATATAAATCATGTAGGACCAGTACCAGAAATCAGAGGGGTGAATTATTTTCGAAACTTTTTCCTCTTTAGGTATTCAAATATTTACTAAAATAACTATGAGGTCACCAAGTTCATATTACACCACTTGAACTCAGCAAGACAATCCTAGAAACCCGAGGCAACAAAATCAATCACCCTTTAGCCAAGGTCGATCAGACCACATGTCATGGAACGGTCTGACTGCTTGCAACCGGTCTGATTGCTAGGATGATGCTGGTCTGACCACTGGCTGATTTGACCATTAAACTAGGGTCAGTCTAACTGATCCCCTGTTCCTTGTCTAAAATCATCTCAGGACAAAACTTCAAATCTCAAGAACTTTCTAAAATCTCATTCAAACACTTTCAAATTTTGCATGAGACTTGTTCAAAATATCAAAAACCCAAACCAATCAAGAATCATTAGGTTCTTGGTCTCAATCCACTGAATTAAGGAGAATCAAATCTAGGTTATAAGAACACCCAAAAACTCTAAAACCCAAATTACTTCTTACTCGTGAGGATTTAAGGCAATAGAATTTTCATATCTATTCTCATATGTCCTAGCAATGTAAATCAAGCAATAGATCAAGCTAGAATAACCATGAGCACAGAATCGCCAATCAAGCTCAAAATCAAGTAAGAATACAAACAAGAGCATGATTGAGATAAAACTTTGATTGATTCTCAATAGAGTAAGATGTTTACTAGTTCATGGATGATTACAAGGTGCAACCACAGCACCACTCTTCTCTCTCAAACTTTCACTGTTACAACCATGGAAGGAGATAAGTTGTAAGATAAAACCCTAACCCTAGAATCTTTGATCTAGCCACCTCTCCTCCCTACAAAATAACTAGCGCGCACACACAACCCTAATAGGTCTAATCCATTAAGGAAATAGGGAAATCTCAACCCCAACTAACACGAATTTTACACACTCATACACGCTTTTCAAAGAACTTACAAGACTCGACCCACTAAAACTTTAGGGATTGATCCAGTTAAGACTCAACCCACTAAAACTTTAGGGATTGATCCAGTTAAGACTCAACCCACTAACACTTTAGGGATTAATCCAGTTACATATTCAGCTCCTGTTGACCTAAACCACTTCTCCTTTGCGCCTCCTCGCATCACGGTTTTGATCAAGTGACCAATCTAATATTTGGCCAACTACCAAAATACACACGACAAAACTTCTAGGCACCTTCCCTTGACTTCAACATTTTCTTTACCTCAAAGTATCTCTGCATGCTTTGACACGTCTTCCGTAGTGTCCAATGACTAGCCATTACATCTTCACGCATTCGCTCTCCCCTGAACCATATCTAAGTGTATTGGCCTCATCACTTGGCACACCATATGCACCAACTCGTCTCGCCACGATCTTTATCTTCTCTGTGCTTCTACTTGAGCCATGTAGCTTTACCCCGACTTACATGACCGCTTTGGACCTCAACTCCCCGCCCAAGTCCTTGTCCATTGTCGTCGATCGCTACCTCCAAGCCACCTATATATCCAAAGACCAAGCAACCATATTGAGCACAAGTACCTTGACTCACATTAGCAAACCAATGCATCATGCAATGCAATACCATCATGACAAAAGAATCAAGATCAACCCAATATCAAATCTCCCAAATCGCCAAATTTCCTAGAAAATCTATTCACTACCGGTCTAACTGTCACCACCATATCGGTCAGACTACACTAGTCTGACATCCATGGTCTGGCTAGTCAAACCGCTTAAGACAAGCCACTAACTCCCCAAAAAGATCCTCTCTTAAAATATCGGCAATTCTCAATCTAGTTTTGCCCCGCAATTCCATTTCCAGTGAAACCTAGCGTAAATTCTTCCCTAACAATCATACCCAAGTGCTTGATCAGGATTCCTCAAAATCCACAAAAGCCACCTAGGTTGGTCTAACCTCTCACATCCCATGCCGGTCAGACCAACTTGTGCATTTCCAGCACAAGTCCATCTCGGTTGATCTGCAGGGAGGTCAGACTGCCCATGCACATCGATTTGACTGGCCTTGCAAATTGGTCAACTGCCCCACAGCCAAGAGCACTGAAAATGAATGGATCTTTTGCACAACCAAAATCCAACTCAACAAATGTGTCAATTATTCATCACAAATTGACTAGTGACATCTCAGATGGTTTCTCAAATCCTTTCTTAAAAAAAGGAAATACACAATACATAGTGAAATTATTTTCACACTACTGGTGTACACTTACAGCAATTTGGAGTTATGGTATTACCCGGCATATTTCTTTGTATTTCCATTATACGATATGTCATCTGTTACACTGGCCAGCAAATTCTTTGACGGCTTTAAAGTGATATTAGATGCTGTCCTATTGTCCTGGTAATCTCTTGCCCAAGCATGCTGGTTAAGTTCCTGAAGGTACTATTTGGTGCTGCATGTATCAGAAAGAAAAATCTACTTGGCTACCTTTAGGTGACAAAATAAAGCAACACAAATACTATTCCTCACTGCATTTACTCCATCTTTCATTGTGTTTTTGTGACAAGATTATGTGACTAGAGGGAGTAAAAGCTAAAGACTGCTGTAGCGTATGCATTCTTCTTATTTCTGCTGATAATTTATAGTTACCATTGAAAATTTCCTTCTCCTTCACAAAGAGTTATGTTTGTTTTTCTTTACTATTATAAAAGAAGGAGTTGGTGGTTGACCCGTCGTCACTCCTCTTCTCTTAGCCCTTCGATCTGGTTACAAGATAAAATCCGAGCCGTCTATCTCGTAGCCCCCTCCCTCTCACCCCGCGCGCCGCTCCTCCTCCCCCACCCCGATCTGCCTCCCCCTCGCTCTTCCCCCGCCTCCCCTCGCTCTCCCCGCCTCCTCCCACCCCGCATCGCGGCGCCTCCTCCTCCTCCCACCCCTCGGCTCCGTCGCCGCCCCCCACCCCGCACCACCGCCGTTGCCTCCCTACCACACCGCGCACCGCCTTGCCCCCCTCCCATCCCCGCCGCGCCACCGCCCCAACCCCGTGCCTCCGCCTCCCTTCTCCGTCCCCGCACCTCCGCCTCCTACTCCCCACCCCTCGCCGCATCCTCCCCTCTTCGCGCGCCGCCTCCCCAACCCCGCGCCGCCTATTCCTCCTCCTCAAGTCTTGCCGCCGAGCCCCAACTACCTTTTGCTCGAGAATGTGGCCCTCCTCCTCCCCATCCGCTCCTTCCCTTCGAGGTGGCGATGCACTGCCGGATCGCGGGGGTCCATGCCTCTCCGGTGATGTCCCCACCAGATCCGGTCATCGACCGAAGTGAGGAAGGCCTAGCGGTGCATCTCATGGCAAGCGAAGCTCCCATCACGTCCCCTCCTCCCTCCCCAGCCGCCGCGCATCTCCTCCCGCGTCACATCCCCGGCCATTCCATCCCCTCGGCATCTCTTCCCAGCCGCCGCTGCCCTTCTCGCCATCGCCTCCCTCCTCCCCAGCTTGGCAATTGGGCAGGCGCCGTTGCAAACCAAGAACTTGGTCGTTGGGGCTGACATAGGATGGAGCGAGAGCCAGAGGTTGCAGGGCCTCCTCCCGATCAAGTCCGTGTCAAGACCTCCATAGACACCTCTCCCACGAGGACTGCGCGCAGGCCGCACTCGAAGTTCTCGCTACCTCAACGCTCGCGAGGACAACCGCTGCATATGGCTGGCCGTAGAGATCATTGTCGCTGGCAATGTCATCAACCGCAGGTGGTGCCTTACTTGCCTGTGGTATTATTCATCTGATCGATCCATCTTTCCCAGTTCCTGCTGGGATGCTTACTTGCTTACAGGGAGTGATAAAAGAACCATTAACTTAACGTTCGTAGAGATACAAGATTGTTACGTGCGATGTTGGTATAATGTAACCTTAGGTTCCGGAGAAACTTAGAAATAGCGCATTGATCTTGCAGACATCAAATAGCTATACAGTACAAAATCGACAATTTATGGAAGTAGTGAAATTCTATGAGGAAGCAGTTGTGCAAAACTTAGTACTATGTTTAGCAAATAAAATTGGGATTTGTAAAATTATTTTTTTCTATAGTAACTATTCCATCACACAGTGCATTCCCATCAAGGTCAGATAATTTTTGCTTGTCTATACCTCTTTTCTTTACATGACCTTAGATTGCTCTCTCATGTGTGTCGATTATTCTTTATTTTTGTCACTACAACAAAAATCAAGGTCTTTTCTATCGGTCACAAGAAAGCTCATATATTTGTCAAGGTATGCATGCGCTAAATCACAACTGCCCACCCCTACCAATTTGTTCTTTTTTGCAATTGATAATTCACATGAAGTGCGAAGCTTATTTTACAAGATAACCCGATTGAGGATTACGGGCTTACATTTGTGTTGTTCCTCGTTCATCACACAACATGCATTCCCACCAAGGTCGATTTGTTTTGCTTGTCTATTCCTTTTTCTTTACATGACCTTGTAACCATACACCCTTGTAGTAGTATAATTGTTGGACATCTAACAGACAGCCCAAGATAATCACAGTTTGTATAGAAAGAAAAAAACTCTGAAACTAAGTGTTATCAAGAATGTCCTAGGTCAATATGGTCCGGCTTTAGCTTTATTTTACTCTGTAAAGTTCATACTTCATACGAACATAAACATAGTTCAAACAACATTCTTGAGTTCATGGCCCTCAATATGGCGCTTATCCAATTAGAAATGTAAAGTAAAGTTGCGATAAAGATGGAGTACGGTTGATGACTTTGCTTGACACAAACAGGAGTAAATGAATTGCGATAAAGGAGCCTCGCCCAACCTCATTGGATGATCTTATCTTTTGCTAAAAACATCTGTGAATATGGATTAAAACTATTAATCATATTTTTGTGCTGCACAAGTGGAGATTGCCTTTTCATTTTCAACTTAAGATCATGAACGTGATGACTAGGCATCATTTTGTTTTGATTCAAGACATCCAGTGGTAACATTTGCATCCTTGCTCCACCTTGATGGTGAATTCGCATGTGTGTCGGTGTGATTGGGTTTGAGAATCCTGTACATGTGCTTCGGTTTCTTTGTTGTGCATCATCTCATGTTTGTCTGCATTTTGTCGCTTTGCATTGTTCATGAAAGATGCAGATTTCTGAAATGGATTAATAGATGGGAGCGATGCGAGTTAAAGTAAGTTTCTAATTGATGGGAGCGATGCGAGTTCAAGTATGTTTCTAACCTCTTGTTTTTGTTGGTCTCCTCTCCTTATTCTGTTCTTGAATGTGGAAAGGTGAAACTTCTGTTCAAATGCTTGCTCTTTTACATTTGATTTCCAGACCTGAGCAAACTCTTCTTTTCTAGGTTCTTGTCATATCTGCTTCCACTTGTCGTAAATTAGTCTTCTTTTGTCATGTGATATCATACATGTGAAATGGAACACTCTTAGGCCTAGCTTTTAGACATCTAAAATTACTTCATGTGCTGCCCATTTTCTTTAAATGAAACTAATATTGAATCATAGGGTAGTGATGGTACAGCGTTTGTTTATCGAATGATTGTTGAACTGGAGCAATTGTTGATGTTCAGGTATCAGATGAATAGCTATGGGGTTCCAATGGCTATGGTTATCATGCTTATGTCACCTCCAGATATATGAGTAAATTTCTTTCTTATGAAGCAGTATCTTATCAAATATGTGATGATTTTTTCTAGGTATCTACAACTTAAAAAGTACTAGCTGCTGTTGATACGAAGTTAGAATTTAATGGAATTTCTGGCCTTTGTTCAGACATGAATTTCACACATATGGTTCGTAGTCCTAAGCTCCTTTGATTTAACTACCTTTGATCTCCCTATAAGATAGTAAATGGACGTTTAGGTGCAGTGTCTTAATTTTGATAATAGGAATATGTGCTTTATCGACAATAGGGATGATACAACAATGATTAAGGAATAGCTTATTCTTCTTGGCTTTTTAGGTTGAATGTCATTAATTCCCTATCCATGTGTCTATATATGTACTGATGTAGAAACACCGCTCATGCAAATTCAAGGCACATACAGGTATAGTGGTAATGTTTTCCTCAATATAATTCCATTGTCTACAATCTTAACACCATCTTTTGCATTATCAGCTCCAAAAGAGTCAAACCGCTATATGACTGTTAGAAGTAATGGATGACTCAACTAAATGCGTACTGGAGTAAGTTCATGACATCAAAACTTAGATTGTGTTCATCAGTTAGACCAGTTGCACAAGATTTTCAAGCTGTGTGGCTTTCCCTCAGAGGAGTATTGGAAGAAGTCAAAACTGCCACGTGCTACAGAATTTAAAACCCAACAGCCCATATTGTGTTGTTCCATGATTTTGGATAAGATAGATTGATAAGAAACCGCGCACCAACAATATACCACATGCCCTAACTGGATTCTTTATACGTGATGCATCCAACGTTGCATGCCAGAGTTTTTCATCGTCAGACGATGAAGATGCGCCTAATCAAACACATATGTTGTGTACATTTCCATCTCGTAGTACCATCACGACAGAGGTATTGCTACAAGGCGATTGCTCAAATGGTAGGTTGTTTTATGCACATATGTTCTAATGGTACGTACTTTGTTGCACATTCCATTATTTACAAGTATGAACATGTATATTTTGTTTGATATATGATGACGTAAAGAAAAGCTGATATTTATTATTCAGTTTGAGATCATATTTGATAGTATGCATCACTTTTATTTGATTTTCCGTTGCAACGCACGAACACTTTACTAGTATCAGGAAATATTTCACTTGAGCATTCACTGACCAGTCCAACAGTCCATGGAGAGATCCACCACCTCTGCAGCAAACATGCTCACATGGCGATCAGAGGCACGGCTTAATGCAACCACATGGGGGGGGGGGGGGCACGACCTTTCTCATTTATTCCCTGGATGGTTGCAGCCATGAATGTTCTTACTGCATCCACTCTTCACACGGCTATGCGTTATGAAGAACCTAACAAAATGCAGGTTTATCAGATTGACCAGCGCAACATCGTCGGCACAGTCCGGATATTCTCCCCTTGATCAGATTTCATGGATTTATTTTGGTTATGGCCTCTCGCCACTGGAAGAAAAGATCATTTCTCCGTGATTAATTCTTGGAACAAGAAAGAGGTCAAATATCTCTCTTTTTTCCCCATCAAACGCATCCTAATTCTAGTTTTTTTTCAAGGCATCTTCATGCTTACGTTTTGTATTTTGCGTAAACATCAAGTATTGTAGATGATCTCCTGCAAACCGTGGATATGCACTGGATCACGCCCTTATGGCGTACTTGTGGTCCATCGTCGAGTCGAAATTCCTCTCTCCGTTGAGGCTGTTGCAGCAGTGCCATCATGGCGTACTGTATGAACTTGCGCCATGTCAATTAAATGGGGCTGGAAGGAAGTAGTTGCAGGGCACTGCCAGTAATCTACTTCCTCCGCCGTGCAATATAAATCATTATTTTTTAAAAGCATCGTCTCACAATATATGTTGATTGCGGAGACTAAATATGTACTTATTGTAATATTTTTATCATATACCTCTTATTTAATATGAAAAAGTAGATAAATAGTTGTAGTAATATGTCATTTACCAGCTAGAGATATATATGGTCCAATAATATTAACTTTTTATTATATTTAGTGTCTTTTTGGTATGTACGTATGATAAGCTTTGAACTTATATTACGATACTGAGTGTGTAATCAAAAAATTAATATATCCACATCTGACCAGCAAAAACCATTCGGCTGACTCCCTTTTGGTGTATTAAATCGTCGTCGTCCTCCTGTTCGCAACTGAAATTTCTTCCAGTGTGTGATATGTACCTGAAAACGAGATACAGACTATGAGAAGGGAAATCGAGTTTCCGAGTAATGTTTTAAGCCGAACTCCCAACTGCACAAATGTACCATAATTAAATGTTACTAATGCTAGTAAGTAGTTAATTAATCGGGGTCAAGCTGTTGCTTTTGCCATGAATGCATGCTTGACCCTGTCATATTGTCAAACACCCATATCTTTATGTAACACTGTAATTAAGGTGCATATGGCGATCAGTGTTGCTGCATGCTACACTCCGAACTAAAAGTTTCTTACAAAGTGAAATTACTCCTAACTGTGAGGTACTCCACTGAGGGCATCTCCAATGGTGCTGAGTCAGCTGGCTATTTACATGTACATATCAGTATATATCCTATGTGAAGGAAAAAGAGTATGCAAAACACAAACAGCTAGCTACTATTTCGTCTTTAGTCTATAGTCCAAAACGAGGGATGATCTATAAATGACTTGGTGTGATGTAACCATCAAATAGCTACCTTTATAGATAGTCATTTGGAATGTCACTTTTAATGTGTACTCATGATGATATGGAACACCCGAACTAGAAGTAGTTACAAAGTGAAATTACTCCTTGAGATGCTCTCCACTGGAGTGAAGATGCAAGGCGCCCCCAGTAATGAAATGCACGGATAGTAGGCAATGAGATGACTCGGACAGTGTTTTCAATCACACGAGTACCATTGGCGAAGGTGGTTAGCGGTGAGAAGGCGTTTTGGTGATTCGACGGGCTCTAAAGCTAATTAAGCCCGTCAAAATGCTAAGCCAGCGGTTGAGGCGATTTGGTGATTCGACGGGCTCTAAAGCTAATTAAGCCGATCTGGTATCGCTCATTTAGATTTAAGTTTCTAGTATATTTTTACTATTTATATTTTTTAATCTTTTTCTGACTTTTCAATATTTTTTACGTGATGGGCTAATCTATATTTTTTATTTTTAGATTTTTTAATTAATTATGTCTAATAAATTACCGTTAATTACAGTGTAATTTCAGCCAACTATAATGTAATTTCAACAATAAACCACTTAATTTCAGCCTCTAAATGCTAAGCTAAGCCTCAATCAACTCTCTGCTAATCGTTTCCGAAACCCTGTTAGATTATGCATGGCGTATTGCATGGAACAAGAAGGGCTTCTGTGAAAAAATTACCAGAAAGGCTTCATGCTAAATATATCAGCCTGGCTTGCAGATGAATGCGATTCTCTTTTGATTGCTTCATGGAAAACTCGTTTCTTACAGCGCTCTCGTCGAATGCACGGCTAATTTACTTTTGTTTTGTTCGATTTCACCGGTGCCAAACTGCCAGCAGCAAATATACACAAAGAGATGATCGGCGAGATGAATTCTGAAAGACTTCGCATAGGAAAACTAATGAAGATGTGTGTTGGCAGGAATGTCCTGAAGGCTCAAGTCAACCGGCTTAATTTGCTGAGTAGTGGTACTGCTACTACTACCTAATAAAGAGGCTCTCCATGAAATCTGATCAGCCTCTTCTTTCTACCACCTTGCAATCAATCAATAAGGTCCAGCTAGCTAGCCAGAATGCCAGATCCAATTTATTTCACCTTCAACAGTCCAACTGTTTGCAGTAGGCAAGCATGCAAGAAGCACCCCAAGCACCTCCAGCTCCCTAGTTATCTACATACAAATAACTTGAGATTTTGCAATATCAGATTAAATTTCAAGCCTACTTATATATGCCATTATATACTAAACCATGGAGAGGGATGCTCTGAGATATGTGCTCATTTCGGCTTTTTTGGTTTCACACGTGACTATTCAATTTTATTTTTTCTGAATTTTTTTAGATATTTTAGGCTTTTTTGTATTTTCTTTTTTCCCCATGTTCCTTTGTATTGTCCCTAATGAGTTAACATATTTTTTCTATTTTTACATTTTTTAAAATTTAATTATACCTAAAAAGCCAAATCAGCTATAGTAAAAAAAAGCTAGCTACAGTAAAATTTCAACCAAAAATCAAAAACTATCGCTAAAACGAACGCCCCTAAGGCCATGGCTCAGAACATTTTTCCCTAGACCATACGGAGCACACGTTGTTTCCACACTAAACATACTAGTGTCACACACTCCAAATGCAAGCCCATGCAACTGAAGTGTGACACAACAAAGTATATACTCCTCCGTTTCTTTTTATTTAATGTTATTAATTTTTTATAGCCTTCGAGATATCTATTTAACCATTATTTTTATAACTTTATATTAAAATATAGTTTGACAATACATATCTTGTGATATAGTTTTATATAGTTAATCTAGATTGTTCTAAATATATTGGTGATTAGTTTGATGGGACGGATTCAAAGACATCAAATGAAAAAACTATAATTAGTACAAAATATAAAAAGCTACTGTTGTATCTTGCACATTTCTCTCTGAAAGCATTGGCATTGCACATGTTGCTGCAATTCAGTAATTAAACCCAAAGCTTAGCTAGCCTGATCCAGCGCTCCTGCAGGACGACATGTCAGACTCACAGCAAAGATGCATGTATCCATGCATGAACACCACACCTCTCGGGCGGCTTGCTCCCTAATGGCATTAACTGCCACTAAACCACCCGCCCACCCACTATCTCGTCCCCGAGTCCCAACCCAGCAACTCCTCCCTATATCTAACACTGAACCCTTTCACTCCCACCTCATCACTGCCATAGCACGAGCTTCAAGAGTGACCGTTCCTACCATTTACTAGATCCACTAGCTAGAAGCACATCGAGGAGAGGCCGGCCATGGCACGGGAGCAGGCGCTGCTCTCGACGGAGATCTTGAACCGCGGCGTGGAGCCGTCGGGCCCGGACGCCGGCTCGCCGACCTTCTCGGTGCGCGTGCGGCGCCGGCTGCCGGACTTCCTGCAGTCGGTGAACCTCAAGTACGTGCGGCTGGGGTACCACTATCTCATCAGCCACGGCGTGTACCTGGCCACCATCCCCGTCATCGTGCTCGTCTGCGGAGCCGAGGTCGGCAGCCTCAGCCGCGACGAGCTGTGGCGCAAGGTCTGGGGCGAGGCCACCTACGACCTCGCTACCGTGCTCGCCTTCCTCGCCGTCCTCGCCTTCGCCATCTCCGTCTACGTCATGTCAAGGCCAAGGCCCGTCTACCTCGTCGACTTCGCGTGCTACAAACCGGCCGACGAGCACAAGGTACGTACATATATTCGTGCCTAATTACATACATACTTAGCTAGGAGTAGATCGGTATTTGCACGCAAGCATATACTCATCTATGCTAATTTGCACGTCATATATACCTCGTCCTGCATATGTAGGTGTAGCACAGCACAAGTGAGGTTGTTTAGGATTACTTTATGCTCACTACTAAGAACCTTGCTTTGCATACACACACGAGTGTTCTATTCCTTTCCTTATTTCTTACTTTACCCTAAAAAAACTACCCTAAAAAACTTATTTCTTTCTTGTTTGTACTACAATCACAGACAAAAAAAATATAGATCACATTCCATATGTAAAAAAGTTAAATCGGAAAATGTTTTGAATTAGATGTGTTCTTTAGTTTGTGGGTGATTCTTTTTATTAGTGGAGTTTACATAATTGTTAAGTCCAGAATTTCGCGTCAGACATAATGGATCAAACGATTGTAGTTTTAGAACTTGAAAGTGTAATAAACTAGTAATATGGTAGGGGTAAAATTTTAACATCCATGAACCGTACTGTCAGGCTTCAGAGTTCGGGCATGCTTTGTAAAGGCAAAAAAACTTAGAACATGTAAGTAGTAGTTTTTCTCAATGAAATTAATCAAGAACATTCTTCAAAAGTGTCAAGGATTAACAAGGTCGGAAATTATTTTTTCTGGAGGCGCTTATATATACTGGTGGAATGCATATCTACAGTACTTGCCCGGTCCTTTTATTAATATGATCAACCACTCCAAACGGTTTCAATTTTTAGATTTTCAATTTATTTAAGTTAGAAATCATTTGAAATGCATCGACTTATTTGCTTTTTTCTCTCTTATTCTTTTACATTGTTTATAATGATATAACGGTTTTTTTAGAATATATTTATTTTTTATTTTTCAAAAGAAAAAAATAACGGTCATTATAGTATAAATTTAACTAAAAACAAAAATAATAACTTAAACTAAAAATTAATTAGAGCACAATATAGTCCTAGCCAGCTAGCTACCACCAGTTACTTGAGGCCATTAATGTTGCAGAAACATGATACAGATATTCATTATTCAAACACTGACAAATAAGGTCGACAAGATAACATGCATGCTGTCAACCGTTCATGAGGTTGATTTGGACGAGTCAGATTCAAAGGAATGCGAGGGCCATATGGATTTTAGACAATTTGTAAACAAGCCCCTCACATACTGATTAACCATTTAGTAGACCGGCCTGATCACCTGGACCTTTGGATCCATATAAGTGCATCTATGGTTTTTTTATTACGGCTGATAGTTTTTAGTTATGATTGGTAATTTTTATCTACGCTTTTGATATGATAGTAGACGGTGAAGATATTGATACGGACGGCGCATATACTTTGAGGCTTAAGAAGCCATTTGGAGAATCCGCTTTAAAAAAACTGCCTCATTTGTTTTGACTTTTAGATAAACCAAAAACCAAAAGTCAAAGCTCAAAAGAAGAGAACCATTGGCTTCTACTTCTATTTCTAATTTCTTCTTAGAGAAGTCAGAAGTCAATATGAACATATAGCTTCTCTATTCCTCTCACTCTAGGGATAATGCAGGGCCACAAGTACATCACATACTCCACTTTTTCGTTCCCGTCTCACATATGTATCTCTTCTCATTTTCCTCACCGCCCATCTTCTCATTCCAAAAGTCAATTCCTTTGGTCATTACTATATATTTTTAACCAAAAGTCATCAGTCGAAGGAAAAATCATCTAAGTGCTTGTCTGTCAGTAGCTAAATAGGTTTGTACAATTGCACCAGATTCTTTCTCTTTTACTGCAGTCGGAGTAGTATACTGCGCTTTTAGTTTGCGGTCTTGCAAATGATTAGGCAAAACACTTTGTTGGGCCTAGTCCTTTGAAATGAATGGGCAGGCCAGAAGTTATGAGGCCGGAGCAGGTAGAACGGCTTCGGTTGGGGTCGGTCCCTCGGGCATCAAATACGGTTGGGCACTTGCGCACGCACAATCAATGCATGAGCCATAATAAAAGTTAGTATGAATAAACAGGCACACAGCGATCTGCACGGTCGACCTTGGCCTTATACTTATCTGTCACTGCCGTATACTGTACATCGATCGGTATATATCGCAGTGTACTGGCTGCTTTATAGAATAGAGTAGTAGTATCAGAAAACAATTAAGAGCCTATTTATATTGGCTGCGGTCGATAACTTTTGATTGAAAATAAATAGTAATAACGAAATTAATTGTTTTTTAGAAAAAGAAGACGAACGATAAAAAAAAAGTGATGAAAAGATACGTACGCGAAACGAGAGCGAGAAAAGTAAAGTGTGTGATAGTCTTATAGCCCCTACTTTGTTTCTAGAATGAGACGAAAGCGATAAGAATAGAAAACCGCTCCGGAAAGCCAAGTGAAATCGGAAAAAGAAGCTAATATAATCACGCCCTAGGAATCGTGGATACAATTCATATAAGTGTGTATAAGCCTTTTTCTTCTAATCCAACGATTACAAATGTAGATGATAGTTTGAAAAAAAATTCAGATGATATTTATCAATTACCTTCGTATAAATGACTGCGTGTCACTCTCACGTTCGGATCTGAGTTGGATTGATGGTGAACTGACTGAACTCTTGACTAATCGGTGTGGTTCTATGACGTGATGGAAACATCATACTGCCGACTGAAAAAAAGAGAGTATGAAATGCTCAGGTTGTACATGGATGTATTCAGTTTTAATTTAGCACAAGAAGTTGGAATCGTACCGTGAGATGAATATAATCGAATGGATCGGCTGCAGAACAACTAAGTTCAATCGATCCATATGAAAGTTCTTGCCATTTTATCAAGCAACAATTTCTAGTTCTTTGTAACAATCAGTGAATCAATGTGCTGCATTACAATCGTACAGGTTTCGAAGGTGGAGTTCATCGATCTGGCGCGCAAGTCCGGCAAGTTCGACGAGGACAGCCTGGCGTTCCAGTCGCGGCTGCTGGCCAAGTCCGGCATCGGCGACGAGTCCTACATGCCGCGCTGCGTCTTCGAGCCGGGCACCAACTGCGCCACCATGAAGGAGGGCCGCGCCGAGGCGTCCGCCGCCATGTTCGCCGCGCTTGACGAGCTCTTCGACAAGTGCCGCGTCCGCCCCAAGGACGTCGGCGTGCTCGTCGTCAACTGCAGCCTCTTCAATCCCACCCCCTCCCTCTCCGCCATGATCGTCAACCACTACAAAATGCGCGGCAACATCCTCAGCTACAACCTCGGCGGCATGGGCTGCAGCGCCGGCGTCATCGCGCTCGACCTTGCCCGCGACATGCTCCAGGCAAGCGGCGCGGGCCTCGCCGTCGTCGTCAGCACCGAGGCCGTCTCCTTCACCTGGTACGCCGGGAAGCGCCGTTCCATGCTCATCCCCAACGCCTTCTTCCGAGCCGGGTGCGCCGCCGTGCTGCTCTCCAACCGCCGCCGCGACTTTCACCGTGCCAAGTACCAGCTCGAGCACATCGTGCGGACGCACAAGGGCGCCGACGACCGTAGCTTCCGCTCCGTGTACCAGGAGGAGGACGAGCAGCGGATCAAGGGCTTGTCCGTCAGCCGCGACCTCGTGGAGGTCGGCGGCCACGCGCTCAAGACCAACATCACCACCCTGGGTCCCCTCGTGCTCCCCTTCTCGGAGCAGCTCCTCTTCTTTGCCGGCGTACTCTTCCGCCACCTGTTCCCGTCCAAGACCTCCACCCCGCCGCCGGCAACCGCCAACGGGGACGCCTCGGCGGCCGCGCCCTACATCCCGGACTTCAAGCGCGCGTTCGAGCACTTCTGCATGCACGCGGCGAGCCGCGACGTGCTGGAGCACCTGCAACGCAACCTGGGGCTCCGGGACGGCGACCTGGAGGCGTCCCGCGCCGCGCTGCACCGCTTCGGCAACACCTCGAGCAGCAGCATCTGGTACGAGCTGGCGTACCTGGAGGCCAAGGGCCGCGTCCGCCGAGGCGACCGCGTCTGGCAGCTCGCCTTCGGCTCCGGGTTCAAGTGCAACAGCGCCGTGTGGCGCGCCGTCCGCCGCGTGCGCCGCCCCGCGCGCAGCCCCTGGCTGGACTGCGTCGACCAGTACCCGGCACGCATGGACGCTTAAGCAGGCAGGCGATCGAGATAGTCGCATCGCGCGCACGGGTAAGTGCGGTGCAGGCTAATGAACGGTACGTACTACGACGTCATAGGACGCGATTTGCATGTAACTGCATAGGCATGCATGCAGTGTCACCGGTTAAGGCTTGAGCTTGGTTAATTTGTGTTGGTGTTGTAACAGTTAAGGACGCCATGTATGCGCCAGTGTGCGCGATCTGTTGGAATTTGGTGTTATGTGAACTTATCTATGTGCAATTCTATTGTCGTTTAACTTGTTTAAAGTTGGTGCTTAGTGTTGCTATTGTGGACTCGTATTGTTAGGGAAGGCGGCGAAGTCATGCTGCATTTGGTTCTTCGGGTAAATCCCTAAGAAACACCGCTCTTCCAGTTCCGGTGTCCCTTAAACGTCTGATGGAAATGGGTTCCAGTCGCCCATTTTTAATTTTTTTTTTGTAGAAATGGGTTCCAGTCCAACGGCCACGCGACGCACAATCAGTCCGTGCGCCGTTAGACGACAGGTTACAGTCACTGAACCGTTGGACAAGCGGTTCCAGTCACCGAACGGTTGGACGATTGCAAGTTCAGTCGTCCGACTGTTCGGTGACTGTAATTTTAGCCCATTTTTGCACAACTAGCCCCCAATTGCACATGGGGTAAATAATAATTGTTGTAGGTAGGTAATATTTATCAAATTTTATGTATAAGTTGTATTTTCTTGGGAGAAAAAACAGAGACAATATCGGTTGATGCATTTGTGATTTTTTTGTAGATTATGAATAACACAAAATCTGTTAGATGCATAATAACATAATAAAATCTGTTAGATGCCACGCCAACCTCATGGCCTGGGGCGGCCCCTACTCCGCCCTGGTGAAGCTCGCCTCTGACAGAGGCAGGTCCGACCCCGCCGAGTACAACAGCTTCACCGACAAGTCGGGGTACAACGTGTCGGTGTCCAAGTCAAGGTCCGGCTTTCGCACGATACAAGAAGAGGCGGAGAAAAAGGATGCGCATGACAGGAAGGATGCCAAGATCGAGGTCTCTGAGATATGGAAGCTACAGCGGCAAGAAGGCCCATTGCTGATCCTAGGGTTTATGATGAGCATACTCACTGGCGCGGTGTTCCCGCTACTGCTCGGCCAGGCCGTCGAGGTGTACTTTGATGCCGACACGACGAAAATGAAACGGCAGGTGGGGTACCTGGCCATGGCCGTGGTCGGCCTCGGTGTTATTGGAGAACACCCAGGAACCTGCAAACAATCAGAGAACTATCTGGTGGGAATCACTGATCTGGATTAGAAGAGAGAGCTCTGTTTGGGGCAATTTTCTGAATATTATCAACTGGCAAAAAGCCTTACAAGCTACAGTAACTGAATGAATGAGAAAGCCAACGCACGCCTGGAAGGGAAAACTGAACCTGCGCTTAAGGCGCCACAACCTGATCGGATCCGAATAACCCGGTCACGATCTACAACTTGAAAACAAACTCAACACGACTCGGACTAAGCAAATAGGGCTGGATTATTTCCAACATTCACCCCTAATCCAGACCTTGATCTTTAAACTGCCTGCACTCCCAACTGCTCTCTCATTTCAGCAAACTTGACTCTTCCGAGCGCTTTGGTTAATATGTCTGCCTTTTGCTCTTTAGTGCTTACATGCTCCACTACGATTTGCTTCCCTTCAACACATTCCCGTATGAAATGGAATCTTGTATCTATATGCTTGCTTCTCTCGTGAAATACAGGATTTCTCATCAAAGCAATAGCTGATTTGTTATCTACAAACAACTTCACTGGTTCTTGAACCCTCCCTATGATATCATGCAGTAATCCTCTCAACCACACGGCTTGACATGCAACTACTGTCGCAACCATGAATTCTGCCTCACAGGAAGAGAGTGCGACGCTTTTCTGCTTGCAGAATCCCCAAGTAATCATGTTCCCACAGTAGTAGAACACTAATCCACTCGTGCTCCTTCTGTCATCGACATCACCCGCTAAGTTACTGTCCGAATACCCAATCAACTGATTGTCCTTCCCTCTTGAGTACACCAAACCAAGGTTTAATGTGCCCTTTATGTACCTCAAGATGTGCTTAACAGCCTGCCCATAAGATCTCCTCGGGCTTTCCATATACCTGCTTGCAACGCCAACTGCATATGCTAAATCAGGTCTTGTGTGAAGTAGATACCTCAGGCTTCCAATTAACCGCCTGTATTGTGTTGGATCAATTTCCTCTCCTTCTTCGTCTTTACAAAGCCTCAGCTTAGGCTCCATTGGATATGAAACTGCATTGCAGTCACTCATCCCGGCTTCCTGCAATATCTTCTTAGCATAGCTCTCTTGCTTCAAAGTAACGCCATCTTCTTTCTGCAATACTTCTATTCCCAAATAGTATGCAAGGAGCCCAAGGTCACTCATTTCAAATTCTTCAGTCATTTGTTTCTTAAACAGTGTAATCTCCTTGTCACTAGTCCCAGTGACAACCAGGTCATCCACATATACTCCCACTACTAGTATCTCCCCTCCATTGTTCCTTTTGTAAACTGCTGGCTCATGTGGACACTTTTGAAACCCGAGTGACTTCAGACTTTTATCCAACCGGATATTCCAAGCCCTAGGAGCCTGCCGAAGCCCATACAGTGCTTTGGCCAGTTTGTAGACTTTCTTTTCTTGTCCCTTTACTTCAAATCCTTCTGGTTGCTCCACATACACTTCCTCCTGAAGCTCCCCATTCAAAAATGCAATTTTGACATTTAAGTGATGAACTCTCCACCTTTCTTGTGCAGCCAAGGCTAATATGAGTCTCACTGTCTCCATTCTTGCTACTGGAGCAAACACCTCCTCAAAATCAATACCTGGTTGCTGCACATATCCTTTGGCAATAAGCCTAGCTTTGTGCTTCACCACATTCCCTTCTGCATCCTTCTTGAGTTTAAAGACCCATTTTAGTCCAATTGGTTTGTGCCCTGGTGGAAGTTCAACCAGTTTCCAGGTTTTGTTCTTGCAAATAGAGTTGAGTTCACTTCTCATTGCCTCTTCCCACTGTGGGTTACCAGCTGCTTCTTGATATCTCACTGGCTCCTCCACTGATGCCATAAGTAGTTCATCATCCAGCTCTATTGGTTCAGTACTTGCATATATATCAGCCAAGGACTTGTATCTTCCATGGAATTCTTTTGAGCTGTCACTTGTGACGGGTGAGATTGATCTCGCTCTCGCACTCCTGTGTGTGTTTGTCACCGTGTCAAAGGCTCGTTTCTCCACTGCTTCTTCTTTGTTTCTCCTGGCAATGTGCTCGTTGTATCAGCCTGGGAGCTTGCCATGGCAGGTGAATTGTTCCTACTGTCTCCTGCTGCATCTGCTGATTCGGTCATCTCTGCCTCTACTCCCTCATGTTCAACAGAAAATGTTACCCATTTCTGGAGATCAGTCTGTACATCATCCTCCCATTTCCAGATTGCAGCTTCATCAAAAATCACATCCCAGCTTACATGTAATTTGCCAGTTCTTGGGTCCACCATCCGATAAGCCTTGCTGCCCTCTTCAACACCCAGGTGAATCATACTCTTGCTCCTGTCATCCAACTTTCTTAGCTGACCTGAGGGTACTTTGACATAGCCAACACATCCAAACACCTTTAGATGGCCAAGGTGAGGTTTCCTGTTATGCCATGCCTCATAAGGTGTGACTTTGCTCAAAGCTTTTGTTGGAGCCCGGTTAAGTATATACACTGAATGTCTGACTGCTTCTCCCCACAGTATCCCAGGTAGCTATTTTGTCTTCAGAAAGCTGCGAGCCATTTCCATCACAGTCCTATTTCTCCTCTCTGCTACCCCGTTCTGCTGTGGGGTATAAGGTGCAGTGAAATGCCTTTCAATCCCTTCGAGCTCACAGAAAGCACTAAACTCATGTGACACAAACCCGCCTCCCCGGTCAGTTCTAAGAACTCTTATCCTGTGCTTTATCTAGTTTTCAGTCGGCGCTTTGAATCTCTTGAATGCAGCAAAGGCTTCACTTTTGCATTTCAGTGCATATACCCACATCATCCTACTAAAGTCACCTATCAAGAGAAGGAAGTATTTGTTACCAGCTGCTGTTTGAGGGGTAATTGGTCCACATAAATCTGCATGAACAAGTTGCAATGGTTGCTCAGCCCTGTACTCAGCCTGAAGTGGAAAAGAGCTTCTTGTCTGCTTTGCACTTAAGCAATCTTCACAAATCTTTAGTGGGTGATCTATCTTTGGTAGTCCTTGCACCATATCTTCCTTATGCATCTGCAGTATTGCCTGAAAATTGACATGACCTAATCTTGCATGCCACAACCAAGCTGGTTCACTTAGGCTTACTGCTAGACAAACAGGCTTGCTTGTTTCTAGCACTATTTTATAAAGTCTGTTGTGAGATCTCTTCACTTTCATGAGCAGTCTTCCATTTCTATCATGAACCCACAAAAAATCTCCATGCATAACAACTCCACTACCTTCTTCTGACAATTGTCCAAGGCTAATAATGTTGCTACACAAACTAGGGATATAATAGACATCTGTTAAAAGCTTTTGCTCACCATTCTTGCATTGGAACAATATGGATCCCTTTCCTTTTATGTGTACGGTTGAACCATCTCCAAACCGAACATGTCCACTAATCTTTTCATCCAATTCACTGAACTTAGATCGACTCCCAGTCATATGATTACTGGCCCCATTATCAAGAAACCATACATCTGACTCTATCTTCAGATCTCCATACCTTTTCATCTCTATATCCTGCTTCTTTTCATTGAGTAGTACCACTGCCGACTCTTCCTTCTTTTGTGACTTCTCAACACAAGTGGCTAAGAACAATGTTGGCTCTTCTTCTTGTGTCTGAACAAGATTAGCATCCTCTTCTTGCCTTCTGCTTTGACATTGTGATGCATAATGCCCCATATTTTGCAAGTATAACACTTAATATGGCTTTTGTCCTCACCACTTCCATTGCCAAATGATCCTCCTTGCCGAAAATTATTGAAGCCCCCTCGATTCCCCCTACTGCGGCCTTGCCACCTTCCACGGCCTCTTCCTCTATCCTGCCAATCTGAATTACTGAAACTTCTGCCTTCTGGATGACTGAAACCTTGGCTTTCAGAGTTTCTGAAGTTTCGGCCTCCAGAGTTGCCAAAGCCTCTTCCTTTGATATACTATCCTCTGCCACCACCTCTTTGCAGAGGTTGCCATTCACCATGAGTTAGTAAAAGTCTTCCTTCACTGCTGTCTCCTGCACCTTTTATGCGTTCTTCATAAGCTTTTAGATGCCCAATTGCCTCCTCAAGTGACATTGCCTCCACATCTGCAAACTGCTTGATCGCAGCAACAACCTGCAAAAATCTGTTGGGCACTGTCATGAGGAGCTTCTTTACCAGGACTGCATCTTCCAATGTTTCTCTCGAGACTCCTGATCTTGCTTGCAATCATACTCATTCTCCTGGCAAACTCATCAACCGAGTCGGTTTCCTTCATACGGAGTGCTCCAAAATCATTCATCAATGTCTGAACTCTTGCCTTCTTCACCCGATCTGCTCCAAGGTGTAATGTCTTCAGACTCTCCCATGCCTCTCTAGCTGTCTTCTTCTTTGCTAGCAACAGCAAGACATCTTCTGGGACTGCCTGATAAATACACGCGAGCGCCACATATCTTTCTTCCTCTCGACAACCGCACCGGCTGCCGGCACAACCACGTCCCAGACGCCTTGTTCTTCCATGAAGACTTCCATCTTCATTGCCCAGGTGGAGTAGTTGCTTGGCGTTAGCATCGGGTAATGCAAGGACACTCCTCCTTCCTTCATCACTGGAGCTGCTGCTCTGTCGGAGGTGCTATTGGAGGCAGACATTCTTGAGAATTGGGGATATTTTGGCATGAGTCGAGGCTTTGATACCAAGTATTGGAGAACACCCAGGAACCTGCAAACAATCAGAGAACTATCTGGTGGGAATCACTGATCTGGATTAGAAGAGAGAGCTCTCAGTTTGGGGCAATTTTCTGAATATTATCAATTGGCAAAAATCCTTACAAGCTACAGTAACTGAATGAATGAGAAAGCCAACGCATGCCTGGAAGGGAAAACTGAACCTGCGCTTAAGGCGACACAACCTGATCGGATCTGAATAACCCGGTCACGATCTACAACTTGAAAACAAACTCAACACGACTCGGACTAAGCAAATAGGGCTGGATTATTTCCAACAGGTGTAGCCTGCATCCTGACCATGACGGGGCAGCAGGGCCTGTGCAGCTGGGCCAGCGCGCGGCTCACCATGCGTGTCCGCGACCACCTCTTCCGCACGCGTGGTTCGACGAGGAGGACAACGCTGTGGGTGTCCTCGTGACGCGGCTCGCACAGGACACCATCGCGTTCCAGTCCATGTTCGGCGACCGGTACGCGGTGCTGCTGATGGCCGTGGGCTCGGCCGGCGTCGGCCTCGGCATATGCTTCGCGCTGGACTGGCGGCTCACGCTGGTGGCCATGGGCTGCACGCCGCTGACGTTCATCAACGTGGGGGCCAGGTCCGACGACGGCATGTACGCACGAGTCAGCAGCATCGCCGCTGGCGCTATGTCGAACGTGCGCACCGTCGCGGCTCTGTGTGCCCAGGACAGCATCGTCGGCATATTCAACCGGACACTGGACGGCCAGGCTGCCAAGGGCTGGTAGAGATCACAGCTGATGGGCCTCATCCTCGGGATCTCACAAGGCGCCATGTACGGCGCCTACACGATGGCGCTCTGGGCCGGCACCTACTCCATCAAGAAAGGCGACTCCACCTTCGGCGACGTGTCGAAGATCTTCCTCATCCTGGTCCTCAGCTTTTTCTCCGTGGGTCAATTGGCTGGCCTCGCACCCGACACGTCCGGCGCACCGGTGGCCATCATCGACATACTATCCATCGTGAAGCGCCGGCCGGCGATCGACGAGGACGGCACCAAGTGGTGCACCATAAAGGACGGGAAGCCCATCGACGTCGAGCTATGGAAAGTAACCTTCGCGTACCCATCGCGCCCGGACGTGACGGTGCTGAACAACTTCACGATGTGTGTGAAGGCCGGGAGCACGGTGGCGGTGGTCGGTGTTAGCGGGAGCGGAAAGTCGACGGTGGTGTGGCTGGTGCAGCGGTTCTACGACCTCGTTGACGGGAAGGTGATGGTCGGCGGGGTGGACGCGGGGGATCTGGACCTCAAGTGGCTCAGGGGAGAGTGCGCGATGGTGGGCCAGGAGTCAGCCCTGTTCAGTGGGTCCATCGGAGAAAACATCGGGTTTGGCAACCCGAGGGCCTCGTGGGCCGAAATGGAGGACGCTGCCAATGAGATTGTTGAACTAATAACGGCTTATTTTGAGCAGGTCGGGGAGAGTGGGGTCCAGTTGTCAGGGGGTCAGAAGCGGAGGATCGCAATCGCACGGGCAATTCTTCGGCAGCCACGACGTCCTCCTAGCCAGTAGGGATGGCAATTGTGCTCGTTTACCCATGTACCTGTGGGTAAATACCTTAATAGAGCCGGGTATGGGATGTATTTTTTACTCATGGGTATTAAAATAGGAGAAACTTTTTACCCGTCGGGTAAACGAGTACGGTATGGGTGAGCTCTACCCATACCCGTCTCGCCCATTTACCCGTGAGTCCATATCTAACAAGTGGACCAACCCAAAACAGTAAAATCGTAGTAAATTTTCTCCACTCGGCCACCCTGCCCAGTGCCCAACTGCCCAACCATTCGACCATTCCCCACTCGGCCGCCTCTCCTCCGGTCTTCTAGATCCAGACACAAGCTCGGCGATTCTCCACTCGGTCTTCTAGAACCAGCCGCCTCCTCACTCCTCAGTCGGTCAGTCCTCTCCGGTTCTCCCGGGGAGGCAGTGACCTGGGAGTGGGTGGCGGTGGAGGGCGTTGGGTGGCGGCGGAGGGTGGTGGGCTGTACTGGTGGGCTGCACAGCAAGCGGTGGCACGATGAATAGGCGGGGTGGGGACGGCGGGAGAGGGCGACACGGCAAATCTGTTAGGTCGCCGTCGGTGGTAGAGGAGGGGGCGGGGGGAGGCGGAGGAAGAGCGCGGAGCTGAGGCCGACGTTGGAAAAGAAGATGGGGAGGGCGGTGGGCGCGGAGAAGAGAGAGGGAGAGGAGGGCAACGACTGGCGTTGGAGACGGAGGCAGGTGGAGGGGAGGGGAGCGGCAACGCATTCAAGATAAGAGAGGGAGGTGAGGGGGAGGAGTGGCAAATTACATTGAACAGTACTACTAGTACAAGTCTATGGTAATGTTTTTTTTTTGAACTTTTGGTTTTTTTCGTTTTTAGTTTTTAACTTAAAGTCAAAATAAATAGGATGATTTTTTTGAAGCAGATTCTTCTGATGATTTTTTAAATTTAAAATCATATGTGCCGTTTGCCTGGTATCTCTACAGTGATCTACTGTCTTGATAAATACAAATAAAATAGGACATATTAATTAAGGGCTGCTGAGGGTAGTACTCCTAGTACCATTGTTGCATAATTGAAGTGCCTTGCACGCTACCTGTGAACCCAAATCTTCTCATCACGTCACCATAAAATCCTGGTGGCCTCCACAAAACCCCAAAGCTGGACAAGGACAAGATCAGCGAGGGAGGGGGGGAAAAGAATATTCATGGATCTGATCGGAACTGAAACTTCTAAACAAGCCCGAAAGGATTGGCACGGCAAGCGCATGCACGTAGAATTCGACACCTCGCAACACGCGCGAGGATGGACGAACTGCGTCGTGTACAAGGCCGGTCGGTCAGGTCAACCTGTCGCCAAACGCCGCGGCAACAGACGCGTGCGTACACGGAAGAGTAGAGGGCAACCCGGACGTATGCGCTCCAGCGCGTGGCGCTGCGGTTTGGCCAACTAAAATTTGTAGCGCAAGGCATGGCATGGCGGTGTGGTGGTGGTGCGGTGCGTCGACCCGCTGCGGGCTGACGGCCCATCTGTTGCGACGCCGACTCGGCACCGGCTCGGCTCCCCTTGGTCCCGCGCTCGACCCCAGATCGGGACCTCCCACCCGTTGTATTCTCTTCGGACTCTGCGAAGAGATGATTCGTAGAATGAACCTTGTAGAAGAAGATTTTGACACCACGATTCGGAAGGAAAACGATCTGCAACACGTAAAAGCGTGCCATTGATAAGGTTATGCGTGGTAGCGGTCGCATTACAGTAAACGAGTTCATCATATGTGTGGCGTTGTAGTAGTTTTTTCTCTCCAAATCTAGCCTCCCGATGTATAAATTTTTAATTTCTATCCTTTCATGTTCACAGAAACAACAAGTAATACATATTACCTGCCGAACTCCCACAACGCTACAGGTTCAAAGCACTATGATATCACCTACCGAGCTCGACAGCTATTGTGCATTAGTGCTTAATTTAAGCATACTTACACTAAACATGCATCGATGCATGTGTTAGTTGTCTTTGCGACAGGCACCCAGTGCACAAGTGCTCTTGAGCCTACTTGATACGACAGGCCTTCATCTGTCACACCGTGGGAGCTTGATAAGTGAAATATGTCGTTTGTCGTTGTTTTTGTGGTCACAGAAAGGTTTAAATTGAAAATTCCTGCATTATATGATTTTTTTTTAAAAAAAGCTACAGTTTTATATGTGCGATCAACTCTTACAGCAACATGCTAACTATTGAGCCCTTTTGTTTCAGCTGCTCCACTAGAGCTTGACACGCACTGATACAACACACGGGCCAATCCTAAAAAAGTAAAAATCCAATATACCGTACATGTGTATGCTTCTTCTTACTTTCTGGTAAGCTGGGCCCGTGAGCTTATTCATCTCCACACGTCAGTGAGAACGGGAGTTGGCTGAATTGACCCTTTTTGACGTCGTATTTACAGAAATGACAACCATCACACAAAAATAACAAAAATAACAATGCGGCATGTCAGGGCAGAGAGGACAAACAAAGGGTAGGTGCTGCACGGTCCGCATGCGGCAGTCATTAATGGCTTGATTAATTAGGTTAACTAGCGATTTGCGGCTTGATTAATTAGGTTAACTAGCAAATGAGCTTCAAAAATTAGAAATTTTTTTGTGAAGCCTCTCGATGCAGTATACTTGGCTGTGCAATTTTTTGCAATTGTATACATTATGAATTTCACTCAAAAAATTCATTTAAGTAGTATGTTTGTAGGAATTATTACATGCAGCAAATTGAATGACACAATTACAAAAAATTATACAATTAGATCGACTATGTCAGGAGGTTCTACAAAAAAATTGTAATTTTTTAAGCTTATTTACTATATATAATAATTCCTACAAGTAGTCTAATTAAATAAATTTTCAAGTGAAATTCATAATAGATATAATTACAGAAAAATTACACAACCAAATACGCTACATTGGGAGGCTTCGCAAAAAAATATGATAAATTTTAAAGCTCATTTACTAATCAACCTAATTAATCAAGCCTTAAATCGCTAGTTAACCTAATTAATCAAGTCACTAATGGGCTACCGCATGTGGGCCATACGGGGCACCTACCCCTTTTTTATCCTCTCCCTCCTCAAATCGTGGCTCTCTCTCCTTAAATCGCTAATCAATTAATTAAATCACTAAACAACCATAGCTAATGGTCTACCGCATGATCACCTTGCGGCACCAAGCTCTACTACACGATAGCCGTACGACATCCACCTTGGTCGTACTGTGGCTGTGCGGTAAACCCTGATCATGCAGCTTCGTCTTGGTGTGTCGACTTCTGAAGCTTCTTGTACCGTCACTGTATGATAAATACGCTATTTTTATCGTTACCGCGCGACGGCCGTCATACGAGGCCAAAAACGGCAATTCGGCCAAACAAAACTCGTGAGAACTGAGAACGACGCCATCGCTTGGCCTCCTCTAGCACGAAGCTGACATGCGGGGTCAGGGGATCCGACCCAAGGTGTCATGGACAGTTACGGGCAGTTGGAAGCCCCTCGCCGCCTACCTCGTCTCCTCTTTATTCCGCCTAGGAGAGCCCAACCGTCGCATGGCGACTACTCCCCTCCCCTTCTCCGCGCCGCGCACCGGAAGGTGCTATTCCTCTCTCTCTCTCCCTCCCTCCCTTCCTTTCCCACCACCTGTTCGATGAAATGGCGCAACCACAGAACTTGCTTCCTGTTTCCATATATGCTGCGCTCATGTTCTTGATTTGATGCCGTGCTTCTCCTCCCGTGACCAAGAAAACGTGTTTTTGTTCAAGTTGATGTGTGTCGTTCTTGCTCAAGGAATTAGGCTGTTTCTTGGTGGTTCTGTAGGTGACCTGGTTCTTGTTCCTGGAGCAAAGGCCAAGAATTATGCGGCTTGGGTAAGTTTGTTCATAAGATTGTGGATGGCTTTTTAGTTCTCCAGCGGTTTGCTTTCCTAGTTTTCCGGGATAATCATTTGGCAAGTAATGGTCTCCACAATAAGGAGGTGTAACTTGGTGTACACTTTTAATTTCGTGTGTTCCGGGGAAGGATAGCTTATCGTCTTGGTAACCCCAAGGTCATTTGTGAATCAATCCCTTGACTTAAAGTTTGGAGAGCAAGACCCCTAGGAAGTTTTGCTTACATGTTTTTCTCTTGGAAATTTGGGTACAAGTGACCGCCAGAGACATTAGTCTCATTTTTTTGTCCAAAAACTAATAGAAAGTCGGTTTCAGAGCCAGTCTAGAAGTTTTCGTGCTGTAAGTTGAGGCGTTGTATTCCTCACCTTGAAGTTTAAGAACCAAAATGCTTATCCCTCCCAAGAATTGCGGTTTCTTCACTTGTTAGGTCTCTCCTTTCCTGGCCTCGGATGGCTTATTCCAAGAATTAGTCAGGATTTCAGTTCCCAGTCTTCTTGTTAGGGGACTGAAACATGGGAATGGGAAAGTTGGTGGCTTTTTGGGTGCCCGTGTTCCTGGCCCTGAACCTATGGCTTTGCAAGAATTATTAGGTTGTGTTTTGGTTGATGGGGTCTACTAATCTTTGCTGTAAATCTAAGAAACGTTGATAGGCTCCTTTTCTCTTTTCCTAATACTTTCACTCATTCAGCAAGTCCTTTCCTTCTGTACATCAGAAAATATTTGATTAGACGTTTGAACTTTTGTAGTTGGATATGTTTCTGTTGTATGTGACCTTCGATGGCTGTGTGAAAGGACATTGTTTGGTGTTGAGCAATGGTGTGGTTGGGATTTCTAATTGAATGATTTTGCTTATCAGGCATCCTTGTCATTTGGGCTCTATTTGAGTGTTTTGTTTTTCTTGTCCTTTTGGTTGGTGTTTTGTCATGTTGCATTCATCTTCAGACATGTATCAAAATTTAGATTGCAAATGGTCGGTGCTTGGAACTGCAGACGTTGATAGGCTCCTTTTCTCTTTTCCTAATACTTTCACTCATTCAGCAAGTCCTTTCCTTCTGTACATCAGAAAATATTTGATTAGACTTTTGAACTTTTGTAGTTGGATATGTTTCTGTTGTATGTGACCTTCGATGGCTGTGTGAAAGGACATTGTTTGGTGTTGAGCAATGGTGTGGTTGGGATTTCTAATTGAATAATTTTGCCTATCAGGCATCCTTGTCATTTGGGCTCTATTTGAGTGTTTTGTTTTTCTTGTCCTTTTGGTTGGTGTTTTGTCATGTTGCATTCATCTTCAGACATGTATCAAAATTTAGATTGCAAATGGTCGGTGCTTGGAACTGCAGAATTTTATACTAACTGTACATATGGTTTCTTTTTGTGGTTCTGAAGCTTTGTCCTACACCATTTTGTTTCTTTTACTTTAAATGGTCAAGCTTGTTTGATTTAGTAGGTGATTGCTTTGTTGGAGTTTACATCTATATTCTCTGAAATAATTCTGTTTGTATTGAGCTACCAACTGCAAGTCAGCACCATAATGTCACTACTAAATCAAAGCCCACTCTTGCTGTACTAAGCTACCCCCTTGTGTTGCAAACCATGATCAAGCCAACATTGTCAAGTTGGGATCCATCCCTATGGGGGAATCTTTAGTACCTTGAACACTGCGTTGTTTGTACATTGTTAGTTGGGCTTACCAAGCTTATATTTCCAACTCAATCTGTTTGCCGAACTGTGCTATACAAACTGATTTACATCAATTGGGGGCTAAAATTGTTCTTGAGGATCTGTTGTGCATTGCCAGAAGTAAAATTAGTTCTTGCACATTAATTTAATAATATCTATTGCTTCTGCTGAACATTTCCCAGAAAAAAGAGTTGGTATTTTTTACCATATAATATGATGTTATCCACATTTTCTTTTGTAATTCACTTTATTTGATCATATTGAATTGCCAGAAGAATAATTGTTTGGTCTTTTGTATTGCTAGCTTGTTCTTTTGTTGTTGTATGGGTTTTATTATCCAACTGCAGTGTATGACATTTAACTTGTCACTACCCTTTTCTTTCCAGAAAAAAATAATAAGCTGGCTTGAACAATATGGCATCTCTTACTCCAGGCATACTGTTAACGGTTCTCAAAAATATAAACTCTGATGTGAAAGTGTGTGGAGAATACCGGTCCATTCTTCTCCAAGTTATTAGTATAGTTCCTGCAATTACTGGTTCAGAACTTTGGCCAGACCATGGTTTCTTCATAAAAGTTTCAGATTCATCGCACTCGACATATGTTTCTTTATCAAAGGAGGACAATGAACTCATCTTATCAAACAAACTACGACTTGGCCAATTTATATATGTCGAAAAAGTTCAATCTAGTATCCCTGTTCCGGTTCTTGTTGGGGTCCGACCAGTTCCAGGAAGGAACCCTTGCATTGGGAACCCGAAGGATTTGATGCAAATGTCAACTCCATCTGGGGTTTTGGAAGCACTGGATCATCAAAAGAAGACTACCAAGTCAGCCGAATTGTCTCAGAGTGAAAAGGAAAACTCTCAGAGGAAGGTAGTTATCAAAGAGCAGAAGGCTGTTGTTGCTTCCCGTTACATGCTTGGGATATCAAGCAACAATGGAAAAATTACCGATCTGAACTCCAGCATTGATAGTGACAAAACTAATGGAGGAAGTGGCATATGTGAAGCAAATCAAAAGTTGGTTGCTCCAAAAGTCAAACAAGATCCAAAACATCAGGTATGCTCAAGCTCATAGGTTTAATTGAAGTAAGATGCTGTTAATAACAAAACTATGAACTTCGTTATATCCTGGATTTTGGATCCCCATTCATCTTTGTAATTTAAGCTGAATTATTCCATTTAATATGGGCCTTTCAGACGTAGCAGAGATATACTTTTTTTTGAAGCCAGTAGCAGAGATATACTAATTGTTATTGTATGAGATCTGATAATATGCGAGTTCTTCTGAATAAACAAATATATGAAGTAAAAAATGCCTCTAGGATGGTTCGTGATTACATTTGCTGCTAGTATTGCAGAAACGACCAAATACTACCTCTCCCAATCATGCTAAGTTAGTTTCTGCAAAGCAAGAAGTTAATAAGGACACAGGCAAGAATAGTGGCAGTTCACCTAGTCAGAATGGTTCTGGTATAGTGAAAAGGCAAATGCCCAAGGACAGCAAAAAGGGATCTACAACTGAAAGCAGCTCACCGCCAAAGGTTTACAGGAGTTCACCACCGACACCAGCAAGGACATCACCACCAACGCTCAGTTTGTCAGCAAAGCACAATGGTACCTCCAGCCCAGTCCCTTCTATGTCTAGTGTTAAAAGAAGAGTTACGGAAACAGTCTCCTGGGACTCCCTCCCGACATGCCTAATCAAATCAGGAAAGGTATACTTTTATCATTTGTAAATTGTAAGGATGGATTGAGTATGAGGTCCTAATATGTGTGTTGTATGTATGCAAGTCATTACTTTCGTTTTATATGCTAAAAATAGTCTAGTTATTAGTTAAGTTTCTCTATTTGCTAAATTGTTCTAAACCATGTTGCGTTTTCATTTCTTTTGTGTGAATAGGCTGTTGTCAGGAGGAAGAATATTGCTCTTGTAGTAGCAGCGGAGGCTCAAAGGGAGGCTACTGCAGCTGCATCTCTTGTTAAAGGCCTTGGGTGAGTTTTCTATGTTGACAGCTCATAAATTTCTTATTTATAGCTATTTATTCCTTTACTGACTAACAGTAAGATAAGTTTCATAATTTGTGCGGACTCCCTTCTGTTTTCTTTTTGAGCTAGACCTATTCCAAATTGGTAAATTCCTTCTGTTAGGAACTGGTGCTGAGGTGGATCCCAGGATCTTGATTTCTTCTTATATGAAGTGTATGTTTTACCTTCGCTATTGAATGTGAAAAAGGAATCTAAATTTTGTCTCTTGTTTTTTCCCAGAATTTTTGCTGAGATAAGGAAGTCTGCTGAGGAGGATCCGCATGCTACAATCACCAAGTTTTTTCAGCTAAACCGGCTTATCATTCAGCAAAAGATTGTTTGGAAAGATCATTCGCCAGAGTCTGGCAAAGAAAGCCGACTAGAGAAGGAAAAGTCATCGAGGAAAGCTTCTGTATCTCAGAATAAAACTGTTGCGAGTAGTACAGCAAAGAACTCCGATGATGCTTACACTAGTGAAAAGATTGAATGGGCCAGAGAGGATGGTTTCAAGGAGATCTGCAGGTCGTGGATCACTCTGAAAGAACAATCACAGTCATGGTTTCTGAATTTCTTGGAAGATGCTCTTGAAACTGGATTCAAATTTGAGGGCCAAATTAAGAACGCTAGAGAACGAGTACGAGGACAGTCCAGGGGTGAAGATGGGCAAATCGCAGTCCGGCTGTCGCAGCTCAAGGAAACAAGTAACTGGCTGGATGAGCTGCAGAGCGAGGTGGATAAATCTGCGGATGGTTTGGTTGAAACCGTTGAGCGACTGAAGCAAAAGGTGTACGCCTACTTGGAACTGTCGAAACCGCGGCATCAACTCTTGAAGGTAGAACCGGTTATTGCTGAAAGTTTGTGAGAGTTGGTTGTATTTTTTTGGCTTGGAACCAGCTGTGAGGTATTCTGTTGTATAAGAGCGCTACAGGCATACAACACAGAAGAACCTGATGCGAAGTAGAGTGAAGAAGAATCGAAGTAATTTCAATTGTACAACAAAACGTAGGAGTGAGGAGTGGAGGTGTAAATACTAAGTAGTCAGTTTGTTCGTTTAAGTTATACATTAATTTATTCTTTTTCACAATGCCTCATGTTGCGTGTGAATTGGCAATTTTATGTTGATCTTCACATCTAGTCAATGCAAATTGATGAATATACGCACGTCCATCAAAATGGACATTCTCTTTTGTTCCCTTGCATTCGCTGGCCTGCAGTCATGCGGTGCAGAATATATCAGCTTCCAAATAACAGAAGGGTCTGTTCTTTTTTCGGCTTTTGATTGTGATTTATGATTTTTGAGTTATTTATGAAAGAGAGTACGAAGTAATAAAAACTTATATACGATTTTAGTTAATATAAATGAAGTTACTACAGTATAAAAAGATAATTTATTTTAAAAATTAGTTACTATAGAAAAGCCGAAAAATAGTTTTTAGAAATTGAAAAGAGCAAACTTTCAGCGTGTGCGTGTTAGCGTGTTTATGTTGCATGCTATGGTCGAATTGGGGATGCTGTGTTTGGAATTTGCAAGTAGTTCAAGTATATATACACGTCATAGCTCACAGAGCGAGACAGAACGAGTGCACAAATGTACTCTAGACGAGGATTAGACACAAGCTACAGGGGCGGAGCCAGAAATTGATATGAGAAAGGCAATATGGATAATAAGTAGAGTAGAATTAATGAACCATATCAGATTTCTACTAGAGTGTATATATTTGCTATCTCGCTTCTCCCGCCCCTCGCGTGCTATGCTCTCGCTCCGCACCGGAGAGCATGCTAGCTAGCGCGCCTTTGGTGTTTGGTCCTCTTATTTAGGAGTGGCCACGCCTACGACTTCTCTCTCGGACAAACATCAATCCATCCATCTCTTTATTCCTTCTCTCTCTCTACCTGTGCTTTCTTCCTCATCTCTCTAGCCTCTTGCTAGCTCCATCTCAGGAGAGAGTGAGTCCTCAATGCGTACATACAGCGCTGCTTCTAGTAGTTCATTTGAGTAGTGATATATACACATGGTCATTAGTTTAACATGTGCTGTTAACCATTGAAATACTGGTCAGGATCATTGTCAAAATGTGTTTGCTCTGGCTCTCAGGCCTGGCATATCTACGCAGAATATCCCAAAATACATAGTAGCTAATAAATGAACCGGTAGGCCAGCACCGTACGGGCATGTATCCTTATGTCGTGCCTGGTAGCTACGACAGTGTATGTATATGTATGCCGATATATATACGTGCAACCTAGCTAGAATTGTGTGTGTGCATACATGGTCTTCAATCTGCATGCATGGCATTGGTGCATGCCAACAATTAGTCGTGTGCTTATGTGTCGCTCATGTGTGTTCATGCATGCCTTTCGATCGAGCAGCATTGCCAATCGATTGGCATCCCAGGAGACATCGATGGCTAACATGTCCAGTAATCGATGGAGCCATCGATGGCTAACATGTTTTTGGAGTTAGAAGCATTTAGATTTTCTAGAGTTGTATCTCCATCTAATGGATTCTCATATTCCTTAAAAAGCAGATTTAGAGCATTGGATGAATCCAACGAATCCTCCATACCCTCTAAAAAAATGTGAGTGCTCTTAAACCCCAAAGAACACTTGAGT
Organism: Melocanna baccifera; assembly: GCA_036346265.1. NCBI lineage: Eukaryota > Viridiplantae > Streptophyta > Magnoliopsida > Poales > Poaceae > Melocanna > Melocanna baccifera. The sequence goes on from CM070682.1 coordinate 3,892,899, forward strand.
GCTCCTTAAACACCTTTTTTTTTGCTTAATCTCTGCATGGAAATTAAATCTATGAATTGAAGTACTAGCGTTTCTTGGAGCGTGGCTGGTCATCAATTTGTCATGGAGGGTAGTAATCTCTGCATGAAAATTAAATCTCTGCATGAAAATTAAATCCCCCTCTCTCTTCGCACGCGATCGATTGACTAGTAGAATATTGGGGTGCAGGCATTGTCCCACTAGACTAGCCCTCTCATACCACTCACTACTGCCATTCTGAGTATATCACTATTCCATAAAAGAGGAAACCTCTCTTAATATTGCAAAAAGGAGAATTTGTATCTAAATTAATGTTTTGCACCGTTTACCACGGACTGTAAAACCTGTCATCATTAGGGTTTTCTTCGGTTAGCCTTTTACTGTTTTGAAAAAAATTAAGGTCTATTTAGAACAATTTTTGGTTTCTAGTTTCTAACTTTTAAAAGTTGAAAGCTGTTTTAAACGCGTTGGCTTTCTTAACATGTTTTTTATCGTTTATCTTTTTTTCTCCCTTTTCCTTTTATTACCTACAGAGATATAACGATCTTTTTTTTTCTTTAATTGAATATCTTAGCTAAAAGATAACAACTATTACAATACAGATTTCAGTTAAAAGCCAACGGCCACCAACAAAAGCTATTCTTTTTGTTATCCGCATAGGAAACACCCTGATCGATCAACGTTGCTGTGGGTGACGTTACTTTCTCAAGATGCCCTCGACCTGCTCTCCAGGATAAGAAGAGCTGGAGCCGGCCTGCCAAGTGCCAACCGCGCGCGCCAGCAGCAACACGGCCGAGTAGCATTGGAACGTAGGTGGTCTGCGAAAAGATAGCGTGCCGAGCCGGCCGGCGCGGTGGTGGCAAAACTTGGGCCTCAGAGGCTCGGAAATGGGCCGTCCGCGTGGAGGGGCGGGGCGGCGCGGCTCACCACGCGGAAGCAAGCAGCCAACCAGCCGTCCCACTCGGCGCACGCCGCACGGACGGTCCTACTCCGGTAGGCGGGTGGCATTCCGTCCGATAGGCGGGCCCGGGCACGGCACGGCACGCAAGTTTCCTGTACGGGCCGGTCCATGAGAAGCAGGTCGGTCCCATGTGCAAACGCTTACTTAACGACGTGTTATCGTCTGGTGCCGATAATTTTTGTATTAATTCTTTTGGTATTTGACGGAGATAAAATAGTAGCGACTGAACTGAAAAGGTAGCTATTAAAATAAATTTTAAAAAATAGTTTATAGAAGACGCGAAAGAGACGACAAAGGCTGACCAATAGCTCTTAAAAGCGACTAAGAAGTCGCTTTTAGAACCAAGATATTCAAATCGACTTTCAACTTATTAAAACAGAAATAGAAAATCAAAGCCGATTTAAACACACTTAAATTTCTTTAGACAGAATCTGAAGCTGATCCCTGGGCAAGACGACCGGCCAGGAACCAGCAATCTCCCTGTGTGCGTATGACAGCTTAGTTCTTTCCTTCTCCCGCAGCCAAAACCGGTCAACGTTGGACTCAGGCCCCGCTCATTTCGGTTTTTTTCAGCTTTAGCTTTTTTTCACTATTCACTACACTATCCACTAACTCAACTACAGTGTTTTTTCAGTCAGCTACAGTGTTTTTTCAGTCAAAAATCAAAAACCATCGCTATTCCGATCACCTCCTCAACCACGAACCATGTTGACGCGTACTGCATTACACGCACTTGCACATGAAGCGCATATCTCCGACTCTGACTAGACGTGCAGGCACGCACTTTCCTACGACGATCACCGCCCTCGTGCACGTATGGATCTGGGCAATTGCCGTGCGCGTGCTCCGAAGCAGGCGTGCTTTTGCCTAGTTGGGCTGTCTACCACTGCATTAGGAATTCAGGATCGCTTTGGTTGCGGTCGGTGCATTGCGTTCACCAGGACGCGCGGCTGGTATAAAAAGGGCCAAATCGGCAGGTTCTTGATCGATGACCTCGCGATCGACTAGATGTCCTATACCGTCGGTGATTTGTCTCAATGTTTTGCGCGCCGAGACAAGGAAAAGATGGGGAAATTTACAACATAAAACGATCGTGCGTGTCCATTCATCGTCCCCACCGCGCTCAGTACTGTACGGAAATGAAGTTTTATCTCGTGAATTGCTCGTCGTACGTGCGCCTCTATTCTCGTGAGATTTTTTGGTGCGTATGTATATATATGATATTGTTATAAACTATAATTATAAAAAATATCTGTATGCGTGTCGTATTAGCAAAAATAACTTTTACCACCCGGTGGTCGGACGGCGACGTCGTAGAGGTGATGCGTGTAACCTAGAGCCCTTTCGCCAGCCATCGAACGCCTAACTTAATTATTTTTATATATTATTTTTTTGAATTTTTAAATATAACAAATAAGCTTAAAAATTATAAAATTTTATATGAAACCTTCTGATATAACATAGAGCCTGTTCTTTGCGGCTTCTAAAAACCGCTTTGATAACTGTTTTAAGCGAGTATTTTTTAAGATGGAGTCTTTTAATTGAGTAATTTAATATCCATTATAAATCGTAGCGAGTATCTCTTTTTCCGCAATCTGTCATAATGCCATTACCATCAAAAAAGAACAGGCTCATATTTGATTGTGTAATTTTTTGACAATTTTATCAGCTGTGAATGTTACTAAAAAATTATAAGATATTTGCAGGAGTTGTTACATACAATAAACGAGCTCAAAAAATTACAAAATTTTATGTGCAATCTTCTAACACAGTCATAGTAATTGCCTTTTTTTTAGAATTTTATGCATTACAAATATTTATAAGAGTATATATATAATGGTACAAAAAAAAAAGGCATCACACAGGATGCAATATGGCTCACTCATCTGAGCCACTGCTATCTCCTCGCCTATGATACAGTAACTACTCCCTCTTAGGGTGCCCCTCCACAAGTGGAGTAGTCCCCTGGGGAGCGGGAGCGGCTGATGTCTGGAGAACTCGAGCTGGAGCGGGAAGGGGAACAAAACGGCGACAACCTCTATTGGATCTCCCAGCGTCTACTGCGGGTGGTGAAAGAATGCTCTCACAAGTGGTAAGCCGGGTGCGCGATCCTGGGTAACATGTTGGTACTACGCCACGGGCGACGGGAGCGGGCAAGTGCAAGAGATAAGTGGTGGGCATAGGTACTGTTGGTGCTGTTACTGGTGATGCTAATGGGACTGGAACTCTCAGTGGTGCTGGTGGGATTGGAGCTACGACACGCATGGCTGACGACGGGGTGTAGGTCGCCTCAGACCGATGACGCTCCAACTCGGTCTCTGTTGCAATCCGCTCTCACTCGGAGAAAGTGAGAGCGATGTCCAACCTGGCCAACTGAGCTCTGAGGGTGTCCGAATGTTGGTACCTAGATGTCAACAATATCCGAAGCTACCCTATCTCCTAGAGGGCATGGGAGTACAAGTCCGCTATAGACTGAGTAAGATGCACCTGATGAGAAAGTCTCGGGTCATCCATTGGGGCCTGCATAGGGTCGGGGTAGGAGTCTTTGGACCCCATGATAGGGAAGAAGCAATAGGGGGAGTGCAGCAACTCACTCCTGTGTAGTCAACATAGCTGAGCCAATGCAAACTGAGATGTATCCTGCACGACATCTGAATGGTGACTATGGGGGTGTGTGATACAAATGGTGAGAGGATCGATTCCTCCCTCTCTAGCATATAGAAAAGCCTCCATGGTCCAGACGTCGCGGTCTAGAACCCTCGTCCTCCGCCCCTGAAGATGGATAGTTGACAGCAGTGGAGGTACTGAAGAAGCTGATGCAGAAAGCCTACGAACTCGCCCTCTGTCTCTACATGAGATAGGTAGTCCCACAAATCGTCTGAGGAAGATCTAGCCATTTACAATTTTCAACAAGAAGAGGTCAGAACAAAAGCTTATGAAATTTGTATATAAATGAGAAAGCAATAGTGGAAGCAAAAAGGAGGAAGCTCATATCTTCACAGGCAAGCGACTGTGAACACCCGAGTATGTTCGATATTAGTCCGTATGACTTAACAATTTTAACGAAACACGCTTTTAATAGATTTAAATTGTGCAATAACTATTTGTAGGAATTTATTAATATAGGGAATGAAATGAAAAAATTATAGTAGTGGACTTAATGGTGCAATGTTTTATTCAATTATGTAAGAAATACATAATAGTACAAAAAAAAACGCATCGCACAAGATGCTATATAGCTCAGTCATCTAAGCCACTGCTATCTCCTCGCCGCGTCAACCTCCCCATGCCAGCCACGTCACTCGTCATCCATGAGTGGCACCGGTGGTTTTCATCGTAGAACTGTTCTAGAAGCTCCATTAAAGACATACCTACCAACAAATGGGATAGCCAAAATATTTGTGTGAAGATTGATAATGATAATAAAATACTATAAATTAAAATTTACGATAAAATAAATAGCACATACATATATGTATTACATATTATATATAGGTATATATATACACACATACATACACGTACGTACGTACATACATACATACATAATGACAGTAAAATAATATAAATTAAAAATTACAATGAAATAAATAATTACATAAATATTTATTTTATGACATTAAAATACTACAAATTAATAATTAGATAATTATTTATTTCATGGCAGTACATTACTATAAATAAATATTTATTTCATGGTAGTACAATACTACATAAAAATTACAATGAAATAAAGATAATAAAATACTATAAATTAAAATTTATGATGAAATAAATAGTACATACATACATGTATCTTCAGACTTCACAACCCACCAAATCATAGCATATTGGCACCCTATCTTTACATTCGAGATAGATTTTTGTACGATAGCCATATTTTAAGCTCCACTAAAGAATCGACGGTATATTGAGTTGTTAACTTCATTATTTTATATGTGAAATTACTTAACAACCTAAGACCAGAAGGCCCATCGAGGAATTACTCAATGATGAATCTTTTATTTTAAATATTTTTATTGCATTACTTCTCATATGAAGTATTTCTTAAAGCTGACTTAAACATACATACACCTGGTCTAATATAGCTCTCTATGTCAGTAGGACTATTGGACAACCAACCGAGAATCTGACATTCAGAATTTAAGTGTTATATATAAGATATGTTCTCTTGTATCATTATGATAGAAGACATAATTTACTTGTGATTGGAAAACTAAAGGTAAATCACTACGAACTTTCTCGAAAAGCTTGAAGATAATTTTATCAGTCCAACACTGCAAGCATCCATAAAAATGTGTATATACATATACATGTATATACATACATATACACATATATATACATATAATGGCAGTAAAATATTATAAATTAAAAATTAAAATAAAATAAATGATTACATAAATATTTATTTCATGGCAGTACATTACTACAAATAAATATTTATTTTATGGCTATACAATACTACATAAAAATTATGATCAAATAAATATATATAATGGTATCACAATACTACAAATTTAAAATCATGATGACAAAAACAATTACACACACACACACACACACACACACACATATATATATATATATATATATATATATATATATATATATATATGCATGCACACACATAGGTATTACACAGAAAGTACCTACTAACACTACTGCTAACCGGCTATGAAGAATTGCGAGACTCTGAGAGCAAATGTGAGAGAGTTTGCAAAAGAGAGACTGCGAGAACGACTGCAGGAGAGCGCACAATTTATAGCGAGAGCGTGGTCGCGCTAACGAAGCGCCGATAATGGCGGGAGTGAACTGCACGCGAGGAGACAGATGCAATGCAAGTGACTCTCTTGGTGGTCTATTTCCTGGATGAATGCTTAATTTTCATGTGAGCCAAATGCCTATGGCTCACTCTGTTCGTTCGCATTTGGATTAAACAAAGCAAATGAGAGCAAACAAAAGCAAATGACCCACCCTACCACACGGTTTCAAAGCTCACCACTGGGTGGCCGGGTGGCAGGCCATTAGAATCCACCTCATACCCCTGCTAATCACTTGTTAATCACCTGGAGCCTGGCCACCGGGCGGTAAGCTTCATGATTAAATTAACATGACAACTTTAAAGTATATAAAATTCTAAAAATTTGCAAAATTAGGTTGACTATGTTGAAAGGCTGCACATAAAATTTTGTAATTTTGAAGCTCATTTGCTACATATAACAACTCCTACACATATCATAATTGTATAAATTTTTGAGAAATATTCACAATAGATAAAATTTTCAAAAAAATTAAACAATCAAGTACGTTATGTCAGAAGACTGCACATAAAATTTTGTAATTTTTTGAACTCATTTGCCATATTTAAAAATCTAAACAAATAGTATATAAAAATAATTAATGCAAATAATTAAGGTGGCTTAATAACCTACCGTCTAGTGGCAGGGTGGTAGGGCACCTGGTGCCCGTGGCTGGGCTCCAAGTAACAATGTCAGCTCTACGACGTCGCCGTCCGACTATCAAGTGACAAAAATGCCATTTTTGCTACTACGCCACGCATACATATATTTTTGTAATTACGAGTGCAAACAGTGCTACATATGCCAAAAAGTTTTCTCATGACGGCTAATATCCATACTATGTACATACATATACGATGTGCATATATATGTATATATATATATATATATATATATATATATATATATATATATATATATATATATATTACACCTATGTCGTATCTCATATGGGAGTATCTCAGTAACGGAGGATATGTACGTGTAATATATGAGTATTTAAAACCATTTAGGTGGTATGAATAATTTTTCAATGTGGTATGTACATTTTTTCTGATATACTCCTTTTTATGTGTGTATATAAAGGTATTTACAAAATACACTAAAAACTATGAATTCTCTTACAATTTTTTCATATGGTTCACATTGGAGTATCTTATAATTAGTGCACGAGTATATCCAAGGTGATAAAGGTGTATTTCAAGTTCGTTCAAACGGTATATTAGATATGGGTGTAATTACACCCAGGTGTAAAAGATATATTATATATATATATATATATATATATAATATTTTTTACACCCAGGGGTAATTACACCCACCTCTAATATACCACCTAAATAAATTTGAAATACTCCTTTATCACTTTAAGTATACTCATATGCTAAATATAAGATACTTCAATGTGAACCACATGAAAAAATTGCAAGAGAGTCTATAATTTTTTGCGTATTTTATAATACCTTTATATATGTACATAAAAATTAGTATGTCTAAAAAAAATATACATACCACCTCTGAAAAATTGTTCATACCATCTAGATGATCTTAAATACTCGTATACTACACGTACATACTATCCGTTACGCGAGATACTCCCTACGTTGTGAGATACAATATAGGATGTAATTACATCTGGTTGTAGAAAAGAGACTATATATATATAAGAAAAATACTTTCTACACCCAGGTGTAGTTACACCCACCTCTAATATACCACCTAAACAAACTTAAAATACTCTTTTATCACTTTGGATATACTCATATACTAATTATAAGATATTTCAATGTGAACCATATGAAAAAATTGCAAGGGAATCCATAGTTTTTAGCGTATTTTATAAATACATTCATATACGTACATAAAAAGGAGTATGTCTAAAAAAATATACATACCACTTCTAAAAAATAGTTCATACCACCTAGATGATCTTAAATACTCGTATACTATACGTACATACTCTCCATTACGCGAAATACTCCCTACGGTATGAGATACGATATAGGGTGTAATTACACCCGGATGTAGAAAACAGGTTTCCTATATATATATATATATATATATATATATATATATATAAATCTAAACAAAGAGTATATAAAAAATAATTAATGCAGATAATTAAGGTGGCTTAATAACCTACCGTCCGCTGGCAGGGTGATAGTGCACCTGGTGCCCGGTGGCCGGGCTCCAAGTAACAGTGTCAACTCTACGGCGTCGCCATCCGGCTATCGAGTGACAAAAATGCCATTTTTGCTAATACGCCACGCATACGGATATTTTTGTAATTACGAGTGCAAACAGTGCTACATATGCCAAAAAGTTTTCTCATGACGGCTAATACCCATCTTGACCATACGATATATATATATATATATATATATATATATATATATATATATATATATATATATATATATATATAGTTTCTTTCTACACGGGTGTAATTACATCCTATATTGTATCTCACGATGTGGGAGTATCTCGCATCTGGAGGTATGTGCGTGTAGTATATGAGTATTTAAAACCATTTAGGTGGTATGAATAATTTTTCAGATGTGGTATGTACATTTTTTGACATACTCCTTTTTATGTGTGTATATAAAGGTATTTACAAAATACGCTAAAAATTATGAATTCTTTACAATTTTTCATGTGGTTCATATTGGAGTATCTTATAATTAGTGCACTAGTATATCTAAGGTGATAAAGGAGTATTTTAAGTTCGTTTAGCGGTATATTAGAGATGGGTGTAATTATACCAGTGTAAAAGATATTTTCTATATATATATATATATATATATATATATATATATATATATATATATATATATATAAAATATCTTTTACACCAGTGTAATTACACCCACCTCTAATATACCACATAAATAAATTTGAAATACTCTTTTATCATTTTAAGTATACTCATATACTAAATATAAGATACTTCAATGTGAACCACAAGAAAAAATTGCAAGGGAGTTTATAATTTTTAGCGGATTTTATAATACCTTTATATATGCACATAAAAAGGAGTATGTCTAAAAAATATACATATCACCTCTGAAAAATTGTTCATACCATCTAGATGATCTTAAATACTCGTATACTACACGTACATACTCTCCGTTACGCGAGATACTCTCTACGTTTTGAGATACGATATAGAATGTAATTACATCTGGGTGTAGAAAAGAGACTTCATATATATATATATATATATATATATATATATATCCTTACTATTATAAAAGAAGGAGTTGGTGGTTGACCCGTCGTCACTTCTCTTTTCTCATCCATTCGATCTGATTACGAAATTAAATCCGAATCGTCCGTCTCCTAAACACTAGCTCTCCCCCGCCGCCCACCCCCCTATTTCACTGCCGTATGGACCCACCAACTCCATCGGCACCAACTCATTCCACTGTTACGCTCCACATCCATTTTTGATTTTTCCGTGCGGGCGCATCCACCTCGTTTCTTCCGCTCTCCATCGCTCCTCCGCTCCTTCCTCTGCCGCCGCCCCGCCCTCGCCTCCTCCCCTCCCTCCGCCTCACCACCTCCGCCCCCCCCCCCGCACCGCCGACACTCCTCCGCGCCCCCAACCTCCTCGCCAGCCCGCGCTCCCGCCGCCTCCTCCTCCCCCCACCCATCCGCGCCTCCGTCGCCTCCTCCTCCTCCCACCCCTCCGCTCCGCCGTCGCCGCCTCCTCCCCCACAGTGCCGCCTCCTCCTCCCCGCTGCCGCCTCCTCCTCCCCTCCCACCCCACGCCGCGCGCCGGGACTTTGCTTGACGAGTGCTCCTCCGCTCCTCTCCTGCGCGCGCCTCACCTCCTCCCCTCCTCTCGCCTCACCACCTCCCCCCCGCCGCCGCCCCTCGGGCCCCACCCTCCTCGCCCGCTGCGCTCCCGCGCCTCCTCCTCCCTCCACCCCTCCGCGCCTCCGCCGCCTCCTCCCGCCCCGCCTCCTCCCCTCCCCCCCCCACCGCCCGCCCCGCGCCCCACCCTCCTCGCCCGACCCGCGCTCCCGCCTCCTCCTCCTCCCCGCCGCCTCCTCCTCCCCCCCCTCCGCTCCGCCGCCGCCTCCTCCTCCCCCATGGCCTCACCGCCGACGGCCGCGTCCTCTCTCGATTCCTCCGCTCCGAGTGCATCAACCACGCCTTCGTCTACGACGCGCCGCTCCCTGTCTCTAGGCTCGTGCTCCGCCTTGCAGACAAGGTGCAGGTCCGTCCCCATGTCCATCTCCCCCCTCCACTTCTCTCCCCTCGTGATCCCTTTTTTCCCGGCTATTTCTGCTGCTAGAACGTTCGATTTGCTCGTGTGCCTAGGATTTTGTGCTAGAGGGATCAGATCTGAGATGGGAGCTGGGGTTTCGTGCTTAGGGAGGTAATCTCGGTTAGGATTTTGGTTGGTGATTAGGGTTTTGATGGGTGATGTCACACTACAAGAAGGAATCGTATGGCTTGCAAATTACTAAAGCCATGTAATGATTCGCTAAATACCAGAACATATCCATAATAGCAAGGACATATTAAGGTCAATAAAATTTGTGCTTGAAAGAAGAAGCAATACGATGCCAAAAATGTTAATACTGTGGTTAATATGTTGCAAGGACATATTAAGGTCAATACGAGGATGTATGATGGTGCTCAAAAGTTTGGCTATGCCAATGGAGGAGGCTTTGATGATCCAGATCGACTTTCGCTACCAATAAGCAGATGAGCGAGTCCACTGCTTTTGCTGAAAGTAACTACCTCAAGGCCTTCCCCGAGAAAGAAAAGGCGGCCCCGTTGCCAAAATCAAAGTGGTGGTATGTTTCTTGGTTTTGCTCCATGATTGTTGATAAATATTCATTAATGGCTCAACTGAACTTATGATAACCTGTCTACTTCTAATAGTTTCTATGTGGAATGTTGAATGCAGGTGCGCAAAAGACCACTTAACAAGCGGGAAATTTCAAAGAAAGAAGAAGATATCATAGACATTGAACTAAGTTCAAACTCTTTTGACTGTCCATGAGACTAAACTTAAGGTTCATGCCAAGATACTTATTTCCATCTATAATACATTATTTGTGGCCAATGTTCCTTAGAATTTTTGTTTCCTAAATCTTTGTTTCCTACTGGCAGTCTATACTCATTCCTCAATGCCTGGCACATTATTCTGCAGGTTAACCTCACTGAATATGTTGAAAAACATGAATTTGTATTCGATGCTGTTTTAGATGAGGATGTTTCAAATGACGAGGTGATTATAAACTGCTTGCTCTTTATAGTTAGTGTTATTAAGTATTGTAGATCCATTCTCAACAACCTGGATTCATTTTATTTATATGTTTATTGCGAAACAGTGGAACCTGTGGTGCCTGCTATTTTTAATCGTACAAAGGCAAGAACTCATTCCCTGAGGAAGACATTTATATCTGTCAAGGGCATATATTACCAGGTAAGTTTTGTGCAGTTATGCATATCTGCATACTTTTTTTTTTGCCTTTTTAATCACTGCATTAGCGCGTACTCTGATTAATGTTTATAATTTGATCGCATATTGTAGGTGAAGTTCAAGGTCAAAAGATCACCGCTAACTCCACATGCTCTTCAACAAGTTTTGATGATGATGTCGACTTCAATGTGATGCTTACCTTTTGGAATTCTATGAAATGCCTCTAAATTGCACAAGGAAATTTTTCTAAATATATGTAGGGTATATGGGCCTAATCAAACAACGGCTTTCTGTGAGATCATATTTGATAGTATACACCACTTTTATTTGATTTTCCGTTGCAACGCACGGGCACCTTACTAGTATATATATATAAGGGAGGGTATATGGGCCTAATCAAACAACGGCTTTCTCTATTTTGAGCCTGTGTTCCTTTTGATCACCTCAAATGATCTTTTTTTCATTTGAGAGGTGATCGATCAACTCATTATCTATGCAGGAACGTGCATCCACTAATTGAAACGCCAGACTAATATGCAGTTCGATCAAGCAACACCTGGCCTGGCTACTGGTCTGCATGCTCAGTCCCAAAAGTCGGGTCAACAAGTCACCGCACATGGCGATGCGCATACATACCTTATGGATTAATGATCATGCATGCAACAATCATGGAGTATACTATTCATGCATGTTTACGAAAGTAGCAATTAACAATACAATAATGTACTATTCCTGCAATCTTAGTAGAAACAGAGACGATGGACCCCAAATATCTAATCTTGGTCAAGGCTTCCAAACGCAGATCAGATGACCACGCACCTCAAAACCTTGTGCGCAAGATCAGCTAGCTGTTTCTAGCCAAATAAGGAACTTGCTTTTATTTTATCATAGCAACCATGCATGAATCTGGTCTTGTAATTAAGTTGCAACCTCCACTTGTGCGATCTCTCTTCCGGTGCTGTCTGGTTGATTACGCTCCTGCTTGAACTTAATTAGCACCACGTTAATTAATTAGTGGTAGAGTAACCTCCGGACAAATGAGCAAAAGTACTCGGAAAGGACTGCGAAAATATGAACAAGCGTATTAGTCAGCTGCAAGTACTTTTATTGATCTATGTAGTCTTGCATATCTGTCTCTCGCGTTCCCTTCAATTTCTACGGTCTAGTAGTTGGTCTCCAACAATTCAAAGTTGTCTATCACATTCGTTGTATTATTATTCAATGTTTTAAGTTGAAAAATCGTCATGAACTAGATAAAATATTGTGTATTCATCTTCTAGCTCTTTTGGGTTACGTTCTCCCTTCTCTCTCTTAAATCTAGACAAGTGAAGACTAAAGAGTACGTATGCATATAAGATATATATATGCAGAATAATTTCGAAGATTTATGAGCGGTTTTTCCATCATTTGCTGTGCTGTAGCACAGTGGAAGAAATGTAAGCGAAGTTTGCCCTAAGCTTAATGGCAATTTCTCGATCGAGTATTAACTAGTGCATGCAAGTTGCTCGCGTATATATGTACTTAATTATAATTAGCTTGTCGAGCTAAGTATTGTCACCGTCTAATTAAGAGTCATATAGCTAGCTAGCTCGATGCATATGCATTTGTTTGCACCAATTAATCTATGGACGGTCGACAGGAAATAGCATGCCAAATTGCTAGCACTAATCAATGTACGTTCCTTTTGTTGAAATTTGACAGTCAATTTTTGAATTTCAACAAGCTCTCGATCCATTGTCTAGAACTCCTTTGAATATCTTAATTTTCCCACGGGAGTGGTACTTTGTTCTTTTTCTAGCAGGCGCTACGTACTGTCTGTCTTGTCTCTCTAGCCTCTAGGAATAGCTACTTTCTGAAAAATTAAATCTGTTTAATTTCAAGGGAGTTCGGAATAGCGATAGATTCTGATTTTTGGTTGAAATTTTACTGTAGCTAACTTTTTTACTGTAGCTGACTTTTTTACTGTAGCTGAGTTGGCTTATTGGGCATAATTAAATTTAAAAAATGTAAAAATAAAAAAATATGTTAGCTCATCACAGACAATGCAAAGGAATACAAAAAAAGAAAATACAAAAAAAACCCAAAATATCTAAAAAATCAGAAAAAGATAAATTACTGAATAGTGAAAAAAAAGCTGAAACTGGAAAAAAACCAAGTTAAGCAGGGACAATGCAATGGAACGATGTTTACATTCTTTTTTTAGAATAATCATTTACTTTCTACTACTATATCATCAATCTCAAGTCAAAGAATTAGTACAGTACAATAAACCAAATAATTCATTTCCCAGGCATTTCTGAGAGCTTTGTTCTTGTTGCTCAATTACATGCATGATTGAGAGGCCCATGTCATTATCAATGGTAATCACATATAAGCAAAGGATTATTATTCATTTGCTCTGTAAAACACCGCTCCAACGAATAATAAGTCTTATCATAATAGTGTAGCAGAACAATAAAATAGATATTGTACTTTTATTACAGCAGTTGCCACGCAAGACTATAGTCTTTAATACACTAATTTAGATACAGGAGATACGAAACATATACCATATCTCTCGCCTGCCCTACTCCGTTGGACACCTACTCGTTCCAATCCACCATATAGAGTATCCAACTCACCCTGGTCCTCGTAGTAATCGCTCTCGTCCCACACGGCCTCATTGGCGCCCGCAAGTTCCTCATCTCAATCGGGGTAATTCCCGGTCGGATTAGGGTCTAACAAAGGAAAATAATAGTAATGGTGAGTACTAGCGTGCTCAGCAAGCGTTATTGGCAAAATACACTGTATGGCTCTTCTCTTTTTCATTATCACGTTTTCTAACTCATCTCCTTTTCTGAAAACTAGTTTATCAAATTAAATGGCAAGTTTTAATTTATGAAAAGACTACTTATCACCCTACACAATAAACACCCCACATGCAACACACTACTTGAATAGTATAGGTGAATAATACTTGAACGATTGTTTAATTATATATATTGAACTTCCGTACTATGCCATTTAAACTTGTTTTTAGAATAGACGTATCTTAAGGTTGTGCCTCCATCGTTAAAATCCTAGCTCCGCCATTGTATATATAAGTTATGAACATATCCAAAACGACCTAATTAGTTATATATTAGGTCCACGTAGAGGTCAAAAGCTCAAAAGATCTCCAATATAATCAGGGTCATCCAAGAAAGTTCAGATGCAAAATACACTTGTTATGTGTTGCTGATCAACCTAACTCTTGATTTTCTTACATGACGGGTGCATGTTGAAGGTCAGTCCTACCCTAGTCTTGGTTTCTTGGGTTCATAAGCGCACGCACATACACATTGTGTACTCCAGTTCAATACAGTGATCTAATTAATAAAACGGGTTTGGTTACTCGACCTCATAGATAATCAAGGTTATTAGAAAACAGGTGGTGCATGCCGGGGACATATATAGCTTTCATGGTCTGAAAAGGTGTGAAAAAGCTAACAATATTTTTCTCCCGAGGGAAGCCGCAAATTAAAAAGAAACTGGCTCTCTTAAGAATTGAAATTAAAGATTTAAACAATTGAAAGTCCCTACATAATATGGTATTACTACTGAATGCTTATATATAGTACATTATTAGTACGTGTAGTTCTGCAAGGCTAGGTACACCTACAAGTCTACAGGAGAATAACTGCAGTACTAGTTGGACATGGTTCTTGCACACCTGTCCTTCAAGATTTCTACCCTAGCAAGCAGGCCAGGATACATGCCATGCCTAATTATTGCTAATCCTCAATTCCTAATACCTTGTATGGAGAGACCCACCTACCATGGTTAACACAGCAGTGAATTAATTGGACTGTGATCATATTAAAATAGAAAACTAAAATTGGTATAAATAACAAATTTCCCGGAATGCAATGCAACGGCCGGGAATACACAGAAACGAAACACTCCCGTGATAAATAACTGGCAGCCTGCCGCGATTTGGTTTGCTGCTTCCATACTGTGGTGAAAAGGAAAGAACAGTGCGCATTAGCTGCGAGCTAGCTGCCGAGAAGCCGGTGATGCGACAGGCCATGGCAACCAAAGGACAAGGATGGCCTATCTCACTTCACGAGGGAACAACGAGATATTGTAGCTGTGGCTGATTGTTGATGGCATTTGCCGATGATTTTATATAAATAAATTAAATATAGGTTGTTAATAAATTATTTTAAAAAAAATTATTTCGATAAATTATTTGAAATAATGATGAAAAATTAATTTTATTTATTTATTTAAAAATCTTATAAGTTATAAATATAAAATAATTAGACCTAACCATAGGTATGCAATCAATTTACCCAAGTATGGGTTACACCCGCTTCCCTTTCTCCGGTCCAAAGTTCCGTTCAAGTTCTCTCGATGAAGATCAAGAAGAGCCGCGCCCTTGAACGGGACATGGTCATCGTTCCCGTGTCATGAATCCATGCTCAGAAGAAAACTAGTAAAAATATATGACTAGGCCCCGATTCATCGAAAACGACACGACTAATTTACGGCCTGATTGATCGAGTACGTTTCACTTTGTTTTGTTGAGAATAAAATTAACAAAAAGAAAAAGAGATGTTGCAACAATATTACAGCGTCGATGCATGCATGGGCCTGGTCGCCACCAGCACACCCCTCGGGTGATATCTTGTTGCTAGTTTTCTATATATTAGAATAGTCTTATATTGATTGTAAAAAGACAATAGATCTAACTTAAAAGTGAGAGAGTTACTCATCTTATTGGCTAGTTTTTAGGATAAGAATACTCTTACGATACTACAAGTGGTATCAGAGTCCGGTTCTAACATCTCTAATCCAATAGACACTAGTATGTGAATATCTGATGTACTATAACCCTGAGAGATCGTCAGTGTACGATGAATAGACGGTAAATGGTTGAGGGATGCCAATATGTGAAGGAAGAGATTGTTGGAATAGTTTCATATTAGTTATAAAAGGATAAGAGATCAAACTTAAAAAAGATAAAATCATTTACCTTATTGGTTAGCTTTTAAGTTAAAAAAGCCTTTACGATTCTAGATTCTCCTAGTAGTTTTCTATGCCACTTCTCTTCTCTTGCAATGTTTCCCTTCATTTTCTATGACAGAGAGCGTGAAGCTTACATTCTAAAAACCCTCGCTAGCTTCCCTATAAATACGTCACCATGCCCCCTTCAAATCGCACACCATAAACTCTTAACTACTCCTTCTAGCTCGCTTCCTGCTACACCGGTAAACATCACCTCGCGCACAGCTAAGCTCAAGCACTAGCTCACCTTCCGATCGGTCATGGCGCAAGCACGGTGCACGAGGGAGGCCGTGCCGTCGAGGGTGGCGATCATCGGCGGCGGGATCAGCGGGCTGGCCGCGGCGAAGCAGCTGTCGGGGCATGACCCGGTGGTGTTCGAGGCGACGCCGTCCATCGGCGGGGTGTGGAAGCACTGCGTGTACCGCTCCACGCGGCTGCAGACGCCGCGCCCCGACTACGAGTTCTCCGACTACTCGTGGCGCAACCGCGACGACCCCACGTTCCCGACGCACGACGAGATCGTCGAGTACCTCGAGGGCTACGCCGACAGGTTCGACCTGTGGCGCTACATCATGTTCGGCGCCAAGGTGGTCGGCGTCAACTTCCTCGGCGGCGCGGACGCCGGGTTCACCGAGCTGTGGAGCGGCACCGGCAAGCCGCTCCAGGGCAAGCCCATGTGGGAGGTCGGCGTCGCCACCGGCGACTCCGACACCGTTCAGGTACCGTATGCATGCTTTAATATTCGTGCTGTGTCGCCCTCCTGGTCTCACTTTGATCTCACGTAGTCTGATTTCGTCCGATCGATATTACTTGCATGTGCAGTGGTACAAGTTCGAGTTCATCGTGATGTGCACGGGGAAGTACGGCGACGTGCCGCGGATGCCGGTGTTCCCGCCGGGCAAGGGGCCGGAAGTGTTCAAGGGGAAGGTCATGCACTCCTTGGACTACTGCAAGCTCAGTGAGGAGGAGACCGTTGAGCTGATGAGAGGCAAGAAGGTTGTGGTAGTAGGGTACAAGAAGAGTGCTATTGACCTAGCACTTGAATGCGCCGAGGCCAACCAAGGTAAAAGCATACTGCCTATTACAAGTTGAAAAACTACACGTATGTACCTTCTCTTATTCATAATTCCAAAGTAAAAAACTATGAATTGCTACTACAATTACTCTAAAAACTATACTTGATTGCATATGTAACTAGCAGCCAGCTAAGCCACATATGTGTGTGCGCGCATTTACAAGGAAATCGTAGAAAAAGAATATGCAAAGCAAGCTCACACAAAACTAACCCAACAGGGGATTGTTTACTGGGGAAGCATCCAATCATTTGATAAACCGGGATAGTGAATATCGCATACCGTATTTGGTGACATGTACGTTGTGACAGGTACATATGGCTGACGAATTCGGAGACCCAAACCTTTGTTGTGATGCTCTGCCCCAGAAAAGGTCACTCTTGTCATGATCCGTCGTACACTCCATCCAGACAGTGTAGCTAGCTAGCTAGCGTCTTGCATTTACTAGTTCAAAGTATACTGAACACAATACGTACGCATACTTTGACTTTTCAATCTCCGCGAATAAGTTGCACATACTAGAGGCGCCACTTGATATTTTTCTTTCTGAAACTACGCATAACTCCGACGTTTCGGCTGCGTACTGGGCTATATCGAAACGTCTGCAGGTTTGACTAGCGCTATTAGTAGAAGCAACAAAAATTATCAGTCATTCTACACAGCCTTCCAAACTGGATTATTCGCAGCTGCCGACTTGGGGGTAGCTAGCTGCGACTGTACCCTAGCCAGCTGACGAACTCTCTATTGAGCATTCATTTGAACTGTTCCTCAAAAAATACTAGTAGCGCCTACTAGTAATCAGTGCCAGTACCAAACAGTTTGACGTTTGACTTGGCCGGAGACTTGATTTAGATTGAGGCGATTGACTTTGACTCGATTGATTGGTTAAGCGGTCTCCGTTTCTGGTGGCATGTATGCAGGTGAGGGAGGCCAGGCGTGCACGATGCTGGTGAGGACTCTGCATTGGGTGGTGCCGTCCTACTCCATCTGGGGCTTGCCCTTCTTCCTCTTCTACTCCACCCGCTTCTCCCAGTTCCTCTACGAGAGGCCCAACCAGGGGCTCCTCAGATCGCTCCTCTGCCGCCTCATGAGCCCACTGGTATGAAACATGTACCTTGCATTCGTAGATCGTGCAACACAACACATCCACGTACTAGCTAGACCACTAGATGCATGTGAACCTACATCCGAACTGAACATGCATGAGTGTGCATGCTCGAGACCCTTGTCAGTTTCGTCCATTACCCTAGCTTGTCACCAATCACCATCATGAATATATGCACGAAACCACAGCTTGAGAATTTGACAATGTACTTTTTTTTTATTTTTTTTGGCTGTTTGATGTTTGTCTGTGAGCAGAGGGCAGGGGTGTCCAAGTTCATCGAGTCGTATCTGTCATGGAAGCTCCCGCTGGACAAGTACGGGCTCAAGCCGGAGCACCCTTTCGTGGAGGACTACGCGAGCTGCCAGATGGCCATCCTGCCGGACGGCTTCTTCGAGATGGCCGACCGGGACCTGATCCGGTTCAGGAGGGCCTCGGGGTGGTGCTTCTCCGAGAACGGCGTCGTCCTAGAGGACGGCACGGAGGTGGAGGCTGACCTCGTCTTCCTCGCCACCGGCTTCGAGGGCAAGGACAAGCTCCGCGCCGTCCTGCCCGAGCCCTTCCGCGGCCTCGTCGTCAACAGGTCGAGCATGATGCCGCTCTACCGGTACGTACGCGCCTGCCTAGCATGCAGAAACTGCTAATTGACAGGCATGCGTGCATGCAGCGTGTTTTAACATGCATGGTGAATCAACTGCAGTGGGACGATCCACCCGTTGATCCCGAACATGGCGTTCGTGGGGT
Organism: Melocanna baccifera; assembly: GCA_036346265.1. Classification (NCBI taxonomy): domain Eukaryota; kingdom Viridiplantae; phylum Streptophyta; class Magnoliopsida; order Poales; family Poaceae; genus Melocanna; species Melocanna baccifera. The sequence goes on from CM070682.1 coordinate 3,912,067, forward strand.
ACGTGGAGAGCGTGTCGAACCTGCACACGTCGGAGCTGCGGTGCCGGTGGCTGGCGGGGCTGCTCGCGGGGCGGTTCGCGCTGCCGAGCGTGGAGGCGATGATGGGGCACGTCGACGGCGAGGCGGAGGTGATGCGCCGCACCACGCGCTTCTACCGCCGCCACTGCATCTCCACCTACAGCATCCACGACAGCGACGGCATGTGCGCCGACCTGGGCTCCCGGGTGCACCGCAAGGGCAGCTGGCTCGCCGAGCTCTTCGCGCCCTACAACAACCAGGACTACAAGGAAGAATGATACGCCCGTCGGTCGACCCATCCATCCTACGTTGACGTACTCGCACGCATACATACGCCGTCGAGTACGTATACGGTGCAGTCCATTCCTTGAGTCAAAACATACGTCGATTACTATAATACCTATACCTATACGTGTACGTAGCGTAATAAGATTCGTTATTCGTTTGTACTGATGTAAGTCGTTGAGGATGACTAATAATCAAGGACTAGGTCATGACCATGTGTCATGTGAACCGAGGAAGCGTTTGGTAAGGACTCGAGACCCTGAGGTCTCATCCCGCCCGCGACTCTGAGGAGCATGTAGTCCGTGTGTACTGTCGTACGAAAGGGTAGTCCTACCACCCCAAAAATCATTTTTTGTCAGTGTAACTAATGGATTTATTATAAGTATGCAATAAATTATTTCTCCTAAAACAAGTATGCAATGCATTCGTTTATGTAAAATTACATCTCAACCGTTCAGTTTCTTTGTGATTGAGCTGGATCCGTCTCAGTTTTCCTTGTAGTGCTGATTTTTGGTTCCCTGATCTAGCTAGCTACATTATAGTAACGTTGTGCAAATCCAAGTCCTCTTCAATGGACGACTTAGGGGCCGGGCTGTCTGGGCTCAATTACCAGACATTATAACTCTACGTATATATTACATTTTGTGCATTGTGTATGACATCAGCTCCGTTATTTAGGCCCGTTCAAAAGCCCTGTGGCTTTTGGCTATTGCTTGAAATAACATCGGTGGTGTTAGCTTTTTTGATATATTAAAAGAAAAACATCATTACATCTTCATAAATAATATAAATAAAAAATAAAAAACATGTTAAAAAACTAACATGCTCCAAACGACTTTTGGCTTGTAAAGCTATAAGCTGTTTAGAACAGGGACTAAGCCACAAACATATGAGGCATACGTGCCATTGACATTTTTCTTTATTCTCTTATACTAGTGGTCACATACATATATGGTCCTAGCTGCCAGTGACTAATACACCGATGAAACGAAATAAACCAAGAATTGCTAAGAGGGGCCTCGTCGCATCACTTTTGTTCTTGTATGTATATACAGGGGTCCGTTTGACTGACTACAGATACAAGAGTTTCAGGTGCAATTTCACTGTCTTTGCTCTGACTAATCTTTTTTCTTAGCTCTCACTAAATGTTTGACAGCTAATTAAGTATGAATGTTCAGTACGTTTGCCAACTTTTACGATGACTAAATAGTGGTATTGATCTAGCTTTTCTTTAAATTTTGTACGATGACTAATTTAGCTTTAGAAGCTTGTATACACTTCGAAGTAAACGGGACACAGTAAGTACTGTGGTCTTGTGTTGAGCCCTACAAGCAAAAAAAAAAATAGAAGTACATAACACCATGCGCGGCCAGCAACCAAGTACTTAGCATCAAGTCAATTGCTTCAAAAATGGTACCTAAAATTTAATAAAACCAAGTCAAAAGGTTCATACTATTCGATGCTTAGTACCAGCTAAGTAACATTTAACTAAGAGTTGACCTGATCGGTACTTCAATTAGTTGCTGGCTAGATATGTCTCCCTGTCATTGTACATAAATAAACAAACACTAGCTATAGCTAGGAAGCTTGCTCTCCCTTTCGAGTAGTTGCACCATCAAAGTCAGATTTGAAGTAGCGATCGACTAGATTGATGTATGTAGTTCATCGGCAGGTTTCGTGAATGTACACCAAGACTTTTGATTGAGGCAGATCGATCGGGCAAGTTGAAAATAAATAAAAGACGCAGCTCTAGTTTGCAAGTTGCTCGTGCCGTCGTGCATGCTGTGGGGTCAACCGGTCAAAACCGTGGGTTGCAGATAGTATGGTTTTGACCATCAACTTAACTACTTAGGGCATGTATACAATAGCGTATACGGTTGTTGTCTGTAGTGCTCTCTATATTATTTATAGATAAAGTTAAAGATGACTCATATAATGAGTTGTCACTATGTTACGTTGATCCTATAACTTCTATTGACAGAATTGATACAACAACAAAAGGTTGTCTACAAAGAATTTATAGACTGTCTTTGGCATGCCAAATCGTTTCTTTTTCTCTCATCATTCTCTTTCACCTATATTATCAGAAATCTTTACGTGACAAGGATTACAAACGGGTGATGTCACCGAACTATACTGTTGAAGTATAAGTGAATTGCCCATCTTTCTTCATCAGTTTAAGCTTTTGGGTGAACTGGTTGGTGCATGCAACTCAATATGGAATCAGAGCCAAGAGGTCCTGAGTTCGAGACCTAACTGACGCAATTAAAAAATAATAATTGCAGTCCACTTCTATTTCCACGTCTTAGACCTAAGAGAGCCTACACGTGAGGGGAAGTGTTGAAGTATAAGTGAATTACTCATCTTTCTTTATCAGTTTAAACTTTTGGGTGAACTGATTGGTGTATGCAACTCAATATATACATACCCTTTCAGATATAATTGTTTAGATAGTTCAGTTTCAGCCTCCGAAAGGGCCGAGGCAACCTGCTATCACAATCTCGCGCAAATGCATCGAACAATCTCTGATTTGTAAGCCTAACATATCATCTAATTTATCCACCAATTACAGATTTATAGGCAGTGTATTTAGACATAGTATGAACTTCTAAAAAATACATCTTTAATTTTACTGGATGCATGATATAGTCAATACACCCACTAATTGACATCACTGTAGTTAGTGATCGTTCTATACATACGTACGTGCATGCAGACGCTTTTCTTTGTTAGGGAAGTATGCATGCATCCATCTCTGTCTACTAGTACTAACTAATGTGACAACTAACAACGAAATGTTAAATGCATCTATTTCTTGTCAGGGTCACTACTAGAAAACGGATCATCCCTTACGGACTTTAATTTTCCTGACGGGCCCGCATAGACCGTGAGGGATATTTTCATTTTCCTGACGGGCCCGCATAGACCGTGAGGAATATCAATTTTCCTGACGGGCCCACTTATCACCGTGAGGATAATTCATTTTCCTGTCGGGCCCACTTATCACCGTGAGGATAATTGGAAACCCTAACAACCCCACCTTTTCCCAATTTCGCAGCCCGCACCGACCCCATCCTCCTCCTCCCAACCCGCGCCGCCTCCTCCCACCCACGCACGCGCCGCCTCCTCTCCTCCCTCCCTCCCACCTCCCTCACGCCCCACCGCCCCACGCCTCCCTCGCTCGTCCCCGCCGCTCGCTCTCCCCGCCGCCCCGCCTCCTCACTCTCCTCTCTCCCCGCCGACTCGCTATCCCCCCTCCCCCACACTCGCCCCGCCTCCTCGCCTCCTCCCTTCTCTCGGATCGGCGGTGGGTTGGGCTCCGCCGCCCCACCGCCTCCTCCTCCTCCCACCCCGCACCGCCGCCCCGCCTCCTCTCGCTCTCCCCGCCTGGGTCGGGGCAGTCGCCACCGCCCCGATCCGTGAGATCCGCTGCCGCTAGGGGTAGAGGACCGACCATGGAGGCCATGGAGGAGCTGCGGCGCTCTCGAGTCCATGCGCCAGCGCGTCGCTCCTCGCCGGGAGTTGAGAAGAATCTTAAAAATGGAACTCACTTGAGAGGTTAGTGTTTATACTTGGATCATTGTTTGCTCTTATATGATTTCATTGGTTGTAATGTACGTATATCTTTGGTATGCAGAGATATAAACATGATGATGGTGGGAGATCCTTCATTGCAAATCTCGGCTCCTAAGAGTCATCATGAACATAGCCCTTTGGCCATCTCAACAAGCGGAAGGGGTTCATCCGTGTTGGTTTGATCTTCTTGTATTTCCGATCAAGAGACTGTAAATTATTGAAAGTCGTTTCATACACCTCTGTGTGGTTTCGTAGAAGTTCGACCAAATGTCTATTTCAGGGAAAGAAGGCTTGAGGTCTGGTGCCATGGTTCTTGCGCATCGTGGTGTTGTTATGCGCATTGATGAGTTTGATAAGATGAATGATCAAGACCGAGTTGCTATACATGAAGTTATGGAGCAAAGAAATCGTAACGATCGCCAAGGCAGAATACATGCCTCGCTAAATGCGAGATGTAGTGTAATTGCTGCAGCAAATCCAATATATGGAACCGTAAACTCTTATAGTTTCTTTTATTTGCCGCTTAATGGTATTCTCTTTGGAGAAATTGCTGTTTCGATAATAATTTCTGGCCGCATGACAAGATGATCGCTCATTGACACCAACGAAGAACATCGGACTTCCGATTCACCGCTCTCACGTTTTGATTTGCTTTTCATTGTTCTTGATCAAATGGATCCTGAGATTGATCGTCAAATTTCAGAACATGTTTCACGGATGCATAGATATTGCACTGATGATGGAGGTATGTTTATGTTTTACAATACAGTGTGATTTATTTTCAGGTCTTTTCAGTTCTTTCCATCTACTTTGCTAAAAAACAAACTTGTAAATTGCAGGAGCAAGTTCTGGTTAAAATGTCGATGTAGCTGATATAGTGTATAGCACTATAGCCCTTATTCTGCATATGGTCAGCTAGTTTAATGCAATTGATATTCGGGAACAGGCAGTTCTAACATCTTTGTTTTTCATTTTAGGATATATATGAGGGAACGGTTCTGTTATTTGCTGCCAATGGTCAATATTTTTCGTTTCCTGTTTACATGGTTCAACTTATGTGAGAGGCCCTTTGTTATCGGCTAACTTTGCTATACATTGATGGTTTAGGACGTTTGGCCTGAAGCTTGCTGATGCAATGTTCACTGGGCTTGGCATTGAATGTAAAATATGGGATGATTCGGCAAAAAAAACCATCCTTGCCTGGCTTGATGCACTTGAGATTATTAACCCGTTAAATGGAAATAAAGTTGTGCTGGCCAAAAAGGTACACATTACAATCTGATCCTTAGGTCCTTTTATTGCCCTTTTGTGAATTGCTTGTCTTCTAAATTGTAACCTATTTTAGTGTAGCATTGGTGATTACTAGTATGGAAATAAATTGCACTTTCAATTTTTTATTACTAGTAAGGTGTCTATATTTTACAACGAATCTCATGTAAACCATACATCAGGAAGAGTATGTACAGCCGTGTGCGGAGGTACCACATGATCTTGTGCTGTTGAATGAACAGTATGTACAAACGGATTTGCAAGCATATGGCGTTGAGTTTTCTGCGCGATGAAGTCAACAACATCCGGGTTGTGGCGCTTAGATAGTGCAACCAAGAATCACATGACCAGCAATGTCATTTTCACTGAGCTGGATGAGAGTGTCGTTGGACGAGTAAGTTTCGGTGATGGATCGTCCGTGCAGATCAGAGGCAAAGGCGCAATCTTGTTCAAGTGCAAGAATGGGGAGCAGCGTTTGTTGTCAGATGTGTATTATATCCCCAGCCTCTACAACAACATCATGCGTCTGGGATGTTTGACAGAAGATGGCACCAGAATAGTGCTCCAAGAGAACCTTCTTTGGATGTATGATCGGACCGGCAGATTACTAATGAAGGTTGAACGCTCATGTAACAGGTTGTATAAGATAGTATTGCAATAACCAATAATAATCAGTTGGATTATCAAGTGAGACTATTTTTGTGACCGTCTGTGTTGTAGAAGTAAGAAAATTTGCTGTAATTATATGAGCTAGTGCGTCATTATCAATGTGCAATGTTGATATGAACAAATCTGTTATAATTTTTTTTGTTAGTTTGTGCCAATTTTCCTCACGGTTAGTACCGTCAGGTTAAATCAATTTTCCTCACGGTCGGTTAGTACCGTCAGGTTAAATCAATTTTTCTCACGGTCGATTAGTACCGTCAGGTTAAATCAATTTTCCTCACGGTCGTTAACCGACCGTCAGGTTAAATATCCCTGACGGGTAACCGTCAGCCAAATTGAATTTCCCGACCACCAGATTTCGAGGGTTTTGCTCGACGGAACCCGTCGTGATATTTAACCTGACGGTTTTTGGTATTTTCCTGACGGTTTGGAACCGTGAGGGATGACCTGTTTTCTAGTAGTGGGTGAGCATATGCATTAATTTGATCTAAGGTTGAAAGAGAGATGATAATTTTAGCGTATGTTTAAACCCTGCAAGTAGTTTTTTTAGGAAAATATCTAGTTTTTTTCAAGTCATGGACGAAGATATGGCTAGCTAGGAAAAGCTTCATGAAAATTTGCGGTCCGGTCCAACAAATTAGCACACTAAACATAAAAGAACATTTAATTTAAGCTTTACAAGACAAAAAAATTACAACTTACAACTAATGGAGAAACGGTGGCATAGAAGTGTAGCAACCACGGAAACAGTTTTTTGCTAAGTACATGTTCACTACTACAGAAAATTTAATACTAGACGTTAAATCCAAAACGGTTTTGAGAAACCGTCTGTGATGTACACTATCACAGACGGTTTTAACTTGGAGACCGTCTATGGTGTTTGTAGCGGGAAAAAGGAGTATCATAGACGGTTCTTATCAATGAACCGTCTGTGATACTGAAATATCACAGACGATTTTTCATTAAAAACTGTCTGTGATAATCCAGATTATCACAGATGGTTTTTAATCCAGATTATCATAGATGGTTTTTAATAAAAACCGTCTGTGATATTTCAATATCACAGACGGTTCTTTATTAAAAACCGTCAATATCACAGACGGTTCTTTATTAAAAACCGTCTATGATAATCCGACTAGAAATTTATTGCGCGCGTTAGAACCGCATCTATCTTCATTTCGATTCAGATCTAATCGGTGCTACAGCTGGGGGTGGCAAGGCTTTCAGGTTATTTAATTTGGTGAGAGGAGGCTTATTTGGCAGGAAAGCTTTGAAGATTCATCAAGTTCTTGGTTGCTCTAGAAATGGTTACTAATGAAATTTATTTCTCGTTACATCAAAATTTAGATCTAGCTAATTTAGATTTAGCTAGCTAGCCTCAATGCATGTGGTTTTTAATATTAATTAAGTTGTTATATATAGACATAATATATGACCGAAGCTGGATGTATACTGCAAACCATGTGAGTGAAGAGTACATTAATAGCGTGTCTGCTTTTACAAGAGCTGCCGAGGAGGATATGTCGAATAAGGGGGTAGAATATATATATTGTCCATGCATCATTCAAGTATTGCTTGTGCAGCCTGACAAGTTCGTTGATTATGGATCTATTCCTTTCGCAAGATCTCGATTTCGGAGTGATAGAGCAATAAAAAATGCAGTGTTACCATCTAAGTGCAAATGCAATGTAGATCTTTTGTAATTGTGTATTTGTTAATGGATGTTTTATGTTTGTGAAATGAATTGAGATGTGAATTGGATGTTTTATGTTTGTGAAATAAATTGAGATGTGAATTGGATGTATACATGTACATGTTGATCTGCCTGTTTCAGAGGGCATGGCTAGTATTTCCTGAGGCTAGCCAATAAACAGAAATAGATTTAAGGGTAGAAAAGAACATCACAGACGATTTTTAGCTAAAAATCGTATGTGATTATCAGCTATCACAGACGATTTTTAACTAAAAACCGTCTGTGATTATCAGCTATCACAGACGGTTTTTAGCTAAAAATCGTCTGTGATATTTACACCACAGACGGTTCGAAGTCGTCTATGATGACCTCGTATTATCATCGACGAGAAATTCGCATTTATCTAAAAACCGCTCGTGATGATGTTTTTGAACCGTCTGTGATGATGATTTCGTAGTAGTGGTGCTTGTTAAATTTTCAAGAAGTACTAACCAGCCACTGGCAAATTGTTCCGCCTTCTTAAAAAACATTGCAACATCTCTCTCTATATATATAAGTCTTTTCCGTACTCCCACGAGTATATACTCCCGCTTTCAATATACCACTTAAACAAATATGTTATACTTATTTATCACTTTTGGTATACTTAAATACTAATTATATGATACTCCTACGCGATTTGGTTGAAAATTTTTATTTGAGTCATTTATTTTTGCTATGTACCATTTTTCATATATAAAAGTAGTATATATACAAATTATGCTATAAAAATTGTTTTTGATAAATTTTTTCATAAAACTCACATTGGAGTATCTTATAATCAACATTAGACACTATTGCAAAAAAGATCATCACAGACGGTTTCGTGGGTGATCTGAATTTATATGTCAGTAATGATATGAAGTCACTACAGACGACTTTTGAACCGTTTATGATGCAACTATCACATATAGCTTCAACAATAAATCATCTGTGACTATCGCAGACGGTTTGTAGTTGAAATCATCTATGATATATTAGATATCATAGACGATTTCAACTGAAAACTACCTGTGATAGTTCAATACCACAGACGGTTTGTAGTTGAAACCGTCTGTGATATTCATTTTTATTGCTAAATCTATTTCTGTTTGTTGGCAAGCCTCAAGAAATGCTAGACATACCCCTAAAACAAGCAGATGAATATAGTATATATACAATTTATATTTATTCACTTTAGAAACAAGAATATCTATTTCACAAATTAATTAACTAAAATAAAATAAATTATCTATTAACAAATACACACATGTACAATTAAGGTCAGTCTTATACCAATCAAATTCATTCCATATTGTGAAACTCTCCATCTAATTTTATAACTTTAGACATTAAGAAGTACGCACACTCTCCTCAAATTTTTGCCAAGTCAGTCTGTTCCAACACAGTTGTAGCGATGGACGTAACCTATCGATAAGAATATCAATGTCGTGCATGCATATATAACTTAATAAGTATGAAATAATTATTGCAAGATTGACAAACCTAAGGGTCATTGGTCTTCGAGGAATCGAGGAGTATTGCATGTGGTAGCAAACATAGAATCCACATGAATTGCCATATGCCAAATAGAATACATATGTGAGCACATAAAATTTGCACACTGCACAAATATAATGTCACATGTATTGCTCTCTAGAAGGAGTTGCACAAGTTAGAAGAAACTTAGCCTTCTTCGACTCTTGTCAAGTTTTCAATTATCTAATCATCAAAGATATTGTTAGTTTAAGCTAATTCAACATTACCATAGCATAGCATAAATGTCAATAGCAAGCATAAACAATATATCTCGATTGAAATCAGACAATAGAGACTAAAACAAGCTACTGCAGGGATTAACTTATATTCGGCAATTGCAAAAAAAAAACACCGAAATATGATTTCTGCAAGATCTAACAATAATAGTAGGCAATACTGAGCAGGAAAGATAGCAAATGCAATTGACAGGATCACGAACTACACTCAACAGAGATAATCAATTAACATGTAATAGATTAAACAAGTAAAATTGTTGAGACCCGAATTTGTAAATCCAGACTCTCTCTGTATATCCGCACTTTTTCAAAAATCACGCTAGTGCACTAGTGTAAATATAGATGTAATATCGACCATATACACGATTAATAAAGTGAAAACTTAAATATTAATAATTATCATAGTACGATCTTATGGCTAAGCTAACAAATATTAGCCTGAATGGCTTAAGAAACTAACAACGAAAAATAAAGTTAAGCATGGTAGCCACTCGACATACCCACAGGCAATTGACTGGGAAGCAAAGTTCTAATTCGCAAAGTTGTCAAAGTATCTTCCTTCTGTACTCTTATTGCTATGATTCCTCTTTTTAACTAAGCAACAGTAGACATAAAGTCATAAGTACATTGGTACTTATCAAGTCATTTATAACAAAGATGCAATATAATATGTAAGACTTACTAATGTATGACTGAAAAATTATTTTACAGAAATCAATATTTAAAGAAAATACCTTAAATAGATTGAAAGCAATCTTTAAATAAAATGATAATAAATAAATATGCAAAAGAATTAAATGAACCACAAGTGAACTAACCGTCCACCTAGTGAATCACTCGTGAACTAACCATTCACGAATTAAACCACCAGTGAACTAACCATTCACTTTTCAAAATTATCCCAACCAAGTTTTATAAAACATCTACTCTTCGAGTGAAATCACCAAGCATTATCTATAACTAGGGACATGGCTATTCGAATAGTTTTATACTCTACCGAGGTTGCACAACTATACTCACACGATATGATCATTTCCACATTAAAGAAAATCATAATAAAGCCTTTACAATGCTCCATTATAACTCAATTTCATTCGTTGAGATTTCATCATCGAGTAGGTTAACCACCTAATCGATAATTGCCCCCTCTTACGCTCATAGAAATCAGCAACAATATTTATCACAATACCGAGATTGAAATTAAAAGATCATAAATTAATCAGCCAGGTACATCCCATACTAGATATGTAGTTTGCACGGTAAGGCTTAGATCAATGACGCACAAAGTGAAGTTTTTAAATATTACCTAGGCAAGACTTCCACATCTCTTGAAGTAAATCTACACTTTCCCTTTATTGCACGATCATTCACTTAAGAAAAAACCAAGTTTGTATCACCAACACTAATGATACACCAATGTCATGGCACACAAATTTCATAATTGTGACACTAACCATGATTCAATATCTCATTAAGTTAAATTAATTAATTAATTAAATGTGATGGTGAACCCAATGAGACTATAAGCATGGCTAAGTATAATAAACATACAACCCATATGATAACTAGTATGGTATTACTAAATAATTTCTTATCCTATGGTGACAATAGAATCATAGTATTTGAATTATCAAATTATGGATTAATCAAGTTGGACAATAACTACCACATACGAAGTTTTGTAATAAAATAACAATACATGATAATTTAAAATAAAATAAATAAATAATAGATTTAAAATCTGGATTCAATATGATCAAAAGACACGACTTGTCTTGACCTTGCTCAGTTATGAATTATTGATCTTCAGATGGTGCTTCCACTCCTTCGAAGATGCGGTCTAACAAGAGAGAAAATGAATAAGGTACAAAATAAATTCAAATAAATATCAAAAACTTCAAAACCAGAACCAAAAGATAGAGCTTGATTTTGGCAACGATCATGGTTGGATTTGGCGCGTGCGCGGTAGGTGGCAACAACGTTGTGGGAGAAGCGGAGGGGTGCCGCGGGGTTGGAGGTGGTAGCAGCACTGCCGGTTAGGTGAAGAGGCGCCAGGGAGGCGTAAGTGGTGGCGGAGGGTGGTGGGCCACGAGGAAGGTGGAGGAAGTGGCGGAACACAAAGTCGAGAGGGGGTAGGGGTGGCAAGAAGGGGGCGACCGGCAGAGCAGAGGAGTGGGAAGAGGAGGTGTTGTGGGGTGGGGAGGCGGAGGCGACGTCGCGGGGTAGGGAGGGGGTTGTAGGGAGGTAGCAATTGGCGTGACTTGAAGTGGGGTGGGGAAGGGCGAAGCGACAGCACACCGCACGGGGAGAGGTGGGGTACATGTACTTCAATTAGTGATGTATAATGTAGCGAAATAATTAGCAGTGTACATTGTATCCAATTATACACAGGGACACTACAATCAAATAGTGTAATGTACTTGTAGTCTTGTACTAACTCATCTCCACATGGATCGATTCTAACCTCTTGTGGGTGAACGAAGTGGCCTCCTAGAGATGCCTATGAACAATGTCTGCAAATGCAGGCTCGCAAGCCCAGGAGTAGCTAGGTACTTGCATTGTCATACAACAAATTCATCAACCCTTTCAACTCTCAAGTAAACCAATCATGATGCAATGCAATGACCCTTCGCATGATTCATATTTCAGGACCCCAGCTTCCAGTTCCATCACAACCAATCACACTTTAGGGATATGAGTCACGGGAAAGCACAGTCAAGCACATAATGCTGATTCTACCACAAAATTACAGTGAATGAGTGACTAAATTGTAAACGCCAATAACTAATACTAAGAAATAAGTATCATCATGTGATCAAGTCAAGAGAGGCAAAGCCATACCTCCCATGGAGGCTGAGCAAGAAGTGGCAGGCCTACCTATTGGAGCACAACTAATATGAGAGGAGGTGGAGAGACAGATAAACCATCAAGATGGTGGTGAACCACCACCAACTTCTTTTAACTAGTATATATATATGAGATAGAAAAATAACCAAGAAGTAGGCAAGAAATTGCTTTGAAAGAGCAATGCATGTACATATTCTGGTATTCATGAGTAATAACATGAAATACGTACGTGCGTGATCCATGCATAGGGTAGGATCGCGATTTTGTATTGGAAAATTAAGTAATGTATACCAATCTCCTTATAATTAGTAATTAGCATTATATTCGCCGTGCGTACGAGATTGCGACAAGTTATACCAAGCTCCTCAAGACGTTACGTAATGTTCTAAGAAAACATAATCCATCGAGTAGACCAATGCACCTTCGGCAAATACTTCCGACCCACCAAAAATAAATCTAGCTGGGCCGGTAGTGTAAGCTCCCCGCATATTCTCTCTCATTCCATTTCAAAACCGAGAGTTATTTTTCGATCACTTTATATTTACCAAGTGAACTTGCTTCACCCTTTAGGCAGTAATACTTTACGAATGACGACCTAGGATCAAATCCCTCCATTAATTTCTCTGAACAGCCGAACAGGAATGGAACGGCCAAATGGAAGCTTGGAATAATTCAGAACTGCGTACGTCAAGATTCAACACGCGAACGAAAGAACGGGTTTTTTTCTCTTTTCAAAACTTGAATCAGCCATGCGCATCTGAGGCCTTTCCAACCCTAACGACTAGGCAATTATGCGCGAGAATACATGCGCGCGCGATGTACGGTCCTCTTCTTTGGGTTTGATTTCGTCCGACCAAGCCACCACGTACGCAGGCACGTACGTAGGCAGGCCCGTATGTACGGCCGGTCCAAGAGTTCGATTCCGCTCCGACACGGCACATGTGTGTCCAAGAGTACGTGCCGTGCGCATGAACTAGCATGTGTATGTCCAGCAGTGTACGGCACGGCACGTAGGCATGATCGAGGTAGAATTCAACGTGCCCGGACCCAATGGCACGCCTGCATGCATCGCAGGTGGTGATTTGATTTCCGCGTAGGCACGCACGTTGTTTCAAGCAACATCCAAACCGTCGACGTCTTGCATGGCCCTTGATTTTTAAATTGTTTGTAAGAAAAAATATAGAATAATAGAAATTTGTATGTGATTTTTGACGATATAATAAAGTAGCTATAATATATACTATAATTAATTTATAAATCTTATTTTTTAAAAATATTTTATTTAAAAGTTTGTTGCTATAGGCGATTAGGCGCAAGACCGGCAGGATTCCGTAGACGACATCAGCCGCCCAGGCCACAGCGGAGACTTGGGCTAACACCTCACGGGCGTCTTGCCGGGGCCGAGCAAACGCTGTAATGTTGCCGCTTCGGACGGGCCATCTTGCGAGTTTTCGATACGCCTCGGCAGCGTGCGATGCAACCGTGGCCCGGCCCTTGGCGCGTTGTATGGGCCGTGAGATCCCTACTCTGACTGGGCCGGGAGCGCGGGCGATTACAACCGCGCAGAGAAGCGACAGCCGAGAGTCTCCGGTCCTGTTGCTTTTCAAATTGGTATTCAGTTTGAACTTCTATTAATTAATCCTATTTATCCGCACCAACAGCCGCACTAAGGCATCTCTTGATCTGTTCTTTTCAGTTTTCAAAATAGTTTTTAGCTTTTGCTACATTACATAACTTTTAAACGGAGTTTTTTTAAGATAAAGTTTACAAGTTAATTATAGTACACGTTAAAAGCCTAACATCTGTACCATCCAAAATCACAAGCGAATATCTCTCTCCGTAATCTCTGTCGCAAACAGCTTAAATTCAAAAATTTTAGCCAAAATAATAAACCACAGCCAAAAAGAACATGCCCTTAGTTTAGCTTCTAACTTTTAGCTGCTGCTTTTTTACTATTCATTAATTTCTTTTTTCTGATTTTTTATTTTTTTTTTGGTTTTTCCTTTTTCTAGTATTCCTTCGCATTATCTGTAATGGGTTAACATGTTTATTTTATATTTCTAAATTTTTTAATTTTAATTATATTAAATAAGTCAATCTATCTATAGTAAAAAAATAAATACATTACAGTAAAAAACTATAAACTAATGTTATTTTCAACACCCCATAAAATTCATCCGCCCAAAAAAAAAGAGGCCACTTGGCATGTTATTTTCAGTTTCTCAAAATGATTTTTGGCTTTTGCTACAGTACTTAACTTTCAAACGGAATATTTTTTTAAGATGGAGTTTACAAGTTAATTATAGTACACGTTAAAAATCTAACATCTGTATAATCTAAAATCACAAGCGAATATCTCTTTCTCTATAATCTCTGTTGTAAATAACTAAAATTTAAAAATTTTAACTAAAAATTATAATCCACAGAAAAAAAACATGTCTGTGTTTATCCTTCCTCGAAAGCGGAAGTGGATAACAATGCCTCCCGAGCGTCTGTTTCTTCGGGCAACGAAATCCCACATGCAATTGACGCCGTCCTGACAGGTGACAGCCACAGAGCCAGGGCTACGAGGGCAGTGGACTCCACTCCTTACTGATCCAGTAAGCTGCTCTTCTTCGGTTCTTGTGATCTCATCTATACCTGTTTAATGCAACATGAGGGGCGTACGCCAGTGGATTTATTCCATTGGAACAAAATCCTGAATTTTATGCCTGCAGCTATCCGTCTGCTAGGGATTTATGTGCAGATTACGACGCTGTATTGACCCGGATTACAGTGGTATGCTTTGACCAATTGTCACATTAACTGCACACCTTGGCTTTCAAAAAAAAAACATTGACTGCAAACCTGCTGGTGTCTGTCTCGTAGATATATTTAGAGGACCTCTTGATAATATTTCTAGGAGAAGTAACACCAGTCATGCTAGCAATGCTGTTATTCTTTTCGATTACGCCCTGGTTAGAAAATCTTTGAGCAGTTCCTCGCAAAAAAAAAAAGAACAAAGAAAGAGAACCTTCTTGCAGTTTGTACTGCATTTCAACTCCTGTGAATCTGTAATGTAATGACAATGGTTAGCACACCCATACATCATTGTGATAGCATTAGAGGCCGCTTCAACCGATTTTTAGCTGTGATTTTTAACTATTGATTAAAATTACACTATAATAATTGTTAACTTTTTTTGAGTTAAGAAAATATAGAAGCATTGCCCAAGATATTATTATATCTCCACGGACAATGAAAAGGAAAAGGAGAGAAAAATATTAAAAAAACTTTAAAAATCTAAATTAGAAGTCGACGTGTGCAAACCAAAATAACCCAGGAATCAAACCGTTTGGAGCGAAAGCTTAATTTCTCCCGAGCTGACTTTTGGAACACGTGCATACTTGTGTTGCAGGCTTGTAGCTAGCTGCTAGCTTATTTGTTTAACGATTAGTAATACTAGCTATATGCGCGCGTCACCACGCCGCGCCACTCTTTGTAGGAAGCCGGGACAGGCCAAGCGAGAACGGAGAACGCATGGGCTACGCGCGTCACCTGGAAACTAAAACCGCGGCCCACTAACCGGTCAGCAGGAGCACTACCAAGGCGACCACACGCGTCAGACGCAGCGCAAGCGAAACACACGTGAAGCGAAGCATAGCCCAAGCATTCCCCTAGATATAATATACGGAGTATATTCTGGAGCATCTTAACGAAAAGAAACTTGCTTTAAAAATTTAGCACAAGTGGGCACGAACTCGGCAAGTTGATCACCACGACCGAGCTGGCCCCTCTGACGCCTTCTGATTGGTCCAGCTGATCCGTGCCAAGTCAGCACTCCCCCACGAACTCGGCCGTGTGATGGGTAAAGAATCGCGTGTCGTCGCCGCGTCTTGTAGCTCGACGAATCATTATTCTATGGAACGGATTAATTGTTTTGTTCACCTGACCTAGCTGATGGATGTTTCGGACGCAAGCTTAATTAGGTTAACATAAACGATGGGCGGGAATTAGTCTAATCACATGCCGAAATTGCTAATTACCTGGGCTAAACGAATGACACGTCACTAGCAGTTCCGTCCAAGAAGAGGCCAAATCCGCCATGGAATTGGCTTCCTGATCGGTCTGAACGTATATAAAACCACGCGTTAAGCAAGCGATCGATGGAATGCCATCGCAAATTAATCACATCGATCGGTGTCATGCCAGTTTGGATGCAGCTGGGCGCTGGATGTGCGTTGTATTTTAGATATTTCCCACATACATGTATGTAATTTTTAATTTACTCTAATCTAATATAATGATAAGTCAGTAACAACCGTGCGCTTAACGATTATGTTTGGCTGCTCGAATCAATGCGTGCGTACGGATGAGCCAAAAAGAATGTCCACTTTCGTTTAAGGCTGTAAAACAAACTAGAGACTCGTAAGTTACTCAAGTTCAACTTATTCTAGGTTCGATTCGAGTTCAATTCGAGCTTTAAACGAGTCGAACTTGAGCTTAATTTTGAGCTCGTGAGCTTCACCGAACCGAGCTCGAATAGTTCGCGAGTCTCGATTCGAACTTAAATAGTTATACATATTAATTCTTACCGAGTTTATCCGAACCGAATTTGAGTTCGAACTTTTTTATTGTTAAAAATTAGTGTATATTTGAATTATTTTGTTATCGATATCAAGCTTTACTTTAGATCGAGCCGAGCTCAAGAGCTCGAACTCGAATATTTACCAAACTTGAGCCTAGAAGACCAAGCTCATGTAACATCCTATGATCCAAACCGGTTTAGGTCTAATTCTATTATAGATAAGTCACACACACGTAACACCTTGCTTGCGAGTAATCAACATTCTCTAGTATCAACATCCACACACACACATAGACCATCATAGGCCGAGATATTACATACACCCCCCTAAAGAACCCAATATCCTCATCGGTCCAACATATCCATACTAGGGCAAATAACCAGGATCTCCCACCTCTTGGCACACGTTCGTGCATCTAGTGCTAGAACATATACCATGCCGTATGTCCACTCTGGACCCACATGTGCTATGTGTCATATGCCCATGCCCCTGACCCATACGCGCCCGTTTAGCCATGAGGGTTAGCTCTGATACCATTTGTAAGGTTCTAGGATCTAAACCGGCTTAAGCCTAACCTCATTATGGATAAGTCATGCACACGTAATTACCTACTTGCACTTTCGTCCTCGTTTTGCATAAAACAGTTAATCGGAGATTATTACCAATGATGCTTATATATTTATATGTTAGTATTTCTTATGTTAAACTAACAATATGGGATTAATCTATATCCTCATGTGCAAAAGCGAATAGAGGAAACGAGCAAACGACGTAGGACTCTTTGTCTACCTCATCTCCTCGCCTTCTCGTCATGCTTCTCGCCTCGTCGGTCGTTGTGGTCGATACAAGGGTCTAGGAAGCCGCAGGGGAGAGAGGAAGGGGAGGTCGGACTGATGCCGTATCTTGCCGCATGGGAGGGTCCGCCCTGAATACACAGTGCGGGATAAGTCTGATCTATCATGCATTGCATTTTCAGCTCAATCTATAGCGCAAATATAAACATGAGACTCTTAACCGGCGCTTTGAAGGCTCGAGACTAATATCTCTGTTAGCCATCTAAATCAGCGTCTTTCTCGTCAGGACCACCACATGGAAGTCATGCGTAATCAAAATTATTATTAAGCTTAGGACTTAATTTGAGTCCACCATTTCATTATATCCAGGCGGAACTAGTCGTTGTTTACGCTAAATGCCAGTACCATGAGTTCGTGATTACTTGTCGAAACTCTTTACTACTAGTAGCACATTTTGGCTAAATACTGTAACTTTGTTAAGTACGTACCACTAGCAAGAGTCATGCACGACAAGCAACTGCTTTACGACTTTATTACTAGCAGTAGAATGATCGTTAGTTAGGCATCTCAACCTGCAATTACCAGACATCGAAACCAGACTTCTGCTGTCGTTGTTTCTGGAAACCAACCTGACAGAAAGGAACCCAGATCTAAGCTGATGAATATCAGATAGCCTCAGATGTACAGTGTACTTTATTTAACAGTACATTTAAGTCAAACCCACAGTGCTTATAGGAACCAGTCGCTATCTCTTTTTTCTTGCCTTCTTTCTTAAATGAAAACTAGAGCTCTTCGTCAAATTTCTTTTTTTAAAAAAAAAACCTATAGTGCTCATATACGTGTCCCCTAATTCTCCATATTTGCAAAATTTAGATACACACTGACACTACTCGTCTAGAAAGTAGAAACACCGTGTCAACTAACGAAGAACATTAGAATCACCAGGTCTCAAAGAGAAAAAGGAGGCATTAAAATTTTTAAGAATTTACTAGTATAATTGCGGACTCGTTAGGACCAGAGCTACCTACCAAAAAGGGACGTAAAGGAGGGCTTCTGTTTGGCATGGATGACTTTGTTTGCAGATGCTACCAGTGACCAATCTGCTACATGGCCACTTGCCCCTCCAGATCCATGTGGAGAAGGGACGGCCACACACCTACCCCCCAGTCTCACTCCACAGTGATACAAGTGCACCAGACTGCCCAAAAAGAAGGTGAAAAGACGGGCGGCGGAGGAGCAGGAGAGGTGTCAAAAAGGCTCTCACAGACGCATGTACGAGATCAACTGCTCGTGTCTCCGATGCGTTCGAGATGCTCCGCATGCGACACCTGTCAAGAATCCAGAATAGAAGAGGCTAACTGTAACCACGTAAAAAAAGTTGGCTTAGATCGTGCATACTCGCCTATGTTGATGTGCTAGATATGCGATAAGTACTATGCTGAACGTCTACTTATCGATCGATTGAATGGATAAGATTTTGATCCAAACCGAAAGTGTTGCATGTACAGTGGTAGACTAATCTTATCCAAATCTGCATGTACAGTGGTAGACTATTTTAGCTGTTGGTTCTCTTGAACACTGTTGGGAGAGTGATTTTACCTTAGTTTAATCGGTCTATCATACATAAAACTAAATACGAATATGATCAAAAGACAAACACATATAGAGTATGTAAGAGAAAAAGACATGTATATCTCTAATAGTAAAAACCTAAAAATAGATATTTATGTAAACATCCTTATCCATAGATATAAATATGATCTACAACGTGCCATGAGAGATGAGAAAAAACACTAAGAGGAAACGACTATTTTAGGATTGAACACATTACATCTATTCTACACATCTCTCATATCTTGAGTTTTAGGCTTGGATACCCTTCAAGAACCTCCTGAAGCCCCATTACTTAATGTTTGACACGTAACCACAGCAAACACATCGGTTGCAGTTTTAAAGCTGAGTGATAAAATGATTTTTAGGGGTGAGAATAAACCAGTGATGCTATCAACTCCACACATCTAAAGGAAACAAGACTTCATATGTAATTTAAAGCCTTGCTCAGATGAGCGTTGCGTTCGGCGATGGCGTCAGCGATCAACGCTCATAGTCCTGTAGCAGTTTTTTTCTTCTTTTTTTTCCTTTTTGGTTTTTGTGTTTTGTTTTTTTTCCGTATTCCTTTGCATTGTCCGTAATAGATTAATATATCGTTTTTATTTTTAGATTTTTTAAAATTTAATTATGCCCAACAAGCTAATTCAACTACAGTAAAAAAAAATCAGCTACAATAAAATTTCAACCAAAAATCATCGCTATTCCAAACGCCCCATAGTAATTGGATGATAGATTGTAAATTGTACTAATGATGACAACTTATATAATAGCACTCCTCCGAGTGAAAATACAGTATTTACTTTACTCAACTAAAAACAATCATGCAGTAAATTAAGTTCCACTGAAATAAGTGCAACTTGGCCAGTTGATTATGTGTACATTTTTTTACCTTAGTGATGCAGCTTTTCATAGAAAAATAAGCCGAAATGGCTTTAAGTTCTTGCTCCTGTTCCCCACCTATCAGAAAGTCGCACTTGTTCTCCATAAGTATTGCATTAAGGGAGTGATCGTTTCGACTTCTAAAAGTTTCAGCTTTTTTTTCACTATTCACTACACTATCTACTAACTCAACTACAGTAAAAAAAGCCAGCTACAGTAAAAAAAGATAAAAGTCAAAAGCCATCACTAAAATAATCACCCTCTAAGAATTTCATATGGGATGTTTGCACTAGACCCTATACCTTTCCTATGCCCCCGGTGGTTGACAGTCCAACCTAAGCATTTACCAGCTATAATCTTTTCCTAAATTGCCCTTCATTAGCCCTACGTTACCATCTGACTAAATTGACTATGCTTCACTGTTACTTCGCCGTACTCCAAAAGAGGCCATTTACCAGTTTCCCCTAGGACAAAACAAAGTCAAATTTCTTCTCCACTTTTTTTTTAAAGAATTATAAAGCCAACTAACAAAGATTACTGTTTGCTGAATGATTACTCGTATTTGCGCCTTGCCACTCTCGCCTCCCTTGCGTGGTGTTTTTGTGGACGACGGCGTCGTCGCCAGCCTCCTGTGGCTCTCGGCTCCCCCCTCTTCCTCCCTCGCGTTCCCTCAGAAAAATCCATCCTATTTCACCCTGGAAATTTAGTACCCTCCTATTTATGACCCATCTCTCCCGCGGGGGCGGCCAGAGCTCGCGTTGCTTGCGTGAAATTGCCCTGTTTCACTGCACCCGGAATCCCGTTTTCTTGCTGCCAAGCCGCTAATTTTTCATCGGTTTCTTTCCATTTTCCGGGTCCTGAATCTTGTGCAGATCCAAAGGTGCGGCCGTTCTGGAGGTTTCTCGGTGCTGGGGTGTGAATTGGATTGATTTCCATCCATTTGTTGCCGTCTTGGGGTTCGCTGGTCCGTTCTTGATCCGAAAGGTGGGGACTTTGGTTGGATTCTTTTTCCTGGAGCATTTGTGCGCGCGAGCAACATGCTCTACTTGAAGCAGCCGACGAGGAGTTGAACTGCGCAGAGGGTTTGTTTTTTTTTCTAAATTTCGTGGCTTGGTTTCGCGGCGCTCTTGTGTTTTGTTTGTTGATCTGATCCGATGGAGGCTATGACGGCCGGCAAGTTCCTTCAGAAGTTTCGGCTCTACGAGACCAGATCGGTAGGGTTCTCTTGCAAATTTTTCTTTCTTAGTCGCTTGATTTGGTTTGGTTTGAATCGGATTGTAGGTTCCTTAAGCATGGAGATCTTTGTGTCAGTAAACCTCCTGTGTTTGACCTTCCCGCAATGGGTGTGTGTTTGTTTGTTTACGGTTGATTGGATTCTTGAGTGGTTTAATGCTTGCGCTGTGTGGGGGATCTCCTTTATGATTGGTTCGGTTGAATTTTGTTTATAGGAAAGGGTAAAAGGCTGCAAAAAGGTGAGGGAAGATCCTTCTTTTTGTTTATTTTGCAGGGGAGGAAGAGTGTAGCAAAAAAAAAAAAAACCATTCCTTTTGCTAATTCCCTTCAAGTGTTTCAGGCAGATTAAATATTTGCTGCATGGTCTTGTTTAATGATGCTGTACTGTTGTGTTGTTTGGCTTCTAATGTGTAGTTGCCTTCCGCTTTGCTAGTGTTATGCCACTGCCAAAATTCAAGATTTCAGCTGACGTTATGCATATGCATAAGTGTTATAAAAATTTGGAGGATAGTTAGCTTTGTGATTCAAAAAGCAAGATTTTACTATTGGTACAATAGACAATAGTTGTTTAATTGTTGCCCTCGTGTACTGTTTCATTGATTTATTGGAAATGAGGTTTGGTGTCGTAAGTTCTTATGCATTTTATTTATTGTTCGATTTTTATTGTACTTAATATTCTTGTGTTTTGTTGGTGTAGAAATTCTATCTTATCGGAAGAGACAAGAGCAGGACTCTCTGGAGGGTGCTAAAGATTGACCGGTTGGAGTCTACTGAGCTGGGCATCGAGGAAGATCCTACTAGTTACACAGAGAATGAATGCCAAGAGCTGCTTTGGCGGATTCATGAGGGGAATAGGTTGACTGGTGGGCTGAAATTTGTCACAAAATGCTACGGAATAGTTGGTAATTCAACATGAGCTGAGATTCCTAGAGTGTATCAATCACAACTTTGTAGCAGTTCAAACTAGAACATTTACTTCATCTTTGCTTCTGCAGGTTTTATAAAGTTTCTTGGTCCTTATTACATGATTCTAATAACCAGGAGAAGGAAAGTCGGCACAATCTGTGGCCATGATATTTATTCTATTGGCAAGAGTGAATTGATCGCAATTCCAAGTCCTATAGTTTGGCCCAACGTGGCATATTCTAGGGATGAGAACAGGTCTTTCAATTTTTTAACATGTAAATATTGTGTATTACTTGTTGTAATTTCATCACTGGTTCTTAACAAAATCAAAATTGCCAGTTTGATTTCTTTTGTATTTGGACACGTCATAGTTTTGTTATTCATTTATCTTATAGTAGGCCCCTTCCTTTTCCAAATATTTCAGTTCATCTTGTTGCTACATTGTAATGAGACAATGTGCATTTTCAGCGATGATGTATATTATTATCTTATTTGCACACTTTTATGACAATTTGCATATTTTCAGATAAGTTTTTCTTCACGTATTCACATTTTTAGTTGAACATGGGCAATTCCATTTGGTCCAATTGTGCAGGGAGATAGTAACATTTGTTTTGTGTATGCATTTAATGTCTCTTTGCCTATAAGTATAAAACTTGCTTGTTGATAAGTGATAACAATACACATCCAACTCATATGGTCAGTACATCATGGCAATTCTTCCAGTTCTGAGCTTTGTGTATGGTGTTCATATGGTCAGAGGTATATAGAAATGTTTCGAATTTCTTCGCTTCATTTGTATTCTACTTATTAAAATTCTAAATCTACTACAAATATACCATTTCAAGTGTTTTTCTCTTTTATTATCTGCAGAGATTTATGTTTTTATCCCTCACTGTTTGTAGATATAAACGGCTCCTTTGCTCGGTTGATCTCTCGAAGGACTTCTTCTTCAGTTACTCTTACAACATCATGCGCAGCCTTCAGAAGAACATAACTGATAAGAATACTGAGCAGGTTGTTTATGAAACATTGTTTGTATGGAATGAGTTCCTGACACGAGCAATTCGGAACCATCTCAAGAATACCAATTGGACCGTTGCCTTAATCCATGGATTTTTTAAACAGGTATATTCTTATGCAACATACTAAGTCCTTTGATACTGCATTTAATGAGCTTATGCATATCACCAGTATTGTCTATTAATCATCAATGACAAATAGGGCTGCAGTGGTGCTAACTCAATGCCATCCCACTAACTTGTGCGTTTTGCTCCATGTTTCATGACCTGACACGTAGTGAAAGCTTGAAATAAAGGGTTTGCAAAGGCATGGCTTTGTATAACCTGCTGACATTTTTCAGTTTGAGCTGCTTGAGGCTTTCCCGAGACAAAACATTTGCTCATAAGTCTCAGCAGACTGTTAATTCTTTTGTTCAGTTATCGTTTATCCATCGTTAGTGTGTTGTTGGTATGTAAGAATATTGTACAGTTGTAACATGCTAACGCTAACATATGAAATTGCATTGCTATTTATACCTATTTTAGATGTTTACTAGCTAGTAAGCAGTGAGCAACGTCCCTTGATCCTAGTGCAAATCCTGTGAATTACGCCCATGTATAATTGACATTTTTTTAATGTATCTAAGAACTGAGAACTTCTTGTTGCTATTCGGTTTACAATTTTTATGCTAGTAGTGTGTTTCTGTATGAAGACAAGCTAATAGACATATTTTGGTGCATTCAGTCGAAGCTGTCCGTATCTGGGAAAGATTTCTGGTTGACACTTATAGCTAGGCGCTCACGCCATTTTGCTGGAACCAGGTTTGTATTACAAGTCCTTAGGTTTAGTGGCCTAATTTGGATTTAAAAAAGTAAATCTTATACTGATCTCACATCATCTATTTCATTTGAAATATAGATTCTTGAAACGAGGTGTTAATGAGAAGGGTAGGGTTGCCAATGATGTTGAGACCGAACAGCTTGTTTTTGAAGACACACCTGGTGAAATCCCACATCAGATAGCTTCTGTTGTACAACATAGAGGATCGATACCTCTTGTCTGGTTTCAGGAAACTTCAAGACTTAATATTAGGCCAGATATCATATGTAAGTTCTGAATTGTTAAATCTTTCATGAATTTGTCTATCTGTAGACTGTCTTCTCTGATACGCCAATCACCTTGCTACCTGCAGTAAAACCAGATGTGGACTACAAGGCGACCCGCCTTCATTTTGAGAACCTTGCACTTAGATATGGGAATCCGATAATCATCTTAAACTTAATCAAGGTGAGTGTAAGTGTGTAACATAAAAGTTGTTTAAACTTTGACATGAATAATGTGTTTTAAGTTCCATTTATATCACCACTGACTTACATATCTATCAAGTTAATTGTCAACTTGATAGCCTTTTGCTCTTTGTTATCAATCTGAAATTCTGTATATGCCCTTTGGATCGTATGTATATTTATCAGACTCGTGAGAAGAAGGCTCGTGAGTCTTTGCTCTGCATGGAATTTGCTAAGGCTATCCATCACATAAATAAGGGGTTATCAGATGACAAACGTCTAAAGTTTTTACACATGGATCTGAGTAAGCTTTCTCGAAGGTAATCTATTGTATTCCAAGAGATTTTTCTATCTAAGCTTGCCCCTGCCATTCAAGTTGATTATGTTGTAAAGTACCTACCTACAATGTTAAGTAGTACGTGCTATTTGCAGGAAAGGCACCAACGTGTTTGCACTGTTGAACAAGGTAGCAATAGATGTGCTGGACCTAACCGACTTCCTCCATTGTGAGATAACATCATCATCAAAACCTGAGGATGTTTCAAGGTAACTTTCAGACCTACTTAGGAACTATTCTGAAGTTTACTAAGAATACCTTCCCTTAAGAATCCATAAGTTCTACATGGCAAATGCAGGAAATTGCTCCCTCCAGTCCAAAATAACATGTCATTTTCATAAAATCTTCTCTAAATTTGACCATATATCTTTATAAATATATGGATTGGCCACAAGAAAACTATCCGATGTCATCTGTCGTAAAATGTTCTTCCGTGATATATGATTCTATTACATATCTGGATTGGTCAAAGTCTTGGAGATCATTCAAAGTTAAAAAAATGTCAATTTTTGGACAAGAGGGATTAGCTACTCTGATCTGGTCTTATTCTTATGAGCTCAATAAGCAGTACTAATGACAATCTGTTACATGTTTTACAGTGGACAAGGAGCTGTTGCCAAGTCTAACGAGGATCAAGATTTCTGCACAACTAAGCTGGTACCTCTTTTACTACAAAAGGGTGTCCTCAGGACAAACTGCATAGACTGCTTGGACCGCACAAATGTTGCACAATTTACGTATGGATTAGCTGCTTTAGGGTGTCAACTTCATGTGCTGCGACTCGTTGAAGCACCTAAAATTGAATTGCATGCTCCTTTGGCCGATGATCTGATGGATTTCTATGAAAGAATGGGTGATACATTAGCTATTCAATACGGTGGTTCTGCTGCTCACAACAAGGTAGATGTCTTGTTATGTGAGTACTCTGAAAGAGTGTACAACTGTTTTAATTTGTTCTTTACCCCATTTGCTGTAGTTTTAATTTTCCTTGCATCATCCTTTATTCCTTTACTTTTTCCTATTATTTGAGACATTTCTCCCCCCTCTCCCTATTATTCTGTAGCTCCATGTTTAAGTTAAAGGCACATTAAGGCAACTTGTCACCTTAATATAGAATTCAGAAAGTTTGTTATTATCAAAGCACAATTTTAGCCAAGATCTCACATACCAAAGCAACTTCTACCAAAACATTGCACATTTTCTCTCACAGATCTCCTATGATAAATGAACTCCACCTAAATTAATTGGTACGTGTAGCTTTGCCCTTTGGAAACAAGTGAAGAAATGGAGGTTTGTTGTTAGGGTGAGGACATCTATAGCTACCCAAGTATATTAAATATAAAGTGTATTTTATGAATCGTGTAGAAAATGTAAATCAACAAATGTTTGTGGATATTTGTGACTAAAAGAGCTGGCATTTTGGATTTGGACTGGTCGTAGTAGGTTGTCATTTATGGCCTCTATCTGTAGTTACTAATCCTGAATTTGTTTCTTTCAAAATGATTTGAATCTTGTTAGGCAGTAAAGTCAAATAGTCATAAACGCATTTTCTTTCAAAGTCCGAACTGTTATCTTTTTTTGTTGGAATATCAGTCTATGTTCATATTATTCGCATATGCCACAGATCTTCTGTGAGCAAAGAGGCCAATGGAAGCCAGCAACCCAATCCCAGGAGTTCCTTCGGACCCTTCAACGTTACTACAATAATGCCTACACGGATCCTGAGAAGCAGGATGCTATAAATGTGTAAGCTTCTTCATGTCTGTGAAATATCGTTCTGAACGAATGACAGCCAATGGAAAAAATTGATGGTCTTGTATATTAACACAAAAAGGTTTATCTGTCTTTCAAATATTACAGGTTCTTGGGTCATTTCCAACCCCAACAAGGCAAACCTGCACTGTGGAAGTTGGACTCGGATCAGCATTACAACATTGGAAGGCAAGGAACTTTGAATGAAGAAACTGGAAGGTACTGAAGTCAACTCTTCCAGTAAGAAATGTTGCTTGAAAAGCTGGAATCCAATATTCAATACAACCTTAGCTTTTATTTAGGTATTTTACCTGATTTGAATCAGATGGAATATCAAAGTAAAACTGATAACTGTGTTCTCACTTCTAAGTGCGTGTAATACTTGCAAAAGGTGTCACCATTTTGTTTTGCTCTAGCTGTGAAAATAACATTGCTTGTTTCATGAAAATGGTGTTGACAGAATAAGGGAATGTATTAATCAAGGAATACTAGAACTTGTTTTGGAACCGCAAATTCATAGGGCTGCGAGTGGTTAGAGCAACAAAAATTAGATATTCTTTTACATTTTTCACTCATTACAGAAAACTTAGGTTATGATGCTCCAACTGAGGGTAAATGTCAGGTGATCTTTTGGTAGAATATAATATGTTGATTAGCTTTACCTTGGTGTTAACTGCTTACATAATGATACTTAAGCCATCTAGTCTTAATCAGTGGTTCTGTTGATTGCACTTCGTTATATTGGTTCCTCAAACTGTTCAGTTTCCATGTCTAGTTTAGTAATATAGAAATGTCATATCAGCAGATCATTCATAAAGAGGTCTCTGTCGGATGGTAATATTCTATGCGAAAACACACTACCTGGATCTGACTGTAAAGTCCAAGAAAATACCATTGTAAGTTCAGAATTGCTCCCAACAAAACAGCTGGATGACATTAGAGAGCCTTCTGATTCTGCGCCAGAGATCTCCATATGTGAACCTAACCCATGCTCCAGGTGCGTTAATCCTTGTTCAAAATTGGCCGTTGGGAAACTAAAGTTTGTCCATGAATGTAATATGAGCTAACTGCATCTTTTGACGTTCAGTACAAACTACAGCACAATGCCTGCAAGACACTCCATTTCGGAAGAGCGGCGGAATTATTTGAAAAGATTAGGTTACCCGGAGTTGCATTCTTCAAATTTTCTCGATCTTGATTTGTTGTCATCTTCAGGAAATTCTTGCGACGAGGAAATTTTTGAGAGGTAACATATACTTGTGATTAACTTGCATATCCTGCTGCATTCGTTACATTCTCATACCCTTGATCTGTCAACTTCAGAGTTACAAGATTTAGGCTCCCCTTGACATTAGTAAGGTGTTTCAAACTCTCATTTACAGGTCATCGCTCATCACTTCACCTATGGATGTTGTCAGTGTTGAATCAGCTACGTCATACAGTGAACAAGGGCACATCGATGAGGTCAGCTTATTTTTCTAAACTTTTCCCTAAGAGAAGCTTATTTAGGTCAACATAGCAACGTGATTTTATGATACGTGCCACTCAACTTACTGTAACCTTGGTTTTCGGTCGATCGGGCTTTCACATTTTCAGATGTAATCTAGTGCTGCACTGCTGCATTCTTATGTGCAGGTGTCTACTCACATACATATTCATCAATATTGAACTTTTTTTTTCCTTCTTAGCAGGGAAGGGATGACACAGATCTGTCACGCTCGAGCAGCCAACTCTCAGACACTCGCGACTATTCTGACCGCTTTGCTCAATGGGTGGCTGATGGAGGCATGTTTTTCTACTAGTGGTAAAATTTTGTCCCGGTGACATATCTGAAAATTTTGCCGCGGCAGGAAGTCAGACAGCTAGAGAGCAAGGCGCATCTGCACGCACAGGACGCGTAGTCGAAAAGATGATGGCATGCGATGGAAGAAGCATTGGCACGGTTGACCAGCGGAGCGCGCAAACGTGATATTCCGAGGAATGAAAGCATGCTGGCTCGGTTCGGCTGGGTACAGGATTCATTTGCTATGGTGAAGAACTGACCATAGTGCAGACAATAAATAGGCGAAATGTCTCTTATCTGATTCGTTCAAGGGTTAGCTTAGTTAGACAGTTTATCTCTATTTCTCCTTAGAAAAATATCAAGAAAAAATCTCACAAAAGAAAGGGAAAGAAGAGGAAAGAAAAAGAACAACACTGCTCCTGTAAATATGGGTACAGAAGTCTACATATTAGCTACTCACATCGGTTTTTGACGGCTCTAGTTTGCCTTTACTTTGTTCCAATATTTAGAGTGCTCTCCAATCGTCTCGTTCTGCCAGTTACCACTCGGTATGGTGGTACTCGGTAGGAATCGGAAGCGAGTCGACGCGGGCTGACTGCTCGGCGCGCCACGGGCGCTACTATTAGCGGCCGACGTGTCTGCACGATGGCACGGCACGTTGACGGCGATTAGCGACCAAAGAAGCTTTCTTATTCTTTCAGTTTATAGATTTCTTTAAATAAACAAATAAAATAATTTTTATCATTTTTTAAAATAATCTTTTCAAAACAGTTTATTAACATTCGATTTATTTACACCAATACTCGCTTTTACCTGTGGGGCACCGAAGGAGCGGCAAGCTCACGATCGGCATGCGCAAAGTTGGCGTGCTGTCGCAAGGCACAGGACGAGGCCACGAGGCACAGCACAGATTCACACTCGATCCGAGTAGCCAACTCTTACATCTGTGACTGTTCTGTCCGCTTCGCTTCCGTGGGTAGCCAACGGGGAGGCATGCTTTTCTATTAGTGTTTGATCTCTTTGTATTAATTTCTATTTTTAGAAGTAAAAGTTAATATAAATGATTTAATTTTTATAAGTTATTTCTATTAGTCATTGCAATTCATCAATCATTACTTTTGCTTTTATATATTATAACATACTTTGTATTTTATTATATTATAATTCTGAAAGTTGTATGATAGTCTAAATATTGTAGTGTTTTTTGTTGCACTTTTTTAATATAATACACTACTATTTATCAACTACTGCTATTCATCAGCTGTTTCTATCGGTCATTTTTATTAGCCACTATTATTTATCAGTCGCACTCAAAAGTCATCAGTAAAAACCAATATGTACATACCAAGGGTGCTCATTTAGACTTATACTTTTGGTTTTTGGGTTTATTAGGCATTGTTTGAGGCTCTCTTTTTTTTACTATAATTACTGTAAATTTTTTCGGTGTAATTAAATTTGAAAAATTTAAAAAAAGTTCTTTTATCACGGACAATATAAAAGAATACAAAAAAGATAGAAAAACCTAAAAAATCTAAAAATCCAAAAAAATAAATTTAAAAAGCTAAAAACTAAAAAGTAAAAGCCAAAATATAAGCCAACTTGAGTATTGTTCAGGTGACAACACATCTGTAACAATTTTGCCTCGACACAGCTTCACAGCTAGAGGCCTAGAGCAAAGGAAAATCTTCATCTGCATGCAAAAGGATGGCGACCATGGTACGCAGAAGCAACCCATATCGGACCTCTTCTTTTCAGTACTCAAAGTTACTTTTTAATTTCTCTATAGTAATTAGTTTTTAAATAAAATATTTTTTTAAAAAATATTTTCTATAAATTAATTATAGTACATACTATAGTAACTTTATTTGTATCAACTAAAATCACATGTAAATTTATATTACTCTATATTTTCTTTTATAAACAATCTAAAAACTATAAATCATAGAAGGTGAGAAGAATATGCCCATGTATGCGCTTGGAGGCGATGCCTTTCACTGCCACGTCACGGGCAAAAGTCCCAGTATCCCGCGGGGTGCCCTTGCCGCCGCCTCCGACACCGGAGGAGCCGGCGGCGGAACGAGGTGGGGCCCCGGCCTCGGCTTCACCTCTTCGATGCAAATATTGCAGCGACAACGACCACCGCAGCTCCTACGTACAGGCGAAGCAAAATTAATGCAAACGAAGTACCAAACTCATTGATGGAGTGGAAGAAGCAAACTAAACCAATGACTTCATACCTAACAGAACGTAGAACATCGTCCGCTCAGCGCCGGCATCGAAGTCAATGTTGTTGTTTATGGTCGTGTCCTCTAAGAACTTCCTCATGGCGCGCGGTCTGCACTTCTAGAGTCGGAGATAGTGGATGAAGGAGATGATCTTATAGACGATGAGCTAATAGACATATTTGATATAGCTGTGGTTTATAATTATTAACTTATCGCCTTTCTCCTAGAGAAATTATTCACTAAGAACTTAAATGCAAACATTGTTCACTAAAGTGGCTTAAAACCACTGATAGTAAATATATGTATGTTCTTTTTAGCTGTGGTTTATGAGTTTTGGTTGAAATTTTTGAATTTTAGTTGTTTGTGACAGATATTACGGAGAGAGATACTCGTTTGTGATTTTGAATGGTACAGATGTTAGGTTTTTAACGTGTATTATAATTAACTTATAGATTCCATCTTAAAAAATACTCCGTTTGAAAATTAGATACTATAATAAAAATCAAATACCGTTTTAAGAAGCTAACAAAACAGGTCCTATATTCAGATATTTGCACAGCACACAGCGAAGGTAGAGTGGCCTGGAAAACATGTATCTTTAGATCTCTCACAGCCTTGTTCCTCGTGTCAACAGCGACAAGCCATGCCTCCAATTCCACCTTAGACTTCACACGGGGTAAACAACATCGTCCCATCCATGACCAGGGTGGGAGCAGCTGTCGTCAAGTCCTTGAATGCCAATTTTCCAGCATTGCCATCGCCCAGCTCAGGCAACAGGAGGACAGTTCCGAGGTCATCGACATGAACCGCGATCCCCTTGCGCCAACAGTCCCAACTCCCAGGAGCATCCTATTCCAACAGTCCCGACGAGCCTCCAACCAAGCTAATCGCAGGGGTCCTCTGTGTCCACAGTTTCACTTTCAACCAACATCAAGTCCGTTTATCTTTTCAGTTGTTTTTTATCTCTCTTGACGATCATTAGGAGACTTTCAAAATGATGATGGCTTATAGCTATTTTTATTATAACTGATTGATTTTTTATTATAGTTAAATTGACTTATTTAGCATAATTAAATTTAATAAATTTTAAGAATAAAAAACATATTACTCTATCACAGATAATACAAAGGAATACAGAGAAAAAAAAACAAAAAACACAAAATAAAAAAGCAGAAAAAATCTCAACGGTGAAAAAAAACGCATAAGCTGAACGCCCATCGCGGCGTTTTTGAAGCTGAGCGGGCCTTATTTATTAGACTAATAAGTTGCAGGCCAAAGAAGAGATCCTACATCTTTGTTTGAGAAATCCGGTATTTTTAGTATTTCCCAAATGCCGGGTCTTTTTCACAAACCATTGGTGCAGACGACGGAGGAAAGAAAATGTTGGCATGGTTTCAATTTGTCTGAACATGTTCTAGTAGCCCTCATTTTAGCTAAACCTACTCTAGTACTACCTACAACGCGCTAATCACCGCTTCATAACGTCGTTAGCGAAGCCTGCATCCAGAGAAACGGAGGAATTTGGGCGTTCCTGCTGAGCCTGCCCCAAAGACACTTTCCACATCTGCTCGGCCAGATTGTTTCTCGCGTGCAACCATCCGAACATGCGATACCAAGAGGAGCCTGCCTGGCCAAGCCTTGTGCGCCCTAGGGGCACGGCCGTGCAACACGGCCAGCACGGTGCTCACACAGCCGTGGCTCGGCCACCGAATCATTTGTATCGCACGATCTTGGAGTTCGAGGGAGCAGACTGAACGAACTTGTTATGAACTTCAACAAGCATTAATATTTCTGGCAACTGTACCGCTATTACCGATCGTGAAACAATCCAAGAAAACGAAAGCCAAGGATCGACGCAGAACACCTTGACGGAAGCAGCAGCGTGATATGCGGAGCGGAGACTACATGAACACAAGTTCCGGGATTAAAGAGAGTACACAACTACACGTCCCAGAAACCCAACTTTGATGGATTGGGAAAATAACGATGCATTCATATCAGATTTGTCAAACCAGACTGCATATATAAAATCCATCACATTGCATCGAACCTTAGATTATAAGCACTACAAAATAAAATGGCCAACGAGTTTAACTAACTTATACCAAACATCTTCTCGAGCTCTCCCCTCGTAGCAATGTTGAAAATAGGGACAAACAAAAGTTCAGCTAGAAAATCCTAAAACAGAGGTGTTCATAGCATAGCTATAGAAGATCGCATCCGATTTTAGATACTCAATTCATGCCTCAGAAAATCTTTAAGCTGCAGAAGACATCTTAAAAGTGTGAGCCTAGTCTACTCCCAGCCTTGAGCAGCGGGTTGCGCTGCTGGGTCCCAGCCAGCAGGAGCCACCACCGGAGGAACGGCACCTTCCACAGCTACAGGTGCTCCTGCTTGATCCCACCCATCAGCAGCAGCTACTGGAGCTGCAATAAAAACATTGGAAAAAAGAAAACTATGATCAATTCAAGTTACCAAAACAAAACGATAGGTGATTGATTAACTAGCTGTAAAGAAAATGGACTCGTAAAGTTTCAAACAAATATCAGAAACCTCATAAACAATGCAAAAACAGTATTAGCAACAATCAGTGCTGTAGTTTTCATTTGAATACTCAAATGGGATTTATATATCACAATATGAAATTCAGTGGTCTGCACTACTTGTATACAAGATAATGAACTTTTGTTAAAAGGGGATAACAATACGAACCTTGAGCAGTGCCCCACTCGGCGCCAGTTGCAGCCGGTGGCGCAACCACTTCAGAGGTCCATTGCTCTCCAGGCCATTGGTCAGCTGCTGGGTATTCAGTGATGGCAGCAAACTCAGGAGCCGCAGCAGCTTCCTCCTCCTGCTCCTTGGCTTCCTCCGGGTCTCTGTAGAAAAACAGATCGACCTGCAAACAGCATACCCATCATATAAGCACGCAAAGGGCACAAAACTATCTCCACATGATGCACTTGCAATATGATTTTGAAAGGTCTGATAAGCTCACGTACCATGACTTCCCACTTGTGCCCAGGGAGGATAGTGCCCCTCATCTGCAGAACCATCCTGGCCAAGAGCCAGAACAGGCAGCCAATGCTGTTCCTCCCCTTGTTGTTGGCCGGGATGCCAATATCGACATACCGCATGGGGGAGTCGGTGTCACAGAAGGCAATGGTCGGGATGTTCCCCAGAGCGGACTCCTTGATTGGCTGCGCACAATTCACAAGAACGCAGTCAGCAACACTGGAACGCCTAACGGCAAAGTGTGTACTACTCACTACTCAGTCATGGCAATTCATTCACCTGGTGGTCGGTCCTTGGGTCGGTGAGGATGAGCAGGCGGGGCTCGCTGAAGGAGGTCTGGAGCTGGTTGGTGAAGGTACCAGGGGTATGCCTCCCGGCAATGGCGTGCGCGCCAGTGTACTGCGCGAACTTGAGGACGGCGCGCTGGCCGTAGGGGCGGGCGGACTGGACGATGATGTCCTGCGGGTTCTCGATGGCGACGATGACCCTCGCCGCGAGCTGGAGCTTCTCCCATGTCTTGCCAAGATTGATGATGTAGATGCCTAAGAATCGCAGCAACGAAAGGGCATGCCACCCTCTTGAATAACTGAAGCATTACTAGCCACAATTTGCAAGACAACTACGCTGCTAATTTAACACACTCCAACGCAGATCGCCGCTAGCTAGTAGTACAAAGTTGCCATAATGTGCCTCATGCCGTGATAATTCTGGCGTTCAACGGCAAGTTGGATACCTAGACAAAGCTAGATCGCCAAGAACACCTTAGCATAAACAAGGCTAGCACCACGACACGAGCATGCGGCCTATCCCCATCCATGGAAACAAGGTACGAGTAGGTACTTACCGTCGGTGCGGCGCTTGAAGACGTAGCGCTCCATCTGGAAGTCGCAGTTCTTGGTGCCCAGGTGGACGTCGGCGGCGAGCATCATCTGTATGTCCTGCTCCCGCTGCGACAGCGCCCGCGCGGCGCCTCCACCTCCAGCCGCTGCCGCCATGGTGGATGGGGATGCGAGTGTTTGGGTGGGGTGCCGCGAAGGGGACGAAAAGAGAGCGACAGAGCTAGGTATCTGGGAGTGGCGGCGCGCAGGGGGAGACGGGGAGGAGAGGGGGTGCTTCTATAAGCGACGACTCGAAACCCTAATCGGCTTTTGTAGCGAGGCACAATGCTCCCTGGGCCATAAGCATGGCCCGGCCCAGGTGACAACTGACTTCCTTTCTCCTTTCCCCAAAACGAATTTGCTTCCTTTTTCTCCGGATGAATTTTGGCAGTTTATTTTGTCAGTGACATTTTGCATAACTGACACCCTCCAAGAAATGCATATATGAAGAGACCATTTTTCTGAAGATTGATTAGACTGTACTGTTGAAACACGACCACGGGACCAAAGCTGGGTGTCCCAGGCTTTGGCGTCAATTGGAACGAAGAGGTGGAGCTTAAGGGATTTGAATAAGTTAACGACCAGCAAAATTCGGATGAAATATCAGCGTAACACCAAGGAGGCTGCATATATGAATCCTCCTTGTACTCACACTCGCTGACTCACAGCAGGCAGCATCAAATTGTGCCGAGACAAGAATACATAACTGGTGTTCAAAATTTTGCGCCGATAAAATTTCTCAGGCAATTGTAACATCTCGACAGGAATGCATAGTTAACTTAGCAATGTAGGTCGCTCGGATCGGCACTATAAGTTGATATTACTTGTTCAACTAAAACAGGCTTACAGGCATACCCGGATACCCCCCAAAGCTCAAAATGTGGAACACCATAGAACAGAAAATACAAGTGCCGGATTAGTTTCACTCGTTCAAGTTCTATAGAACTCTCAGTAGGTCCGGAGGCAACTAAGACCACAGAGCTGCTCGATGTCTATTTGATCATGGTTGCTGAATCAGCTCAGGACTGGGAATAGGCAAGTTATGTGCTTGAACGAAACAGTGTCAGCTGTGTTCTTCTTGAGCTCAGGGTGACTGAACTCGTTGCGCGGAAGGACAATCAGTTGAGAACGTCCACCCTTCTCAATTACCCAACCTGAGTTTGCAACATGATACTCCAGAAACTTGTCCAATGCAAGACCTTCAATGTTGATGGCCTGAAAACAGAAGTTGTGGGCTGTAACATCAACAGGAAATAATCCACGTGTCATGCAAACAACGACCCCTATAGGATAAGCAGCATGATTTGGGTAATGATGATGATGCTTTTATTTGGCATTAAGAATATTCACAGCTATCATCTAAAATGACGCTTGAATTACCACAATCTTCCAAAATGTGTAAGAACAAGCTCATACAAAAGCATTTGCAGTCTGGAGAACTCCCATAATTAATTTACCAGGATACATATTTTACCTCAGCAAGAACAGGCCTAGAAACTTTTTGATATGTCAAGGAGAGCACATGAATCACATAGGCTTGGATTGCCTGCTCAAAACCTGAAAAAGGACTTCTAGCGTCGGTAAAACTTCATCTTTAGGTCAAAAGAAAAGAATACAAATCAACTGGCATAATAATAAGATAACACAACTTAAATTCCATAGCAAGCTCTGTTAGGATTAAGAAAATAGTGTTTCTAGCCAGCAGGCATCCTTTTCGGTGGAAAGAAATGACAATACAAAACGTGAAGTTAACACAAGACACCTAGATCATAGGGTAATACCAGGCACCTATGACAGGACAGGATTAGTACACATATTATTTTGTTGGGCATGAACATACTATGTAAATGCATGGTGAACACCGATAATGAAAAGCACAAGGTTAATTAAAAAATGAGTTGTGCACAAACTAAGCTCCTTTAGCAAATGCAGTAAACCAGACAAGCTGTACTGCATCACTCACACCCAAGTCTGATGACAAAAAATAAAAAGATAAATACTGTCACTAACATGATTTAAAACTTCTATTAGGAATCCTATATGGGAATTAACATGCTGTTACATGCACAAGCATTAAAACTGCAATTGCTCGCAACAAGTACACTTTACAATATATGACCAGCGATGGCTTCAATGCCTCAAGAAATATATATACCTGGAACAACTTCCAATATGTTGCGGTTCTTTGCTGCCTCATCCCAAAACTGACGGAACCTAGCAGTCTGTAAGCGAATTAATTGAGGTTAGCAGTGGATGCCACACTAGTTCTTAAACATCTATACATTAGTCACTTTCAGACCAAGTATGTACCTCCAGGTAGTGAGAAAGAACTATCAATATCTTGAATTGCTCCTCCATTTGCTAAAATAAAAGAGCATATAAGTCAACTCCACATAATAGCACAACATTCCAGGAGACCCAACAAAGGAGCCAAAGATGCACAACTAAAAGGCAACAGGACAGATCAAGTCTGACATCTTATACATCTGTAAGGCTAATTTGTCTGATGCAAAATTCAAAATTTTCAATAACCACAAGGGATACTTCAAAATGGGAATACATGTTCCTTTGCATGATATCCTTGAATTCCAAATGAGCATATACTAAATATAAAGTGAATATAACTGAATATGCTTATTCCATCAACTACAAGTCTACAAGTGATTGTGAAATATTGTATATCTCCAGGTCTACAAATCTGATAATATTATTTCAAGGTCAACATAAGTATATAACAATCAACTTCCATCACATATAGATCAATGAGTATCGACACATAATTCTAGACACTCCTAAG
The DNA here is from genome assembly GCA_036346265.1 of Melocanna baccifera. Classification (NCBI taxonomy): domain Eukaryota; kingdom Viridiplantae; phylum Streptophyta; class Magnoliopsida; order Poales; family Poaceae; genus Melocanna; species Melocanna baccifera. The sequence continues at coordinate 3,949,277 of CM070682.1, forward strand.
TTGCATGTTCAATATCATTTGCTTGCAAAACATAAATATGTAAGGGATGAAAAAGGTTACTCCATAGGATACACACAGAAGGGCATGATATCCTTTTCATACCACATGTTCAGGAATTAAGAATAAGCATAGGCTGAAGTCGGGGGCCGGCAGTGCCATGAGAGCCTGTCAATAGAACAACAACATACACAGAGCTAAACAGTTGGAAGTGAACCAAGAAAGGTGGTATTAATAAAATTGATGTAAACACTAGTTGTTCTGTGACCTTAATCAATATGCGGGCTACAATCTGTACGCTCAACCTTTCTGGCTCAAACTGCAAAGGGAAATAAATCATTAAGCAAACATACAAATGGAGTCATAATATGGGAAAAATGGTTCATGTGGAGATGCATTGTTACCTGGTACAGACGAAGAAGGCTGAGATTTGCGTCCAAGTTATACGTTTGAGAAGAAACCTAAATAGAAACCAAAAGAGAATGTAAATTTGAAAAGGTTGAAACATGACATAACTAATGTTGCAATAAAACTAAAGGGTTAGCACGCATGTGCACAATACCATAGAACCTAAAACCAGTTTTGTCCAAACAGACGCTGTATCAATAGAACAGGTGCAGTCTACAGGTATCATCTGCACAAAAGATTAATTTTGCTACTTCGTGACCACTGATCACAGATCTTACCAATTACAAATACATCTCTCCATCCATCCACCATTCCTAATGAGTTATGAATACATGGTTGATGTTCCCAACAGCAAATCTCGCTATTTGCACAAGAGAGATGTACTTAACATCTTGTAACGGCAAACACGAACCTAGTCTGCCTATTCTAATATCATCTGATCGCATGATTTCTTTCACACTCACCATAGAACCACCAACTTAGTACTCCTACAAAGTCCATAATCTAGAACTCCCACCGACCATTACTCACAAGCCCATCCACAGATCCACCCTCTATGCTTAATACAGCACTAAATTTACCACTCCCCAGCAACTAAATAAACTGCAATCCACCAGCAAAGATGAAAACACTGTTAATTTCTAGCGTTTGACAACTCCGCACAATTTAGCACTCCACCGACCCACCGATTTCACCACTATTCAAACGTAAACACGAGACAGCGCTAATTTTTCGCACAACCAACCACCAAACCTGCAGGCCGAGCCTTTGCCAGTTCCACCAACTACTGGAGCGAAACGAAAAGGGTAACCGCATCCCAGAGCTCGAGTTTACCTGCTCGTTGACAAAGCCCTCGAGGTCGTTGAGGATGTCGGGGTTGTAGGGGTTCACGTCCACCAGCTCCTCCACCGTGTAACTCTCCGCCGGTTGCTCGTTCGCCATGGCCGCCGGTTTCGGAAACCTAACGCTAGTTAGATCTCGCGCGAAACCCTGGGGAGAGAAGTGGCGGCGCTGAGGAGGGGAGGTGACGGAAGGGGTTCAGGGTTCTCGGGTTCGCGTAAATTTTTTTGCTTTAGTGCCTCGATTTATCCATATACAAGTCGGATTCAAATCAGCCCGCTGTTTCGGCTTTTTTTCGACTTATACTTCTAGATTCTACTTTTTTTTCATTAATTAGTATTTTATCTTTTTTAAAAATTTTTAGATATTTTAGGTTTTTTTGTATTTTCTTTTTTTTCGTGTTCCTTTGTATTGTCCCTAATGGGTTAACATGTTTTTTTTCTATTTTTACATTTTTTAAAATTAATTATACCCAAAAAACTAAATCAGCTACAGTAAAAAAAGTCAGATCAGCTACAGGAAAAAAAGCCAGCTACAATAAAATTTCAGCCAAAAATCAGAAGCCATCACTAAAACGAGCGCCCCCTAAATCAAAACCTCTTAACATTAACATTAATTTTATAGATAGACATATTTTCAAGATTTAAATACATAATCCATTCACCATAGAGTATGACCACAAAGTATATAATTTAAATAAATTAAATAACAATTATTCTTTATTCTGAACTTGTAACTTTCTGCTCGTAACCATGAAGCAAAACTAATATTTTTGCTTAAGATAAAAACATAATAAAAATTATTTAATTTTAAAACTAATCTTGAGAGTAAAGATAATGATAAAGTGCTAATAGCCAACACAAGAACTCTTGCTCTGTTGCCCACGTGAAGATCAATCTCGCCTCTTGCTAAACTCCTACTCCTTATCAACTTCTGCATCGAATTGCAAATATAAATAACTGATTTGGTATCAAATACCCAAGAACCAATATGAGAAGTAGTAAAATTTATTTCCATAATATTTATGATATTTATATCTGAAATAAAAGTCTTACTTTTCTTCTTCTTCTAGTTCTGCCAAATACTTCTTGTAGTTACTCTTCTAATGTCCAGCTCCTTGCCAATGATAGCAAATAATGTCAGGTGTAGTGCCAATCTTGAGATTCTGAAGGTTATATTTGATATTGGAGATCACATTGTGAGTTTTGCTTGTGTCTTTTCTTTTGTTCGAAGCCCTAGACTTCTTTTTATTAAAGTTGATAGTGTTTTGAACCATCATCATATGATTATAGCTTGTCTTAATGCTCTTCTCTACTAACTTGAGCATCTCATGTAATTCAGTTATTCACTTTTTCATGCTATTCATATGAAAATTCAAAATGACTGGCTCAAAACTCAAAGGAGTGATTAGAGAATCACATCAGTAGCCAACTCTTCGATAAGGGAAAAACCAAGCTTTTCAGAACTCTCAATGTAACAAATCATCTTGATTACATGAGGACTGATCGGATTTTCTTCGACAAACTTACATACAAACAATGACTTAAAGGTGTTATACCTTTTAACCCTTATCTAGTTCTCAAACATGCACTTAAGACCCATAATCATATTATAGATATTTGTGTTTTCATATTGCTTCTGAAGCTCAGGGTTTATGGTGGCAAGCATGAGACAGCTAACATCGAGTGAGTCGTTACAATGTTTCTCATAATCATTCTTGTCAGCACGAGTAGCATTTTCTGCTAACTAATCAAGATATAGAACCTCTAGAATATATTCTTTTTATTGCTTGAGAACCATTTCAAGTTACGATACCATCAATGAAGTTTGTTGCACTTAGTTTTTCTTTCTCAAAAATAGATCGCAAGTTAAAATTGGATATAGAGAAAATAGATGGTGGAGTAGTCAGCAGTATAAAAAGTATGTGAAAATTTTAGCACTATGTTTATATAAAATTTTTCATTAAATAATTTAACAAAATATACCCCCACTATATGTTTAAAACCATGGTCTCTCTAATTACATATAGTGAGTCAAGATTTATATTTTACCAAGTCCTAATGAACTTTGGTATTAGTGCTAGAAACATAGTGACGTAAGTAACCACTTGCTCATTACATCACATGCAACTCTTGTTTATTGAGTGACATCCATATGTCCCAGCTTTAACATTATGCCTCAAAGCCCAAAACTATTTTGATAGTCTAATCAAGTTAAACTAATATTATACATGAAGTATCTAGCATTTACCCTATCTTATTGAGATAAGAAATAATACCTTACTTTGGTAGACCTACCTGTTAACGATCAAAATCTTGATAGATGCAACAACTAGTAGGGCATTAAGTTTTGCTTAATTTTTCTAGAAAGATACTATTATGTTATGTTAAAACACTAAAGATAATAAAAATAATATGAACAATAGTATAACAGAAATATAAAAACATTTACTATTAATCATATTAAACTATGAGATAATATAGCTCTTAGCATGGTAATCTTCGTCACCACGCTTGCTTTCCACCAAGGCATTAATGTTTGAGATCACCACATTCATCTACTTAGCTATTACTCCTAATAACTAATAATGAAGTACATATGAAAATAGGAAATATCATAAGTCAACACAAAGGCCGTTACACAATAATATGTAACTTATGGCTACAAATCAGCATGACGCGTGGGTCATAAAAAACTCATACATGCATCACATACACAATGGGCCATACTATTCGCATAACTCCTGCAAAAACGAGTTATGCATAGAATCCAATTCTATCATGTAGCATGAACACACAATACCCATAACATATGATACGATTACTTAGCATGACGGTTCCGCTAGCCAGTTAGCAAGCGAGGTTTGAAGGGCAATGTCGCGAAAAATTTTTGGGACATGAATCCTATTCACAAAATCTGATTGGCCAAATTTTCCATTGATCTCCATTCCGAATCAATCTAATTGGTCTAATTTTCCATTGATCAATCACATTGATCGACGTGGGAGATTTCCATAAAGAATAGCAACCCAGTCTACTAGCTTTACATGGTTGTACATCGTGATCTACCACGATGGCGATGTCCCGACTAGTAGGGGTAATGTGTAATACTGCCGTAAATAAGCACAGCTAATCATGCGGTGCTATCAATTTATACCTCTGCAAACCCATCTACTACCATCGAAGCTAATTGATCTTATCAATCAGTACCTAAATCAATCCATTAATATGAAATGATCTAAGCTATCATATTGGTTCTGATACCATTGATGAGATACAGATAGGCTACACTAGCATAGATTAAAAGTTTTTATCACATAAATCAGGAAGTCATGCGAGTAAGAAATCATAAATCGTTACCACTAGACGCACAGTACAATAAAAATATAGTCGAAGCAGCTAGTTCAATGTAATGCACATTAATATAGTGCAAGTAATCGATCGTTCTCTAGTCAACTATCTTTTCCTTGTGATCGTCCTGATTAGTGTCATTGTAGCATTTCTATCGAAATCCACACGTCTAGAGATAGAACGCCGTGCGTCAGTGTGATAGCACCAGTGTGTACGATATGGGTTTTGAGAGATGATAAGGTTTCGATGAGAGTGTCTTGAAATACCCTCCTCAGCCCCACGTCTCTCTTAATATATAGTTTCCAATGGGATCCTTATCTAACATGAAAAGATATCGTATCTCACCTAGAGACCTACCATCTGGATTCTTATCCAGTACGAATAGAGATCGTATTCTACTCAGAAAGTATAGTTCGGACCTTCATTGTTTCAACCCATTAAATGTGTGACCTGTAGGTTCATATATATTTGACTGTGGCCCGATAACTCCTTTCCAACCCATAAGTCAGTAGCGATATCTAGCAGGACATATCGACTCTCAGACAAGCATAATGATCATATCAAACGAACCTATATAACGCTCATATACCAATCCCTTTACCTCATAATACTAGATCGAACTCAAGATGAGAAACGTGCTATCCTAGATAACTCGATCCTTCACTTGAAGCTGTAGTGGATTACTCAATTATAATTGATTCCTTAACCATATTCAGCATGGTCATGCAATTTCTTAATCTAACCACATCAATTATCGTACAAATATTTTTCCCGTTATATAGGAGGGGCAAATTTTATTTTGATCGCTCACATTTCTCCGTATATTTTATAGTAAACCCAAAAGCTACGTTTATAACCACTCAATTACGGAGTAATGTTTGATGACTAAGTAAATTATTACACGTGTTAAAAATTATGACGATTTTAGGTTTAAATATCCTACATACACTATAAATGATACTAACTGATTACACTTAAAAATACAATAATTCTCGCAGTGACTCATGGTAAATCAATCTAATACCTTGGTCTCTAACATGTATCTACATTATTGATTTGATATTCTCATATATATAATCTATGAAACATGATCATCAATCAATAAATATGTTGATCTATAAATCATAGTTGTTGCATATAATGATATAAGATTAAAGATAATTTAGAATAACATTAAAATAAGAATAGAGAGTTCTATGAACAAGTGTATTTGTATTGATCCATACAAAAGTTATTTATTTAAAAGACAAAATAGCATATTATTTAAAATATCATAAGCATAGAAGTAATATAGTCATTTTATTATTACCTCTAGAAAATACTACTAACACGTGATAAACTGAAGCACCTTAACATCCAGAGTTGAGCCCGACGATCAATCAAGCAGAAGAGAGACTATCCTAACAAAGTTGGCCTTTATGTGCATCCAGCTGCCTCGTGCGGCTCTCTAGGTCCCTCCTCAAGGCAGAAACTTCTTCCATTTGCTTTTGTCTGCTCCGTTCATCAGTTCAGATATGATGCTCACCATCTGCTCGTCGGGAGCACCCTGCACGATCAGCTTCTTGATCGTCTTCAGCAGCGTGCTCTCCAAATGCTCATAGCCCGTCTCTGCGATTGCATCGACAGCCATCATGTCGTTGTCATAATCGGAAACGGCGGGCAAGTTCAGGTCGATGCACTCCGGCACGTTTCTCCGGCGAGGAGGACAGCCTTCTTGTGGGAAGTTGAGCCTTGCGCTCTTCCCGCGGATACGGCGGGCTTCGCGGTCGTAGGCTCTGGCGGCCGCCTCGGCGTTGCCGTACGTGCCAAGCCACACACGTCGCCCCTGCCGAGGGTCTCTGATCTCCGCCGCCCATTTGCCCGACGGGCGGTGGCGGACGCCTCTGTACCTCTTGCTCTTTGGACCGGCCATGCGAGGCCCGGAGCCCGAAGAAACGGTAACATCTGAAACTGCCAATCGAGGAACAGGAGGAGAACATGTAAGTCGGCGGCGAGTAAGAGATTCTTCTGAAAGAAACCGGATTTGCTCGGCGAGAAAAATACGCTAAGAGTTCATGGTCTTATTGTACCAGCAAGGGAAGGTGCCATCCACTTGGAGACTCCGTCTGCAGCCGGAGCCTCCTCGTCGTCGTCATCCTCGAAAAGCTGGAACTCCGCCTCGAACTCGTCATCAGTCGAGGCAGCAGCCTTCCTCTTGCCGGTGGCCTTCCTCTCCGCCGAGAACGTGTTCGGCCAGAGCACGGCGGCCGTCAGCCGCCGCTGCACCCGACCGGGAATGAGTTCCGCGAGGATCGCACCTCCGCACATGTCTCGATCTTCTTGGTTCCCTGGTTCTTGTTCTTGACCTCTTGTCCGTGATATCTCTGGTGTATGAACGCGGGCCGAGGGCACCGGCAGGTTTGCTCTTGCGTGTGGAATTTGTAAACACACGAGTCGGGTGACACCGTGAGGAAAGCTGCGGATACCGTGGGCTGCTCACCATCCCCGGCTTTGCACTGGGTTCCCAATCTTGTGGGCGCCAAGTCTGTGGGCTCCAAGCTCAATGTTCAACGTTGTGAACTTTCCTGACAGAAAAAAATGTAGATATTTTGAGTTGTTGATGATGGGTACTATCTGAATTGGATTGCATTTGAGCTGATCTAAAGCCCTGATCATTTTGGTTTTTTTTGGCTTTAACTTTTAGATTCAGTTTTTTTCACTATTCACTACACTATCCATTAACTCATTCTGATGAAAATTTCACCATTCTGATGAAATTTCAACCAAAAAGCCAGAAGTCATCGCTAAAACGATCACCACCTAAGTAGATTATGGAGCTGATCGGTTACTGAATTATTTCGGATGCTGTCCTTGAAAAGTAAGTAGTGGTCTTTTTTTTATTGTGACCGATGACTTTTGTCTGTGTTTTTTAAAATAGCAATAGACAGTAAAGATATCTATATGTATAGTATATATGATTTTGGGTTTATGAAGTCGTTTGAAAAATCTGATTTAAAAAACCTCTATATTTATTTTAATTTTAGAAAAAACTAAAAATCAAAAATTAAAAAGAAGATGTCAACATATCAAAGGATTGGATAAGAGGAGGGCTTGTATACCACAGGCTCTTTTCAGCCCACAGCCTGTCGGGGAGTACCCTGGGTTTGCTACTCCCATAGACTTGCATCGAGTCAAGAACTTGGAATCACGAGGTGTAACGCTAGTAGTCCCATACACTCCCGTAAACTCCTCAATTGTCCTCACTTGCAGAAAGGGTTCGGAAATCGGAACCCTTCGGTTTCAGGCCAGTACACATAAACATCATGACGTGGCATTGCAATTTAGGACACTTCTGGTCAGTGGCGAATCCAGGACAAAAGTGGAGGGGGAGCTCTGACAAAGGCAGTCAGGCGGATGCGCCGAGGCGGCGAGGCCGACCGGCGATGCAAGCGCCTCCGAGCTCCGCCCTCCCCCTCCGGCCTCTACGGCTCCTCCTTCGTGCCGACCGCCTCGGCGCCTTCCCCTCTGGGCTCTGGCCTCCCTCCGCCTCCGCGCCGACCTGATCGGGTTCCTCAAATATAAATCAAATGTGTTTATACAGTAGTCATCTCAAACTGGTCGCCAGCGACGATTCCTCAACAGTTTTAACACAAGCATGTTTCATTTACGTTTTTACAAGTAAACAGCTGAGGAGACCCTACGATATAATCTAATTAACAAAGGGTAAAAAAATTACAAGTTTAGGAAAGAATTTACAATCCCTAAAAAAGGACAAAAGATTAAAACGCCATCGACCCAAGCAGGAAAAAATTAGATATTTATGTGTCTCTTTTAACTCCGTAAACATGAAGACGTAAACATGAAGAGTTAAATCTTGCTTAAAGACTATTTTCCAGTGGTGAAGTGAAACCCTTGCTCACCCCATCGCGCCGCCTCCTTCTCCCCTAGGTCGCCTCTCTCCCTTCCTCTCTCTTTTTTTCTCTCTCTTTCTCTCCTCTCTCTCTCCTGGCTCCCTCCAGCGACGGCAAGCCGGTGGCCGGCGGGCGCTGCGCATGGCGCGACCTGGCGTGGTGGCGCAGAGCAGCGGCCTGATGCGGCGGCGTAGTAGGGAAGAGGCGTAGGGCAGCGACGGCACGCAACGGCGTGGCAGCACAGAGCAACGCGCAGGCGCGCAGCGGCGCGCGCGCGGGCGGTGAGGTGCGCGCGCGGTTGTCTTGTTGGCGAGCGCAGCGAATGGCAAGACGAGCGACGCACGACGCGCGAGCAGTGGCGGCATAGGCGCACACATGTCGGCGGCCTAGGCGCTTAGGGTGTGCGCGGGCGCAGCTTGCAGGTGGAGGCCGGCGGAGCGCAGGCTGGCGCGGCCTCGTGCTTCTTCAACCTCCGACTTCGGCTCTTCTTCAACCTCCAGTTCTTCTTGAACCTCTGGGCCGGCCGACTCTTCTTCAACTACGGTGGGAGGAGGGGGTGCTCGAGCACTCACAAGCACCTACGGTGGATTCACCCTGCTTCTGGTACACAAATTGTATAACAAGGAGCGTTTGGAATAATGTTGGTTTATGATTTTTTCACTATAACTGGTTTATTTTTTACTGTAACTGAATTGGCTTATTTGGTATAATTAAATTTAAAAAAATAAAAATAAAAAATATGTTAGCCCATCACGGATAATGCAAAGAAATACGAGAAAAAAAAAGAAAATGCAAAAAAATCTAAAAAATCAGAAAAATACGAAATTACTTAATAGTGAAAAAAACAGAAATCAGAAACAGAAATTGACTTTAAACCAAAATGAGCGGAGCCTTATGACTTACAGTTTCACATAAATATAAAACTATAAACTATATTTTTAATACATGATATTTAGTAACCACCCCACTTAATTAATTTCTTCCTTCTTATCTCACCTTCTCTCTCTCCTTTTACCAATCTCCATCCCCTACTTTTTTGCTCCTCTCAAATATGCAATGTCTTACATAAGGCACTACTACTATCTCTCTTTCTTAATTACTCTCTAACATCATCATTTTACTTATTTGATATGCTATAGACACTGCTTACATCACCTAAGTGTTCGTTTTAGCGATGACTTCTGGCTGAAATTTCATTTTAACTGGCTTTTTACTGTAGTTGATTTGACTTTTTAGATATAATTAAATTTAAAAAATGAAAAAATAGAAAAAAATATGTTAGCCCATCACGGACAATGCAAAGGAACACGGAAAAAAAAAGAAAAATGCAAACAAGCCTAAAAAATCTAAAAAAATTCAAAAAAATCGAATTACTAAATAGTGAAAAAAAACTGAAACTAGAAACTAAAGCTGAAAAAAAAACTAAATGAGCGAGGATACCCTTGTAGCATCCCAAGTCACATACATTTCACATTTGCTCTTGCCAGATGCCTACTTTGTCAAACGTGATGTCTGAACCAATGATTCAACAACTAGAAACGAAAAAATATCGGACCCCTCCAATACCGATTACCGGTTTTAAACTTATCAAATTTCATCAAACAAAATTTAAACTCAAATTTTGAATTTGACTGGTTTTTCGCTAGTTACCATCTGTTTGACTGGTTACGACTTGGAATTATTGTTTATCGATTTAAATTTAAAATTCAACATTTAAATTTAGAATTTTTGGATGATATTTTTTATCGGACCAGGCTGGGCCAGTACAGCCAATAACTAGAGTTTTGAAAATCATATTTCAAATTTTACCAAAGGGTAGCGATACAACTGATATTTCCAATTTTCAGAAAATTCAGCCAAATTTGATGAATTTTTCAAATCAAAATTTGATTTTTTTTTAAGTTCAAATGAAAAGGATGAAAAAAGCAATTTTGAGGTTGAACCCCAAGACTTGTTACTCCAAGGCTAGAGACCTTACCATCGTACTACTCCAAGGCTAAAAACCTTACCACTTGGCTACGTCTGCGTATGTGATTTGAAATTGTTACGGATTTCTTTTATATTTGACAAAAATCATGTGAAAACAAATTTTTTTGGTCATTATGAAATTTTACTCGGGGTCCGATATAACCGATTTTCGGTTGATTTTAGGCCGATTTTTTGAACACTACCGGTAACAGGAGATTTTTTATCCTTCGTATGAACTGAACTCTGAAGACTGCTTTCTCCATCAAGTGCATTGCTTCAGCTCCAAGTGGTGAACTTGCAAGGTCCATGCATCTCTGTGTGTTGACGTGTAAGTGACCATCTATGCTTCATCCTTCCTTTCTTAGCATGTGTAGGAAATGCTGTTGTTTTGGACCAGTTTTGGTCTATGGAGTAACAAATTCTTGCACAGAGCTAATGTCTTTTGGATGTACAGTTGGTCACTTGATACCAAGTTTTCCATGGAATCGAAGGTCGATCAGAGACGTTTCGGTCTGTGGATGGAATTTCAGAACCAAATCCAAAACCTCATCTAGAATCCTTGGCTAGAGTCAAATTTGGAGTTATTTGCGATTTTACATGCATGGCCAAATAGTAGTACTCTAAGGAAACGAAGAGGTGATAGTGGTACTAGTTACTGATCCTTCACTTCCTCTATTATCCTGCAAGTTCTTTGCCAGAATAAAATCTAGTGAGGAGCTTTGAGCCAAAAATTAATTATCACCAAAAGGACTGAAGATTCTATTTGTTGTGGCATGCTCCACAGCACTGGGTAGTTTATCCATAGGAGACATGGGAAAAGGAGAGTTGGAAATCACCAACTATGTAAGAGAGAGCTAGTGGGGAAAATAAGTGAGTATGCCCCTCCCTCGTACCCCCTAAAGCTTTATATATATGAATATGGTAGGATGCTAATTGTATATTCTATCCCTCAATAATTACAGAGGGCAAGGGTATCTTGGTATATTCCTTTATACATATAGCACTATGCTATTGGGCTTACTCTAAACCCAATAGGCACTCCTGACAGCCCAAGCGGCTAGGTGCCCCCTACAACAGTACTCCCTCGGCAGCAAGCTTCGAGGTCCCAATGGGCGAGCTGGCGAAGTTAAATATCCCAGCCCCTTGGGGTTCTAGATACATGAGGTTGTCTGGGACAGTCCTTGCCTTCCCTTAGCAGAGACGCAATCCGCCTTACAAAGGCCAGGCGGTGATGCCCTGCGGCAAAGCCGGAGCCATCTTGTTGAAGCCACGCCTCATAAGCATGCAACGCATAGGGGTGGGGCCGTCGAAGTACAGCTGCCCTACCGTGGTGATGCCTATGAGGTGGGCGGCACACAGAGATGGAGACGTCGAGGTAGATCCGCCCTATAGAGCCGGTGCCTTCAAGACAAGTGGTGTAGTCCTGCGGCGAAGCTGGAGCCGTCTTGTTGAGGCTGCGCCTTGGAAGAAGGTGGTGCACCAGGGTGGAGCCATTGAGATAGAGCTGCCTTGTCGAGGCGATGCCTATGAGGTAGACGGTGGGGTCTCGCGGTGAAGCCAGAGCCATCTTGCTAAAAGCAGGCGACACACAGAGACAGAGCCATTGAGGTAGAGCCGCCCTACCAATGTGATGCCTACGAGGCAGGCGGCGGAGTCTACGGTGAAGCCGAAGCTGTCCTGTTGGAAGCAGGCGATGCACAGAGGCGAAGCTGTCAAGGTAGAGCCGCTCTGCCGAGGCTATGCCTTTGAGGCAGGTAATGAATTTCTGCTACAAAGCTAGAGCCATCTTATCAGAGCCATGCCTCAGAAGGAGGCGACACATGGAGGCGGAGCCATCGAGGTAGAGCCGCACAACTGAGGCGATGCCTACGAGGTAGGCGACAGAGTCCCGCGACGAAGTAGTATCCATCCTGTCAATGCCGCACCTCAAAAGCAAGCGACACACAGAGGTGAGGCAGAGCCGTCGAGGTAGAGCGGCCCTACTGAGGCAATGCCTACGAGCTAGGCAACGGTGGCCCGTTGTGAAGTCAGAGCTATTCTGTCGAGGTCGTGTCTCTGTGCCCTTACTAACAACCGGATGTCATGCAACACTCACCTTATCGCTGCTTTTTCAAATTGCCTAGTACCATTCCCCTTTTAGCCACACTTGGTGTGCCTGCTTTAGGCAAGAGCATCCTATAGTGGTGCGAAGGGATAGATGGCGCCACACGTGAAACAAGGTGGGTTTTAGCAATGCTATCGTGAAGGGGTAGGGGAGGCTGGACCACCATTCTCCCTACCTTGAAAAATAGCACCCATGGTGGGTTAGCGGCATGGCCCAAGAGGGGCGTTAACGCATGTAGAGGCAAGAAGGCTGGATCGCCGTTCCCCTATCTTCAAAAAGAGCACGCACAGAGGGCAAGCACCGTACAGAGGGCAAGCATCATGGTCTGATGAGGGCATTAACGCACATGAATGCATGGAGGCTAAACCACCATTCCCCTACCTTCAATAAGAGCACCCATAGAGAGCAAACAATGCTGCTCGAGGTGGACACTAACACACGCGAAGATAGGGAGACAAGACCGCTATTCTCCTACATTAAAAAAGTGCCCACAGAGAGCAAGCGGCACAACCCGAGGAGTGAGTGGGGTCATTGCCGGGGACATTGCTGAAGGACTCCCTAGTGGAAGGCGCTTAGAAGCGTGATGTGCGCAGTTCACTGAGGCAATCCCTCCGGTGGTGGATTAGGCTGTGTGAAGGCAATACCCTTGGCGCACGCTTGTCTGTCGAAGCCGTCGCCAGTGTAGCGGGTAGAGTCCTTATCGGGGCCGCCACCGAAGTGGCGGACTCCCTTGTGGATATGCACGACAGTGGAATTCTTTGTACTCCGCGGAATAGGGCAGGGCTCAGGGCCACCGTATAGGTTTTTTTTAATTCCCACAAGAGTTATTTATACCCTGTTGAGTACGCCGGGGCTCGTGGCCACCGTGTGTTTTGTGTAGGCTCTTGCAAGAGTTGTTTATACTCCATCGAATACGCCGGGGCTCGTGGTCATCACATGGTTTGTTTATACTCCTGTAAAAGTTGTTTATACTCCGTCGAGTACGCTAAGGATCATGGCAACCGCATGGTTTGTTTTGACTCTGCAAAAGTTGTCTATACTCCATCAAGTACTACTTGACTGCCGTATGGTTTGTTTACTTCCACAAGAGTTGTTTATACTCCATCGAGTACGTTGGAGCTTATGGCCACTGCACAATTTATTTTGACTCCTATAAAAATTGTTTATACTTTATCAAGTACGTCGGAGCTCGTAGCCATCATGCGGTTTGTTTTGACTCTCTAGAAATTCTTTATACTCTGTCGCACGGTTTGAGTAGAAAACAAACTAAAACAATGGCATAAAAAATACAAATACCAATAAAAGTGTGAGACTTGTGCTAGCAAAAGGGAGTGAGACTTGCTACAGAAGGAAACATGGATATGATTTAGCCAGCACATGGCAGCATTAAATGTTCTCAGAATGCAGCACTTCGACATCATTAAGGCTGCGCTCAATCTAGCTTTTTTTAGACGCGGTTGCGATCAGTTTTTGCTTCAAAAACACTGTAGTGCACTGTAGCAATTTGTCACGTAGTGTTTTTTTTTTTTTTCGAATTTTTGAGTTTTGTTTTTTTCCCCGTATTCCTTTGCATTGTCTGCTCTAGATTAGCGAGCCGCTTTTATTTTTACATTTAATTATGCCCAATAAGCCAACTTAGCCACAATAAAAAATCAGCCAGCTACAGTAAAATTTCAGTAAAAGCCAAAATCCATCGCTATTCCGAATGTCCCCTAAATGTTGTGACCCACAGTTGTATTGTGGTACAATTTTTTCCCCAGGCATGCGAGAAAGGTGTTGGCACTTAACGCCACGCACTAGACCTGTTCAGATGGGCCGTATCTATGCAGACCGACCCGTGGTATAGTACTATAGGCACCACCCAAGCACAGCATGGTACGGCACGACGGATTGGGTCGTGCCTGGGTCGAGAGGTCGGCACGACACGACCCATTTAGCTTGTGGGCTCGTGCCCGGCACGATACGACACGACCCGGTTACATTTTTTAATATTTTTTTGTTATTTTTTTTTACAATTTTTTCTTATTTTTCTATAATTTTCTGTATTTTTTAATTTTTTCGAGCTAAATGGGCCAACCGTGCCGACACAGCCCGTTTATCTCTAATCGTGCCTAGGCTGGCACGGCACGACCACGGGTTGTGCCTGGGCCCGACCCTCAGCACGTGAGCCGGCACGGCACGACTCATCTATTAATAATGCCTAAACGGGTTATGCCTAAATGGGCCGTGAAGACCTTGGATCCGTGCCGTACCGACCTAGGCACAGTACATTGGACAGCTCTACCACGCACTCATGCAAGAAATGCTAAGCAGAAGAACTGCTTCCTACAGACGAAGCGGACCGTGCGGAGGCGGACATGGAGGTGTGCAGGGGAAGGCGCCGAGATGGAGGCCGAGTCACGGAGAGCAATGCCAACGGACCGGAGGTCGGCGCGGATGCTGGCACGGAGGCTGCTTCGCCGGCTCGGAGGCCGACGTGGAGTAGGCTTCGTCGGTTGGCGTGGCGCATGGAGCAGAGGCTAGTGCGGCCGTGGCGGAGGCCGGCGTGCAACTAGCCGCATGGAGGCCGACGGCGAGCGGGGAGCCACGTAGCGCGGAGATGGAGATAGGCGCGAGGTTGGGCGTCAGTGCCGCGGAGGTGGCTCCACGGCGTGGGCCGGCGCGAAGGCGGAGGCCGTTGCGGAGTCCGACGCTAACGAGGCGGAGGTCGGCGCGGCGTCTGGAAGCGGAGGCCGACGCGGAGGGGGCTTCGCTGGCTCGGATGAGACTACACTAGCATGGAGGCCGACACGGAGAAGGCAGAGGTTGGCAGGCGACACGGCCGGGCGTAGGCGGGCCGAAACCGAGTGGAGGCCGGCGCGTCATGGCGGAGGCAGGCCCAAATCCAAGCAGAGGCGGCGCCGGGCCGTGAGCGGAGGCTGATGCATCGCGGCGGAGGCGGTGTCGGAGCCGGGTGGAGGCCAGCGGCTAGCGTGGTCGAGGTCGGCGCGTCACGGCAGAGGCAACGCCAGGAAAATATGCCAAAGCTCAACTCAATTACTCGACAAAGTTAGAGTAGTTACCAAGGATCAAAAAACCGGTACTAGAGCAAATCCCAGCCGTCGGGCGGTACCGGTAACCGGCCGGTTACCGCCGGTAACCGAAAATCCCGAATAAAAACCGGATAAATCTTAGCAAATGAATTTTGTGGTCGGGGCGGGAGGAGACCGGTAACCGGACCGGTAACCAGAAAAACCGGTGAAAAAACCGATGGAATTAATTCAACTTACCATGTGGTGATTCCTTAGGAGAGAAGTAATATAGCATTGCATCATAGCATCAAGCATCATCTCTTTGCATCAAGGTGTGTACCAAGAATGCTTGTAAATCAAAGAGTACTATAGAAAGTAAAGATGATTAACGATGCTTTATATGATAGGGGTGTTCTTGAGTGCATGATAGGTGTTTTTGTTATGGAAACTAGTATGTTTATGATTGCTCTCAGATTTTCTTTATCGTCACTGAGCTATTGTTATAGATCTTTGCATAGTACCATGCTCTTATCAGTTTTGTTATGTGTTCTTTTAGCAAGAAGGTGCTGCGTAGCTATCTGACAATAACTAGTATGCATATGTTGCTCTCAGCTATTTTGCATTATCGAGCATATGTGCATTTCCTTGTCATGGTTCTTTGTCAAATGGATGCAGTAGGAAGAATGGAAGATAACTAGCATGACATAGTTTCTCATGCAACACAAAAAAAACATTGCTTTCTGATGCCCATAGGCCCAACATATCCCTAAACTGATTATTAAGCATCCAATATAGCTATAATGTTCTCTGGAACCCATCCAAACATCTACAAATTCAATTTTTTAAAATTTACATCTCGACCGGTATTTTCCCTCCCGGTCGGCGCCGGTAAAACCAGCCGGTAACCGGTCGGTTACCGCCGGTATTTTGAACCTTGGTAGTTACCTGTGATGTAGCTATGTTGTGCTGTTGGCTTAGGCATGCAGCATCTCGCGTGAACATGCACGGCCGGTGGCTGGTGATGCACATGCTTTGCAAGGATATGACCTGGACGCAGGGTATACAGGTGGTGGCCATCTCTAGCATTCTTTCTTGCGCGGTTTCTATGGACAGCGTTAACTATTGTCAGATAAGTTAACTATTGTCAGATAAGAAAAAGAAGAGGCGAAGACCATCAACTATGTGTGATAGCGAGTGAGAAAAATAAGTGAGTATGCTCCTCTCTCATACCCCTAGGGCTTTATATATGTGGATGGTGTACATTAAGAATTGCTCATCCTGCTTCTTAATATTTACAAAGAATAAAAATATATTGGTATATTTTTTATACATATAATATTATGATATTAGGTTTACTTTAAGGCTAGTACAAGAGTCTGGATGCCCCCCAACACTATTCTTTTCCGTAGGATGCGCAGGGAAAATTCTCCGGATAGTGGAACAGGTGCAAGTGGCCATCCTAATTATTTGAAGAGCTGAAACCGGCACAACTTTTTATCATGAACTATATATGGCAGATCCAATCTTTTATGAAGAATCATGGACCACAAAATTGGGCCATCATGCCGGGCAAATTATGTGCATACTAGAATAGGTGCAACTAGTTGTTTTCTGAAGGAAAGATTTGGTAGCACATATTTGTTCTGAATTATGATGGCATGACACTCAAACTTGCAGGTAAACAATGCAAAGTCTGAAGACCTTAGCAGGTTCTCCTCATGAGGCATTTGCCTTTGCTTGTGCTTCCACCTCTGAAGTTGTCTATCTTTGCTTGAGATTCCTGCAACCTAACTTAATTTGGATTGTAGTTCAGCGAAGTCGCTATCATATCCACATCGAGGCAAGAATTATAAGAGCAAGATGCGCAAATTGCAGCCTAAAATATCATTCAGAAGCTCATGAAACCACCGGTGTCCGTTAGGCGCCCACCGGATAGCAAGGCAATTTTTGTATCCATCACAAGATTATTCCTGGAAAGCATCGTGGCTAAAGAAGAGAGAATTATTTGCAAGCTGCAACATGAGACGTGAGATCAAATGAAATGCCAAGGAAGTATTGCCAGCAGGTAGGAAGGCTATACATGTGTTTTCTGAACTTCTTCAGGAGTGCTAATTGGCACCAGCCATTGTCCACTGAGATGACAAAAAAAATTGGCTATATTTATGAACGGATCGATATCATTTAAACCGCGAGGTGTTCTATAAACATATTTACTGCCCAATGAAGCAAATTCGTAATTGTACAATCAAATATTTACCACTTGACTGAATTAAGCAAATATCATTTTCTTACATAATCCAACTCAACATGACAGGATGGGTTGGTGACACATACAAACAGGAGGACCAGGTTCACAAACTAATTTAACATTAACAATCACAACAACAATAGACGACATTGCCGACATGATCAATTCATAGGACTATCGACAAATAGTACAAATAGGAAATTATCACAGAGTACAATATAATCAGAAGGCCGGCAGTACAGATGCAGAATCTAGCGAACAAACTCAAACAGTACAATATAGTTTGATCAGCAAGCAAGACATCTCAAAGTAGCCCTCGGTTGCATCCTCCGTTTTAACATCGATCAGCAACGTTTCCTGAACTAAGAAACAATATCTGAACAAGGAATTGTGAATGAACAAAAGCCCAAATGGTGAATTCAGATGCTTACAAACTGGGTGCATATAACTTCGTCACATGGATTATGGATAGAGTACGTCAGAAAGCAGCGCCAACGACGGGGAACTCATCGAAGCTCCAGAGGCTGACGCTGTTCAAGTCGTTCTTCACGCTGTTCACATCCTGGCCGGCCTCGCTGGCGACGAGGCTGTCGATGGATTCGTATCCGTCCGAGTAGGGGAGCTGGAACAGCATGAATGGATCGAACTCCAGCTCGTCAGCGAACCCCAGCGCGGCACTGGCAGCGCTCCCCTCCGACGAGTCGTCGGCCCTCAGCTTCTTTGGAGGGTTCCCGGATTCCGAGTCGGCGCTGTCGGAGAAGGGGTTCTCCATGACCGGCGGCAGAGCAGCGGCGGCAGCTGTCAGGTCGAGGAAGCTGTCCATGTCGAAGAAAGATTCAGGCTTGACGACCAGCTCTTCCTGCTTCTGTGTACGTAAAGCGGGCTGCGCCGCAGCAGAGTACGCCGTCTGCGCTGGGCATTGCGGTTTCGGCGCTGCTCTTGGGTTGGCGCGGAGTGAACGCGCTGCGGCGGCGGTAGGGAAGTTAACCTTGGCCTTGCTGCCGCGGAGGCGGCGGGCCTCGACATCGTAGGCCCGGGCAGCCTCCTCGGGCGTGTTGAACGTGCCGAGCCAAACGCGGGTGCCCTTGTGCGGGTCGCGGATCTCCGCCGCCCACTTGCCCCACGGGCGCTGCCGGATGCCGCGGAAGTTCCGGCGGCCGCGTTTCTTCTTGCTCGCCGCCCGCGCCGCGCGCCAGTCGTCGTAGGCTACACAGGAAATCATCAATCTTTCCCTTGAGATGAAACCAGAAGTTCACGTGTACGTGACGATCGTACCCAAGAAATTAACGCGCGTGAACATTGTACGAGTGCATCCTCGATCAAATGATGTGAATTACCTGGAGAGAACGCGGATTTGGACGCGAACACGAAGTTGTCCTCCTCCTCGTCCTCTGCCTCGTCGAAGTCGCTGTCGAACTCCTCGAAGGCGACCTCGAAGTCGTCCGCCTCGGCGACGCCCCTGTGGTGCCTCTTGTTGTTCTTGCCGCCTTTCTTGGAGCTCGCCGGCCAGACGTGGCCCGCGGTCACCCGCTTCGACGCCGCGCGCGCCGGCGACGGGATCAGTTCGGCGAGGATGGCACCGCCGCACATTGTTCGCTGTTTGTGTCTCGCACTTTCCTTCGACCTTTTCTTTACGTGTTGCTCAGTGTGCTGCGAATTGAGCAGAGCAAATGCTTGTTCTTGGTCACCGAGGGAGGGAAATATATTTATAACCAAGCTAGGATCGTGTCAGTGGATGACATGGAACCGGTACATTGGATGACGACGATTGACATGCCACGTGGCAGAACACAACTCAGCTTTCAGGATGACATGGCGCATCTACGTGGCAACTAGTAAGACACATGGCATGCCATGTCGTCCTGGATCCTAAGTTTGCCGTGCAATTGGAATGAACATGATGCTGTACTCTCTGGTGCTTCTATGTGCTGGACCATATACCATTTTTGTAACGAAGATGGACGATATTAAAAGAAAAAAAATCAAAACTCCAATAGAAACACACAACTCCATAATTTCTCACCAGTAGTGGTCTAAATTGCCCAAGTTTGATCTGACCAGTGAGTTGCCATAAGGGGGAAACTTCAGTTAATGCCTTTGTGCAAAACTGAAAATTCAGAAAAGGCCACTGCATGATAGATAATCTGCTGTATAACATTGCAAAACGACTGTCAATCAAAAGGATTTTAGTGTGACGGATGCTCAATTACAATTAGGCGAAACATGAATAGCTAAACTGTTCCTAATTTATTAATGGGGAATTAGTCTATATTAGCAGGGCACTTCAAACTTACGAAGAACTCAGGCTCTAGTAACAAAAGCAGTATCTTTACTATTTAAAAGAGAGAGTTAATAGTGATAATTTATTCATCTCTTTTAACCGCTTATATATTATAAAATATCTAGAACTAAAATAGAAAAAATCTACCAAAAACAAATTTCGTCACGCGCATGGCAAAGCCGAGGGCACGGATGGAGAGCCAATCATACGGGATGAATAAGTTGATTATGATAATATCAACTTAATATTATAAGATAATATGGTTTTTTTATGCGTAGCAAACTAGTGTGCCAAGGAAAATGAGTTATTCGTTTGGTAACGTAGTGCCACTTGCGCTGCAACTATCTGCCTGGGTAAGTGTGAAGTGTCCCTTCAACGGCTGGTGCAGCCGCAAAGCTCCTCCAGTCCTCTCGCCTTTTAGGCCTGACGTGTGGCAAACACATCCAGGGCAACTTGTGGCAGCCAGAATAAGAGGGTGATTGTTTTAGCAATGGATTCTGATTTTTAATGAAATTTTCACAGAATGATTTAGCTTTTAGGCATGATTAAATTTTAAAAATGTAAAAATAGAAAAATATGTTAGCCATTACGGACAATGTAAAGGAACATGGGAAAAAGAAAATGCAAAAAGCTCAAAATCTAAAAATTCAGAAAAGATAAATTTTTAGTAAAAAAAAGCTGAAAAGTAAAGGCCCGCTTCGTTCACTTTTTTAAGTTTCAAAAGCTTCATTTTTTTTACTATTCAATTTTTTTAGATTTTTTAGTCTTTTTTACATTTTTCTTTTTTTCCCGTATTCCTTTGCATTGTCCATGATGGAATAACAATTTTTTTTTCTATTTTTACATTTTTTAAATTTAATTATACCCAAAAAGCCAAATCAGCTAAAGTGAAATTTCAGCCAAAAGCCATCGCTAAAACGATCACCCCCTAAGTTGGCCGCGCTCAACTCAGTCTTGGCGGTGTCGTTCGGCTTTTTTTTACTTTTTATCTTTTTTAATTATTTTATTTTATTTTAGTTTTTTCTTTTTTATTACTTGTGATAGGCTAACATTTTTTTATTTTTAAATTTAATCATGTTAAATAAGTCAACTCAAGTATAATAAAAAATAAATCCGCTATAGCAAAAAAAGTTATAAATCAACGCTATTCTGAACACCCATACATCCACTTGGCTAGCATTGCCCCAATAAACCCCACTTCAAACAGTTTTTTTTTTTTTTTACTTTTGACTTACTTAAGTCAGAAGTCACTTAAAACATATTGACCTCTAATTTTATCTTTTTTTTCCTATTTTTCATTTGCAATGTCTGTGATGATATAATTGTTTTATTAATATTTCTCATTTTTTGTATTTTTTTCTCAAAAAAGCTAGTAGCCACTATAATGTAAGTTCAACCAAAAGTCACGGACTCACGGTCGAAGCTTAAGCTAAAAGCTAGTTGGAGCGCTACCTAAGCTTTAAAAAGACAGCTAATTGTATTGCAGAACTTTGAAAGAACAACTAATTGGATTTAGTTAGTCGTGCCATGATTGATCGATTCTCCAGTGTATTAGCAACAATAATGAACTGAAAATATATATTCCAACCTTATAGGCTAATGATATTATTTTACCACATTTATCAAGCAAATTTCTGGCTTGTAAGTTTGTATACTTGTGGTTCCTAGGGAGCAGCTTTTGTCCAGTACGTTTGGTGTAGATTCACAGTGGTCGTTTCAGAACATGCATGTAGGTTTTTTTATTAAAAATATTGAGCATGCATGTAGTTTGTGGTCGTTTGTCATGGCGTCTTCTCACCTGTGGCGGATGGTTTTGGCTATCGATAAGCTGATAAACAACTTTAAAAAATCATCTTACTACACTGCTATTTTTTTATTTATTCATAAGAAGTCATAACCCATATGGCTGTAAAAAACAAGCCATTTCTTTGATCATAGTTCAAAGCAGACAAAAAAAGGCAGTGTGTGTGTCAAGGGACGGATAAGATTAACACGGCCGACTTTTACTTGTTAGGCACCCATCACATCTTCTCGGCGAGAAAGCATCCCGTCTCCACGGTGAAGTGATAAAACCAACTTGCTATTTTTTTCCCCTTCGTTTTGTTTGTGGCTGCCCAACTTGTAGTCCAACTTGCGCTCGGAAAAGAACTTGCACAGTTGCAGGTTGTACTTATCTTCAACAATCTCATCAAGAATCGGCAGTACAACTCTCAAATAAAAAAACGTGCAAGCCTAGTAACACAGGACGAGCTGGGCTTGCGGCCAACACGCCCCACTTTCCGCTCTCTCGGCGAAGGGGAAAAAAGAGCCAAATTTACCGTATGAATTATGATTTCCATTTGATCGTATTTCTGAAATATGAGCTTGTCAGTCGTCAGTCTTTCCGGGCAGATGGTTTCTTATTTTTCTGTTGAAAGAAATTAACCAGCTTTAAAATGGTGTGATGCAATAAGGCAGGGTATTTACCGATTTACTGTGTGTTGTTGAAGAAGAATGGTGATAAACAACAGGAGCAAGTGCACAAAACCGCCGTGTAAAAACTTATGTAAGGAGTTTTTATGACAATCAACAAGGAAGTTTAGTACAGCCAAACAACTCGAGTCAAGAAGCCTACAGAGTGATTCGAGTTGTCAGGAAATTGAGCAGCCAGAAAGCTGAAGACTAACGAAAGACGACTTCCAACAGAGCAGACTGTTAACAAAACTTGGCAGCAATCCGTCAGACGGCTTCTGCCAAATTACTGAGATCATGGCTTCCATGCGCAGAGATGTAAACGGCGATTTCTTGACGTATAAAGAACGGGCATGTTAGGACAGGTGATGTAGATCTTCGGAGACGAAGTTGGCTTACTAGTCATCAGCGAGAAACAGGGAAACGCTCAATTTATACGTTTGCGTCCAGAAATTAGTTAGCTGCATCTGGACTGAAGATGCAAACAATACAGACAGACATGCAGATTTCATTTCATATCAACTACACAGAATGACAGAATCACAAACAAACTAGCAGGTCTGCTTTATGGCAGCGAGAACATTTTAGTACAGTGAAGTGGAACACGAGGAAACCCAAAACTACTCCGTTTTTACATGAACAAGCGGAAGGAACCCTAGCTAATAGCACACGCTGCCCCGACGAGACAGTCGTCGTCAAAGCTCCAGAGCCCCAGGCTCTCGTCGACGGCGCCGTTGATCTGCACGGCATCGCCGGCGAAGAGGCTGTCCAGCGTCTCGTACGCGCCGCCGTTGAAGAAACTGAGTTGGTCGCCGAACACGAAAGGGTCGTCGAACAGTAGGTCAACAGAATCCCCGGACGCCGCGGGGAGTACCTCGTTGGTTTCCTGGGATTCGATCCGGAGCCGTTTCTCGGCGCTGCCGAGATCGACGGATCGATCGGATTCCACTTCAAGATGAACAGGCTGCGCCATGACCTCGTCGGATGCGGACATGCCCTGCCACGAGAAGTCCGGCAGGGCGCTGCTTGTCTCGGAGCTTTCGCTGGCTTCGGCTTCGTTCTTGACGGATGGCGTGTCGTCCTCGTCGTCGACGAGGTCAACAACGTACGGCGTCGCCTTGGTGGCGGCGGCGCGGCGCTTGCGGGCGCATGCCGTGGCGGTGGATGAGGAGGGGAAGTTGAGCTTAGCGTCGGCGCCGCGGAGGTCGCTGTTGTTTTTTTGGTGCCGCAAGAACGCACACATTTTCTGGGAGTCTATTGCAGTATTTATTCTTTACATATTGATAGTTTCCAAACTGCCGTGCCATCCCACGACTAGGAATCATATCAAACTAACACGGAAACAAAATAGGGAAATTGATCACCTTTGCATAGACGAGTATGCATCAGGTTTACAAGGAAGTATTTCTCTTACTTGCCAAAAACTGGTTATTGAGCTAAAGGAAAGAGAATAAACTACTAATAGGAAATGAATTAAGAACCTGAACGTGCCAGGATTATCTAACATTCTCCCCCTAAGACTTGCACGATTCAGTTGAGTTTGACAACGCCGATCTTCATGCGTAGTTCCTGGAACTTGACGCGTCCGAGCGACTTTGTCAGGACATCCGCAAGCTGTTCTTGAGTGCTTGTGTAGTCCAATTTGATTCTCCCGTTATCCACACATTCACGAATATAATGAAATTTCGTATCAATGTGTTTACTCCTATCATGGAGAACGGGGTTCTTACTCAGTGCTATGGCGGACATATTGTCCATCTTCAGATTCGGCGGTGTGGAATCAACTACCACATCTTTCAAGAAGCGTCGAGCCATACCCCACGGCATCTTTGCGGCGCGCAGTGATATATTCTGCTTCACAGGATGAGAGTGCCACCACCCGTTGCTTCTGAGACTGCCATGAGATTGGCATGTCGTTGAGGAAATAAATGATACCGGTGGTACTCTTCCTGTCATCGATGTCTCCCCCAAAGTCACTGTCGCTATAACCCACAAGACAGAGTCCCTTGTCCTCACGCTTGGTGTAAACAATTCCATACTCAATGGTGCCAGAGATGTACCGCAGAAGATGCTTCACGGCTGTCAGATGATCTTGCTTGGGGCTCTCCATGAACCTGCTCACAAATCCAACAGCGAACGAGATATCGGGTCGAGTATGCACCAGATACCTTAAGCTTCCAACTAAACTGCGGTACATGGTTGCATCAACCTCTGCTGCTGCACTTTCTTTCTTCAGTTTCAACCTTGCCTCCATGGGCGTCTGGCAGGAATTGCATTCTTCCAGCCTTGCCTTCTCCAGCAGTTTGCGTGCATATGCTGCTTGACTAAGTGTCACGCCCTCCTTGCTCTGCTTGACTTCGATTCCCAGGTAATAGGACAAAAGGCCCAAATCACTCATGCGGAACAGGCGCAACATTTCCCCCTTGAATGCTTCAACCTCCTTTGTGCATGAGCCGGTGATGATGAGGTCGTCAACATAGACGCCTACCACCACACGCGATGCTCCTAAACCTCGGGTGTAAAGACCATGCTCACTGATGCACCTGGTGAAGCCGAGCTGGCGCAGACTGTTGTCGAGTTTCATGTTCCACGCGCGTGGCGCTTGCCGGAGCCCATACAAAGCCTTCTTCAGCCGCAACACCTTTCCTTCATGCCCAGCTGCGACAAAAACCCGGCGGTTGTCGAACATATACTTCCTCGCCAAGCTCGCCATTCAGAAAAGCAGACTTCACATCCATATGGTGCACAAGCCAATTCTCATGTGCTGCCACGGCGAGCAGCATGCGTATAGACTCCATTCTTGCCACGGGCGCGAACACCTCGTCGAAGTCTATCCCAGGCTGCTGGATGTAACCCTTTGCGACCAGGCGAGCTTTATGCTTGACGATGGCACCGCCTTGGTCGCGCTTCAGCTTAAAAACCCATTTCAAGCCTATCGGGCGATGGCCTGGTGGGAGGTCGGCGAGGAACCAGGTGCCGTTCTGCTCGATTGAAACCATTTCCTCCAGCATTGCCTTGCGCCAGCACTCCTCTCCACGCGCCTCCTCAAAGGTGTTTGGCTCTTCACCAACAGAAAGTAGCAAGTCTTCCTCCGTATCGCGCTCGGCCAATCCGGGTGGAGTAGCTGGTCCAAGCACATTCTCCATTGTCCTGAATCGGAGCGGCACGTCGTCGTCGTGATCGTCGTCGAGGTCCAAGTCCCCACTCGGCGGAGAGACGAACTCGATCTCCCCAGCGGGAATCAAGGTTGACCGAGGCGTGTGAGGTTCTGACGGCGTGGTCGATGCAGCTCCAGGCGTTGCAGGTGTTGTCGTCGCCTCGCTCCCGGGCGTATTGTCATAACCCACGTCCTGTACTGCCGTGTCTTGGCGTCTGATGGTCGCTCATCCGCCGACATGAAATGGTTCTGAATTCGTCGCGCCAGGGTCTTCGCCGTGCTTGCTCCAATCCCAAGCTCTTGTTTCGTCGAACACCGCATCACGCGAAACCACCACGCGCTCGGTGCTTGGATTGTAGAAGCGATACGCTTTGGAACCCGGCTCGTACCCGATGAATACCATCGGCGTACTCCGGTCTTCGAGTTTGCGCTGATGACCCCCAGCGCGCTTCACGTGTGCGACGCAGCCAAATGTCCGAAGATAATGGACTGGCGGCTTGCGCCCGAACCAAGCTTCGAACGGCGTCATACCTTTGACACTTCTTGTCGGCGCTCTGTTCAAGATGAAGACGGCCGTTGTGACAGCCTCCCCCCAAAACCAGCCGGGCATCTTCATCGCCTTCAGTATGCTCCTTGCCATACCGAGCACTGTTTGATTGCGTCGCTCCACCACGCCATTTTGCTGGGGCGTGTACGGTGCGGTGAGATGGCGTTGGATCCCCTGTTCAGCGCAGTATTCGCTGAAGGTGTGGGCAGTGAATTCTCCGCCGCGGTCGGTGCGGAGTGTCTCCAACTTCCTCCCGGCTTCCACCTCCAGACGCGCTTGGAGCCGCACAATTGCCGCTGAAGCTTCATCCTTCGAAGACAGTAATACGAGCCACATGTATCGACTCTTGTCGTCGACCATAAGCAAAAACAGTTGCTTGCCTCCGGGGGTCTTCGGGGTAATAGGCCCACATAGATCGGCGTGGACCAGCTCCAGAAGATTCGAAGCTCGAAATGTACTTGCCGCTGGGAAGGATCGCTTCCTTTGTTTCCCAGCGAGGCAACTCTCGCAGATCTGATCGACATGGTCAATCTGCGGGAGCCCGCGTACCCACTGCTCCTTGGCGAGTTGCTTCAGCCCTTGGAAGCCAAGATGGCCATACCTTGCGTGCCATCGCCAGGCTTCTTCGGTGCTTTGCGCAGCAAGGCATACTGGCTTCCCGATATTGAGCTCGAGCACGTAGAGTCGGTTCGGTGATCTTTGGACCTTCGCCAGTAGTCTCCTTCGTTGATCCCAGATCTTGAGGACCCCGCCTTCGATCTGGGTTTTGAAGCCAGCCTCGTCTAATTGCCCGAGACTGACGATGTTGGCGGTGAGCTTGGGGATGTGGTAGACTCCTCCCAGCTCCTGGTGCTCGCCGGTCTTGCAGGTGACGAGGACCGTTCCGCGCCCCTCTATTCCGACAACGGAGCCATCTCCGAAACGGACAGAGCCGCGGACTCCGGTGTCGAGCTCGGCGAAGGCGGCCTTCACTCCCGTCATGTGATTGGTTGCGCCAGTGTCGAGGATCCATCTGGTGTAGTCTCCGTCCCCTTTCCCGCCGAGCTGAACAAAAAGCTTATCCTCCTGAAGGTGGATTGTGGAGGAGTCCGCCGGGGAATCCGTCGCAAGTGGTGAGGACGAAGTGGGGAAAGTGCCTTCGACTGTTGCTGACGCCACCAGCAAAGAAGTCTCGGTGTCCTCTTCCACGTGGGCCATATGGGCCGCGTTGTCCCTCTTCTTTTTACGGCATTCGCGGGCCCAGTGCCCCTTTTTACCGCAGTATCGGCACTGATCATTGGCGACCAGGTTCGCGCCATTGGCGACCAGGTTCGCGCCATTGCCGGAGTTCCCTGAAGATTTGGGCGGTCTGGGGCCGCCGTGCGCTCCAGCTTCCTTGCTCCGCCCGGAGCCATGCCCTTGCCTCTGGCTTGACGACGACCCTCTCGGATGTCTTGAAGACCCCTCGCCGGAGAAGTTCATCTTCGCCGCCACACGTGCGACGAGCTCATCCTCAGTGAGATTCAACTTAGCGATGGAGTCGGATCCACCGCCAAGACCATGCCTCTCCTCCGCCGATTTTAGCCGTCCGATGAGCTCCTCAATGGAGACCTCGTTCAGATCGAGAAGAGTCTCAATTGCCATGGCAATCTGCGCGTACCTCAGAGGAAGTGCTTGGAGGAATTTGCGGACAATCTCCTCCTCCGTGCAACCGCCGTTTGAGGACCGCGAGTTGGTGTGCAATCCGATTGATACGGACACCGAACTGCGTCGACCGTCTCGCCGTCGCGAATTTGAGGCCGTCGAACTCCGCCGGAGAGTGTTCGCCGCCTTGCGCACACGTTCCACGCCAACGTGCAGTGTCGATTGCATCCCGTGCAGCCTTGGCGCTTGCCTTACTTGCGATGGCGCCCATCATCTCTGTCGGGACCGCCTTGGCGATTACTTCAAGCGCCATTCGATCCTCGACAAAGTCAGTGGTGCCGGTGCTCACAGCAACCCACAGACCGCGCGCTTGCAGCATCACCCGCATAAGCGCCGCCCAGTCGAAGTAATTCGTCTTGGTGAGCGTCGGAAATGCTCCACTGGTGCTGACTTCCTTGGTGACCCGGTGAATAACCAGGCCACGCTCCGCTCCGCTGCCGCCTCCACTGCTCCCCGGTGTTGGCGCCGTCTCCCCGTGAGACCGCCTTGGTGGTGAAGCAGACCGATGGCGCGGCATGACGACTACTTGACCGTGCTCCCGGAATCAGACGGCTCTGATACCAATTGTTGTTTTTTTGGTGCCGCAAGAACGCACACATTTTCTGGGAGTCTATTGCAGTATTTATTCTTTACATATTGATAGTTTCCAAACTGCCGTGCCATCCCACGACTAGGAATCATATCAAACTAACACGGAAACAAAATAGGGAAATTGATCACCTTTGCATAGACGAGTATGCATCAGGTTTACAAGGAAGTATTTCTCTTACTTGCCAAAAACTGGTTATTGAGCTAAAGGAAAGAGAATAAACTACTAATAGGAAATGAATTAAGAACCTGAACGTGCCAGGATTATCTAACAGTCGCGGGCGGCGTTGTCGTAGGCGAGCGCGGCGGCCTCGGCGGTGGGGAAGGTGCCGAGCCAGACGCGGACGCCCTTGACGGGATCGCGGATCTCGGCCGCCCACTTGCCCCACGGCCGGCGCCGGACGCCGTGGTACCGCGTCGGCTTACTCCGGCGGCTCGTCGCCGGCTGCCTGCTCGCGGCCTTCCCATTCCCGCTCACGCCAAACTCGAACGCCTCGCGCTCGAGCACCTCGTCATCTTCCTCCTCAGAGTCCTCGTCGAACCGGTCGAAGGCGGCCTCGAAGTCGTCGGCCGCGGGGCCTCCCCTCCGCTGCCTCTTGCCTGCCTTGCCGGTCGGCCAGAGGTGGCCAGCCGTCACACGCCGCGCCGGCGTGCTCGGTAAGAGCTCGGCGAGGATCGCACCCCCGCACATCGTGCTCTCCCTTCTTGGTGCTTATCTCGTACCTCGGCTAGGTCCTTTCTAGCTTGGAGTGAAGACTTGAACTCGGTGGTATTGTTGTGTTGGCCATGGAGGTACGGTGGCGGCGGTTATATGTAGAGGGAGAGAGCTGATGAGCCCCGCGGTTGGAGGGGACGAGCCGAGGGGTATAGGCAGTCAAGCGCGGGAAAAGAGAAGCCAGCGTGACGCTCCAAGATTCACGGGGGACGGGGACGACACGGCTCACCCAAGAGCCGGGCGTGACTCTCCAAGGTTCACGGGGGACGGGGACGACACGGCTCACCCAAGAGCCGGGAGATGCAGTGCACCAGTCTGCCTACCAGACGACAGCTCACTTGGTTGCGGCTGCAGTGCAATGTATCGCACGCATCATTCAGCTAGTACTTCTACTGCCTTTCTGTAGGTAGCGTTGATTTTAGCGATGATTTTTATCGTTTATTGAAATTTTATAGTAATTAATTGTTTATTTTTTTACTATAACTGAGTTAATTTATTAGTATAATTAAATTTTAAAAAATATAAAAATTAAAACAGCATGCTAATCTAGAGTGTATGATGCAAAAGAATACAAAAAAATAAAACACAAAAATACTAATAAACAAAAAAGAAATAAAGACAAATAGTAAATAGTACTTGAAATCGCTCAACAGTGAATCGGCCACCCATCGAGGCGTTGAGAAGCCATATTGAGCAGGGCTTAATCTGTCCACCCTTCCTTCCTCCCCAGTTCCGCCCTTTCTCGCGCCTTCCCCGCGTGTATGCACGCGCCGGTCTCAGACAAAGGCTCTCGAATGGTTGATCATTCGGTACCCAGATTTTAGCAGAACTGCTGAAGCAAGGGGTTCTGGTCCTTCACGAGTACCGTCGGCATCGCCAAAAACCTGCACCCCGGTCAATCGCCAGGTAGCACTCTCCATGGTAACTGAACTTGCAGAGTTCAGTTTCTGGGTTAACACTTCGGAACCCAGATGTCAGCGCTTCTTGAGCTCCTTAGCCAGTGACACAGAAAAGGCGGCCGACCGTCTCGGGCTTAAACGAGCACTGAGCTACTTTACCGCTACAATAAAATTTATTTTTTTGTTTTTCGACTGAGCTCCTTAGCCAGTGACACAGGAAAGGCGGCCGACCGTCTCAAAGACGCCGTCTCTGCGCACTGGGATCATGCGATGCCGAAACCTTGTACGGCCTGCCAGATTTGCCGGAAGGCTGTATTACCCAGTGGGTGTTTACTTTAATCCACGGTGCTTAAAGCTCGCTTAATGTTAACTACCACTGTATGTTTGTTGCTAAAAAAACATTTTACAACTCATACGTACAATGGAGTTGGTCCTGGTCCTTTTCCCGAAAGACGTTGCAAAGTCTGCATCCCAGGTCATCATGCTATTGCTACCTAAGCTCCTCTGTCCCTACTCTAGTGTATACCAAGCCTGTTTATATTAATTTATGCTTTTTACTTCTATTATAAAAAATAAAAATTAATATAAATACCTAACTTCTTAAAACGGTTTCATCATTTCTTTCGCTCTCATCTTGCTTTGAGGATAAAACAATAGGTGATAGACACATCACATACCTTATTCTTTTGCTCCTATTTCACGTATATCTCTCTCTTACTTTTCCTATGGTTCATCCTATCCTAAAAGTCACTTTTTCAACTATTTACTATTTTTTTAGTGGAACATTATCAATCACAACTAAAAATAATTAGCCGCAGTCAATATGAATAACTTTTCTATATTGATCATAGGGGAATATGAGGCACGCTAGTGCTAACCAGATTTTCTATATTGATCATATAGGATATCCAGCTTTTCTATATTGATCGTATAGGATAGCCTTGACGGTCCATACCGAGAAATACAAAAACCATGGTTCATGCCCAAGTATGAAGGGCGCGGTATTGCACACAACTTACAGCTGATGCGGCGCAAATATTTACACCAATCAATTGAACAGTTTTAGGAAGCAGCTCATCGTTATTTCATGGTTAATTAAAACAATTCATAAATCAGTTGAAATTTATGAAGAACTGTTTCGGTTGATCATTTCTTATTTTCACTTTCCTCTGTTCTTACTTTTTTTTCGTGTTAATTCGGCCAAGTTTCAAGCTGTTCTACACCAAGTTATCTCTTTTTTTTTTTCAGTTCATA
The DNA here is from genome assembly GCA_036346265.1 of Melocanna baccifera. Lineage (NCBI taxonomy): Eukaryota > Viridiplantae > Streptophyta > Magnoliopsida > Poales > Poaceae > Melocanna > Melocanna baccifera. Next base: position 3,980,668 of record CM070682.1, read on the forward strand.
CCACATTTGCTACTTATTAGTCGGCACCCGGCAGGGCATAGGGAAAATGAAGGGTTCGCTTACAGTTACAGGAGGAAACAGAGCACGGATAGAATTTTTTTTTTTGGTTTAATTTTGGAGACAGAGGTATGCAAGCAAGCATGTTCTGGCGCGCCTTGATGGGCGGTCAGATGGCGACATTTTCGGTTTGTTTATGGCGCTATTGCGCGTGTTCGGTGATGCAACTTGTGTCGACACCTTTTTGGCTTGGCTTTGGTCCACGAGAGTGCAACTTGTAGATTACACAATCATGCAACTTGCGAAGCTCCTTCGAAGCGAGAAGCCTCTTGAACAAGTTCACTAGCTCAGCCATGGCTTCCTACGAAAACAATACAGAATAGTCTTTCGTATCTTTCGGGGCACTGCATCTGGGCTTGAAGCTGCGGCCAACACGTTGACCTCCTTTTCACTTTATAGTTTATAATTCCATCGAACAGGCAAATAAATGAAACTGTTTCTTTGTCGTCTACTCAAAATAATTTATTAAGATAATCTTTTTAATAGAGATGCAAACGGTATAGATTAATCTCAACCGATTTGGTATCAAATTCGATTGGCACCGAATATGGGAATGTAATTTAGCATCTGATACTAAATCCGGTCTATACCGGATAATTGTTGACGGATATGGTAACAAAAACGGTAGAACTAAAATCCGACTGAATAGCATTGGTAAATGGTAAATCAGATATTATCTGACCGAATATCCGAATAAGCAAGTTAGTACTCCAATTGACCCAACACATCAATTATCATTGACACCAATCGGCTTAGATTTTATCAAAATCGTAATATAACTCTAGAGTCCAGCTACTCTAACCAATCACCATCAATGCTCCCCATTTATGTTGAATTTGTGTATGAATTTATTGGCTTTCGAACTAATATATGAATTTATTAATTTTCGAACTAATGTATGAATTTATCAATTTTTAAACTTATGTACGAATTTATCGTTTATGTTGAACTTGTGTTGTATCGGCTATTATACTTAAGTAATCTAGATGAATTTATTGCTAGTTGAAGGCTTGAAGTGATGGTGGTATGGTTCAGTATATATTCCTTTATGTATACACATACTATCCGTCTATATTATCCGTTTTTGATCCGAAACCATTTTGTATCCGGCCCGATGACACTATATTCGAAATTCCGAATAATCCAAATTTGTATTTGTATCCAGTTTTACCGTATCCGACTTTGAATCCGGAGAAAAAATATGGGTTAGGATACGGTATGAACAATATCCGTTCGAATCCGACCCGATTGCACCCTACTTTGCGAAATAATTTATCAATATTTGATTTATTTATAAAAATACCCCATTAAGACTAAAAGTCATCAGTTATATCCATAAAATGCAACTGAAAAGAAACCCACGTTTTATCTTACCCTTTTCTTTTCCTTGTGGCTCTTAAACAATCTCTGTTACCATTTCCGAAATCTTGACTCCTTGAAATCCTCCGAAATGGAACAAATCCCATAACGATTTTTTTTCTCTCATGTTATAGTCAGAGTAGAGGAAAACCAAAACTGTCTTGCCTACTGCGCCACAGTATCAGCAATCACCAAACCTAGCAGCGGTTAACCGGAAGACTCGCCCTCCCCATACAATTTGCTTTCCGGTTAACCACGGCAATCTGTCACAAGCGGTGCTGTGCTTAGTTTGATTTATATAAGTAGATTTATAATTTTTTTTCCTACAATTGACTTATTTTACTGATAACTTTTTTAGTATAATTAAATTTTTTAGAAAATAAAAAATATATTAGTCTATTACAGATAATACAAACGAATATAGAAAAAAAGTCAAAAACACTCAAAATAATAATAAACTAAAAAATTAAAACCATAAATTAAAGCCGAAACGAGTCTTAGATATTTGCATCGTACCAAGATAACTCCACGCCTGTTCATCAAAGTTCCAATGGTACAGTGCTGCACTGTGCCTGCCTTCATCTGAAGGGAACCAATCCCTGACAAGGACAAAACAGATCACGGTATGGGCTATGACTTTGCCTTGGTCTTGTCACAGTACTGAGATATTGCACGACAAGGAGATCAGTGTGTGGAGTTAATGGATGTAGGCATAAGTAGCTGTCACTAAAGATTATCTGCAACTTTTTTTTTGTGGCTTCCAGTCTCTCTTGGAAGCCATGCCATGCTGCTGGCAGCAAGTTCCTGATGTAGCCATAACCATATCACTAGCACTTCGTCACAGCGTAATCCAGCTCCCCAGTAACCTTCTCCTGGAACAGAGCCCTCTGGTTCATGATCGCATAACAGTGTGAACGATATTTTCGAGTTGACAGATGACAGAGCATTAGCTTTGCACTTCGCAGTAGAGAGAGATCTGTTCTAATGATATTGCTTTCGTTCACAAATCCCACGGGTTATCAGCCTGCATGATTAAACTAGTTACAGAGGCTATGATATGATATCAGAATACGGCATTACTCCTCATGATTAAAGCCAGCTTTTACATCGAAGGCACAGCAGGTCTAGTTCCAATCAGCTTTCTTTTTTTACTATTCAGTAATTTATTTTTTTCTAAAATTTTTAGATTTTTTTCCGTATTTCTTTGTATTATGGTTAACATATTTTTTCTATTTTTTTAAAATTTAATTATATCTAAAAAAACCAAATCAGCTATATTTCACAAACGCAGTAACTGAGGTCAGCTTTTGCATCGAAGGAACAGGCAAGTAAATCTTACGAGAACAACGATCTCAGCTCTTCCATTGCTACCACTTCCTGATCCGAGAAGTTCAGCCACACGTACAAGCTCTGACAAAACCACTCTATTTACACGAGATGAACGAACAGGCAAAGATTAAAAGGACAAGCTGCCCTCGACCAGGCAGTCGTCGTCGAAGCTCCAGAGCCCCATCCCCTCGTCCGCGGGGCCGTTGCTCTGCACGGCGTCCGCGCTGAACAGGCTGTCTAGGGACTCGTACGCGCCGCCGTTTAAGTAGGCGAACTGGTCGGCGAACAGGAACGCGTCGAACAGCGCGTCGGCGTCGTCGCCCGAGTCGGAGGCCCGGGGCGACGCCTCGTTGGCGTCCTCCGGTTCGGTCCTGGGCCGCTTCTTGGCGCCGCCGAGATCGACGGACTGGTCACTCTCGACCTCGAGGACAGGGTGCGCCGCGGCCTCGTCGGACGCCGACATTCCCTGCCACGAGAAGTCCGGCAGGGCGCCGGAATCGGAGCTTTCGCTGGCCTCGGCTTCGTGCTTGATGAATGACGCCTGCACGGCGGCGTCCTCTTCCTCTTCTTCGTCGATTAGGTCGATGACCGGTGTTGCCATGGCAGCGGGAGCCGCGTGGACGCCGGAGGGGAAGTTGAGCTTGGTCCTGGACCCGCGGATGCCGCGCGCGGCGTCGTCGTAGGCGAGGGCCGCGGCCTCGGCGGTGGGGAAGGTGCCTAGCCAGACGCGGACGCCCTTGACGGGGTCGCGGATCTCGGCGGCCCACTTGCCCCACGGCCGGCGCCGGACGCCGCGGTACTGGGTGGGCTTCCTGCGGCGGCTGGGCGCCGGACGCTGCTGCCTCGCCGCCCTCCCGCCGGATGGTTTCGTGGAGGAAGCACGGAACACGAACGGCTTGCTCTCGGCCACCTCCCCCTCCATCGCCATCTCGTCCTCCTCCTCCTCCTCGGAGTCCTCGTCGAACTCCCGGAACGCCGCCTCGAAGTCGTCGACCGCTGGGCCCTTGTGCTGCTTGGCCCTGCCGGGCCAGAGGTGGCCCGCCGTTACACGCCGCGCCGGCGTGCTCGGTATGAGCTCGGCGAGGATTGCACCACCGCACATCTTGCCGCCCCTTTCTTCTCCTCTTACTCCTCTCTGCTGGGTTACTTAGCTCTGTGTTGCCGCCTTTACTAGCGCTTTGCGTTTGGTTGGGGGCTAGGGGTGGGTGTGAGGCGCTCTTAAATAGGAGAGGAGGAGGGGTTAGGCGAGAAGTGCAATGTATCGGCCCTGCTCTTTGCTCTGTGCTCTCAGCGTCCGCGTGGTGGCGACGTCTCCTTGGCCGCGCCGCGCCCGCCTGCCCTGGAGGTTGGCCTGGACGGGCGGAGAGCCATATGCCCATATCGGATCTAGTACTAGCAGTATACAGGAGAAGATCCGAAAAGATAATGGTTTTAAATCCAAATTAATAAAAACTCACTTAAAAACAACTTTTTTTTAGAGTCGATCAACAAGCTCATGGTCCAAATGTCTACTATGAGCAATTATTTCCATTTTGTGATTTTTGCATAGCCTAAAATAGGACATGCAAATCCATCGGTACCCAATGAAGCTTTAATATGTTAGCATGAAGGTATTTTCCTAACTAAGAGCAATTTACTAAATAGCATCCGTAGCGCCCGTAATTACCATAGTGGGATATAAACACTACCAAATCAACGTAGAGGTTCCAACTAGCCGATTAGAATGTAGCATCCGCAATAGCGCTTATCAGATCGCTATAGCGTCCCGCTTCCGCCGCATGGTTCCATGTGGTCCTTTTGGGTGCCGCCACAAGATTTGTCGCATGTTGTCTTGTTCGACGGCCGCCAGTGCTCGTCTTCCTCTACGCCTGTCGCTACTTGTTGTCCTCAGCAACCACCAGCCCACAGTTCTAGTGTCAACTAATTTATGATGCATGTAGCGATCATGTACTAGTTCTACTTCAATGCTTCTAAGTTATAATTGATAAGCATGTTGTATTGTTGTACTTTGCTATTTTGTCATGCTAGGAAGTCATGATATATATATGTGACAAGGATTAAATAATCTATAAAATACAACTTTAATACTTAATTAAGACCTCAAGATCCATATGGTCGTAAGTTTTCAAAGACAATTACCTGAGTACCCCTTGGTTAGAGATTTGCTATTGAAAACATCTAGGCTCCTAAAAAAATATTTTGGTAATTAATGACAATGTTCGTTAGAGGGACTAATATGTTTGTTGAGTTAATTGAAATGTTTAGTCCCGAATTCAATTGACGACTTGCAAAGGCATGCTATGGATGACAAGAAGATCGACATGGCTCAAGACGAAAGTATAAATAGTCTAGAATCCTTTTATATTTTACCAGTCTTCGGAGATTGATTGGAAGACCGAATTTTAGTCTAGACGTCGTACTATAAAGAGGGATAATGACTAGTAGCTTGAAAGTATTCTCTTATGCCATTTGGATCAATTAAAAGTTATGCATGCATTTGAATTTAAATTCTAAAACTAACTATACATTCTCATGAAAAACGGTATAACTGCAGTTGAGGGGCGGTACTACCACCCTGCGGTATAACCGCAAGAAAAATGTGGTAGTACTGCACTCCGGTATGACCAAAAGTTACTTGATAGTATGTCATTTTCAAAGAGATGCATTTAGGAGCACTTTTGTTCCTCGAAAAAATGGTAGTACCGCTCTTGAGAAATGGTACTACGCATGGTGATAGTTCTGGACCCTATGAGGGCGGTAGTATCGCACCAACAGTTAGTGGCTAGTTTAGAAATATATATTGTGCACAAAATAACCGTTAAAAACCAGGTGCGGTAGTATCGGTCGATACATGGCGATACTACTGAATTTGCCGAATTTTTATCTATTTATCCTCAAACGATCATATTTGAGTGTGAGAGGTATAAATAACTCTCCACCAGCTCTTGGACAAGTAAGAGACACTTCATTGACTACATTTGAGCTAGTTGTACACTCTTCATACCTCATTTACTCCTATTACACATATTTGAGGTAGTTAAGAGCCATTCAAGTGCATCTATTCATTTAGTTGATCCTTGGCACTTGAATTCTTTCAAATGAAGCATGTGATTTGTTACTCTTAGTGTTTACTGACATCTAGAGAAGATTTGTGCAGTGATCTCTTTCAAAAAGTTATGAAGAGGCCTGACGCTAATTGTGAGTGGTATGGTACTCGCCATCTCTGGAGTGAAAGAAGAGCAACCCTAGTGGATTAAGATCTTTAGGTTTAACTTGTAGAGCTAGTTCAATTCATTTGGATTTACCTTAATGTAGACTAGTGAAGATAAGCAAATTTTCAATACCAAAGGAAAAACATCGCATGTCTCTAGCTGTGGTTATCACTTGTCTTTTACTCTTCCGTATTTATATTTTTAGCTATTAATTGAATTGAATTGATATTTTTTATAGCTAAGAATTGTATTTAGTAGAGACTTAACTTTGTGGTGCCATAGAATATTTAGAGAATTTGCTTTTGACTTGTGCTAGGTTCATATATTGTTCATTATGATTAAAATTGTTGAACTTAAGAGCGGAAAATTTTTGAACCTCTTATTCATCCTCTTTAGTTGGTTATTCTTGATTCTACAACTATATATTTTATCCAACCAAACCACTCCAACATTCCATGAACTAGTATAAGGGTCTACCTCCAAGGAATTCCTCCAGGTGAATAAAGCATGTCCTTTATTCGCTCAAAATAGCACAATGATTCAGCCTTGCATCTCTATCAATAACTAACATGCAATTGTCTCCATGATTATCTCACTAACAATAACTAAAGATCGGTTATTATCATATATCTCTCTCTGATAGGAACCACCCCTCGACCAGATGGGACCATTCAACAAGGCGGTTGCTCATGTAAATAATTGACACATCTTTAGTGATATTTAAGGATTGATGAGAGAAAACATCGACAATTGGAATCAAAACTCGAATAAGACGTCTGATCATGTGGATAACTCACAACCAGAATTAGAAGAACACTGGACAAGAAATCAAGATCTTTCGATCAGTGGAGATTCTAGAGATTAGGGGTAGTTAGATCTCTTTGTAACCTCTTAGTGATAGCATCTTATAACTAGTTCATAGCAATAAAGATCATTCATATTCTCCTACTGAATCATTCCAAGAAATCCAGTCTTCTTACCTATATTTTTGTAAGGTCGGCGACTCAGAATGTTGACAATATGATTAACTCAAAATTACGAGTGTTTTTTTTATATTCTAAAAATTCCGCTATGTGAGTACAGCGTCCGCTATCCGCCATGTACACGCCAATCCCCTGCTACCGCTGTTCGCTGTTTGGTACCTCTTGCTAGAGAGTATTGGTTTAGCTTAGGCATGTACAACAGATCCGAATCCAATAGACCAGTTGACGATAATCAAACCCCAATAATCCAAACAACACAGGGCAAGAAGGCTTTGCCGGTTTTGAGCTCGCCGATCCTTCACAGCACCTACTCTACCACCCCATATGTTGCCGCATGCCCACAACTAAAAAAACGTGTGCCTAGGCGCTAAAACCATTGGAACCAATGACACCTCCACTCTATGCTGCCACACGTTACACCCCAGAGATGGTGTCTGCATCCTCTTGAGATATTTTGCCATGCGAAACCGTCTTCCCCAGTTTGTTGGAAGGCTGTATTGTCAAGTGGCCAAGTGGGTCTTTCTTTTAAGCAAAGTGTTTTAAGTTTTGCTGATAAGACTGAAGGGTTAGATCTAACGACAATCTAGCTACAGTCAAAGCTAGTAACAACAACTGTGGAGGTCTCAGCTTTTGCAATGGGCCCCATATACCATGAACTTCTTCCCTGTCAGCATACTTACCAAGGCCACTTGTCTATAATACATAGACTAATTAATTTTATTGACTAGAATAGAAAAACATCTAGAACTAATTTTTGGAACTTTTCGTATAAATAACATTGTAACTATTTTTATTCAAATTTGATATAGATATTTATTTTTATAAATCTAGCCCATGTGATCTACCGAGCTTAGCAGATACCTATTGAGTTAAGAGAGCCCGGTATATAACTGTTGAGTTACAATAGCTTGGACTCTCCTAGCTAGATTTGCAAAATAGGTGTTCGGGAGCCAATTTTTTCTAAAAATGTTGGTACGGTGCCAAAAAAAAGCCATAAGCTCTCCAAACGGATTGACTTTTGTAAGAAAAAGTCAAAAGGCAAAGTCCTAATCTTCTGCATACTTTGAGTTAGTCCCTGTATCAGTAGTTAGCTCACACAATATAACAATGATGATTATCACATACATACTACTATAAATAAAAGGTATAGTAGTAGATAAGCATAAACGGGATAGATAGCCAAGGTCTTACTTCATAGACTAGGAAGGCTAATTACGAATGAAATTTTACAGCAGAAAAGACATATAGTGGGGGAGACCCTTAGGATATTCCTATATGCAATCGACTGGGGTACACGACCTAATACTTAGCGTCGTCTTCAACCTTCGATAGAGGGTGACAATCGTTCACCGGTAGATCATTCCTTCAACATTGAATTTATATAATTGAACAACAATGAGTACAAAAATACTTAGCAAGTCCTTATATTATAATATAAGTGTATATGTATATATCTACATACAAGGCTTAACTAGGGAAATGTCTTATATTTCTTTTATCTTAAAGCCAGTTTGCCAAATATCATAGTATAATTAGTTTTCAAACATATGACCTAGTAATTTTTTATTAAAGCCAAATGTCCAGTTTAAGTCAAGTTTACCATGAGAGAGAAATTCCTTTGCTTCTGATGTCCATGTCCACACCAAGATACCAAATTTCCATACTAAGATACTAGATTTCCATGATCACCAAATGAATTCTACTTTCATACCAGAATACAATATCCATAACCATCAGTAACCATTTTTGTAAAAACTACGTAAGTATGACATTTCTACACTTTGCCTATGTTCAGGAGCACAGCTATTAGAATATATTATAACTATAGGACCGGTATGGCAACAGAGGGGGTGAATAGTGCCTTCAAATTTTTCAAGTATTTGCTAATTTTTCACACCAATAGCTATAAATATCAACAACCCAAAATTCTGAAAACACTTAGTGCTACAGTAATTTTAGCCTAGTGAAGAGTAGATTTAACGCTATTTCAAAAGAAAATTTCATGAAACTTTTGATCTGTCGATTTAAAAGATTTGAAACTTCAACTAAGATTAGATCATGACCTTAAGAACATATCCCAACAAAAAAATCTTGAAAGAATTGGGACCGTTTGGTTTGTGAAACTCTATTGTACCAAAGCCGGGCTAGAATCTAAAATTGAGCTAACTATCAAGCCAAAACTCCAAATGATTTAAAATTTAGTATGCACATTCTCTAAGATGTCAAAAACCTATTTCAATCAATAATCAAAAAATCATTGCCAAAATTCTGATATTTTTTGTTTGAAGGAATATTGCACAAAAAACAGGTCAAAAATAAAAATGGTGAATATAACTTGCTCGTAGGTGAATGATGACCAATATAGTTTTAGATATATTTTCACATGTCATAGCAAGCTAGAACATCAAATAAATTAAGGTAAAAATAGTTGGATCAAGAAATCACTCGGAGAGGCCAAAATAGGAAAAATTGGGTTTCTTTATGAACTTGCCATGTAAGTGGCTAGATGATTGAAGATTGATTTTTAGAGGTTATCTTCATCTTTACACATTATTGGTACAACAAGAACAAGAAGGGGAGAGAGATGGTGAAAAATCAACCAAATTAAGAGTAAATCAATTAACATAAGAAAAATTCATGAGGATAAACAAAAATTGATGTATTACTACTTGAGTATATATGTTTTAAAACCACTCTACCTAGAGGATAAGAGAGCACACTACAACACTCAACTTCTGTCTAACCCTAACCCTAAAACTTATGAACACTTGGTAGTATTGTTGGATGGTTAACTATAAGTCTCCATCATAACCCGTCAAATAGATAGGCTAACCAATCACATCGAACTCTTAGTGGATACTATCCATTTAACACATGAAAAAATATGATAACCTCGCACACATGGATTTTAACTCATACACTAAACTTATGCACGCTTTTTAAAATGATAAGCTTGAATCTGCTAAGTTTTTAGCCTTGATCCAACTTGATCTTCTCAACTCATTCTTGACCTAAACCGCTATCCTAAGTGTCGCGGTTTTACTCTAAGGTAGTTTTGGTATTTTGGTCAAGTTACCAAAATACCCTTTCTTGGCCCAGTCATCTCCTTCTATTACAAGCAATCGCCATGTTTGCCACGGGTAGGTGCACCACTGACTTGCCATACATCAGTAAGTCTCTCTTATTTTGGTTTCATCGGACCATGCCTTGCTTGGATCTATAAAGCAACATAGTGCAACCCATCACTTAAGCTTTCCTTAAGCAGATGTCGATGGTGTTTAATTGCACACAACTTTGGGCTGCTTGTTCATATGTTACGTGTTTTGTCCTTTATGAAACCGTTGCAGAAATGGACACGTGTGCTGAGCATAAGCACGAAGTTTGAAATAGATAGAGAAATTCTCAAAATTGAAATTCATGGCAAAATAATCAAATGCATTCCTAAGGGCATTCTAGACATTTTAGAACTCAGAATAGCTAACCAACCCAACAAAAGGTAGACTGTCAAACGGCCTCTCAGAAAAGTTATAACCATCTGTTACAAATGCTTTTCAGCCGGGAAGTCAAAAGTCAGTTCAAGATTATCACGGTGCTCCGACAAATCGCAGCGATCTAGATCCAACCATCTAGATTATTCTCCTCATTACATATAAACACATCCTAACCTAATCTCACTCCCACCTTTACCCCCCCCACCAATCACCCAACACAGCAACTGCTCTCCCCTCCCCTCTCCTCAGATCTCGAGCGGCGCAAGCCACCAAACTTGGTAACTACTCTCCCCTCCCCTCTCCTCAAATCTCGAGCGGCATAAGCCACCCAACTTGGCAACTGCCCTCCCCCTCTTCAGATCTCGATGCAACGCAAGCTCCCCGGCGACACGCCGTCGGCAACGGGGGCAGGTCTGCCTCCAACGACGACTTGCACAGCTCTCTCCGCTGCCATCGCGCCCGGGGGGGGAGGGGTTGGCCCGTTCATGCGGCGTGCGGGAGGCCGGAGCCGTTGTTGGCCTTGCTCCGCGCCATCACGTAGGACCGCGAGGCTGAGATCGACGACTATGTTATCATACAGTACTAGTAATAAATAGCCAATAATATTGAGTTAACTAACCAGCGTTACATAGAACAGTTTTCTGTTGCTGAAGAAACAAATAATCTTGTCCCATATTATGGTCAGGATTTCTTTTTCATTCTAATTTCATACTGTAATCAGTTGGCAGTTCAGAGGGCAAAAACCACAATTTTGGTTAACAGAGTAAATCATGGGGTAGAAAATTTACTATCAGAAAATAGCAAAACTGAGCCACGCAAAAACAATGGAATAAACCTTATAGTGGGAGAAAGCAAACAGTTTTTTCTAGTTGGCACCATAAAAAGGGCACTTTGTTTTGTTTACATAAATGTTATGCGTGACATGCAACTTCCATAGCCTTTTGCGGGTTGGTTTAGCAAGATGATGGGAGGTAACTTGTGCGTTAACTGTATTGTGTAACTTGAGGGCCTCCTTGGAATCAAGAAGTTGCCACTTCGAACAAGTTCAATGTCTTCGCTTTTTTTTTCAAGTAAAGAAATGTGTCGCCTACCTTCTGGGCAATTCATGTGGCCAGGGCCAAGTGAAGCTGACCAGCTGCCATGTAGAAACCATTGTAGCAGGACACTCGAGCATGAAGTAGGATGCGCTCTTGACTCATCCTATTGTACCTTGAACAGCTCAATTTGATATAGTCATAGTGCCATGAGCGCTATAGCATTCGCATCCAAGCCAGCTATAATATCCAGACGGAGTGCTGCAATACCCAATTCCAAATGTCAAAATAGGAAGGATGGCAGGCATGGTTGTCACGGTGTAACTGATTACTATAACACCTAAGAGGCGCTAGGACACCTAGGTGACGGCACGGTGAACACCATTTCCGGTTCTGTATATGGATACATGCATGCATACGGTAACATACGAGGATACGCCTCTCTCTCGTGTCTCCCTTCATAATATGACCTCTCTCCCATGTGTCTCTCGTGACCCCGTCTCTCTCCCGATCTCTCTCTTGCCCCCTCTCACAGCGACTCCTCTCCCCGCCGTCTCCTCCTCCCCTCCCAGGTGTGTCCTCCCCCCCCGGCCGCCTCCCCCCCAAGGCGCGGCGAGTGACCAGTCCACCCAGCTTCGCCACGACGCCTAGGCGACACCGTGATAAGCATGCAGGCAGGCAATTTTAAAAGTACAAAGTTGAATCTTCAAGTCGTAATATGAAATGTAAGTTCAGTTTTTTTAATGGAAGTCCCCGTGCCTAAATTAGAAACCAGCACTACTACAGAGTTTTTAAATTTAAGTTCAGTTAACACCAATGTAAGAACACACAATCACAGCTGGAACTTGGAATTCATGTTCACGAATAGCAAAAATGCAATGCTCAGAGAGAGCGAGGGACATCAAAACTATTGTCTTTGTGCATCATGAAGGTACCAAGGGATGAAAGTATGACAGTCTGTTTCGTGAATGTGTTTCAAGGGCTCGCAATTTAGGGGGAAAGCTAGTTTTTGATTCACAAAAGAAATATCACCTTGTTGCAAGATATAGCTTGATCAACTGTCCTTGAGAAACCAAACAGTACATGCCACATATGTTTACCTTCAGTGACACGGTACAACTTGATGTTTGATCTCACCTTACAGGAATAATTGGGTAGGATAGAGAGAACTGCAGCATCGAATGACAAGGAGAAAACTCAGAGATAGTAGAAAATAAGTTAGCTGAGAGGATAGCTCAAAGCACACTGCACACATAATCTAGGCATAGCTGAACAGAAGATTTCACACTGAAAACTCTCATCCTCATACAACAAACCGTCACATGAAACATCTGCCATAATTCATGCAGTGTAAATTCAAAAACACTTCTATGCAAAAGTAAGAATTTTGTACCAACTGAACAAGCTAATTTACCAAAATAGGGGCAGCCAAGGGTGTCTGTGGTCCGGAGCATTGGATCAAAGTAAAAAAATGTTTATCCACCTCAATGTAGGAATAAATGGCTTCATTCCATATTTTTGCCTGAAACTTTGCAGTGTTACAAGATAACACTCCAAACAATGCATGAATCTGAAAAAAATGAGAAATAAGTGGGCCTATTTTCTTGGAGAATAATCACAGGTTGAGGGTTTCATTTAGCACATGCACTTCCTAAGAAGGTAAGAAGGGTTAAATTGTAAAAACAAAGCCCCTGAATAATGAAAAGGCATTTATAGAGTAATACAATTAATCGCAAATGCAAGTCCAGGTACAAATGACGACTTACAGAAACTTGGTGGAGGAATATGCTGTTTGCAACTTAGTTGACCCTGCTTTAGGAATCAGAACATCTGATAGTTCCTGTGTCCCGTCAGATGTCGTATAAAAAGTGCATCTTTCAGCCAAAGATCACGAGAAAAAGGTATTAAAATAACATAGTTAGCCTCAGTACAACACGGAATTGATCATCATCACCTATAAGGTTCCACTAGGACTTGCAATGTAGGCATAAGAATCAAGGAATTATCATTGTTGCTTCATGTTACAAGAGCAACCCTGCTCCCAGCAAGTTCTATTCCACTAAGTAGTCAGCAATCAGCCAACGTGGCAGATAAGTTATCTTGACAGTCGTCAACCGTTTCTCCAAGTATGCACACTTTATCGCGCTTGGGCACCCCTACACGGCCAGCTCGTGGTCCATGCCTTCTTCAACGACATCGTTTGCTTACATAAATTCCATCTTCCATTGTGAGCTATTGTGACCTGGTCTTCACAAGCAATTTTTGGGCAGAATTATTTCGCCTCTCTGGGACTCAGTTGCATCTCAGTACAGCCTTTCATCCCCAAAGTGATGGTTGAACAAAGGTGGTTAATCGTATTATTGTGATGTATCTTTGTTCTCTCTCAGGCAACAAACCAAAGCAGTGGCTCCAATGGCTACCATGGGTAGAATATTGTTATAATTCCTCCTTTCAGATAGCTTTGAAGACCACGCCTTTTAAGGTGGTGTATGGCAAGGATCCCCCAAACATGCTCTCATATGAGCCAAGCACGCGCGAGTGGCTGCGGTGGACCAACAACCTATGGATTGTGATGAATTTTTGGACGAAATTTGCGAATGCCTTCTTCAAGCTCAAGATCATATGAAGCAATATCATAACAAATCACGCCAGGAGGTGTCTTTTCATGTTGGTGAATGGGTTTGGTTGAGTCTTCACCATCGTCCAGCTTCGTCTATAAAGGATGGTTCTCACTCTAAGTTGGCGCCATGTTTTTATGTCTCTTTCAAATCCTTGAGTGCATCGGCTCGATTGCCTACCGTCTTAAGCTTCCTACCAAGGCTCGTATTCATAATGTTTTTCATGTAGTTCTCCTCAAGAAATTTGAGGGTCAGCATCCCACCTCAGACGTTCCATTACCTGTCCATGGCCAGGTGGTTCCGTCTCCAAGCAAAATTGTCTGTGCCTATCTTAATCATGGCATTTGGGAACTTCTTCTGCAATGGGTGGGTTGCTTGGCCGCTGATGCTACTTGGAAGCGTTTAGATGCCTTCAAGGATCGTTCCCCTATTCCAGCTCGAGGATGAGCTGTTTCGCTAGGAGGGCGGAAATGTTATGGACGCGTTTGTTGGCAAAGTGTACGAGCGTCGGCGGCGTAAGTCCAATGGCAGCAGTTCAGCAACAGCTGGATCAGCTAAAGCGGCGCCAACAATAGGATTAGCAACAGCAGCATCAACAGAAGATTTGGCAACAACAACTGCAACAGCAGTGCCGTGATTAAGGAAAGCAAGAAAAGAGATAAGTTATTAGGAAGTCCATAGTTATATTTAGAAGTGTTCCTTAGTCTTAGTATGATATCTCTATATTAGGAAGTCTATTGTTATATTTAGAAGTGCTCTTTAGTATTAGTATGATATCTCTTTATATTAGTTTCCATTGTTAGGAGGGCACCTAATCTATAAAGGTAGCCTTCTATTGGTGAGAAGAAGGTAATAAAGAAAATTCCCAAAATTCTCTAGTGCTGATCAGAGCCTCCTGCTCGCAGGGAACAAGCCCTGAGAGCAACGAGGGTGATCTGCAACCCTTATCCTCCTTCCACCAAACCATAGACCACATCAGAAAAATTGCACATTGATTTTTCTACAAAGAGTTTCTTCTCCCCCCGATTCTCTCAGTTTTGCCTAAAACACATAATTTAACTGCTATAGTTTTTCTTCACCGTTTGCATCGAAAGAAATGCAGTCTTCTTGCAGCATTTGCCACCTCACAATTATTTTATCAAGCAAAAACCTTTTTTGTGGTCACCTAGTTTTGCTGTTTGTCTTATGAGTCTTATGAATGTTTTGAGGCTGTTTTTTCAGATGATGTTGTGTATTTGTGTAGTGATGGCCATGTTCCATTTTGTTGCTTTATTTGTACTGAATTTAGAAATACACAGGGTGCTAAATCTCTCTTCATGCTTAACTTGTGTTCTCTTCTTCGTTAGGATTAAACCCAAACTAGGCCAAGAAGGCATCAAAAACTGCAACAAGGGAGAGCAGAAAACCTCACCTCTATCTACTTAATCTGGAGGTGCGCAGCTAGTTTCTTTCCCCCATTAACCGCCCATCCGTCGCCATCACTCAAGTCGCAAATGCAGCAATCTCCCTCCTCTTCCATCTCAGCAGCCTCCTCCAACCCCGTCCTTGGTTACCCGCAGCTGCGGGCGATGTTCGACTCCGTCGCCGCACTCTTCCTGCCGGTGGTCGACCTGCTCCTCGTCGAGGAGATGCCGGCGCTCCTCACCTCAGAACGGCTTCCAGAGGAACGGCCTTTGTGGGAGACAATCGTCTGCGCGGAAGACCGCCGAACGGCACCTCGCCCGACGCGTCCGCCGCCGATCGCCGGCGCTCCGCCTCCCTCCGACCATATATGTAAATTGTAAAATAATTCGGAGGGGCTTGCGAAAACGTGCTACCACCACTCATTAACTAATCCTCAATCGGAGCCGCACAACAATGATCGAACGGTCCAAGATCGCCAATTTTCTGCAAGATCCAAATCTGGGAGGGTGTGAAGGGAAATACCGAAGATTTGCAAGGCGTGAACTGAAAGTTCCGGTGCGCGGCGGCGGCGGCGCCCATATGGCTGTATGCAACATGCCAACATCGTCCTCAGCGCCGCCGCCTTCCTCGGCCGCCGCGAGCCAGGAGGATCTGCTCCGCCGCGTGGCCCCGCATCCGCCCGCGCGCCATTGCTACGGCCCCATGGACGTACCCCGTCCGCGCTCGCCAGGGTCGACCACGACGCCGTTCAAGAAGACGACGACGCTGCCCCGTCTGGGCGTCTTCGCTACTTGGCCAAGGCCGAGTTACGCCTGCGCTCTGCGTTACCCAGCTAGGCCGCTTCCCGCTCTGCCTCCAACCGGGCACTCCGTTGCCTCCTGGGCCAGCCCAGCTTTACATTTCCAGTGTAGGATTTCAGCAAGGGCACCTGCAAACCGCACACGCTACCACAACTATCAGTCTTCTTCCAAGAGGGAGAAAGAAAGCAAAACGTGCTCTGGGACGCTATCTCTGAAAGTTTTTGGACCTATTTTTTTCGGTTTCTAAAAATAATTTTTGATATTTGTTATAATATCTTACTTTTAAACAAAATATTTTTAAAATAGGGTCTACAAATTAATTAAAATACACATTAAAAATCCAATATCTGTACAATCTAAAATCGCAAGTGATTATCTCTCAACTTGTAATCTTTATCGTAAACAACTAAAATTCAAAAATTTCAACCAAAAACCTAAAGCCATAACCATATCAAACAGGCCTTTTAGGGATTCCAGGCATCTTCCAAGGATAAAGAGAAAGTAGGACCTTGCAATTGGTCCCACGGATGGGACGCCATGCTCAGTATTTAGGGTATGTTTAATCAACTCTACCAAAATTTAGATACAACCAAAATAAAGGCATAGCTAAAAAGTTGGTATAGTGGGTCTATTTGTTTGGATTGTAACCATGCCAATATAGCCAAAAATTTTCCGGATGTGAGTGGCATGTGGGTCCTACATGGCATCTATTTTTTTTTACCAAAATATAGCTAATATATCTTGTTTTGTTGATTAAATTGCAAGAAATATAATAATTCAAATGGATCACAAATCAAACATACAGTTTAGTAGATATTATCATTTAAAGTTTGTTAATAAAAAATAGAAGTATTAAATGCAACCACTCATATAGTGCCACCTCATGTCTTGCATGACTAAATTTTTGGCTAGTAAAACTGCTGCCCTAAGGCCCTGTTTGATATGGCTGTGATTTTAGTTTTTAACTAAATTTTTGAATTTTAATTGTTTATGATAAAGATTACGGACAGAGAAATAATTATTTGTGATTTTGGATTGTACAGATGTTGGGCTTATAATGTATACTATAATTAACTTGTAGAGCTCGTTTTGAAAAAATACTGCTTTAAAAGTGAAGTATTGTAACAAAAACCAAAAACCACTTTTAAAAGTAAAAAAACAGACCTCAAATCTGCCAATATTTTACATTGCACTATCAATTTTTTTGAGGCACGCTAAAATTTTAATATCAATCCAAACGCTAACTAAATCATCAAGGCACACTAATATTTTAGTTTAGCACATTTGGACAACAATCCAAACAGACCGTTAACCCCCACATTGGTCCCAAATGCCATGTGCTCATGTTCATCGATTCAATCATCCAAGGCCCCCACTGAACCGAGAAATATGCTGACTCCCACGTTTGTTTGTCTGTTTCTCAGATGAATCCTGTGACAGTGAGTAACACCTACGTTTTCACCGATTATTTTGGGATTGCAGGCGGCGAGACAGTGCTTGTTCGGTACGCATGCAGCAGCACATTACGCACACTTCACAAGAAGCTGATTGGTTTTTACTTTTAATTTAAACTAATTTAAATATTTTAATTTTTATAAGTTGTTTTTATCAACAACTAATATTCATCAACCACTATATTTCACTTTCATATATTGTAATGCATTTTTTACTTTATTATATTACAATTCCGTAAGTCGCGTGACGGTCCGAATATTATAGTGTCTTTCGTTGTATCGTCTTTCTTACATAATACATTACTATTTATCAGCCACTACTATTCATCAGTCGCGGCCAAAAACTATCAGTAAAAACCAATATGAACAGGCCTAGAGATCACAAGAACACAGCTACACAAGCAGCATGGACATGCTTCAAAGTAGATTACCAACTGATCAAGATTCAGAATAAGTGCCGGATCCGGATTTTGTCAATCTAAAATCATCTATGATTTTGCTTCACTATTTCCTAGATCAGTAAATAGTGCTCACAGATACATTATTTTATATCAAAATCATATCTTGCGGAAACATAAATATAATGATAGACTTACTGATAGGTCAATCAGGCTGAAATCATTAAAAAAGCATCAGCGAAAATAGAACTCCATACATGTGGGATCCTCAGGACACGCCTACAAGCAGCCAACTGGGGTTCACGACTTAGTCCTTGACATCATCGTCTTCCAGCTTTGTCGACTTCTTTAGATGAACATAGGGCTTGACTTTATCCTTCTTACCGACTAAATAATGGTAATTGAGTAAGAATAAGTATAAACGTACTCAGTAAGTTACCATATAGAATGTAATAACAATATATATTAGACTGTCAAGAGAGCCTTGAGGTTCTTTTAGTTACGAAAACACCATTATTTTTAGATACAATTATAAAAAATTACTGAGACCTAGCACTTTTACTAAATCATATTTTTAAAAATTGTAAGAGTATGTAATATTAATAGTAGTGCAGGTTCCATCCACCAAATGCTAGTTTTGTTACTAGGTTTACATCCACCAACTAATATCATTGGGTTACATCCATCCAGAGCAATTCAAATCCAAGATTACATCAACCCAACGAGTTTTCATCCTACCCATAAAGTTTTAGAAATAGACACTAATTTGAGTAAGTTTTCATGCCTGCCCATGACCGTGGGCACAACTGTTCAAATAGTTTTTACTCCGCAGAGATTACATTTTACCCATAAAAGATAATTACCTTGTTATATTTCACATATTTCCTTAGAATGTGAATCAAGAATATTATCATAGAGCCTTTACAATACATCACCCAGTGTAGGTTATACCCGTTGAGGTTTTATCTGAGTGAGATTAAGTCTACCATGCCCAGACCCTGACCCTCTTTTGTGCTACACTGTGGCTTACACCAGCGGCATGACCCGTGTCCACGACAGCTTAAAACCAGCGACACAACTCATAGGTCACTCCAATAGTGTAATCCGTGTTGGTGGATGAAAAATTAATTAGCCAGGTTGTATTCATTATTACTTGTAGCTACACCGTTTTATATTGGGAGATCGGCACAAGATTCAGTTCTTAATGTTATTAGGGCGGCGGTATCACAAACCATAATTTCTCGTGATACATCCGCACCAACACCTCTTACCATTCGCCCAGATAAGTAAGCATAAAATACTTTAGACCAATGTATCAGTCACTGCCCTCTAGTGACTAACCAAAACCAGTTTCTTGTTTAAAATTGATGACATGGCAATTTAATGTCTCCGAGTATCTAAATGTGACTAAGCATGGTGCTTAGATATAACTTATAACTAGTAAGTTTACCAGTAATTCTAGGGCAACACTGGTTCATATTCAAAGTTAAGGAGTGGGGTATAATTAAACAATTATATCTAAGAATTTAACTACGAAAAGTGTGAACATAATTTGCATAACAAGGTAAAGCATACAATTTGATTTTTAAAATAAAATAATTTGCATGCCAAAAGATAGGTGCGCTATTATTAAAGTAATGAATTGTGTTGCTCAATTTACCGTGGCCTTGATTTTGCTCAAAGCCTCCTTAGACAATGATCATGAAGGTCTTGATCGTTGTCTTTATCCAAATCTTGATCTCGCTCAATCTGTTACCTCTTCGGGACTCTAACGTCCAATTATGCGATAAATGATTGAAATTCAAATAAATCCAAAGGACTTCAAAAGTCTAAATAAATTAAAATAAGCTTATTTTAACGTTTGCTATGATTGAAGACTTCAAAGTTAACCTTTGGCACATGGCTGGCAAGGTGGCAGAGACTATGAAGCATCAGCATTGGCATTGATTAGGTGAGCGGGGCAATGCATGAGTTGGGCCAAGGCGTGGTAGACTAGCGCGGCACTAGGTCGGGAGGAGATGGGTTATGGGAGAGGGGTGGGTGAGCTGTGACCTAGAAAAGAAAGGTAAGAAAGAAAAGAAAGAAAAGGAAAAAGGCCATGGGCGGGCTAGAAAATGGCCTAAAAGAGAAAGAAATAATATTTTGTGAAATTTAGATATTTTTAGGATTTTTAGATAAAGAAGATATGTTTTTTAGCGCACGAAAAAACAAGAAAAACGTGAAAAAGCAACAAACATCTCGAGAGATTTTGATGAAAAATTTGTATGCATTTTTTTGAACGTTTTGGGTTGTCACACCCTGGTCCTAGACCTGAAAACCTCTCGAAATAAAAACTCAAATCTCAAAAACTTTCTCAATTCTCATACAAATACTTCTAAGTTTTGCTTGAGACTTGTTCCATACAATAGGAATCTAAACCAATTAAGAATCATAAGATTTTTAAGCTTGAGTTCACCAAATTAAAGAGAATTGAATCTAATTCACAATAACACTAAAAACCTTAAAACTGAAATTACTTCTTGTTTGTGAGAATCTAAGATATGCGGTCTTCCATATCTATTCTCATATGTTCTAGTAAGATAATTTAAATAAGAGATTAGGTTACAACTATCACGAACCCAAAATAACAAATATAACTTAAAAACAAGTAAAACCAAGCAAGAACACTGATGAGGATATAATAATCATTTATTATTATGTCATTATATTCTCCGAATATAGCCCTTAATGACGAGAGAGAAATTTCGTGAAATAGTCATAAGATATGCTATGACTACGTAGTCGTAAGTTCTACTATGACAATCTAGTCGTAATGTCTGATACGATTACCTAATCATAAGGTCTGTTATGACTACCCTGCCACAACTCTTGCTACGACCACCTAGTTATAAATTATGCTACAACTAGTTAGTTGCAAATTCTATTACGACGGTCTGGTTGTTCTCCTATATACAACTAATTTACTCCTACAGCGGGTTGGACTGACAAGGCAGTTAGAACGTGCACTTATACTTTATAACCACACACGATCTTACCCACGTCTCTCTGACAACAACCGTTCTACAGCAAACTACTGCCCATGTCTCTCTGATAATAACCGCCATCTAGCGGTTAACTCCCGAAGTGTCAAGACGTCTTCTGGCAAGAAGCGACTGCCGCTGATTCGTCACCAATATAAAGGACAAATCTTGCGAGGTGAGAGAGGAGGTCTGAGGGGGAGACAACTCCTAGTAGGAAGCAATCAGTTCTGTAAGCAAAATATAGTTTCTCGTACTGTTCACGCTTGTAAGTCTTTCCTCAGCAACAATAGCACAGGACATATGATTGTTATTCTCCCAGGAGAAGGCCCGAACCTGTATAAAAATTTTTGTGCCTTTACTCTGCATGATCATACGAGATACTTGAGTACTTTCACTTGAATTCAAGAAATCATACGTAAGATCGATATTAAAATATTGACAAACACAAACAAGAATATGATTGAAACAAAGCTTCAATTTATTTCAATGGAGCATGAGATTTTACTTATGGATGATTACAAGGTACAACCAGAGCACTACTCTTTTATTTCTCAAGTTTTCTTTCTCACAACCATAGAATGAGACATGGTAGTAGAACAAAACCTAAAACCTCCTCTCATCCTCTCATAATAATCAACAATCCTAATGGGTCCAACCCATTTAAACCAACTAGGAAAGCCCGCCAACCTCACTAATATGGATTTTACGCACTCACGCACGCCTCTCAAAGCGTTTACAAGACTCAGCTCACTAACTCTTTAGCGATTGATCCACTTGTCAATTTCAGCTCTCATTTACCAAAACCACTTCTCCTTCGTGTCTCCCCACGTCGTGGTTTTGGTCAAGGCATTAACTGGGTATTTGGCCAACTACTAAAATATCCTCAACGAAGCTTCTGGGCACCTTCTCTTGACTCTGTCTTTACTTTCATCTCAAAGCATTTTCACATGCTTTGATACTTAGCCCGTAATACCCAATGACTAGCGTTTATATCTTCACACATTCGGACTCCCCAAATATTCTCTACATGCATTGACCTTATCACTTGGCATACCATATGCACAAACTCGTCTCTTCACGATCCTTGTTTTATCTGTGTTTCCCGCTTGAGCCACGGAGTCTCACCTAGACTTACATAACTGCTTAGACCTTAGCTTCCACCTAGTCCTGATCCATTGCCATCAACCACTAATATTCTCCAAGCCACCTGCACATCTAAAGATCAAGCGACCATGTCGAGTACAAGTTCCATGCACTTGATTCGCATTAGTTAAAAACATGCATTATGCAATACAATATAAACCATCATAGCTCCTAAGCCATGATTTAACCTCAAACTAACTTATCTAAACTCAACCTGTTTTTTGGCCACAACCATCGGTCTGATCGCTCCCCCTAGATCGGTCGGACTGCCCTGGTTAGACCACCAGCCACTGAACGATCTGACCTACTAACCGGTGTGATCGCATTTTCAATGCCGGTCACACCGACCACTCACATCTAGCCGGACCACTCACAACGTCTAGTTGGACCGCACGAGCCAAATTCTAAAACATACTCTCTAGAAAAAAGCAGTCGCCAACTAGAATTGGTCATACTGCCCCGGCGGTTGAATCACCACACAACATCCAATCATATCGAACCACCGGTTAGACCGTCATTCACATGCCCATTTGATCGCTTCCTCCCAACGGTTCAACTGGTCTTACCGATCGGTCCGACCAGGAACACTAACAGTAATTCTGATATCTAAATTTTTTAAAACTTTTGTAAAATTCAAATTTAACTCAACCAAAGTATCAAGTGTTCATCACAAATATATATATAACCTTTTACATGTTCGCTCACTTTTCTACTGAACTAACCCCTTTGCATCTGTTCAATTCACAAAAAGGCCCTTGAAAGGGTTACAAGCAATTGACCTCATTAGACCACCATGGTTGCTGTCTCTTCTTTTCGGTTTTTGGTACCTAATTTTGGCTTTTATACAATAACTATTTTTAGACAGAATCTTTTTTTAAGATAAAATCTACAAATTGATTGTAATATATTTATTAGTGATTTTATTTATATAGATCAAAATTAAATATAAGTTTCTCATATTCTATACTTTCTCTCTTATAAACAACTAAAAAGACATAAATCATAATTATAAATCGTAAATCGCCCGTGCCAACTGCTGCTGCGCTACTTTCGATTGCACAATTCGAGAACACGGAGGAAGGTTGGAAGCCAGCAGCAAAAGCTGAAAAACAGGCCCTGGTTCTTGTCTCCACTCTGCTGCCAGCCGCTGCTGCGCTACTTTCTATTGCACAGGGGGGAGATAGTGCGATGGAGAGAGCATTGTTGTGGGGGGTGGGGAGGAGGAAGAGAGGTGGTGGCATGGTGGATGTGGCATGGCTGCTGCTACTCCTGGGCGGCTGCTGCATTTGGCCCCAGAAGCAAATCTTGGTTGCTGCAGACACTGACCCTAATGATGGTTAGAACCTACAAACTTGCTCGTTTAGCGCAACTGTTCTTTTGTTCTACAGCTATTCGATTGCTTTGTCGAGTTCTGCTTGATGGTTTTAGTTGGGAAAAGGTGAGAATTTTGCTGCAAAGGGACAATTTTTCTTTAAGTGCTTCCACCAGATGGGTGGTTGTTGGTACCGTGTTCTGGTAGATTCGGTTTTGGAACGAGGAAATGTTTGGACTGCGTACCAAATCTTGGTTTCTTCTTTTAAGTTCCCCCTAGATTTCTGCTTATTGCTTTTGATGTTCTGAATTTGTGCAAGAACGCCCTGGATTTGTATCATTTCTACATTGTGAGTAAGATGATGTGCGAATTTCAACAGTTTAGTCACTTATAGTCCAGAAATCCTCAATTTTATTTTTTCTTGTATTTGTATTTGTGATAGTTTTGGTTGGGAAAACATGGAACTTTGAGCATTCTCCTTTGGTATTTATGTTTTCTGTCTGCCCCTGATATAGTTAGCTAGTGCTAAGAAACAGCTGCAAATTTTATTGATGGATTTGGCGGATAATTTGAGTAAGGTAATGCACTGAATTCAGAGGGAAATCTTGCATCTTCATTGTGTTGTTGGTTGCTTATAACCAAACGTTGGCTGATGCCACCGTCCTCACTACTTCAGTTATGGCAACCCTTGAACTCAAATTTCTTATTTTTAGGTTCTTGTTGAATCTTGATAGGGTTGTTGGGATGAAGGAGGGATTATGAGCAAAAAAAAAAGAAGCATTGGATTGTGAAGCTTTGCTCTTTTGAGAGGAATAGTTTTGGTTTAGCAGTGTCCCTAAAAAGTGCAGTCGTTTTCCTCTCACGTTGCTTGCTTCTAGATTTGACCCTTCCGTTTCCCTATTTTGTTAAAGTTTGTCCTTATATTTAGATGGCTCATGGAGAGTGCCCCATATGTGTCTTACTGGTTTGCTCTTCCTGAGTAGATCAGTTTTCACATTCGTGTTTTCTCCCCTTTTAGCCGTCATATTGTGTGAATATGAATCCAGGCGGTTGTATATCTTGCAATTTCAGCTTGCAAATGAACTGGGTTTGTTTAGTGATACGCCCTTTCTACAATTCTAATTCGTTGCTCGCGGACATGCAGTTACTGCCCTCAATACGCTCTTCACTAGCCTGAATTCTCCGGGGCAGCTCAAAGGCTGGCAGCCAAATGGCGGTGACCCTTGTGGCCAATCATGGCAGGGCATAACTTGCTCAGGATCATCAGTTATTGCAATGTGAGCCTCATGAAGCGAAGTAGTTGGTAGACCAGCTTCATTTCTTACTCGCTCTTAGTATATTTTTCTTTGATGCTGTAGCAAATTACCAAGCTTGGGGCTCTCAGGGAATTTGGCCTACAATCTGAATAGCATGGGTTCGTTGGTCGAGATGTGAGTGCCCAAATTTATCTCATGCTCAACCTTGTTTGCTGTGGGAGTTCAGTTGATAACCATCTTGAATCAAATTTTTTATGCAGTGACATGAGCCAAAACAACCTTGGTGGTGGACAACCGATACAGTACAATCTTCCCACTAATAAGCTTGAGAGGCTGTAAGTTCCTCAAATGAAGTCATGCATTTGAATTTTTCTCTCAACTATTCCAGTGCCATGGCTATTAACTGATTCTTGTTTTGCAGCAATCTCGCAGGAAACCAGTTCACTGGAAATTTACCCTATTCGATTTCCACGATGTCTAATCTTAAGTATTTGTGAGTATCTTTACAACCAGAAGTTGATTTTGCTTTGGAATTTGTATCATCTGGTAGGGCTAAATGAATTTTTCTTGCTATATGCAGAAATCTTAATCATAACCAATTACAAGGAAATATGACCGATGTATTTGCCAACCTTGGTAGTTTGACAACACTGTGAGTACTTTCTTGTGTGCATTGTCAGATGGGTCTCTTGTTGTAAAATCCCTCATCTTTGTTCATATTCCTGATGTTTTGATTCTCTTACTATTTTCCTATGTAATGTGATTCAGGGATCTCTCCTTTAATTCTCTTACCGGTGACCTACCACAAAGCTTCACTGCATTGTCAAGCCTTAAAAATTTGTAAGAAAGGGATTTTTTATCTCCTAGACATGTCTTCTAACATCTAACCCATGTCTTGTTCTTCTCAGATATTTGCAGAACGATCAATTTACTGGTAATATCGATGTCCTATCTAATCCCCCCCTTAATGATCTGTAAGTCATCAAGTTGTAATTCATTGGTACTTTATTTACATATACAGTAGCATATCTCATATGTTGCTTACCTGTAGGAATGTTGCAAACAATCATTTCACTGGTTGGATTCCTAGTCAGCTGAAGAAGATAAACAATCTACAGTGAGTTTTCTTGATTTCTTAGCATGCAATTGTTAATATAGCTATATACTGAACTAATATGGTGCTTGTGTATAGAACTGATGGCAATTCTTGGAGTATGGGACCAGCACCACCGCCACCACCATATACAGCTCTGCCTCCTCCAAACAATCAGAGAAGCCCAGGTCAAAATGATGATGGTTCATCAAGTTCTGGTGGAAACTCCGGGATAGGTGGTGGAGGTGTAGCAGGCATTCTCATAGCATTGCTGGTTGTTGGAGCAGTCGTTGCATTCTTTGTGATAAGAAGAAAACGCAAAGCTGCAATGGACGAACACCTTGAACAGCATCAGCCATTCACTTCGTTCCCTTCAAACGAAGTTAAAGGTTGGTTCGCTTGGTGCCTTGATGATTGTCATACTTGAGAGATGACTTTTCTATTTTAGCTAAGTATGTGAATGTTTGTTTGCTGCTAGTCTACCCCAATTTGTTTGAGACAAAAGGCTTTGTTGTTGTTGTATGTGATTGTTTGCTTCTACAAATGTTGCAGACATGAAGCCTATCGAAGAGTCTGCCACAATAGATGTAGAGTCTTTTCCTTCCCCTGCTTCAATTAGTCTGAAGCCGCCCCCCAAGATTGAACGCCACAAGTCATTCGATGATGATGATTTTTTAAACAAGCCCGTCGCAAAGAAAAGCAATGTAACACCTATAAAGGCAATTGTTTATTCAGTTGCAGATCTACAGATGGCAACAGATAGTTTCAGCATGGATAACCTTGTTGGAGAGGGTACTTTTGGACGTGTTTACAGGGCACAGTTCAATGATGGAAAGGTATGCTGCATATCATCTTACCACTATTCCTATATATTTCTGACAGTACATGAACGTTTTCAATACTTGCACCTGTAAGGTCTTTGAAACTGGGCTGTTACTTGTGGTTCTGGGTTTCCAGTAGCCATGTGGTAACATGCCCACAATAGGTCCTTAGTGTAACATTCCATGTATACATTATCACATTAGTGGAAGTGCAGAAGTTACACAGATCTAAGAAGAAATTTATGTGTTCCAAGCAAGACGCATTAAACTCAGTTTTACCGTTGAGAAAAATGGAGCACAGAAGCTTTCCTCATAAATTGAATGTTGTTTAGTGCTTAATGATAGCTTCAGTTTTCATGTTATCGTATCTGTCCTTTTTCTTTAAAAAGCATTTTAGTAGTGTTGAACAGAAGTTAAGCCATTTAAATATACAAGGCTTACTTTTCCTGTTTATTCAGGTTCTGGCTGTGAAGAAACTAGATAGTACCCTGATGCCATTCCATTCATCTGATGACTTTGTTGAACTGGTCTCAAACATTTTAAAATTGCACCATCCGAATCTCAATGAGCTTGTGGGCTATTGCATGGAACATGGACAACACTTGCTTGTGTACGATTTCCACAGGAATGGATCACTTCATGATCTACTCCATCTTTTAGACGAATTCAGCAAGCCACTTAGCTGGAACTCTCGTGTTAAGATCGCACTAGGCTCTGCCCGCGCACTGGAGTAAGTGGAAAATGAACTCTATATTATGTTGATCTGGATGGTATGATATGGTGTCTAAATGCTATTCTGGCATTATACATGATATTGAATACTGTACAAGTTTAGCTATCTTGCGTGTCCAGATCCAATTGGACAGGAAAAGGACCTTGGATATTGTCATCCATATAGTTGCAAGCTAAGTGACTTATTGCTACAAATTTAATTTGTAACCTTGTTGTTAATGACAGTTGAATTAACAATACTGCTGTTGATCATATCATGCTATCTGAATCTCTCTGAGCTGGAAGCATCCTCTGCATATTATGTGTAGACTTTTAGATGCATGTCTTTTCTACATGTTTTGTTTGAATGTGGTATGTTAGTTATACATTGTCAAATAGTATTAACTGAATGATTGAAGAACATGCTTCAATAATTATTTGTTCATTACATAATCTATTGTAACATTCTATGTTTCTTTTGAAATATAATCTGTAGATGCCTTATCATTTCCCACTGAAAATATAACCTGTAGGTATCTTCATGAAATATGTTCGCCGTCCATCATCCATAAGAATTTCAAGTCATCCAACATTCTGCTGGACTCAGAATTCAATCCACACCTTTCAGATGCTAGACTTGCAAGCTTTATTTCTGATGCTGAATTTCAGGTAAAGCTCTGGTCAATATACTCCAGAACCCATTTTAAGAGGACTGCTCGCATAGTTGCATTTTTTAAAAAATTCAGTACACAGATAACTCTTGGCTTGCTAAGCTATCAAAAAAATCGGGCTAATGGGCCTATGAAAGTTGCTGGTAATGATTTGCACCTCTCCGCACTGATAAAAAACAAACTAATATTTTTTTGGTGTATTCTTGATTATTTGGATACGCATGATCTATGCAATTCCAACCTAGCATTTACACATTATGGTTCACTAATGACCATCTTAGTGTTCACCTCCAAATCAACAGCCTCTACAGGCAGCAGAACAGAGTGCGGGGTGCACTGCCCCAGAGGTGGACATGAGTGGTCAGTATACTCTCAAGAGTGATGTCTACAGCTTTGGAGTAGTAATGCTAGAGCTTTTGACGGGACGTAGACCTTTTGACAGGTACCCTCTTATCAGCAATCACCAGTTTTCAGCTTGTGCATGATTATAAATTTGGTAATTGATGATCCTAAATGTGATCGCGTGACTGTGCACTACAGCTCTAGACCCAGGTCAGAGCAGTCACTTGTGCGATGGGCGACTCCCCATCTGCACGACATTGATGCATTGGACAGGATGGTCGATCCTGCACTCAAGGGTCTGTACCCTGCCAAGTCTCTGTCGCGATTTGCAGACGTGCTCGCCTTGTGTGTTCAGGTAGGACTCCACTCACTATCTTACGCAGATTAGTCATGCAAAACCAAACATGTTCCGTGTAAATAATATCTGAGCCTCCAAATCGTGTTACAGCCTGAACCAGAATTCAGGCCGCCAATGTCGGAGGTGGTGCAAGCATTAGTTCGGCTTGTTCAGAGGGCCAACATGACGAAGAGAATGCTCGACGGAGATACTTCTCGGCGAGCAGATGAACAGGACCAAGATTTCATATGACACAAGCAAAGCCCTACCCTTTCTATTGCATCTCAGATTGTATTAACTTTATTAGCCTAGCACCTAGTGGAGAGATCGAAGAAGGCAGGGAAAATTTCGTTTTGATCAGTACATAATCACTAGGTTGGCTTGATAATAAAGGATTGGTGTTGTATGATCTTACATTAGTGCCATGAATGATTCATTAAGAAGCAAAGAGATACAACATGGCTTGAGAGCCATGATCGACAGCCTTAGTTCGCTATTACAGAAATTAGACGACCGAACATGATCCGGATGAGGGAGCGACCCAGCGAGATTAAGTAGTTCACGCAGCTTGGATTTCGGAGTGGATGACCAATCAAAGAACTCTTGCCTGATACGGTTCGTGAACTCATGGACATTAAGGTTTCCTTGACTTTGTCGTATCATGTTCCTCTACTTCCACATCATCCAAACCACCAAAATTACTAGGTAGTATATTCCTCTTCGGTTGGAGCTAGGCGCCATATTCCGGGTTAATGTCCAACAGTCAAGCAGCGACTGTTTGGTGAGGGAGATGGGCAGCGACAGTCAGGAGAAAATGAGATGCCAAATCTGCTTCACCACTGAACAATTGA
Source organism: Melocanna baccifera (assembly GCA_036346265.1). Taxonomy (NCBI): domain Eukaryota; kingdom Viridiplantae; phylum Streptophyta; class Magnoliopsida; order Poales; family Poaceae; genus Melocanna; species Melocanna baccifera. Next base: position 4,010,364 of record CM070682.1, read on the forward strand.
TGAGAAGATGGTCGACAGTCTCGGGGTCCTGATCACAAAATAGACATGATGGCAATGCAGGTATGTTGTATTTTGTTAGCCTAGCAAAAGTCCACCATTCGGCGTTTGAGTGCTAACCAGGTGAAGATCTTGGCTTTCAAAGGGACATCACTCTTCCACAATTCGTTGGCACAAGGGAAGAGAGTAGAACCTTGGCACAACGCAGTGTAAGCCGATTTGGGGGAGTACTTGCTATTGGTTGACCACCGCCATATGATGTCATCTCTGATCTGTTCTTGCAAATGGATTTGGCTTAAGGTAGAAGACAACAGAAAGAACTCAGAGATGTCTTGCATGGAGAAGGGGCCTTGTAGGTCTTTCACCCAGTTTTGGTTGTGTAGCGCCTCCTTGACCGTAATCCTCTTTTTTCGGGAGCTCTTCACTCTTGCCCAAATTGTCGGGGCTAGATCACTTACTCCTTGACCCTACAACCATCTGTCGGTCTAGAATAGCGTGGAGTTGCCATCTCCAACATGAAAGTATGTTGACACATAGAAAAAAAAAATTCTCCGTTGCAGTGTCTTCGGCAAGCCGAACACCTTGCCAAATTCGACCTGGGTCAGTGCACGCCAACCACTCCCAATGTGTGCACAAGGCAACGCCGACGAGTTTGAGGTCTGTGATGCCCAGTCCTCCATGTGCGTAAGGGTGACAAATTTGCTACCAACTTACCAAACATTTCCCAGGTGTGGACATACTATCCCCTACCCAGAGAAAGCTTCTGCGCTTCTTATCAATGGCCTTGAGTGCCCAAGTTGGGAATGTCAATGTGAGCAGAGGATAAATGACCATGGAAGTTAGGACTACTTTGACAACAATTAGGCTCCCTGCTTATGAAAGGAGTTTGGCATTTCAAGTAGGCAACATGGCTTTAATTTTGTCGACATACGGTTGGAGATCCGCTCGCCTTAGCCTACCGGATGATAGAGGCATTCCTAGATAGTTGATGGGAAAAGAATCTGTCTTGCAGCCGAAAAACTCTTTTGCCAGCAGGAGTTCTTATTGTGTGTACCAAATTGGAATTAGGGGAAGACTTGAGCATGTTTGGTTTGAGGCCGGATGCGGACCCAAATAGCAACAATATTTCTCTAGTGGCAATGAGTTCTTGGGGCTTTGGATTGATGAATAGTATAACGTCATCTGCATAGAATGAGTATTGCCTCACCAAGGTGTGTGTCGGTGTTAATACCTGGTCTTGTGTAGCTTTGAAGAGTAATTTGCTTAGCACATCCATGGCTATAACGAAGAGCAACGGTGACAATGGATCCCCCTACCTAAGGCCTCTGCAGTGGTGTATTGGTTTGCCTGGCATGCCATTAAGCATTATTTTGGTGGTGGCCGTGGAGAGTTATATTGAAACACAGTCACCCCACCGTGTGTCGGAGCCCCGATGTTGCATAACCTTTAGCAAAAAAAGGTCAGGCAATGCTGTTGAAGGCTTTAGCAATGTCGAGTTTAGAGAGGATCTTCTTCTCTCTTTTGCTGCGCAGCGTTCTGATTGCATCATGCACAAACTTGAAATTATCCTGAATTGTGTGCCCCTTGATGAAAGCACTTTGGTTGAAATCCACTAGGTGATCCATATGTGGTTGCTATTATGAATATTGTGTGCATCTATTCATGAGGCCCAAGGGGCAATATATATACAGGTACAAGGGGATGTACAAAAGGAATACAACACAGCATAATAGGAAATAGCATATTAGGAAATAAATAAGAGTCCTAATCTGTTCTATCCTTAACACCCCCCTCAAACTCATGGTGGATCAACAACACTGAGTTTGGAGAGGTAAAAGTGTCTTTGTGCTCAGTCCTGGGCTTCGTGAAGAAATCCGCTATCTCAAGTTCGAAGGCACATACTGAAGAGTAATCACCTGATCTTGCACACAAGACCTCATGAAGGAAGCATCAACACCAATATGCTTGGTGAGCTCATGCTTCACAGGATCACGAGCAATACTGATAGCACCTGTACTGTCTGACAAGAGAGGAGTCGGTGTAGTGACAGAAACACCAAAATCCTCAAGTAACCACCGTAGCCAAGTAATCTCTGCTGTCAAGAGAGCCATAGCTCGCAACTCAGCCTCTGCACTCGAACGGGACACTGCAGTCTGTTTCTTCGTCTTCCAGGCAATAAGAGAACCACCAAGAAAAACACAGTAGGCAGAGAGAGACCGGCGATCAGAGGGATCGCTGGCCCAAGTAGCATCCGAATAGGCTCAAGTCAGAATGAATCGAACGTGGAAAGAAGAGACGGCGAGAGATAGTCCCACGAAGGTATCGCAGAACTCGAAGAAGGTGGCTGTAGTGGACCTGAGTGGGAGCTGAAACAAACTGACTCAGAATATGAACGGGATAAGTGATATCCGGACGAGTAACAGCAAGATAAACAAGACTCCCAACAAGATGACGATAGCGAGTCGGATCAGAAAGAGGCTCGCCATCCGAGGGTCGGAGGTGGACATTGAGCTCCATGGGAGTCTCAACAGTACGCTGATCAGTGAGAGAGGCGCGATCAAGAAGATCCTGAATATATTTCTCTTGGGACATAAAGAAACCATCTGGAGTGGAAGTAACCTCAATCCCAAGGAAATAACTGAGAGGACCAAGATCCGACATAAGGAACTGCTCACTAAGACGAGCCTTGACAAAGGCAATGTACTCAGAATCATCTCCCGTAATGATCATATCATCAACATACAGAAGAAGAAGAGTCCGACCACGAGACGAAGTGTGGACAAAGAGCGCAGGATCATGATCACTAGCTGAAAAACCAGCAGCAGTGACCACAGAGGAGAAGCGCTCAAACCAAGCACGAGGGGCTTGCTTAAGGCCATAGAGAGAGCGACGAAGGCGACAGACCATGCCCTCAGGAACAGAATACCCAGGTGGCGGATGCATGTAGACCTCCTCACGCAACTCACCATTAAGAAAGGCATTCTTGACATCAAGCTGAGAAACAGACCAGTGGCGAACAGACGCCACCGATGTAAGAGTGCGAGCGGTGGTCATGTGGGCCACAGGAGCAAAAATCTCGTCGTAGTCAACACCATGCTCCTGCTGGAAGCCACGAGCAACAAGACGCGCCTTTTAGCGCTCAAGAGAGCCATCAGAGCGAGTCTTAATTTTATAGACCCACTTACACGTGATGGGACGAGAATGAGATGGCAAAGGAACAAGATCCCAAGTACCATGACGCTCGAGGGCGCGATCTCTCGGCCATGGCAAGCTGCCACTCGGGGTGAGTAACAACATCCCGTGGGAGACAGGCTCACGGTAGTCGCGCCAAAGAAAGGCAAAGGGCGGAGGCGAATCGACCGGCGATCGCGGAGAGCGTAGCGAGGAGAAGATGACCCATCAGGGGACGATGGAGCATCAGAGGAAGGTGGATCATCAGGAGAAGATGACTCCGCTTGAAGAGCCTCAATACGAGGTCGACGAGTGTAAAAGAGAAGGGGAGGTACTGTAGTGAGAGGAGCACGGGAGTCGGAGGAGGACGAGCGCGCGGTGACAACGACGGAGAGGCCACGGGGAATATGTGGAGACTCGGTGGGACAAGTGGACGAGGGCAAAGCAGATATAGGTGTATCTGGAAAGGTCAAGAAAGACAGAGACTCCGCAGAGGGAGTCGAAGGAGAGGTAGGACGTGGGTAGAATGGACGAGACTCGTCCGAAAGTCACATCCCGAGAAACCCGCATCCGTCGACCAGCCGGATCCCAAGACCGATAGCCCTTGTGCTCGCACCTCAGATCCCAAAAAGACACACTCAACGATCGAGGTTAGTTTGGTACGTTCGCGGCGAGGAGAACGTAGCAAACGCAGCCAAACATATGAAGGTCGAGTAGTCGGCAGAAGACCACGAGGCGCTCAACAGGATCGCACCAAGAGCGAGAAGATGGCCGGATGTTGATGAGATAGGTTGCGGTGGAAACACCTCGGCCCAAAAGTGAGGTGGGGTAGAAGCGGCGATCATCAGAGTACGAGCCGTCTCAAGGAGGTGACGATGCTTGCGCTCAGCGACACCATTCTGAGCATGAGCACCAGGACAAGAGAATCGCGGCGAGAGTCCTGCAGCAGCAGAAGGAAACCGCGCAGTAACGAGAGAGGTACTCGCCAGGCGAGAATCAAAGACGAAAGACACGAATAGGAGTGGAGAACTGTGTGTGGATCATAGTGGCAAATTGTTTATAGATAGACAAGACCTCACTACGAGAAGACATGAAATATATCCAAGTGTGGCGAGAGAAATCATCTATGAATATGATATAATATCGATGACCCCCTTTCGAAACGAAGGGAGCCGGACCCCAAACATCTGAATGAACAAGATCAAAAGGACGCTGGGACACAGACTCACTATGAGGATAGGGAAGCTGAATTTGTTTACCTAACTTACAGCCCTGACAATCTAAAGACACGTCTCCTGAGACAGACCCCAGAAGACCACGACGAACTAAGGATGACAGGCGAGATCCACACAGATGACCAAGACGGTGATGCCACTGCTGAAAAGTGCCGGTAGACGAAGTGGCGGCGGAGAGCGCGGCGATGGTGGCGGCGGAAGGAAGGTGAAGCCAGTCAAGCTCCCAGAGACGCCGTGAGTCACGCGCCGAGGCCGAACCAACGAGCTCCGTGTGGCGGTCCCGAACACAACAAGAGTCGAGTCGAGAATGACACGATAACCAAGGTCGATGATCTCGTCCGGCAGAAAGAAGTCGCATAGTGAGGCGAGGAATATGAGCAATGAAGGAACATGAAAAGATGAGTTACTAAGAGATCCTCGACCGAGAGACGAAAGAGATGTACCATCGCAGTAAGAACACCGACAGGAGAATCAAGAGGTGTAATAAAAGACAGTGGAAGAATCGGGGTCATGTGAAAAGATGCTCCGTATCAAGAATCCACGGGAGGTACTGATCGTGTAGAGGGTGGTTTCTCGGCACAAGAGTCGATGAGCGAACCTGCAGAACTCATCGAGGAAGAACTTTGCAAGCAAGCAAGCGGCCAAGTCGGGCTATCTCTTGCTCGGTGAGAAAACTGCCAAGAGGTCGATGCGGATGACGACGTAAAGCACTAGTGCGAAGAAGAACGGCGTGATGATGCCGCTTCTTCTTATAGCACCGACTCAATGTGGCCGGCCTTGTCGCGCAGAGGAACAGTGAGGACGGCCACCTCCGACGAAGGCGGCCACCACCACCGTGGCGGCCGGCCGAAGAAGGCGATGTAGCGGTGTAGACGAGCGGCGAGCACGCAGGGGAGTGGCATCGGACCAGCACCACTCGGGACGAGTCTCTCTGCGCGCGTATCTCGGTGAGAGCCTCCGAGAGAGTGACACGAGGGTGGCGTGCAAGAAGCCGAGCACGCCTTTGCTCGAACTTCGGGGCGGCGGCGAGTAAGGAACTCGTAGACCCGCTGAAACTCCAAGTCAGCACGTATATCCAAGCAGCACGGACAGGAACGACAGCCAGCAGTGCGGAGAGAGTCCAACTGACGCCAGATAGCAGAGCTCTGAGCGTAAAAGGCATCAACGAGAGCATCACCTGCTGAAGAGAGTGCTCTTGGCGAACCACGGACAGGTACAGGGCATCACCAGAGGGCTCGTAGCGCTGACGAAGATGAGTCCACATCTGAGAAGCCGAAGGGAGTCCCACAACCTCGAAAGAGAATCGAGGCCGGAGATCGCGATGAAGACAATGAAGAGCTCGGCGCCGCCATCGCACCACCGAGTGTAGGTGGTCGACGATCCTTGTAGAAATCGAGCCTCTGGTAGGCGGCGCAGCTTCATCATCAACAATCTGAGCACCTCGGTAGCAATCTTGTCGGTGTCGGGGCAATGCAACAGCGTGAGCTCGTCGGAGGAATAGGGCAAGGGGCGGTGACATCGCGCAGAGGACGCCCTGAGACGTAAACCACGCATGTGAATGCGCATGTGAGACACGAAGTCGGTGTAATTAACACCATCAAAGACCACCACCGCAGCGAGGAGAAGCGGTGCCCATTGGTAGGCGGCGCCGACGCGGCGCGACCAATACAACGAAGTCTAACAGCGGCGCGACGGCGCGGCGGTTAGATCGACGTTTTTTTGGAGCCGGAAAAGAAAAACCCTAACTAATAGTGGGCCTTCGGCCCACACTCACGCACACACGCACACACGCGAAGAAGAGGCGAAGAGGCGGCGGCGGCAGGCGGCCGCGGGTGGCGCGCGCGGCGGCCGCCGAGAGTCGGCCGGCGGCGCAGCGCGGCGTAGCGCGACGATAAGCGGCCGGCAGCGCGCGCAGCGCGCGGCGAGCGGCGGCGCAGCGCTTGGTCGGTCGGGCGGGCGGCCGCCGGTGCCGCCCACGGCCTCGCGGCGGCGGCGCCGACGGAGCGCTCGAGGCGCTTCGAGGGCGCGCGGAGCGGCGCTGGCGGCGCGCGCAGCGAGCAGCGCGCCGGAAGCGAAGCGGGCGCGCGCTGGCGGCGGCGCGAGCAAATGGCGGCGGCGCGTGAGAGAGACGCGCAGCGGGAGAGGCCGGCGAGAGCGGCCGGCGACGTCGGGAGACGGGAGCGGCGGCGAGCGAACCGAGGGAAACCCTAGGTATGCTCGATACCATGTTATGAATATTGTGTGCATCATGAGGCCCAAGGGGCAATATATATACAGTACAAGGGGATGTACAAAAGGAATACAACACAATAATAGGAAATAGCATATTAGGAAACAAATAAGAGTCCTAATCATTCTATCATATGCAGGGCCATCAGCTTGGTGACGAGTTTGGAGAAGATATGTAGTAAGCTAATTGGCCTGAAATCCGAAGGCTGGACAACCCCTTGTTTTTTTGGAAGCAAAACGAGTAGAGCTGAGTTTAGCTGGTAGAAACCATGATGATTTGTAGAGAAGAAAGTTTGGATGCCCACCATGATATCATCCTTGATGATGGGCCATGCCTTTTGCTAGAAAGTCCCTGTAAATCCCTCTGGCCATAGAGCCTTTTTGGCCAGAAGTTCCTTGATAGTTTGAAGAACTTTAGTCTTAGAAAAAGGTTGGTCCAGACTATGAAGATCTTGATGGCCCAAATCTATGGCATCTAAGTTGATGAACCTTGTGGGTTGTTCATCAGATTGCATAATTGCCATGAAATGCTGGTGAAGTGTTGTGCGAATTATAGTTGTCCCCATTAGTAGAGAGGAAGTTAATTCTATTTTTCTGGCTACGGTACCTCGCTTGGGCATGGAAGAAGGTCGTGTTGGCTACTAGCAATTTGGGAAGAAAAGTTGTCGTGTTATGTGCTATTACTCTTTCTTACCTTGTAGGATTTTATAGTAGAATAGGATAACATAACTCCACCTAATAGATGGAAAGCATGTCATTCTTTATGTTGTGATATATTCTACTTCTCTCTCCAGTGGATCATTATATTGTTTTTTAGGTTTGTGTTTTTTTATAATTATATAGTTGAAAAATGATTAAACTGATATACGTTCGTCTATATCTGTTTTAGATATATTTGACTATGTGCCTTATGTACATTTGACTAATATCCAACTTTTCTTAATCTAATATGGATTTTAGAGACTGACTTTGGACTTTTTGTCAAGTTGCATATTTATCATTGTTGTTAGGGTGGGGTTAAGTACCGACCTAATTATGCAAAAAAGTTGAGTTTCTCTCTGATGGGAAGGAAAGAGGTTATCTGTTGATCTTTTGTATCTTAGATTTTATAATTGGATTTGTTTTTCTATTTCTTACTTGAAGATTTCTTCTCATATTAGCTTGTATGTTTGTCTAACTGCAGCAACCTCTAACATTGGATTTTTGTGGGGACAAAATGGGAGGTTGACTTATTGGGGCACTTGTTTTTATAGTTTGAATTTTTGTTGTAATGTATGGATACAAAACTAGTTAAGTTTTAGATAACGGAACAGACAAAGAAAATATAAATTAAAATTTTCTGGAATTTGATTGAGTGGAGTGGTGGTATATACCACGGGAAGGTAGAGCGCACCAGGCGCCAAAAGGCATCCTCCACCGCCACATCTTCCTCACCCCGGCCGGCTCAAACCGGCGAGTGCCACGCACCCTTATCCCCTGCCTTAAAAGCCGCCCACTTCAGAGTTCGTCGCACTTGGGACTCCCCCGCGCTGCGCTCCACTCTCTCTGCCTCGCCTCGTGTCGCCTCTCCCCCCTCTCCTCCAGTAAGCCGCCTCCTCCACGCCTCTCCTCCCTCCCGTCGCCGCCTCCCCGCAACTCGGCGCCTCCCCCAGATCTGGCCGCCTCCTCCCCACATCTCCTCCCGTCGCCGCCTCCCCGCCTCTCCTCACTCCCCGCCTCTCCTCCCTCCAGCCTCCTCCCCGCAACTCGGCGCCTCCCCCAGTCTGGCCGCCTCTCGCCGCCGCCCGCATCTCGCCGCCTCCCCGCCTCTCCCGTCGCCGCCTCCCCGCATCTCCTCCCTCCCCGACTTCCCGTGCGCCACGCCGCCTCCGACTTCCTCCCGCTGCTGCCGTGCTGACTGCTAAGGTATGCAACCATCAACTGATATTGAACTATTCAAACTTGTAAAATGCATGATCTTGTCCATGATCCAGCAACACTTGTATCACAAAAACAGCAAGCTATTGTTAGTTGTGAAAAGGTTCTTGTCTCTGAAAATGTTAAGCATCTAGTGTGGGACAGTGAGGACTTCACAGTTGAGCTCAAATTTCCTAAGCAATTGAGAAAAGCAAACAAGGCAAGGATATTCTCCTAGTATACACTTTACAAATTACAAGTTTACATAATTTCAGTTTGACAAGCATAAGGAAACATAGAAAATTATATATATATATATATATATATATATATATATATATATATATATATATATATATATATATATATATATATATATATATTTATTTATTATTATTTTGATATATATAGCCGTGTTGTCGTATCGGTATTTTTAGGAAAACGGCGAATTCCCGTGTCGGTGTTGTGTTGACATATCCGTGTCCGTGCATCATAGGCGTCGCATATCCATAGTTGAAATTGAAGGCGCCTTCATTTCTTTTTTTTGCATCAGTTTCTTCCTCTTGATGCTACATTTGCTCAAATTGAAGGATCACACACTTGGAGTGGATAAAAATCTGTTTTCTTTGGCTTGTTGATGATTGTTTTCAGCAAAGAGTGGCTTTTTGATCAAGTGATAACAGCCTGGATCAATTTACTTATGATTCTCGGCTGACATTCATAGCGAAGGACCTCATGAGTTTTGAGTTTAATGGTTCCTCTTGATTATGCAGGCTTCCATCTGTGCTTGTCGGTTACATCAGAGTTGACAACAATTTATTAAGTGCTGCTTCAGTATGGATACTGGCTGCTTGACATCTATGAACATTACTGGAGCTAACCAAGCAAGATCTTTTGTGGGACAACTTCCTACACAGAGGTGCTTCACAAGCAGCAGTGTCCAAGCACTGAAAAGTAGTAACCATAGGAGCTTTGGCTTGAAATCTCTTGTCTTAAGGAATAAAGGAAAAAGATTATGCCGTGGAATTGGTGCTCTGCAGGTTCAGCTCTTTTTCTCTGTTTTTACCTTTTTATAGCATTTCTTCTGAATTAATTGATTGGCTTTTCTGCAGGTTGTCTGCCAGGATTTTCCAAGACCTCCACTAGAAAGCACAATAAACTTTTTGGAAGCTGGACAGCTGTCATCATTTTTTAGAAACAGTGAACGCCCCAGTAGACCGTTACAGGTTGTGATTGCTGGTGCAGGTCTGATGTAATTCTAGGATTTAACAGATTGATAATTTTCACAAATCAGATAACTTTGAGAGAAATCACAATTGCCTTTTAGCATTATTACTTTGTGGCGTAACTTTTTGCAGGACTGGCTGGTCTATCAACTGCAAAATATCTGGCTGATGCTGGCCATAAACCCATATTGCTTGAGGCAAGAGATGTTTTGGGTGGAAAGGTCTGATAGTTAAACATGCTTGCTTATCACTTGTCAAAAATTATTTTGGTTATTTAATCTGAATTTTCATTTACTGTCTTCATTCTGAATAACACATATGCACTGTTATCATTATTTGTCGCTTGTTGTTTCTATGGGTGCATGCCTTGGACAGGTAGCTGCTTGGAAGGATGAAGATGGAGATTGGTATGAGACTGGGCTTCATATTTTTTGTAAGTTATAGTTCTGGTTCTTCGAGGTTCTCTTCATGCTCTGCGTTATTTAGGTTGTTTCCATTAGCAGCGCAGAGGTAGTATTTGAGGTTTTGAAAAAATGTTTATATGTTAACAAGATAAAACATACCTTGACAGAATATGACGTGATTTCTGAGGAGCCACGCTGAGAGATTCTGAAATTACAACTTTGTGTGTGTGTGTGTGTGTCATACTTTTAAGTTTTTACGTTGCTTGAGTTTCTATTAGATGGACTTTCTTTTCTTTTTTAAAGAAACTTTTAGGTAGACTTTCTACATGACCATTTTTAAGAAAAGAGCTTCTGGAAGTACGTATCAATGCCAAACTCTTTAAGCCTGAAAAATTGCCGAATGCAGACTACTAGCACATACAGTAGTACACATTTAATTATTACATACAACATTGTTGACCTAGTTGTATATATGTTCTCTTGTTCATAAATGCTCTGCTACCGGCCTACCATTCACTTCCAAAACAGCATATATACGGTACTTTTCATTCTGTGCATGTATGTAACGATGTACCTTTTTGGTTTAAGTTGGAGCTTATCCCAACATACAGAATTTGTTTGGTGAGCTTGGTATTAGTGATCGTTTGCAATGGAAGGAACACTCCATGATATTTGCCATGCCGAACAAGCCAGGAGAATTCAGCCGATTTGATTTCCCAGAAACTTTGCCAGCGCCCTTAAATGGTAAGATCATACATAACACTGTAGTTGTTTAATAGAAGAAAGATTCCAAGAGAACTCAGAACTCAGAAGTGCATCCTATTGTTAGTTCTTTATTTTTTTTCCTAATATATGAATGTAATTAGTGGGTATATTAGTAACAGCAACAACATTAGTAAATCAAATCATGACCGTTAAGCTTTACTCTGCCGATTGTTGTCAGGTATCATTGACTATGCTTGCATTTAACAGGAATATGGGCCATACTGAGAAACAATGAAATGCTTACTTGGCCGGAGAAGGTGAAGTTTGCTATTGGACTTTTGCCTGCAATAGTTGGTGGCCAATCTTACGTTGAAGCTCAAGATGGCTTAACTGTTTCAGAGTGGATGAAAAAGCAGGTATGGTCTCATTGTGCGTCAGTTAGACTCGTCTCGGTGTACAAGACACATTGCCACCTCATCAATTTACACTGGATCTATGAGGACATGTTGTAAATAGAGTTTTTTTGTTTGCTAACAACTTGCTACCTTTTATTGTCATATTCTTTGGGGAGAAACATGCCTAGGTCCACAGATGACATTCTTAATGTGCTCAAGTTTCTATCTGTTATTTTGCCCCCAAGCCCTTTTCTGTGCAAATTTAGGCTTGAGCAGTGCTTATAGATATACTAACTGTTTCAGTTAAAGGCCAATAAGGTTCCATGATTTCTTTCCCCAGCTGAGAAAACGTGTTGCACAATTTGATCTGAAAATGAACAGAATGCACAAGACTACCAAGGAATTTCTTTGTTAACTAATATATAAAACAGTCACTCTTCAAATTTGGTTATGCGTCTCTTATTTGGAATACAGATATTTATATAACTGCCAAATTTCTTTGTTTTTTTGAGGAGAAACTGCAGGGAGGCCCCTACAGTATATAAATTATATTAAATAAGGAGAAATATTTACAGAAAAAAAGAGGGATGGAGAATGTACAACCCAAGAGGGACAGAGAAATTTCTTTGTTTTGTTGATTTGGGCAGTGGAGTCATATGGTGCCTGATACAATTATTTGATCAGCACAGGGTGTTCCTGATCGAGTGAACGATGAGGTTTTTATTGCAATGTCCAAAGCACTCAATTTCATAAATCCTGATGAGTTATCCATGCAGTGCATTCTGATTGCTTTAAACCGATTTCTCCAGGTACAGCTTTTGTTCCTCTATTGATGTGTGTAATTTTGTAATTCTTCTATTCTGTCTGGAGAAATTGCTTACATTTTTAGATCCTTTCTAGTCTTTCTTGTCTCTGTTCTCTGTTACCTTGAGAAAATGCTAATGTGTTCGCACCATAAAGATAACATGGGGTTCTTCTAAAAAAACTGCTTTGTGTAAATGTGTAGGAGAAACATGGTTCCAAAATGGCATTCTTGGATGGTAATCCTCCTGAAAGGCTATGCATGCCTATTGTTGACCACATTCGGTCTTTGGGTGGTGAGGTCCACCTGAATTCTCGTATTCAAAAAATAGAACTGAACCCTGATGGAACTGTGAAACATTTTGCGCTTAGAGACGGAACTCAAATAACTGGAGATGCTTATGTTTTTGCAACACCAGGTGTGTGGGTGTGTGTGTGTGTGTGTGCGTGTGTGTGTTCCAAGAATCTTGTATTCTGTGCAGCTATTCAATTTAACTGACTAGCCTGTGATTTAGTTGATATCTTGAAGCTTCTTGTACCTCAAGAGTGGAGAGAAATCTCTTATTTCAAGAAGCTGGAGAAGTTGGTGGGAGTTCCTGTCATCAATGTTCATATATGGTCAGTTGATTGAAATATTTGATTTTAAGTTGGAAATAAGACAACTTCGTGTTTTGTGGTTCTACTTCTACCTCATATATATGTTTTTGAAATACCTCTTAGTATTTCTGTTGGTTCGAATATTTCAGGTTTGACAGGAAACTGAAGAACACATATGACCACCTTCTTTTCAGCAGGTCTGTTATTTGATCGTACTGACCTTCCTGTTGTTGCCTCATGCATTTTGTTTCTAGTATAACTAATTTATCTATTGAAATCTTTCATATCCTATTCAAACTGGGCACATTCTATGCCCCATGTTTGGATATGTTCTTATCTGATACCAAAGACCATATGTCCCTTGTATTGAACTTGTTCACTTTTCTTTTCAGGAGTTCACTTTTAAGTGTCTACGCAGACATGTCAGTAACTTGCAAGGTAACTTGAGGTCCTTATTAATATTGCATAGATATAAATGTATGAGTCATGTAATCCTGTATTATTTCCAGGGGCTCCACCATCTTTAACTATCATATATGGGTTTGCCTGAATTTTATTTTATTGACTATGACAAAAGGCACAAAAGTGCATGTGCTACAGAAGGAATTCATTATTAAGCTTAAAAAATAGATATTTTTGAATTTACAAACTTCAGTTATCTGCCTAAGTATTGAAGTGTAGCATTTGTGTCATTGCTAACTTGTCAGTTGCCAGAAGATTTCATGAATCGTAATATCTCAGGAGAAAACTGAGGGCATGAATGTATTACTCAACATTTTTCTTTCCTTTTGTTTTCTAACTGTTTACAGGAATACTATGATCCAAACCGTTCAATGCTGGAGTTGGTTTTTGCTCCGGCTGAGGAATGGGTCGGACAGAGTGACACTGAAATCATTGATGCAACTATGCAAGAGCTAGCCAAGTTATTTCCTGATGAAATTGCTGCCGATCAGAGTAAAGCAAAGATTCTTAAATATCATGTTGTGAAGACACCGAGGTGAGGGCAAAGGTCCTTTCTGATAGTTAATCATAGGTAGGTCTGAGTTTGATGTGCCTTTTTCTTACATTGCCGTGCTTTCCTGGCTCGCTGTTACAGATCTGTTTACAAAACTGTCCCAAATTGTGAACCTTGCCGACCTCTTCAAAGATCACCAATTGAAGGGTTCTATCTGGCCGGCGATTACACAAAGCAGAAATACTTGGCTTCCATGGAGGGTGCTGTTTTATCTGGAAAGCTTTGTGCTCAGTCTATAGTGCAGGTAAATGCTTTCCATGGTTCTGGTTGTTGGTTGTGCATAGAAGTATCAAACTTCTACTGGTGTCTTGGAACATTTTAACATTTTACATTTTGTAGTCTAATGCTTTTATCATCTGCTGCTTTCAGGACTGTAATATGCTATCTCGTAGGAGTCAGAAAAGCCTGCAGTCCGAAGTTCCTGTTGCTTCCTAGTTGGAGTTAGTTAGCACTATTCCCAGTGGACTGTATCATCACCCAGTCCTTTTTCTATTCAGTGGCGCCCACCTGCTACTCATGATGGATGGACCTATCAATGTTCGTTTCACATTTCTGTAGAGTTGAATTGTGACTGAGCTCATACCATATTGGAAAAAAGGAAATTTGTAAAACGACCTGCATAGCAATTCTTAGACCTTTGCAAAGGGCAAAAGGGATCTTAGATATCATCTTCCTTGTACTTTTAGATGGTGGCTTCTGCCACCCGTGGTGTGAACTGCCCATTTTGTTTCAGACTTTCAGTTAAACTGCATCAGCAATCCCTGAACTTCTATGCTGTAGCGGAACTGATATACCATCCACTAAGCATATTTAAGGTTTGTGTCCGGAAAGGAAAAGAAAAGAAAGCATGGATATTATGTAAGCTGTTGTCTGCCCTTTATCTGCATGGGATATTATATTTACCAAGTTGCAATTACAAAAAAGAAGCATAGATTGGGTTAGGTCCTCAGATATTTTCCCTTGGATAATTCCTGGGGTCTCAATGATTGTACTTTTGGGTCCATAGGTCATATCTTCTGGGTGTGTGCCTGCCGGCCGGTGTTTACTGAGGAGGTGCGGGGCGGCAGGCGGATTCTTCCTCCCAGTCCTCTTCTTCCGGCGCCGCAGGCAGATCTTTTTGGAGGCGCGGGCCAATAAATATCTGCAGCGAGATATTTTCCTGGCTTCGCCACGTGTAAAAGCGCCGGCACGTAGGCGTGAAGGACCGGCCGGGGGCCGGGCCACCACGGCTCCGCTCGCGTTAATGCCGCGTTTATTTGTTCCCTACGGCTACGGGTGTGTTCGTCAATTTCTCATTCTTTCGCTGCTTCTGTTCTCCTATTTCTCCCCTTCCCTTTCGTTCTTCGACTGAGCCAAATCCTATGGCTTTCTTGTTCATGTTGTGAGAGGATGTTTGATTCGTAGGTTTCTGTTAAACGCTGGTCTAAATCCTGCGAAAATTCGCTTCTTTCTTGACCTAGGTGCGTTTTTTTTTTATGTCTGATTGTTGAGGTTTCTTGGTTGTTGGGGTTCAAATCTTTTACACCTTTGTTTTTCCCCTCCATAATCATCGAATCTCGAGGGAATTCCTTCCTTCTTCCCCCCGATTTGCTTCTTTCTCGATCTCCTACCTTTCTGTAGGTTCAAAAATTCAAAAGAAAAAATTGTGCCATCTTTTGTAGTTTTACTCTTTCAAGAAAAAAAAGCAAATCCTCTCCCCTTGTTTGTCCCTTCTTTCCTTGAGAAGAATCAAATGGGTGATGTGTCACTGAATCGACCGATTAAGGCAGAGCCAGCTGCCGGCTGCATTGCCCAGGTAGCAAACCACACAGTGTTTTTGTTGGCACATCCTGTTTGTTCTCAACTTTTTACAGTGATTACTGAACTGTTGTATACGTAGTTTCATGTTTTCTTTTGTCATAATAACTAGAGAATGCATGCTTGTTTGAATCATTGCGAATTATTCAATAAATTCATGAACTATTATTGCTTGTCACGCCTTTTTCCAAGTGAAAAATTATGATCATGAAGTGCTTGAACACTTGTTGTTTGTCTGAATCGCCATGCCATTTTTCAGGAAAAGATCTTTTCAAATTATAATGTTCCTGCTCGTGATGTACACATAATTTAAGTCATGGAAATAGTACTATAAACTGTGCTCTTTGAACATGAATTTTGGATCCCTTTTTATTTCATGTTGTTACTAATTCCTAGACCCTGAAAACAACATGATTATTGTCTTGTGGTTCTTTGACAGGGTAATCGAATTCTGGACATGATGTCGGCAGGGTGGACAGATGAGAGGCACATGCTTTATATAAGCTCCATGGAGGCTTTTTTTGTCGAGCAACTCTACAACGAACACAATGCAAATCAGAACGATTCAAATGGCAATGGGTTCAAGGTTCTCCGCGGTGGAGTGTGGGAGAAACTCAAATTTGGGAGGACCAATTCTTGTGCTCGAATTGGGGACAAATACTGCCTTCCTGCAAGCCGCTGGATTCAGCATTTTAGGCCACGTGATTGCAGTAGCAATGCACGAGGTGATGTGACAGAAGCCTTAGTAGGTGATCACGAATCAGGTATTCAGACTATCCGAGGGAGGACCCCGTTGTCGCATGGAAGGGAATGGGAGGCTTGCAAGGGAGAAAACCTTCTTGATGAAAGTACAGGTGGCTAACTCAATTACTTCATTAGTTAACTACAAGGTTTCATCATCTTTACTGAATATCACTGCTCAGATACACGGTGTTCCAAATAGCCATGCAGTTCATAGGTTATAGTTTCATGCAGTCTATCTAAAGTAGCTTTCCGTGGCTCTTCCTGGGATTCAAGACCTGGTGCATCATAATACATACACATGTTTTTTAACACTTAACTGATTTTATGGAACAGGCATGAAAATTAACAAATTAATTGTGCTTAAGCTCCAAGATCTTGTATGGTTCCTCTTTTCTGGATATATCTATATGGATGCTGTTGAATTCTGCTAACGATGTTCCAAAGCAACATCCTGTGATGAACTTAATTTCTGATGCCCTTTTCTCTCTCCAGAGGTCTCTGATCAGAATTTTGTTGACGATGAGGTGGAAGTTGATGCAGAATCAAGTCAAGCATACAAGAAAAGGAGATTAAGCAGTATTTCCACTACTGTACCGAATGATCAAGTAAATTCACAGGGTTAATCAGGTTAGTCTGTTGCAAGTGGTTAGATGAAGGGCAACACACTCAAAATAATCAGAATATCAATGGCATTGACACTAGTGTTCTATATTTGTAGGTTGTTCCATCTGAAAATTTGTTTGCTGCCACGAAAGCTGTTGGAAGCAAAGGTGCTTTGAGGTAAAGCATGGAAGAGTAGTTCTTCGCGACCGTGCAATCAATGAGCACAGGAGTAGTTAGCGATTTAGCAGATTAGGTTCTAGTTATGTATCTGTCTATTTTGCAGTTTCCATCAGTAGTGTAGTTCACTCTAGTGTCTCACTGACCTTCAGAAGAATTATTAGGCTCACGCACTCCAATAAATTAGGGGCGTTTGTTTTAGCGATGACTTCTGACTTTTGGCTGAAATTTCACTGTAACTGGTTTTTTTTACTGTAACTGATTTGGCTTTTTAGGTATAATTAATTTTAAAAATATAAAAATAGAAAAACATGTTAACCCATTAGGGACAATATAAAGGAACACGGGAAAAAAAAGAAAATACAAAAATCCTAAAATATTTAAAAAAATTTAGAAAAAGACGAAATACTGAATATTGAAAAAAAAGCAGAAGCTAAAGTCGAAAAAAAGCCAAAACGAGTGGGGAGTACATGTAATCTTGTAATGCTTTTTGATGTTGCTGTGTTCCGGCAACTGTTGTTTGCAATGTGAATAAAAATGTTCATGTTTGCCACAAGATGAGAATGATCCTAAATTATTCCTTTTGGCCACAACTCCATGGATGTTGCACACATGTATCATGGCACTAAAAGACCAATCGTTTTCGCAGAATGACCTCCAAAAAAAATTGCAGAATGATCATGTGTAATTTGTGATCATGTCAAATTTCAAACTACTTCTGATGTATAAATACGAAAAATATTTGAAAATTTCTAACATATATATACCAGAGTACTTACCTTCAGTCTTGCTTTCGTAATTTTTATAACAGATCCACTTGTTGCTGATAGGATGGTTCGGTTACTAGGTAGAAATTCGTCTACCACTGTTTGGAACATATGAATTTCACAGATACTTTATAGGGATTATTTTTGGAACGATGTATTGATCTCCTACCAGAATCCGGGTAATTTCACGCGTTGGAACTTGGAAATAAGAGGTATGTTTGTTTCAGCTGTAGATTCTGAGAATCAGCTGGTGAGTATCTAACTAGTTAGAATCTGGAGAAGCTGGATAACCCTAACTTCTGGCTACTAGTTCATTTTCTGAATTCTGTAGCTTCTAGCTACTTAGAATCTGGATAAAAATCTGGACTATTTAAAGAAGCTATAGATTCTGAGAGTAACTGCAGCTACCAGAAACTAAAACAGGCCAAGGTTTAACTTGGAAAATCCCCTCGTTCGCTGACTACTCCCTCTCCCACGGTCTATATAAGACGGCGACCCCAAAGCAACGGTTAAACAGGTGGTTCCCGCCTGGAAAGAGCATGCTACCCTCCCTGTAGGATGACCCCGCACTACAAAAATCTCCCCAAATTCTTCGAAATCCCAAACTTTCTATCCAAATCCAAGCAAACCCTCACCAAATCCTTCGCCTCCTCGACTCCACCAAGAGCAATTCCGCGCCACGACTCCCTCGCGGGGTTCTTGCACGACACCCGTTCGCTGAAATGCCTCAGCAAGCTCCACGCGTTGCTCGCCGTCACCGGCGCGATCCGGGACACCTCCTTCGTCACTGGCTTCGTCGATAGGTATCTTTCCTTTGGTAGGCCCGCGTCCGCGGCGTCGGTGTTCGCTGGTGTCTACCGCAGCCGGCCCGCAGTGTATTCTCTGAATCTTGTCGTCCGGTGCTTCTCGGATCATGGGTTCCACAGAGAGCTTCTTGATCTTTACCGGGGGTTGTGTGCCTTTGGCTCGGACAACTTCACGTTCCCGCCGGTTATCAAGGCGTGCACAGCTGTTTCTTGCCTTCGGCTGGGGAGGGAGGTGCACTGCAGAGTCCTGCGGACAGGGCATGGGGGCAATGTTGGGGTGCAGACTGCTCTCCTTGACATGTATGTTAAGGCTGGATGGATTGATATGTCGAGAAGAGTCTTTAACGGCATGACACGGAGAGACTTGATTTCTTGGAATGCAATGATCTCAGGGTATTCTCTGAATGGGTGTTTCCGAGAAGCTGTTGAGGCTATGCAGGAGATGCAGCAGGATGGTATGAGGGCGAATGCTAGCACTCTTGTTGGCATTGTCGGTATGTGCAGTTCAGTCAGAGATCAGGATGCTGGTGATTCGCTGCACGCATTTGCACTGAAATGTGGGGTGCTTGGTGATGAGTCCCTTATACCTGCATTCATCTCAATGTATGCTGCGTTCGATGATATTTCCTCATCTCGATTGCTGTTTGATCTGCATCCTGTGAAAGATTTGGTATCTTGTAATTCCATGATCTCAGCATACATGCAGCATGGCAAATGGAAGGAAGCATTTGAGGTCCTCAGACTGATGCGCTGCACAGGACTAGGGCCTAACCTGGTCACAGTGGTATCTTTCCTTCCATCTTACAGTGATTTCTTTGGTATAAACCACGGTGATTCTGTGCATGGTATGATTATCAAGTTTGGCCTTGCAGAGAAGGTTCCTGTTGTTAGTGCTCTTGTTTCGATGTATTCGAAGCTTGGGGAATTGGATTCAGCTGTGTTACTTTTCTGTAGTTTTACTGAGAAGAACCATCTCTTGTGGAACTCCATGATTTCTGGGTACCTTGTGAACAACAAGTGGAGCATGGCTCTTGATACATTCTGCAAGATGCAAATTGAAGGTATTGTTCCAGATGCAACAACTGTCATTAATGTGATATCGGGATGCAGACACACAAAAGATTTACATGTGGCAAAATCTATCCATGCATATGCTGTTAGAAATAGACTTGAATCAAACCAGAGCGTGATGAATGCACTCCTGGCTATGTATGCTGACTGTGGAGAAATCTCAAATTCCTATAAGTTATTTCAAAAAATGGAAGGACGAGAATTAATATCTTGGAACACTATAATATCTAGTTTTGCTGAAATTGGAGATTCAGAGGCTTCTGTAAGACTCTTCTGCCAGATGCGGCAAGAAGACTTGCAGTTTGATCTAGTGACCCTGATTGGCCTTATCAGTAGCCTTTCTGTAGCCGAGGACACCAAAATTGGTGAATCAGTTCATGCTTTGGCAGTCAAAAGTGGATGCAATTCAGACGTTTCTCTTACAAATGCCCTCATTACTATGTACACCAATTGTGGTATTGTTGAGGCAGGTCAGCTTCTCTTTGACAGCTTGTCTTCTAGGAACACAATCTCTTACAATGCTCTGATGACTGGATACCGCAAAAACAACCTATCTGAAGAGATCTTACCTTTGTTTTATCAAATGGTCAAGAACGACCAGAAGCCAAATCTTGTTACGTTGTTGAATTTATTGCCTATTTGTCAGAGCCAGTTGCAAGGGAAGTCTGTTCACAGCTACGCAATTCGAAATTTCTTCAGGCTAGAAACATCTCTCTTCACATCAGCCATTTGTATGTATAGTAGGTTCAACAATATAGACTACAGCTGCAAACTTTTTAACGTGGTTGGTGAAAGAAACATCATAGTATGGAATGCCATCTTATCTGCCTGTGTTCAATGCAAGCAGGCTGATATTGCATTTGATTTCTTCAGGAAAATGCGCTTCCTTAATGTTAAACCTGATGCAGTAACCATGTTGGCACTCATCTCAGCATGTTCACAGCTTGGAAAAGCAGATTTGGCAGAATGCCTTATGGCTCTCATACTGCAGAAGGGCTTCGATGGAACACTTCTTGTTGTCAATGCTCTTATTGACATGCATTCAAGGTGTGGAAGCATATCATTTGCACGGGAGCTCTTTGATAGCTCAGTGGCAAAAGATTCTGTCACTTGGAGTGCAATGATCAACTCATACAGTATGCATGGGGATGGTGTTTCTGCCCTTGACCTTTTCTCGATGATGATAGACTCAGGAGTGGAGCCAGATGACATAACTTTTGTTAGTATCTTGTCAGCTTGCAGCCATAGTGGTTTTGTAGAGCAAGGAAGAGCATTGTTCAAATCACTACAGATAGACCATGGCATCACACCAAGAATGGAGCATTATTCATGCATGGTGGATCTATTGGGCCGGACCGGCCACTTGGATGAAGCATATGACATTGTTAGGTCAATGCCGCTCAGGCCATCAGAAAGTTTGCTCGAGTCATTGCTTGGAGCCTGTAGATTCCATGGAAATTCTAAAATTGGTGAGGCTGTAGGGAAATTGCTCGTTGAATCTGAGCATGGCAATCCAAGATCATACGTCATGCTCTCTAACATCTATGCTTTGGCTGGCAAATGGAGTGACTATGAGTGGCTGCGATTAGATATGGAAGCAAAGGGATTGAGAAAAGATGTGGGAGTCAGCTTAATTGGGGTGACATAGTGGGCCTGATGCAACAAACATTAGACATTACAATTTTGGTGAATGTGTGGAAACTATGCTCTAGTCTAGTTGATGTTTGTTATAGACAGTCGACAGAGCATTTAATTTGTTAAAGCACAAGAAAACATTCAATCGTTCTTCTGCAACTTAATCTTTTGGAGTAGCTGGTTATTGTACAAAACCCATCTTGGTGCAACCAGGACTGTTGCTTTTAAAACGCATTATAATCTTAAAGGAAGACTGGTTATTTAAACGGTAAGATGCCCCACAATTGTTGCATTGCTGTTGTGTTATGATGATACCTATAAAGAATTGTTTGGTCTGATTTGGAAAAGATCATGGACAACCTAGTCAACAGACTAAATGAAATCTATGTTCTGTCAAATTCGAGTATCAGTTACATGGACACAAGAAGATATCCAGAGAGTTGAGCAGCCAGTTGCATATTTTATACTGCGGACACCTGCAATTCTGGAATTTTTTTTATCTTGGATGTGAAACTAAATTTGATGCTAATGGTGCTATGTAGGGTATGGTTTTGCCATTTTTCTTGTTACTCTTACAGTTATGCTTCAGCTTAGCAGTTCATTGTTTTTGTGGTGCAGATGGCCATGCTATGATGAAGACTCCACTACACCAACTACGCTTCTTTCTTCCTGCAAAGTATCTCACTTTTATCAGGAAAAGAAGTCATGCACTAAATATTTCTGTAGCACTGATCTATTAAAAAGGGGCTACAGTTCCTCGAATCAGTTGTAGTATCTGTTTTTGTTTTCCAAAAGAAAAATAAAAGAACGTTCTGGTCATGGCACTGGCAGGTAGGATAGAGAGAGAGGCAGGATACAAACGTCCACAGTAGACTTTCAGACACATCTCCACATTTGTCGTTAGTAAAGACTGTTCTGTAATAGCCATTCCCAATAATGCTTTACTTATTACCTTTCGCATAGTGTGACTTCCCTGTTTTTCATTGACTAGGTACACAATAATTTGTTACTGTGGAATTCAAGACAGCAAAAATTGACATGATCTGCTCCCACTTGAAATATACAAAATAATATTAGAGGTATGAGTAATTGTTTCTGTATTTGCTTCCTGGTTGACTTCTTCAAAGTTCTTAAGAAAATGCTGGCCTACATAAATATGCTTCCGTTTTGCACATAATTTTTTTAACCATATACGCACACTGAAGGACATATGAAGTACAATTCAACCAACGAAATGTCAATCTTAACAAACTACAATGGGAGAAACTTGAACCGCAGAGCTTTTCTGCTGTTTCCAACTATCATGAGGTTCTATGTGAATATTTGCCAATACAGCTGTTTCTACTTCATGGTGGCACACAATTTCCCTAAGCATCTAGCTTGTGCCAATAGCACCGGTACAAAGAACTAAAAAAATGTACAGAAACTACAGAAACAAATCAAAACAAATATTGGATTAAGGGAGTAGGTCCAAGTCTTCCCCTATGATTATTAAATTGGTCTTTCCCCCCTCCTACGTGGATCTCCACTGCTTCAATTCTTTCAATCCTGCCTCCAGTCTTATCCCTCCAATACCTGCAAAAACTTTCAAAACCTCTTTGTCCTAGCTCCAGTCTTCCCCTCCAATAACAAAGAATACAGGCACGAGTGTCTTGAGTAAGTTTCAGCTCATGTTTGTGTCTTTAGATTTTGGTTTACTTTCTGATTCGTGTATATGGCTTTCAGTTTCAGATACTGTTTTACGTGTGGTTTTCTGTTGTATTGATCCTGTTTTATTTTTAGATTGATCTGTTATTTATCTTCATGAGTTCTTGAGTTTTTGTTTTGATGTTGTTGGGATATTTCTTAGCATGAAGCTGGGTTCTTGTGTTTTGACCATGGATTTTGCTTACACGTCAAGATCTCACTTCTGTTACTTTTTTGAAATGTTTGAGAATGACGTTTTTAATCTGATCCAATAATTTTTTTGTGGAGTAATAATATGTTTCCATAATCGAATACTCATTGTTCAGCCAAAACAGTTAGCGAGAAGGAGCTTTGGCCTGACAAACAGTCAGGTCAATGACCTGTGGCTTATCAAGATGATTATGCACTTAGAAAATATATTTGGTTTGCTCCAATTACCCTGGATGAAATGTTATCAAGTTCTGAGTCCTGACCATTCCTGAATGTTCTCGGATGAGTAACGTCATAGATGAAGGCTCCTCCTTTGATAAAACAATATTGCATTTCCAGATCTCCATTGATTCAATCAACAATCTGACATTTCAAAACTTTCCTTGATGATGCCAGTTTATTATTAGCTTGTGTATGCGCTCATATGTCTTATTTTATTTGGAAAAATCTGTGTCGAATATTGTGTGTGTATTGATATGAGGTCTAAGGGGCCATATATATAGATGAGTACAGGAGAATATGCCATATAGAGATAAGACATATATGGAATAGAATACGGACTCTATCTCCTAATATGAACTCTATCTCCTTAACACCCCCCTTCAAATGCAAAGCGTATGCAATAGCATTGCATTTGGAAAGAGTTGATACTAAAACAAAATTCGAATACTTACATGGATGTAAACGGAAGACTCAAAATCCTAAAAGACTCGAAATACTGAGCAATAAAAATACTAAGTAAAACCGAAAAACGTCGAAGATCTGACGAGGAAGAGTCCGCGACGGGCGGACGCAGAAGACGGCGGCGGAGTTGACGATGAAGAGCAGAGCCATGACGAGGCGACGGCAGAAGGATCCGCGACAGCGGATCGACGATCGGACGAATCGATGAGGCATGCAGGACCGCGACGGCGATTGCGATCATGACGCGCGGACGAAGCGGCGGCGGCTCTGCATTTGAAGGGCGCGGTGAAGGCCGCGATGAAGGATCCATGGTGACGAATCTCTGCGTTCGGCGATCGGCGCGCGGCAGACGCGGATCGACGAGCGAAGCGGCAATTGACAAGGCGTCGCGGCAGGCGAAGAAGGATGGATCGACGAGAAGCGTGAAGGATCGGACGCGGATGACTTTTTTTCTTTCTTTCCTCCTCCTCCTTCTTCTTCTGATGATTCGACGAGGAAGTGTGGACTTTTTCTTTCAAAAGACCACCGCTTGGACCACCGCTCAAAGGACCGATGCACTCACGAAGTCACGAGGAAAAGGACCGACACACTCACGAAGTCACGAGAAATGGACCGACACACTCACGCGTTCTTCCCAACACAAAGGAAAGATCCCACCGACAGAGAGAGAGCGGGTTGCTCGGTGGCGCGCACACCGACGGCGGCAGAGCAACGGGCGACGGCGGCCCAGATCGGCTCCCCAAGCGGGCAACTTCAGGCGACGTTGGAGCTGACGATGAAGTGTCCGTGACGGGCGGACGGACGGCGGTGAAGGGATGGCGGCCCCGGGCGGACGAGACGAGGCGACGGCCCGGGCGACGAGCGGCGGCAGGCCGGCCCCAGGCGGATCGGACGAGGCGACTTTCAAGCGCACGCTACCAGAGCGTCGAATCGCGGGCGCGCAGCCGGAGGCGCGCCGATGCGATAGCCGCGAAGGCGAGCCGGCGGGCGAAGCGCGGATGGGCGGAAAGCCGGATCCAGCGGCGTGGTGCCCGGATCCGGTGTCCAGTGGCCGGCGGCAACGGGCCGGCGACGACTCGGCGGCGGCGGCGCAGATGCGCCCGGCAGCAAGCCTTCTGCGATCGACGAGGACACCTCTCGGCGCGGCGCTGAAGCGGTGAAGATCCGGACGGATCGGCGCCGTCCGACGAGCGCTCCCGAACGGATCGGCGAGCTCCCAGCGAGGACGGCGCCACACGACGGGCTGACGAAGAAGCCGCGATGAGCGGCGACGACGGCGAGGCGACTCCAAGCGGGCGAACGAGGGGCGGCCTCTCCAGGCGGAGGCCCGCAAGGAGGGGACGACGAGGAGGAGGACGCGGCCGCAGCAGCCCCCGCGCTTGGCCTTGACGGCGACGGGTCGACAAGGAGGACACAGGCAACGGCGGACGAGGCGCCAGGATGAGGACGAGGCGCCAGGATCTGCGCCCACTCGGGATGTTGGATGTGCGGTTAAGTTGGATCTACCAGAGAAGAGGCTGCCCCCAGGAGTGAGATTGATCCTCCCGGGGGCAGTAGTAGCGGAAGAGTAATTGAGACTAGGTTTGTAACCTAGGCTCTGATACCATATGACAAATATTGTGTGTGTATTGATATGAGGCCTAAGAGGCTATATATATAGATGAGTATAGGAGAATATGCCATATAGAGATAAGGCATATATGGAATAGAATACGGACTCTATCTCCTAATATGGACTCTATCTCCTTAACAAAATCAACTGTAACTCAAATTTAGGTTTTGACTGTTTTATTATCCATTCTAATTATCATCTTCAATGTTTTCTTCCACAGTTAATATAAAATTAGTTGATCCGTGACTTGAAAGAATGGTAGAGAAGAATCTTGAAGATGGGGACTCATCTCAAATTGCTTCTTTCTCTTCACCAAAATCTGTGCAAAATTCTTTAGAGCCTAAACCAGCTGAAGATACTAATGAAGGCAACAACAATAACCTTCAGAAGACGGCAAGTGCTAATTTTGAGGCAGCAATGCAGCAAGAATTTCCTGCAAGCTTGATATTGATTGACAACAAAAACAATCTGCAAGAAATTTCAGTTGAACAAAAGGCTCCCGTTGGTGATTTTGTAACTGTTTCATCAGAAGTAGACAACAGTGAGTTGCCATCAGTCAAAGAAGATCCTTGTGGTTTTCCATCTGCCTCTAACGAAGTTGATGAATCAAGGGAGGCCATCAGTGACTTGATTGCAATGCAACCTTCAGAAGAACACACCCATGCAGCGTCACAGACCTTGGTTAGGTTAAGAGAAGAGGTCCAATATACACCCTTGCATAACGTTCAAGATGGTGCTTGTTCTGATTCTGAGAATGTTGCTTGTGAAACTCCACCTGCCATCCTAACAAATGTGAAAGAAGATAAACCACGGGTCTTGCATAGACTGCCTGAGCGCCAAATGAACCTAGGAGACACACGACAGAAGGTGCCCGCACCTGTGAGCAGATCAAACAGCGGGAAGTTCTTGAGAACAGATAAAACCTTTGTGGATACTACGACCCACATTGCATCAGTAAAGGTGGCTGCCTCAAGATTTGGTGGCAGCATCAACTGGAAAACACGTAGAACACAGCCAATGGAGGTAACTCACAACGCATCTTCTCTTATTTGTTACATTAATTCTCTCAGGTACAACTTTATGAATTATGAATTCATTTGTGTCAATAACCAGTCTATTTTTGTATTTTTCTAACCGTACTTGACCTCTTATAACTTACAGACAGAAATAACGTCCTTTTTGTACGATCTCTGTCTATGATTAACAATCTTGGTATATCCAGGGGAGTGAACATGTCGTACTCGAGCTCGATGGGCTGAAGAAGGAAATTTCAGAGTGTAGACGGCAAGCAGAAGCTTCAGAGAACACAAATGTGACAGTATTCAATAAGCTAGAGAGAACAAAGAAGCTTATGGAAGAGCTGAAACATGATCTGGAGAGGGCACAAACTGAAGAGGCACATGCCAAGGAGGATCTGGAGTTGTTTCAATTTATTGTAGAAGAGATGGAGGTAGGAGTTGCCAGTGATGATAGTGCCGTGGGCAAGGAGAGATTGAAGATTATCCAAGAACGACACAAAGCAGTGGTGTCCAAACTGAAATTGGTGAAGCATGAGTTGAAAAAAGTGCAGGAGGATTACAATTCATTATTGATCGAATGCGATATTTCCACCAGAAAATCTCAGGCAGCCCTCACATTGTCCAAAGAGGCTGAGAGGCAAGTAGAGGAGCTCACTGGAGAGAACATCAAACTGAAGAGGGTGTTGGATTTGGCTCATGCTATGTGCCATGATGCTGAAGAACACAGGATGGGTACATCCTTGGCTCGAGATGAGGATTGTCTTACATGGGAGAAGGATCTGAGGCAAGCAGAAGAGGAGCTGAATCAACTCGACAATAAGCTTTCTTCTGTTGAAGACCTGAAATTAAAGCTTGAGACATCATCCAACTTGCTACTCAAGCTCAAGAATGAGCTAACTGCATATATGGAGGCAAAGCGAACTGAGGAAGCACAAGGACAAGGAAAGAAAACTCATAAGTCCATGCAAGAAGAAACCACTTTATCAAGAAATGAGCTCGAGGAGCACGGGAAGAGCATAGATAAGGTGAGAGATGAAGTCTGTGCTCTGAAAGTTGCTGCCGCATCGCTCAAACCGGAGTTGAGCAAAGAGAAAGCGGTACTTGCCACTATGCAGCAGATGGAAGCGATGGCATCCATCACCGTTTCATCTCTCAAGGTGGAGATTCAGCTGGCACAACAGGAACTGGAAGCAGTTCAGGCCAAGGAGAAGGAATCGCGATATAGAATGGTCGAGCTGCCCAAGATTATGCAATATGCAGCCCATGAAGCTGACGAGGCTAAGTGTGTCGCCACAAAGGCACAGGAGGAGCTAAGAAAGACCAAGGAGGAAGTGGAGCAAGCGAAGGCTGGTCTGAGTACTATGGAATTCAGGCTCCAAGCAGTTCTGAAGGAGATAGAAGTAGCGAAAGAGTCTGAAAGGCTGGCTCTCGATGCTTTTCGAGCATTGGAGGAGAGCGAGCTCGCAGTAAACATCGAAGAACAAGGCTCTCCTAGAATTATCACCCTTGACTTGGATGAATACTCATCTCTCGTTGCTAAGTCCCATCAGGCAGAAGATCTTGTGCACGAGAGGACGGCTGCTGCAAATGCACAGGTCAAGGTGGCCAAGGAGTCTGAGTCGCGCAGCTTATCAAGACTGAGCGCAATTTACAGGGTTTTGGACGAACGAAAGCGAGCATTTCATGCTGCGACAGAGCAGGCCGACAGGGCCACTAAAGGCAAGCTGGCCATGGAGCAAGAGCTGAGGCAATGGAGAGAGGAGAATGGGCAGCGTCGCAAGGCCGGTGAAGCTTCAAGATCCGAGGCTAAACCTTCAAACACTGCAGCCATCATCGTTGAGCGCAACGGAGACACTAAGGGCACAAGCAAAGAAGATAGTTATGCCTCGGTTCATCCGTTGTCGGATGTGTCCGCGAGGAACAGCCCTAATGATTCAGCATTGCTCGTGAAGACGAAGAAAAGAAAGAGGCTGTCGTTCTTCCCGCGCATCATCACGTTCTTCGCCCGGAGGAGGCTTAGAGCTGTGAAGTAACACAATACATTTTCCTTTTGGTGACACGCTAGTACTCTGAGATGTGTGTATGTTTGCAATAAGGTGAGTCCCCATTGACCTGTAATTTATCCGACGATGTGTCGTATGCTTGCCGGCCGGTGTGCTGTGAAGTTTTCGTTGACCTGTAATTTTTCCGACGACGTGTTGTATGTATGTACGGAAGACAGTGTTGATATATAATCGTCGATGTATTTGGTTTTCCTGGACAAGATGGTTTTATAAGACGGTTGGCTCTGGTTTCTCCTCCTGAAATTGTGGACACTAGAGTCTAGTAATTTGTCCTCGTTTAGTTGTTCTGTAATTTTCAACCCAAAGATTTTACGTGTACATTCTCAACGACGACGATTATTTGGTTTATGACTTCTAGCATTTAGAAACCAAAGACCATATAAAATGCGTTGGTTTTTTAATACAATTTTTTTATAAAGATATTTTTTTTCTTTAATTAAATAATTTAGAAAAGCTAACAGTTTTTACAGCATCATTTCAATTAAAAACTAATGGAAAAAAGTCTAATCGAACAGTACCTGAACGTGGCAACCGCTTGTCCCAAACCAAATCCGACACATGGCCTGACCCGACCGATCAATCCACAGTTGTGGGTGCTCTACCTCGTGTCGGTCGATCTAGCACGGGAAAAATGCTCGTTAATCATAATGATTCCTGGTCGGCTCGACGGATCGGTTGCTGCGTCATGGCCTCACATCGATCAAATATTCCTTTCGTGGCATTCTGAATGAGAAGATCAGGCGGAGGCAGCTGATTAAACAGCTCGATGAATCATCCGTCGGCCCCTGCAGAGCTGCCGGCCGAAAGCAACCAGCGAGCGCACCGAGATCTTCGCCGGCGCCGACGACAAGAACCATTTATAATAATTGGATTTCAAGGGAGAATGAGCTCGGTGTTGGGGACCAGAACCGTACGGACGTTTCCTTTTAGTTCAGGTTTTTCGTCTTTGCGTTTCACACGAGAATAGCTTTGCACATTGTAAGACACGAAACGAACAGGGTTCCGCTAGCAAGATAACTTCACTAGCATTTCAGATACTTTTTTTTATGGAACAACACGGTTCCATAACTCCATTAGCTTGTGTGCACCGTCAAATCATTGGCCACAACATTTAGGATGAATTCTTTTTAGGTTGTAGCTTATAGTTTATAGCTTAAAATTTTAAATTATGACTATTCGCGAGAGGCAATACACAGAGGAAAATAGTCGTATGTGATTTTAGCCGATACAGTTGAACTTAGTATACTTTTTTACTACAGTCTTTCTGTTGATCTTGCATTGAAAAAATACACTATTTAAAAATTAGTTAATATAGCCTGTATAAGTATAAGCTGGCTAAGTATAATCGAACCCAGCCTGATACGGTAAAAGCAGCTAAAGCATGTGCTGCACTATTACAAGACCGAGGACAATAAGAGATTTCGTATTGATCAAACTCCAGTATCAGGTTCATACTACCCCTAGCTATTAATTGTTTTCTGTAATTTGGTGTTGGAAACCATATATATCAATCAAAATAGATCGTTAAATTTTATCATTATTAGTGAGGATTAATCAGAACCAAATAATATTCTAACAAATTAAAAATTCTGATATGTGGCCAATTATTCAGCTTAATACGCCAATTTTCACATATGGTGGTGGTATATCAACCTATCAATAAAAACCAACAAATAATTAACCAACTAGGTTCTAACAACAAAGGTCATAAAAGGATAAATAAATCACCCAAGACAGCTCCACCTCTTTGCACAAAACCAC
Organism: Melocanna baccifera; assembly: GCA_036346265.1. NCBI lineage: Eukaryota > Viridiplantae > Streptophyta > Magnoliopsida > Poales > Poaceae > Melocanna > Melocanna baccifera. The sequence continues at coordinate 4,040,670 of CM070682.1, forward strand.
ATCAATACCAGAGCACTTTACAAGAACAAACCAATAAAGAACTTTCATCACGTTAGCGTATATAATTTTGAAGACTCATCACCTAATGTTCTTTTAGGCCCATGCTCCTCAGTATCTTGGTAGAAAGTGAGCAGTCCGATAGGTGCATTTTTTTTTAAAGACGGAAAATTTGTTCTCTTTTTACTAATTGTCGATGCTACTAAACATGTTCGAGAATATGGAATGACGAGGCTTAATCCGTAAGTTGTTCTTAATCAAATGAAAATCAGAATAGGACACATCTAAAGCATGCTCAAACCATTATTGATCCTCAGTTCCAACAAAATATCTGTGAATACCTTGCAAACATTTGATAAAGAGTAAACGGTATGTGGGATTTGCAAATGCAATGCTTCGTGAAAAACTTGAGATGCCTCTTCAAGGCTATACTCAAAATTTATACGATTAAAAGGGAAAATATTTGCAAATATAGAAAGATGGCAAACATAAATACATTAGTCTTTTAATTTCTACTAACTTCATACACTATCAATTAATGTAGGTGACAATGCTGACCATAGGTCTCTTAGGGCAGTCCTAATGCTATAGTTTCTTACATTAATTAGGTTTGCCATGTAAGTATTTTGGTGATATGGCATAATAATTAAAGAGGAGAGATAAGGAAACGGTTTCTTCATGAGGAAACTATTTCTTCACGAGGTCCAAAACCGAGAAAACTAGCAAAAGATGCGCTACAGCGAACTTGATTTCTTATCATAGTGTCTTAGAAGAAACAGCCAATGCATGTGCAGGAAGGGAATGAAAATGATTGGTCACGATTCGATCTGGTCCCACACAAAGAAACCATGGATTAGAAACTGTAGTTTGTATCATAGTGTCTTAGAAGATTAAACTAGTCATGGTTTCAAGCATTGGGACTGCCCTTAGATGGTAGAGTCAACCATCCAGTTTCAAATGACCGAGTCACCTGTCCAAGAAAGCCAAGACCATTATGATTTTAGCAACCGAGTTACCTTCTTCCAAAATTACAAGTTAATAATGTACCAAGTATTTAGAAACAACACGGCCTAACCTGAAAACTTACAATTACAAAAGGAACATAACTTCATTAACAATGTCACACAAAGGTACACACTCCTTTATTTGGCTAGCGTAGCACTCACCCCTTACTCTTCTATCTTCTCTTCTTGCCTTTCTACCTATGCTCTCATACCATGGCATGTCAAGGGGCCATGGCCTAGCCCGTTGGATTTTTGACATGTGTCAAGATCATAGCCCCGATCTAAAATATCTACAATCTCTGCACACTTCAAAAAAAATATCTAAATACAAATGAAGTGAAATCAGGGAGAAAGATTGCAAGGGCGCCTTATGATCAAATTGAGTCAAACAAAGGAAAAGAAAAGGAGCCCAAATACTGCTCGAACTGAACTGTTCGGCTGTGTTTGCCTTGACCATATACCTAGTTCTCTAGTTGGACCAAAATGAATGGGTCAAATACTGTCAAGGGCCCAAACCTAATCTAGGCCAAAATATAGCCCTTTTCTTAAAAAAGCTTTTTATTGTAACTGCGCAATGTTTATTTGTATACAAAAATTACCATAAAAAACATTGACATGGTACAGGAGCACAACCAAAGAGAAGTTCCTCTCTCTCAAAAAAAGCAAGCAAGCAAGAAGTATGTGTGACCGGAGACTTAGCGTCGCAACCATTCATCTCGGACCATAATAGTTGAGGGATGTTGAATATTTTTAGACTATGACAATAATTTATAGGAGTAAAATAGATTTATTCCTTTTCTTCAAGTGAGATGAGCATCAGCCACAACTAGATTCCCACTGCCAAAGAAAGTTTTTAGAGCCCTCCTAGCAGGTTATGTTGTATTTTATGATCCGAATCTGGTTAGATCAGATCATTTGAAAAAGTCCGATCAGATTTTGTTCAAAAGGCAAAAGAAGCTAGGTCATCAAAGAAGCAACTAGATTCCTGCTGCCAAAGAAAGCCTTTTAAAGCCCTTCTGTGCCAAAGAAAGCCTTTTAAAGCCCTTCTTGCAAGTCATGTTGTATTTTATGATCCGAATCTGGTCGGGTCTAACAGCTTGAAGAAGTCTGATCAGGTTCCATTCAAAAGGTAAAAGCAATCAGGTCGTCAAGTCTCATTAGAACTCATTACCCAACTAGTACACGATTATGAACTAGTTGGAACTTTAGACTGGTCGAACTAATTGTGGTCGAATATGTTCTGACTAATATGAATGAGCAAATGCAAACTGATCGGAGTTATGATTGGGATTATCTTTATGTTCGTAATGGACTCTACATCGACCTACATCAGACGAGGTGCCCTAAAGTGCTTGCGTCGACTGTAGCTACGCATGGCTAATTGAGGTACTTTTTTAAAGAACTTGAGGTGTTTCTAATTACATCTCTTCATCGTTTTCTATTAGGACTCTGTTTTCGTTGCAGATTAGGATTATATCTCTTCATTGTATGTGACTATTGTTTTCAAGACTATTTATACACCTTTAAGCCTTTCGGTAGGGTAAGCCAAAGAAAGTCAATGCACATGGAATACGCTAAGAGTGTTTTGTAACTTTTTTTCATATAGTAATTTTACCGAGTGTGTGTCTATGGTTTTTTTTTCTACAAGGGTTTTTCATATAAAATTTTTGTCCCGTGTTCTTGATTATTCTTCATTGTTTTATATCTTGCCTAGTCAATTCCATAACAGTTCAAGCATCCATCCATCACCCTTATTTTTCTCTCTCTCCCGTGGGGGGATGTTGGAAGAACCGGTGAACTTTTCATCCAAACTTTCTTAACCGAAAGACAGAGAAATCCATCAGGGGTTTGGTGAGAAAAAGAAAAGAACTGATGTTCAAGTGATCGTCCATGGAAGGAGAAGGAATGCCCTTGGTATAGGTTAGGTTTGAGCATGGAGTTGCCTTCAAGGCTGTGTAACCCTACTACTCTCCTATGTTTGCATCTCAGTCCCACCTTTTTATCTCACTTTTGTTGTTAAATCTTGTGTGTTCTAGAGGGACCTAGACTAGCCAACCAACCATGTTTGATCGCTTTCTCATCGTACATTGTTGCGAAAAAACTATGTAACCGTGGCCTAAAAATTCCAAAATGCCTGTACCATGTCTTCAACAGCACGACTAAAGAATGCGACTGCATTTTGCCTTTCTTCAGCTGCTACTAATAATTAATAAAGCTACCAGTGTAAGTGACCTGTTAGATTTGATCAAGCACTATTCTGAAATTCACCTGGTTGCTAGGTTTATTTTCTTTAAAACTTTTCCAAAAGATATTGTCTGGCATTTACCAAGATCGATTGCTATGCTACCTAGGAACAGTCCTTCGAAACCAAAAGAGAGTTAGGGAACAAACGACATATGGAGTAAGAGGAGAACGTAAAGTGCATTGGAAAATAAACTAATTTCCACTCACTGGTAGTACTAGTAGCATTTTCTTTGGTGAAAAGATCGGGATTAGTTGGTGTGCAGGCGACTTCTACACGACCTAGCTAACACTTCAGAGTGCCCTTTCTTATGCTCGAGATCACTAATTAAACCTCCCTTTTTAGGTGAGATGAGACATCACTAAATTCCCAAACGGCTCTCCAACGTTATGTAGATATCTCTCTCACTAATACTCTTACATTACAGTGGAGTAAAGCCATTGAAAGTGTCACCGGATACCGAAAGGAAAGGGAAAACAGAAAAGAAACCAAAGTGAAAAAGGGAATTCAAAGGAGGCGCTCCCTGAGGCGCCCGTCCCAACTAATAGGTTGCTTTTGCCCATCGCTAGATGCGTACTTCCACCATTGCGCGTCGTCGTCTTTCCACGTTTGAAAATCACGCCGTACTAGCTGCAGCACGACGTGCACGTACGACCCGAAACAAAATCAGATGACAACTGAACGCAAATTCAAATTTTAAACTCTAAAGCTTTTGTGTTCAACACACCTGATCTCTGTTTTCTAACCATACATTGCTCGCTCATTCATTGCACCGGAAAAGAGATCGGTGGGAGAACAAAATCAGGCTCAAGAGGATCACAAGAGATCGAGATCATCAGCAGATCGAATCAGCAACAGTATGTCTATGCTGCCAGGAGCTTATCATGGTATCAATCTGCGTATGGGGTCCTCGAAAGCCAAGGAACAGGGCAAATCAGGTTGGTAGTATGTGAGATGAAACGCGTTCCATATTGATGATACTTGGCTGGATGGATGGATATAGCGTTAGGGGCATATGTGCATTTGGATGGAACACTTCTGGACCAGTGAATTTTTTTCGCCTTAATTGTGATGGTTACTGTAGGCGCATGCATATCAAGGACAATTAAGAAGTAAAAATCAAGCGCGTCCCGCCATTAATTGAGTGGTTAACGATTAGTCGGTTGATTTCCTTCGTTTTCCTGGACGTGCAGAATGTGAAGCTCTCCGGTCATTGTCCGTTCCATCGTGATCCGCTCGTCCCTGCTTTTCATTTCCCTTGACTGATTTCATTTTCGAGTCGCTACCGTACTGCACAAAGGAGTACTAGTACATCGTACGGTACAGAATCAGGCTCCTATCGAAACGCAGAAATTTCTTCGGATTTTTGTAAGAACTAAATTTGTGCTTCCGTTTAAGTCACTAGTTTCACTCAGACTAATACGAATGCTCAAACATCAACACATCCGTCTAGTCTTGGTCTCTTACTGAGTAGTGCTTCCATGCTTTTCTTTTCAACAAGAGTTACACTAATCTCAAAGCAAACGAAGAGGTAAGTTGTATCTATCTACCATTCACCGTGCTTTAAAAAATGTGCAAATTACTGTTGAGAAAAGTATTGAAGCACCTCTCTTACTGTTAACCGTTAGTGTTCTCTAAGCCACATACAAATCTAAAAACCAAGTAACTATATCGAGCACAAGTTTTATATACTTGACTCATATTAGCAATATAGCATACAACTCATCACAACAAAACACAGACACCCATGCCGTGCATGCACTCAAATCACGCTCCTAAACTCTACCTAGCCGGTCGAACCGCCAACGATTGGCCAATCTGACTACGCTAATCAATTCCGATCAAACCCCAATAACGGAGAGTCCGAATCTGACCGCGGCAACCATACCAGTCAGACCACTTGACACACCTCTAGTCGACCGCCATCATACGACCAGTCGCTCTGTTCTTAAATTCTTTGTGCAATAAAGTAAGGACATCTCTGGAATAAATATATTGCCAACTACGGCTGATACAGTCGCTCCCCGTTCCGACCGTCTCCCATGGTTGGTCCAACCGCTCACCAGTCTGACCGTCAACCATGATCCGATCAGACCACGCTTCAATCAGACCGTCAACCATGGCTGATCAGACTGTCTAGCACTTGATAGTAAAATCTAGAAATTACAATAGACATAAAATCAGACTCAAACTTCAACAATAAAGCTCCACAAAATCAAATTCTCACCGCATAACATAAGGCGGACTGCAAGCAGTCTCGCACTATTTCATATGCCGAAATCAACTCCTCTGTTTGAAAACAGGCCCTCGACAGCTCGAGGAAGCCTTACAGTCACTTCCTAGGCATCGAGTCGTTGCGCGCTACAAGTTCACATCCCCGTTGCCAAATCCCGGTTTCGCCGGCCATCTGACAGCATTCGATCCGGGCCGTTGAATCGGGAACGAAGGACCAAGATCGCACCGAGCTCCAACGTGGCTCCACCGCAGGAACGGGAAGAGGGACAACGCCATGGCGTGCCCGTCCGGCCTTCCCTGGTGCTGATCGACCTCCGGCAACCAAACCGTACCTCCGCGCGCAAGGGCCAAAAGGGACACAGCATCGGCAATCATATCCCAGCCCGAGAGGTTTCCCGTCAAGAACAGCACCAAAAATCGCGATCAAATCATAAATAATCGAAGAAGCGTGCGTCCACCGGTCGAGTTTGGCTGGCATGGCTTCTGGAGGATCGACGCACCAACCTCGACAAAACAGATCAAATCGACAGCCTGCGTGTGTGGCTGTGCCTGGTCGTCTTGGCCCAACCAAATCTGAAGATTAATTAAATTATCTGGGTCACTGTACTTTAATATTAGTGCTTGGGTGTGAAGCTTACTGAAGAAATTGAAAATGGCTCTACCACAAGGTAGGAAGGGTACGTCATACTTGAAGCTACACTCGGACCGATTGTGAATTGATTATTGCAACCAAAGCTACCAGTAGTAATAAAACAAACGAGACATACTCGTGTTTTCTGATTTTTTTTTTTGCGATTAAAGGGAGACACGCACGCACGTACATACGAGTATGCTCCTTAGCGTGCCTAGAAAGACGAAGAAAAATGTATATTTTGTATGATTTTTTTTCAAAACCTTGCTTACATTTAACTTCCCTTCACTCACCTCAGAGGGTACTACATGCTTAGACTCTAAGATATTCATCACTTTTACAACCTTGTAAAATTTCTACTAAAATGTACTCACATCTACATAAAGATGAATATCAAGATTTAAACCCTAGTGAATGGGATCAATGTAACTGTACTCAAACGTGTTTTATTAGGGAGCCATTTATATATATATATATATATATATATATATATATATATATATATATATATATATATATATATATATATATTACATTTGAGTACTATTACACGTTTGAGTACAGTTACATTGTTCAGAAAACATAGGGAGCCATCTCTTGGTAGGGGGTGGAGTTGTGGATGTATGATCCCATCCACTAGGGTTTAAAGCATGTTTCGTACTCTTGGAATATATCACCCATCCTTTTGTACCGTTGATCAGCTTTGAGATACGAGCCACCGAAATAGGTTAGTGGTTATTGGATACCTCTATTAGTAATTACGCAAACGGGTTGGGCAAGCTGCATGCATGCGGAGCCGCCTCCTAAAAATGAGGCATGCGTGCATGATACTGCATGCGTTCAAACTTTGCATTAGAAACTCCTAGCCGAAGGTAAGAATCATATGCTTAATTATCCTGTATGATACTTCTTTTTTTAATCTCGTATGAAATATATTTTTCTTCCATGAATGAATGAAGTACATACTTCAACCTGCAGAGTAGTATAAACTTCTTTTTTCTATCTCTCATGGAGTATTCTTTTCCATGGAATGAATTATATGCTTCAATGTGCATAGCATCGTAGGTTCATTTTTGGATAGTAGTATATGATTTTCACAAAAGTAGTACAATACTCAAATTTAGCTACGATGTAGTATATACTGAAAAGAAGTATTTTATCTAAAATAGGGTATAACCATAAAGATGGGAATACTGAAATAGGAGATTAAAGAAAGGAGTATACATGAATAAATGAAGTATATATGTTACGTGCACAAAAACTCTAGAGCTTCGGGATACATAGGAGTACAGGATTTCAACTAATACAAGTGCAAAAACAAAAGAGGTATGGCACCTAAAAACAAAAAAAAAAAGAGGTATATTCCACTCAATGACTCAATCAAAATTCAGATTTAGAAGTATGTACATCTGAAGCGCATCTGCTCTAGACGCCATGAAATGCGTTCGCAAGCACACATGGAAGCCATACACATCTGACGGTTGGCATTTCATCAACGCTCTCCTGTGCCAAGCATTTCATCGAACTACTGCCACATGCGCACCTCTACTGGTTGCAGGTTCATGACAACATGCCTGCATTTAGCAGGAGGCAGGAGCATAACCATTATTAGGAGTGATTGATCGGTTCAAAAGCAAATATTAGTAGAAAAGTACTGTACGTTACATAAAGTCAGAGATAGCTGCTAAAACTGAAAAAAAATTGCATGGCTGATGATCTCCGGTTGACATAATATTCCTCTCAAGATCTATTACCACATAAGAAGTAGAACAAATAGTGTGCTAAATTCTTCATCTCGTCATATGGTACTTCTCAACCAAACAAATCTACTTCCTACCATACCCTTTTTCTGCATCTGAACAAACTCCTTCTCCAGAAACAAATTTACAAGCAAAATCACAGTTGTTTATCCTTCATTTATCAGGATATCGTTGTAACACCTCAAACACCAATATGAGATGCTACCATGAAACGTCATCGTCAAAGATAATATAGAATTTTGCAAGTGAATTTAAAGCTTTAAAGCATTTATTTAAGAAACCAGGGAAAGCTGTAATAAATATTTGAAATATGGGACCGATCCACTTCTAGTCAAAAGAAAGAGAATACAAATGAAATAAATTAGTAATGACAAGCCACTTGCTGAAAATTTGAGTACTCCCACCCATACATGATGCTATCACTCTACTGGTCTTTTACCTGAGAATGGAAAGAGCAAGCGTGAGATTCAAAAATCTCAGTAAGTACCCAACAATAGTTGCAATACGGTAAGTATAAGACAATAAAGCAAGTAAACGTGTCAGCAAACAGCGTAGGTCAAGGCAATGAAATTAAGTTGCTAGACTCATTGATACAAGGTGGAAATAGAGACAATGGCAAAGTGACATAAAAGATAATTGTTATGTAGCAAGTTAATGCAATAGCACTGGCGGTTACTTTCCATACACCTGGTTATACAAGAATAATCAGGCATGTCATCGTCCTTGACTGTATAACCGCGACAGGGTGTAATATCCTTACTAACGAGAGCGTACGGCCCCCGTACGTTGCTAGGTGGATGGCAATCTCCCCTATATGTGGATAATCCCAGGCTAGGTAATTAAATATCATTAACAGTTCACGTGTCTTAAGCAATTATGGTAACGATAGAAAGAGCTAGATTAACATAATAATGAGTGAAAGGATTTGCTAGGCAGAAAACAAAGCAAGTCATGATAAGGGCTAGGAAAGAATAGTGCGAAAAGATAACCTAATAATGATCCTGATAGGATAATATAATATAGCTCACACAAGGATAGTCAATCAATCAAGTTTTATTATGTGTTGAGTAGTTATTAGTCAGATTAATAGGTAATTTGCATAGAATTCCCACACAGCCTACCTATAACATCATGCAAGTAATAGGCCATAAATTTAAATGATAAACATAATAGTCCTAATGTGAACAGGTACTTCCGACTAAATTATATTACGGCATGTTCGTAATTTAACCCCCCTATTAACCAGTGAAGCCTTACCTCTAAATCCCTAGTTATGGCATGAAGAACATTAAAATAGAGTATTTAATAGGACTAAAACATAACATCGACTAACCTAAGTCATCGTAAGGCAACTACCAGATTAACGGGATTTGATCGGCAGGCATTGCTATACGGCAATTAAACTCAAGATAGATGTAACAGTTAATTTAGGGCTCAATAGCTTTTGGTAGATGGTTTTTGATAGAGATTGCGGAAAGAGAGATACTTGCTTGCGATTTTTTATGGTACAGATATTAGTTTTTTAACGTGTACTACAATTAACTTGTAGATCCTATCTTTAAAAAAATACTCCATTTAAAAGTTAGTTATTGTAACAAAAGTCAAAAGCGGCTTTTAAAAGCCGCAAAGAACAGGCCCTTAGAACCAGTGATACGCAAAATAGAAAGGTTACGACTGCGAGGTACTTGCCTTGAGCACGCTCAGCGGACTCACTGCACGACGGGTCTGGAACGCGTCACTGTCCCTCCATAGCTACGTGAGAACCTACACGGTTAAAAAGTATGGAATCGGATGAAGATCATGTGAAAGGACTGGAGGAGGTTGCTCGGTCGGAAGAAAGTGCATTTGCAAGAATCTGCCGTGCGAAACACTATTCGGCCAGGCGAATGATGTTCAGTCAGCCTTGCTACACGATTCGTCGTTCGGTCGTGCGAACGATGTATCATGCACATCAATTCAAAATGCACGCGCGAATCCAAGATTCGGCCGTGTCCCGACCGGTCGAGTCACGTGGCCTCAAAACTGGTCACCGGCGCGCCGCCGCCAACCACCGGCCCCTGCTGCCACGCCGGCCGCCATTGCCTGCTTCGCCGCCGTGTCGTCACCTATACGCTGCACCCGCGCCGCCGCTCGCCTATGCGCTACCTCCCGCACGCTTATCCACGTCATTGTCTCTATCGTCAATCATCGTCTCGAAAAGTGCAATAAAAAATATTAGCTACAAACTAAAAGAACAGAGCCATAGCCAATCAGAACTTAAGACAAAGCATGACAATTGATAATATTGTAGAGATCGAAGTGGGAATCAAACTCGAATAACAGGAATGCATGTGTTACTCGTTGTCGGTGGAAATTCATTAGGCTACATTTCTTTCCAACCTGAGTTTAAAACGTGCATGTGGTCTAATGTAAGCCCTACGTACCAACGAAAAAATGATTGCTCTGTGTCAGCTACTGGTGCCATGCTAGCTAACTTGGAACCTGTAAATATTGTTACTCTGCATAGTGTCACGTGCCCTTGACCAGAGTATCGGAGAGTCTCTAGCCCAGTTTTTTCTAGAGGAGCATCGTACGAAAGCATTCACTCATTGATGCACGAAGCATGTCATAACAACTCACAAATCTGGCCAGGGACTGAAGTGGCAAATCCTTGAGACCCAAACTTGACACGTTGCCCCTTGATTCGTTCCACCGATCCTTTCAAGCGTCTCTTCCACAGTAGCGGATTTAGAATTCCGACGATAAAATATAACATAATAATTCAAAGTATATAGCATAAAAATTTTAATTGTTTAAATATAATAAATTACATATATCGTTTGAACTATAATCGAAATCATAAATATTTTACCCTATACAGGTGCAAATGTTAAGTTTTTAGCATATGGGTGCAAATATTGAGTATTTAGCATATGTACATATATAAACATACATAATATACCCATCATATACTTATTTTTTCTCAAAAATTTGAGGATGCAACTGCACCCCATGCACCCACCTAGATCCGCCCCTGCTCTTCCACCTAACCGTCCCCAACCACTGCTTATTCGTCTGCCTTATAATCTTGCCGCTCACTCAAACCTCAAACCTGACCTGACTAGGCCAATAAGTCAGTGAGTATCTTGATTTCTGGTTGTTCATGAAAAGAATGAAGAAAAATAGTTATACATGATTTTAATCGATATGATTGAAGTTGACATAGTGTAAGCTGTAATTAATTTATAGATTTATTTTAAAAAATATATTATTTAAAAATTAGCTACGGCAGCAAAAGCGAAAAAGCCAGCCGGATGGAACCCACCCATAAATCCCGCGCATGCAGCGCGCCTCGGCTTTGGCTTAGGCAGCTCTGTCGATCAACCTCGCACTCGGCACTCCTCCTCGCGCGCCGCCGGCCGCGCGCCCAGGGACACGACACATCTGTGATCGCCGTAGCGCGCCATCAGCATGGGGGTGACCACCAAAGGCGCCGGAGAGGCGCTCAAGCCCCCTGCCGCCGGGCCGCGGGCCGCGGCCGTTGTCAAGCTCAACGCCGCCTTCCTGGCCTTCTTCCTCCTCGCCTACATGGTGCTCCTCATCCAACCCAAGTACTCGTACCTCTTCGACCGCGGCGCCGCCTCACTCGTCCGATGCACCTTCCGCGACGCCTGCCCGAACCAGCTCTCACGGAAGGTAAGGTGAGTCCTGTCCACGGGTGGTGTTGCATGTATATAATCTTGTTCTTCACGATCCGGCCGGCCGCGTCAGTGAGATTTCTTGATTGATCTGATTATATATTGGAGAGGCTATGCATGGTGATTAACATGCATTCGCGTGCGTGCGCGTGTGCCTGCAGCTGGGAGGAGTGCCGGCGAACAAGGCGACGGAGAGGATCGTGAACGCGGGGCGCGCGCCGACCATGTTCGACGAGCTTCGCGGCCGGCTGCGGATGGGCCTGGTGAACATCGGCCGCGAAGAGCTGCTGGCGCTTGGCGTGGAGGGTGACGCTGTGGGCGTCGACTTCGAGCGGGTGTCGGACTTGTTCCAGTGGTCGGACCTCTTCCCGGAGTGGATCGACGAGGAGGAGGACGACGAGGGCCCGTCCTGCCCGGAGCTCCCCATGCCCGACTTCTCCCTGTACGGTGACGTGGATGTGGTGGTGGCCGGCCTGCCTTGCAACCGGACGGCGAAAGGGTGGAACCGCGACGTGTTCAGGCTGCAGGTGCACCTGGTGGCGGCGCAGATGGCGACGAGGAAGGGGAGGCGCGCCGGCGGGGGCGGCAGGGTGCGCGTGGTGCTGCGGAGCGAGTGCGAGCCCATGATGGACCTGTTCCGGTGCGACGAGGCGGTGGGGAGGGAGGGCGATTGGTGGATGTACAGGGTCGACGTCGAGCGGCTGGAGGAGAAGCTCCGGCTGCCTGTCGGATCATGCAACCTCGCGCTGCCGCTCTGGGGACCCGGAGGTACGCACGTAACCGCAATGCTAATTGTTTTCTCCGGCCACCGCGTTCGGTTAGGCCCCGGCCGGCCGGAGTACGGCTCCTTTCTCGGATAACATACTGGTGTCGGCCGTGTTGCACCCATACTAACTAACATGCAGCAGTAGTTTCAGCTAAGATAGATATGGATACGGACGGGTGACATATGGCGGTACTTCCAGAAATCCAAAGAAATCTGAGACAGCAACACAAGATACATATATGCAGGAAATTATTACCTAACGAAGTTTTGAGCTGTAGTTTTATTTTCGACTTCCATTAGCACCTATACAAATCCATCATGATTTATAATGATGGATTCAATTTACATAGTAAATAGGCAAGATTGTATCGTAAACCCCATTTTTATCAACCTTTTTACGCTACAAACCACGTCCTCGGGGGGGGGGGGGTGCACGTAATAGGCTTTGGGTAGATAAGGTTAATGGATTGGATGGATGATTTGTGTGTGGATTTTTATTTTAATTATCTAAGATTTGAACTCATGTTTGTGAGTCTTAATATGACTACACTAGCCAATTGCCCTACCTTCTAAAAAATAATATGTATAGAAAATTCCAATGCCATGCGCATAAGAAGAAAAAGAACGAAAATATTTGGAGGCAAGATGACAGAACATTAGCGTCGGACTAAGACGTGTACTGTTTCGACATGTGTTATGCAACTGTGTTAGAGACATAAACATGGCACCTAATGGAATTGAAGCGTCAATACAGCACATAATTAAGCTTCTTTGTACCCCCTCCTTTTTCTTTTTGTAATGCGCGAGGCATATGATCAGTAGGGACGAGTTAATGGGGGTGTGTAGGCCAAGCCAGCTAGAAGAACAAGAATCTGGTCGGGACGAGCTGGTAATGCATCGATCCTCATCATCACTCAACTTTATTTTTGGCAAAAACAATGTTAGTAGTCCCCATTTGCACCAAACTTGAAGAATCTGATCGATGCTCTAGGCGATGATTAAGGCACCGGTCAATTTAGATTCTGACTTCTGTTTTTCACTATTTATTAATTTTATTTTTCTGATTTTTTCTGATTTTTTCTATTTTTTACCTTTTTTCTTTCCGTATTCATTTGTATTGTTTGTGATGGGCTAACATGTTTTTCTATTTTTATTTTTAAAAAATTTAATTATACCAAATAAACTAACTTAGTTACAGTAAAAAATAAATTAGGTACAATAAAAAAATCATAAGTCAATGACATTCTGAAAACCCTCTACTTGAGGCTAGTAGGAAAGCTTCAAACCAAAGCCTCCGAGTACTATCATGTGTAATCTCAATGATTCATAGCTCGATGATTAAATCTGTTCATGTACGTCCGGATGATCATGATGATTATATCAGCAGTATCGTGTTTTGTTTTTTGTTAACCATATGGCACATATGTTTGCAACGGTTGGTATCAAAGTACCGTTCCAAATTAAATTGCTCCGATCAGCACAATGGATCTATCAGCGTCAGTGTTAGCACTGCCCCGTGCAAGAAGCAGATAGATCTAGGTAGGTGTGCCTTCAAATTGATCAATTTACTGTCAGCGTTGCAAAATAATAGTAAAAAGATAACATTACTTCAGCTCTTGGATGAATCAGATAATAGGACGCCAAACACACATATGCAACCGCCCATATATACGTACTCTTAGGATAGCGTACGATACGAACATTTGATTAAGAAGTATATATGGGTGTAACTAGCACATGTAAATGAAGCTTACAAAACATATACGAAAGACTAGAGACTGGGACCTCTTCACCTAACGTTTCCGTTTGGAAGCCTTTCACCTCCATCATATCCGTCTGATCGATCGAATACACTATGATGCATCGGTTTTTCAGCCAGTATTTAGCTTCGAGTTTTATCGGCTAATACTATTAATTAGATCTACCACCCGTTATCTAAAGCAATCAGTTCTAGCTAAAAAAACGGGACCATATACCCGATACGATCTATTAAACTAGACTCGGTTGGTGGGCGGGCATAGCTGCAAGCTAGCTTGTGCATGCACCAATTAATACTTGCATGCTACTTCATTCTACACGGTGGATGACCAGCCGACACCAACCGTACGCAACACCACAAAGTACTCTACATTGCTTGTTGATTCCATTTCTTGTTGGCTTTGACTTTTCAAACACTTACAGTTTGTTTTAGGGTCTGTTATTTTAGATTACGGTTTATCATTTTAGCTATAATTTATTAGTCTAATAATTAGTAATTATTAAAAGAAGATAAAATGTAAAAAGTATTGGAAAACCAAAATGATATGTTCCAAGAACGGGAGGTCATGGACTCGCGGTTAGGAAATGGAACCCTTGATCTGCATGCTAAACAAATACGTACGTACGTGAGTTATGGCCCTGTAATATTCATTAGCTAGGTAGATTGACATTTGACAACATAGCACAGTTCCGGAGACCCCAGCACGTTCCGCGCGCGACTTACGCATTTTCACTGACCAGATCAATTTGGCTGCACTTGTTCAGGATATGCTTCACTACTGCACTGTTGCAAATAGACAAGTGTAAGCACCAATCATATGGATCATCATGGCCAATCTTATCGTAGTAGATCAAGCACATTGATGATCTCCTATATGTTACTGTTCCCGTTTTACCATCTCATGCCAATTTTTTTTTCGCGTTCTGCAAAGTGGAGACTAACCATGGGTACGTGCGACATGCAGGCATCCACGAGGTGTTCAACGTGTCAGACCTCACGGCGGTGGCGCCCGGCCGCCCGCGGCGCGAGGCGTACGCCACGGTGCTGCACTCGTCGGACACGTACCTCTGCGGCGCCATCGTGCTGGCGCAGAGCATCCGGCGCGCGGGCTCCACCCGCGACCTTGTCCTCCTCCACGACCACACCGTCACCAAGGCCGCCCTGCGCGCGCTGGCGGCGGCGGGCTGGATCCCCCGCAAGATCAAGCGCATCCGCAACCCGCGCGCGGCGCGCGGCACGTACAACGAGTACAACTACAGCAAGTTCCGGCTGTGGCAGCTGTCGGAGTACGAGCGCGTGGTGTTCGTGGACGCCGACATCCTGGTGCTCCGCAACCTGGACGTCCTGTTCCGGTTCCCGCAGCTGACGGCGGTGGGCAACGACGCGTCCCTGTTCAATTCCGGGATCATGGTGATCGAGCCGTCGCAGTGCACGTTCGACGCGCTGATCCGGAACCGGCGCACGATCCGGTCGTACAACGGTGGGGACCAGGGGTTCCTGAACGAGGTGTTCGTGTGGTGGCACCGGCTGCCGCGGCGCGTGAACTACCTGAAGAACTTCTGGGCGAACACGACGGGGGAGCGGGCGCTCAAGGAGCGGCTGTTCCGGGCGGAGCCGGCGGAGGTGTGGTCGATCCACTACCTGGGGATGAAGCCGTGGACGTGCTACCGGGACTACGACTGCAACTGGAACGCGGGGGACCGGCGGGTGTACGCCAGCGACGAGGCGAACGCGCGGTGGTGGCAGGTGTACGACGAGATGGGGGAGGTGATGCGGGGGCCGTGCGGGCTGTCGGAGCGGAGGAAGATCGAGATCGCGTGGGACAGGCACCTCGCCGAGGAGGCCGGGTACGCCGACCAGCACTGGAAGATCAACATCACCGACCCGCGCAAGTGGGAGTGACGAGCCCGGTCTCGTGGATGGATACGTACGTAGCTAATTGGCCGCGCGCGGGCCGGAATGGCAGCTGAGCTCGCCGCATTTTGAATTTTGGGCTTTCCTTTTCTTTTGTTCATATAAACGTAAGGGAGAGGGAGTGCACAAACTTTGGATGAATAATGAGCAAGTAAGTTGACCCTACGACCGAAGCTGTTCATGTCGTGCATGCTTGGTCTTCACTCAATCTGGATATGAATTGCGTGCCCCGGATTGGGGTTTAAGTATTTTGGTTTTTTTCACTAACAGCACTAGCAGAATTCTCCATAAGTTAAAAGAAACAGAGCTGCTATGTAAGCTCAAATTCATGTCCAAAATATTGAGGGTGGATTGACTGAACAAAATTAAAAAAAGGCGTACGAGTTATGATTCTTTTCCACCTGATGGCTGCAAGAGGACACATACACTCTCTGTGTTAAAGAAAATGATGTGTTGCAGATGTGCAACATTAATCAAATGACCATCGAAATCATACTAGACCATATGTTCTCCCTAAGATTGACCCTTCCCACTGAACCATACGTTCTTCCCCCCTAAGATTGACCCCTTCAACCTTGCTATATTTAAGCGCTAACCAAAAGCAACCAACCATCCCCCACCGTTTGTCGTGCGCGCGTCCAATCCATAAACATCTCTCTCCTCCCTTCCTGACCTCCCTTTCTTCGCCTCTTCTCCTTCGGAGCCTCCCCTCCGTGGGTGCTCCATTGCTCTCCGAATCCTATTATGACATTGCGATGCCAAGCCCCATTGCCTTCCCCCTCCTCTGCTTCCTCCTCGTCGCCACCTTTCCCTCCTCCCATGCCGCCGTCCCACAGCCCAGAGGTACGTAATTTGTGCATGATCGCAACATCTCGCCTTCTTCTTGCGTGTCCTCGTCGATGGAATGAAACCTTGGATGCATGCAACATAAGGACGTTGGTTCATGCGTGCACGTACGTGTTTGTGTGATAGGGTTCTACATAAACTGTGGGTCGGACAAGGAGCAGCAGATAGGGAGCATCAGGTGGATTCAGGATGAGGGCTTCATCGCCGTCGGCAACGTCTCCGCAGTCGACAAGCCCAACATCCTCCCCGTCCTCTCCACCGTGCGCTACTTCCCCGACGCAACCGCCCGCAAGTACTGCTACCTGCTCCCCGTCGTCAAGGGCTCGCGCTACCTGGTCCGCACCACCTACTTCTACGGCGGCTTCGACGGCGGCAGCGAGCCCCCCGTGTTCGACCAGATCGTCGACGGCACCCGATGGAGCGCCGTGAACACCACCGAGAACTTCCGGCGTGGCATGTCGACCTACTTCGAGATGGTGGCGCAGGCGCAGGGGAAGACCATGAGCGTGTGCCTGGCGCGGCGGGCCGACACCGCGTCCAGCCCGTTCATCTCCTCGCTGGAGCTCGTCAACCTCGAGGACTCCATGTACAACACCACCGACTTTGGCAAGTACGCCATGAGCACCGTGGCTCGCAACCGGTTCGGCGCCAAGGGCGAGATCGTTAGGTACGCACGTCCGTAATGCACCGCATCGGCATGCGTGTTTGCCGTAACCGCGCGCGCGCGCGTAAGGGCGGATCCTAACATGACGTGGTTGGCATTCTAGCTATCCAGATGACCAGTACAACCGGTACTGGGCGCCGTTCACGGACGGCAACCCGACGGTGGAGAGCCACTCGGCGATCTCGCCGGACGACTTCTGGAACCTGCCGCCTGCCAAGGCGCTCAAGGGCGGGGTCACGACGAGCCGGGGGAAGAAGCTGTCCGTGCAGTGGCCGCCGGTGGAGCTGCCCGCGGCGAGCTACTACGTGGCGCTCTACTTCCAGGACTCGCGCACGGCGAGCCCGTACAGCTGGCGCGTGTTCGACGTGGCGGTGAACGGGAAGGAGTTCTTCCGGGGGCTCAACGCCTCGGCGGCCGGCGTCATGGTGTACTCGAGCATGATGCAGCTGTCCGGGAAGACAGAGATTGTGCTCACGCCAAATGAGACGGCCCCCGTAGGGCCGCTGATCAATGCCGGCGAGATCTACCAGATTGTGCCGCTTGGCGGTAGGACGGCCACTAGAGATGGTATGCATTTTCAGGTTGTTCATATGCCAATACTTTCTGCATTACGGTGATTGCAAATTTCAGGCAGCAAAAGTTTGTGAGATTTATGTTTGGGTGATGAAAAAGTATAGGGCTTTGACTTGTGCAGTGGTTGCAATGGAAGATCTTGCTAGGAGCCTCAAGAACCCACCTCCGGACTGGGCCGGCGACCCTTGCCTGCCGCGGCAGAACTCATGGACTGGGGTTGCTTGCTCCGAGGGCTCACCCGTGCGCGTCGTGTCACTGTAAGTTTTCAGATTACCATGATTGTCTTAATTTGCCCAATGCATTGGTGTTCTTGTTTGGCTGAAAGAATGGCATTACAATTTAGTAAATAAGCTACCAAAATGTTGGCTATTGCTGTGATAATCTGACCCCTTTTCTGTACTACAGGGATCTAAAAAATCATGGTCTTTCAGGATCGCTTCCCGACAGCATTGGAAATTTGACTGGGATGAAAACCATGTAAGATAGACAGAATTAAACCTTGTGACTCAAATGAATAGAAGGGATAAGTGTTTCGTCTAAATTTGCCACTGAAATTTTGTCTGCAGCTATCTCAGTGGCAACAAACTCTCAGGCCCCGTACCTGACTTAAGCAGCATGCGCATCTTAACTGCATTGTAAGCTCAAAGCATGCCTGACTTGTTCTTGAACCATTCATCCTAGGATTATTCTCCTTCATGCTAACTTTCCTATATTTGAAAAGGCATCTTGATGGAAATCAGTTCAGTGGAGCGATCAAGCCATCACTTGGAAAACTCAACAATCTAAAGGAGCTGTAAGTACTAAATTTATCTTTTTGTGGTGTCTATCAGATAACAATATCCCTTACTTTCTTTCCCTCGTGTACTTGCTCTGGACAATGCTAGATACCTGAACAACAACAATCTCTCGGGGCAGATACCAGGGAGCCTGAAAATCAAACCAGGACTTGACATGAGGTATGAAGAATAACAAAATCTTCACTTTGGTTCCATTTTTATTCTCCTGATGATATGGTTTGTGTGAACAATTTATAGGACTGAGGGGAACAAACTTGACTGAGGCTGGCAAGGAGGAATATCGCGATGCTACTTTTCAAATCTAATGCTCACTTATGTATACAGAAGGCACAGTTTGATGATGAAGGGAGAAGAGTGAAGGCTTCAGAAAGTGTAGGATGACATTGATGTATGATGTTGTATGTAAGCTGAACATTGGTGTGATATTTAACATCCTTTTGAGCCGTTTGTGTCCTTCTCTTAGTTTTTTTCTGTACATGTTGCATCAGACGGCTAAGTGTTAGGGATAAGTGTTAGGTCAACAAATCACTTCCTAATCTATCTAAAAGTGTACCATGTTCCATTAAAAACTTTATTTAGGACAGTAATACGCAGTAGCCAGACACAGAAATAGCTGATTACTCCAAGTTCGTGAGTTCTGAAACTCTGGGATCTCATTAGCAGTACTGGACATACAAACATAATACATAACTGCGCAAGCAATCCTAACAGATAAAGCCTAAACCATACCCAAAATCCTACTTGCCATCTCTTGATAGGTTAGTAATGATGTTGTGTTAAGGATATAGAGTTGTAGTAGGATATAGAGTTTGTATTCTATTCCACATATGCCTTATCTCTATGGCATATCCTTTATACTCCTATATATATATATATATGATCCCTTGGGTCTTATATCAATACACACACAATATTCATAACATGATATCAGAGCTAAGGTTAATACCTCTCTAACCCAAGCCTCTCCGCAAGTCTACCGCTGCTGCTGCCCCTGGGAGGATCATCTCTACTCCTAGATGGCCACCTTGTTTTTCGGGCCTCCTGATCGGCTCATCGTTGCCAACCTCTACTCACGTCGGATCCGGCTCTCCGGCTCGTCTTCGTTGCTGTGTGCTCGCGTCTGCACCGGATCTGGGTTCCCTGCCGTCGCTGCCAGCGCGTTCGCTGGCCATCGCTGATGGATCTCGCTGGGTTGCCATCGACTCGTGATCGACGCCTCATCTCCGGTGCCGCCGTCGGGCTCTTACTCGGAGCAGGCCACCGTCTCGTCGAATTCGGGCTCCCCACCATCGGGCTCTTTCTCGGAGCAACCACCATCGTCCTCTCCCCCGAATCCGCACGGATTCGGGCTGGCCGATCGGTGGAGTGCCTGCGGAAGGGGACGAAGCTGGTGCAGGCCGTGGCCGACGCCCTCTTCGCGCTTCGGTTAACGAGGACCGCGATGGCCCCATCGTCCACCACGCCCTTCGGCGAGACCGGCATGGCCGCGGCCGCCGTGAACGACGTCTTCCGCTGCAGCCGCTCGAGCTTCTTCCGCGCCAGATCGAGACTTCTTCTTTTGCACACCGACGATCTGGGCCGTCGCCGCTCGGGGTCGTCTTCCGCCGCAGCAGCTCGGGGTCGTCTTCCGCGCCGGATCCCCCGCCGCATCTCCTGCTGGGCCGCCCCACATCCTCCGCCCGCTCTCTCTCTTCCGCGCCGGATCTCCCACCGCATCTTCCGCTGGGCCGCCCCGCATCCTCCGCCTGCTCTCTCGTCGGGTCGGCGGTGCGCTCATCAGCGTCTCCACGGGCCGCACCCACGCCGCTTGGTCCCGCGCCGCCTGCAGGCCGTCCTCCCCTTATTGCTCGCAGCTACTCGCTCGTGACTCCTCCCGCCGGCGCCATCCTTTCCCGAGCTCCCCCTCCTGCTCGGGCAGACGCTTTGAGACCCGGTCGGGTGGGTTGTTGGGTCTAGCCTTTGGGTTGGTTGGACTCGGTTCCATTGGTACCATCTGGAGATGCGCACAATTTCCTGGCTCTTTTGTGTTGGCTGGTCCATGCGAGAGAGAGGGATCAGGTTTTCAGCTGATTTTTAAATCTTTAATTTTCATTTTGAGACTTTCGCTGCGTCCATTTAAATTCATAGTCTCTATCTCCAGTTCGTCTAAGCCATGCGTGTTCACAATTTTTTTTGTGTCAGTCAGTCAATTGCTTTGCTAGCCATAGTCCATCCTTTATGACTTTGTATGGTCGGTGCCGCCCCTCTTGCACCTGTATGGCTGTTCTCCGGTTCGTCTTTGCCGGATCGACCTTGCCCCGTTCGGATCTAGCCTCATTCGTGTTGGATCCGAACTCCTCCGTGGGCGGCCTCTCGCGTCGCATCCTCGAGCTTTTCAGGCCGCCGCGCTTCTTGTGCACTGCGCCGCCGCTGTCTCGGTCTATGATGCCGCCGCTCTTCTTTCTGAGCCACCGCCCCGAGCTTTTAAAGCCGCCACGCTTTTTCTGCACATCGTTTCTATTACGCTTTTTGTGCGTTGCGTCGCCGCCGTCTCGAGCTTCGATCTGCTTTATGAGCTACCACCATACTTTATGGGCTACTACATGACCTCAGATAGAGATCTTCTATTTTCGACACAACCTTCAAGTGCTGCATGCTACGACGACGTTTCAAGACTTGGATTTTGGATTTTAGTGTTAACTCTTTCAAATACAATGGTATTGCATACGCTTTGCATTTGAGAGGGGGTGTTAAGGATATAGAGTTTTAGTAGGATATAGAGTTTGTATTCTATTCCACATATGCCTTATCTCTATGTGTAACGCCCCTGTTTTCAGGAACAGAAGCATCGTACGTCCCGCAACAGCCCAGGAGTTCTGCTGCGGACAGAAGGTGCATCGAGCCTGCTTACGAGCATTCAAAAAGAATTAGTTTAGCAGGAAATAAGACCTAGTGGTCAATTTATTAGATTTTATTGGCGCCCAAGCCCAAATTGTATCTTACACTCAGAAGAACTGAAGAATACGCCCACAGGAACGCCTGGGTGCGATCGTAACCCTAACACGAACACTTAAAATGTGCCTTCTTCTTCTGGTATCTGGGTGGGGTAATATAGCAAGTTTGAGTACAACCAACCGTACTCAGCAAGTCACAATGGTAAATCCCATTTACTACATGTACGGAATTTCGAAGGAAGGGAGTATACTGGTTTTAATATTTTGTGTGGATGTAGTTTTATTTGCAATCGGTTTAAATACAATAACACCATAATAATAATTAAGGAAATAGGGGGTTCTCAAAACATTAATTCTTTGATTACACAGCTTAAAACCTCGAAAAACTACTTATGCTTCGCTACTGGATATCACCCATCAAGCACAACTTCATTAATCGGAAGCACGGTGTATTCGAATACCATTTAATTTCACTCTGCAGAGTTGCTCAGCTTTACCTATAAGATTTCTCAATTCCCAATGTCATGTAATAGACACGCTCAACTAGCGTGCGACTGAATTGAGAAAACCAGATCTTTAGCTGCTCAATTTAATATATAGACGCTACCCGGTAGGCACCTTCACCAAACTAAGTATCCACGGGCCTCAGGCCAGTGTGGAACACAACAACGACCACACAAGTTTCGTGAAGACCCTACTGTTGTATGGCGATAACGCGCCCATACCACACTTCAAACTCCTGTAGGGGTTCAATCAAAGTGAGCAGTTAACGGACCAGGACTGACAGCTCAATACTTGTGGTTGAGCGATTACTGTGCTCTATACTCAGCATAAGAGTCTAGTCACTACATTTCTCCATTGAGGCTGCCAACCAACTGGGTCCCGTCCAATACTTGTACCGGCACCCGACTGCTGCACTCTCCAAGACTGCCAACTACGACTGGGTCCCGTCCAATACTTGTACCGGCACCCGTCTGCTGCACTCTCCACCCTAGGGTAGGATGTGGACTCGTCCACTACTGGGCACTCCACGACCTCCGCCCTACTCTAGAACATTTTAAAAATAGTTTTACCAGCGAACTACCACGTCCATGATAGCTCATTATTTTATGAGTAAAATGCAATGGTCATGTATATACTAATTTTATAATCTTAAAGTTTGTCAAGGTGAAAATGGCTTTAAAGTAAAGTGGAGCTTTATCGGTGGTAGGACATAACTATATGTCACATATTATTCTAAACAATTTACTTTAAGCAAATAATCTGAGTAAATACAGTAATGCAAATAGCGTAATTAAATAGTATAAAAGTTTATGGGATCAACATGTTCAAAAATTGCAACTTGCCTTGCGAATCAAAAATCTCGGCGACCTCGTAAACCTCAAAAGCCTGCTCATAACCTTGCACCGTCGTCTCGGAGTCCTCGCGCACTAACGAGAAACACACAACCAAAATCAATCCGTGCTCGTGTCTAAACAAGCTAGGACAAGCATAAATAAAAATCTATACTAGAAATAAAACACAATAAATATTCAAATGGGTTGAGTTGGAATTTTGGGAGTGGAATTTGGGCTATTGAACTCTGGAACTGAGATCAGAGTATTGAAGCGAATCGAACGAATGTATTTTGGCAAATTCTTTTGGGCGAATCGGACGATGACGCCCGCACAGTGGGCGGCGTGGGGGAGGCAGGATATGGGTGCGCGGGGCAGGCGAGGGAGGGCGACGCGCTGATGGAGCAGAGCAGGGCGCAAGGGCCAACCCGGGGGCGGTGGCATGGGGCGGGAGTTGGTGCAGGACAGTGGGGAGGCGACAGAGGAAAGAAAGAAATGACAGAACGGGGGAGAGGGAGAAGAAAGGCAAAAGGAAGAGGGGAGAGGGAGCACGAATCTCGGAGCAAGAAACAAGGGTTGAGATGAGGCTTGAAGTTCAACCAAAATCCAATAAAATTGTAGTTTTGTTTTTGAAGATTTGCGGTTGTTTCACTATGGCATATCCCTTTGTACTCCTATATATATGATTCTTTAGGTCTCATATCAATATACACACAATATTCATAACAGTTGCACGGTGTAGTCACTCAGTTACCTCATTGCCATCATCAACAGTTGCTCGGATTATATGCACCTGAAAAGCAATTCAATTACGACAGGCTTTTCACATTATTTAGATATAAGCCATGTTGAGTTCACAACTCCACATTATTCAGATATTGTGTTCAATAGACTGCATAACCTTGAAGGTTGCAGGCTTGATCAATTGAAAAACTGTCACATCTCCATCCAGCAATCCATGACACAAAGCAAAACCAGCCCAGCCACCACTCAATCCATTCTTGCAGGCAAGGTAATTGGTCTCGAATTCTTCGTCTTTCTCATCCACCAAAGTGACAATGGAATCATGCTTTGGCAGGTAGGTCTCACAGAAATGCCTAGGGAGACCCTTTTGATCATGTAATCCGACAAAATTAGTACACACGAGATGAGTTAATAATTTGCTGGGAAGGGCATATAATAGTGTAGTACTCACCAACCGGAATCCTCGCACCACATGTGGAATGTAGCATTGGTTTCACAAAGGATGGGTATTCAGGGTCAAGTTGTGATTCTAACTCCTCTGCTTTCTTGCTGCCTCCAACCTAGCTTCCATGGAAATTGATCCACGGCTTGCCAAGTAGATTCTCTCATATTGTTTTCTAGGAGACCTACAGGGGGGAAATAGATAAATAGCATGCAGTTTTGTTACTTAATGGGAGAAGTACAGGTTTCGAGCTCCTATGTTATTGGTAGCACATATTTACGAACCTTTTCATTCTCTCCTTATCTGGTGCTACCTGACAAGTGTCAAGGAACGTTACTTGTCAGAAAAGAAAATATGGTTTTCAATCGTGATAACATGTATGCTAAGCAGTAGGCGCAATGGCACATTGCCTAATATCATTTAGTTATGTGAGCTAATTTTACACAAAGATTATAGGCTGCTCCTCAACATAAGCATTTTGCAAGAAAAATTATTGTATCAGAGTACCAGACACTTGTTTTAATTCTTAGTAGTTCCTAATAAATTGGCATAATATGGGACAGTTGAACAAATAAATATGTGAAGTAAATAGACTCTTCATCGTGCAACGACCGTGTTTACAGTTTACATTACATGGATTGATATATAGTGCTACGTACCAAAAACTGAGCAAAGGCAAATTGGTTGCTCGATATCTTATGGCAAAATGTGGACAACCTTGCACTAGAACTAAAATTTCATGCTCAATAATTTACAAGATATATATGTATGCAACAGAATGAAACATATGAACTAGAATAATCACCTATGTAAATCACAAGAACTAGATACCTCTGCATACTTGACCTCAGGGAGGTTAGCAAGGCGCCGTGACCTCCTCCGAGGCGTGGGAGGCACGACCGCCGCCTCGAAGATCCTGCGCCTCTTCTGCTTCTGCCCAGCCGCAAACAAACAGAAAGAAAGGGACAAAGGTTCAATAGACGGCTGTAGCAGAGCAAAGACAAGAAGGCAGTGGTATGACTATGGGGGAGGGGGTCTTGGGGGCCTCGCTGATGGCGGCGGCGATGTGGAGCAGGTTGAGCGCCTCCATCTTGCGCTTGTTCTCCTCCACCGTCCTCTCCCGCGCCGCCTCGTACGCCAACATCCCATCCTCGATCGCCATCCCCCTCCCCTCCCCTCCCTCCCTCCCTCTCGCCTTGTACACGACTTTGTCTTGAGTGTGCTGTAGAGAGAATCTGGGGCAGCAGCGAGTGCGAAGTTGGGGAAGGGCTCATAACGGCGATGGCGACGGCTTCTAATTACTGCAGCATTTTGTTTTTTTAGTATTTTTCGTGTTTCATTTTTTCTTTATATTTTTTGTATTATTCGTGATAAACTGGTATGTCATTTTTATTTTTATATTTTTAAATTTAACTATATTTAATAAGTTAATTTAGTTACAATAAAATATAAAATATAAATTAGTTATAATAAAATTTTAACTACAAACTAAAATTAATCCCTGTTTCGAACGAACGAAGGCATAGGATTTTCTAGGCTAGGGGCAGGGGAAATTGACCGTTGGACAGGCGGCTGGTAGAATGGTAGATTTCTCGGGAAAAATGTTGTTCGTCGGGAGGAGCAAATGTTTCGTGTCGTTCGTAGAATGGTAGGATGGGGGCAAATGTTTCGTGTCGTTCGTCGGGAGGAGCACCGTGTTTCTCGGGAAAAAGGCTGAGAAAAAGAAGATATGGCCTGGACTGGGCCTAGATGGGCCGAATAGGACACGACCTGGCCCAAATATTTGCTCAAGTCGTCGTGTGGTTGGCCTAGGCATGGGTTGCCTTGAGAGAGTTGACTAGACTCGTGAGTGAGTGGCGGAAGCTGACTAAAAAAAACATCCAAATCCCTTTTAAAATGGGGATAATGTTCCACACCAAATCCCTAAGCTCCTAAGCTCACGCAACGCAGATGGGTTCCAGTTGGATCAGCTGATCTGCTGCCACAATAGTCGTCGTCGGCATGAGGGTGGTGGTGACGGGCGCGTCGGGGTACCTCGGCGGCCGCCTGTGCGCAGCACTGGCCGGCGCCGGCCACGCCGTGCGCGCGTTCGTTCGCCGCTCCAGCGACGTCTCCGGCCTCCCGGAGCCCGTCGAGCTGGCCTACGGCGACGTCAGCGACGCGGAGTCCCTCGCCGCCGCCTTCGATGGGTGCGACGCGGTGTTCCACGTCGCCGCCGCCGTGGAGCCCTGGCTCCCCGACCCCTCCGTTTTCATCACCGTACGTATGCGTAGCAAGTGTTCCCATTTTTCAGGCCTTCTTCTAGGAATTAGAGGGTGCTGGAGACTTGGTAAGGCTAAACCTTATCGCCTTTCGCAGGATCCTGTTTAATAGGGTGATCGGATTTCTGATTTTGTAGTGCCCAGTTCCAAAAATAACAGTAGTTAATGCTGCTTGTTTGTTCGATTCAGCATGGATCTGTTATATATGTATCCTAAATCTTTTCCCAACTGCCTAAGCTGCCTTGGATTTAAGGGTCTCTAAAGTCAAAACCATTGGCCAGTAAGAACTAAGAAGGCACCAAGCTGGAAGAAATTAGTTATGTAAATTAAGTGTTGTGCTAACAAGGCAAAGTAGTTTTAAATAATTTGGTTGCAATGTAGTCGGAAGCTCCAAACCTCTCGCCAGTAGTTAGGAGATTAGGTTTCTTTATACCATGCCACTAATTCCTCATCTGAGAACTGATCTTTTAGATGAGAAATTAGACGATAATTAACTGAGAAGACATTTGATGAAACTAGAAGGCGTACTAAACAGTTTGGTATAAGAAGTGGACACAACAAACATGTGCATTTTGTGCTGTTATTAACAGGTTAATGTGGGAGGACTTGAGAATGTGTTAAAGGCTGCCAAGAGAACACCAACAGTAAAGAAGATAATTTATACATCATCGTTCTTCGCAGTTGGCCCAACGGATGGTTATGTCGCAGATGAGGCACAGGTAAAATTGTATTGTTGAACTGTATTAGCTTTTGCCATTTTCAGTTTTGCAAGTCTCTGTGAAAATAAAATGATGATGTTTTGTCATGAATGATTTTTGTGCTACAACTTCCGCCCATAGGTTCTGTTCTAGGCGTTTGTATTGTCATATCTCAAATTTTGCTAGAGTTAGCCAGCATTGGTTTGCAGTGGGTCATACAAGATATATACGAATAGATAGGTACTTGTTTTACTTGATTGCCATTGAACTGCAAGGGTAGATTTTCTACAATGGGCAAATCTTGAAACCTAAATGTTCTGGTTACTGAGCTTATTTCCAAAGCATTCACCCATCTTGTAGAACAATTCTTCTTGATACAGTAACACCCAGCTGACTGCTAGTAAAATTTATCACTCAACCACCTTTTGATGAATTGGAGCTCTAAATGATTTGAGTTATCCACATTTATGCAGGGATTTTACACAAATGCTACAAACTGTATTACAGCTGAATTGTTCTAAATTGCAGATGCATCAAGGGAAAACATTTTGCACAGAGTATGAGAAATCAAAGGTTCTTGCAGATAGAATCGCAATGCAGGCAGCAGCAGAGGGGGTGCCAATCACCATTGTCTACCCAGGAGTTATCTATGGTCCTGGAAAACTTACAACCGGGAATCTTGTTTCCCGCATTGTAAGAGAACTTTCTTACCCATGAATATGTGATTTCTTTATAGTGTATTTGTGCATGAACTATAAAATCTAGTATCCTGAGAAATAGTCATGAGCAGAAATTGAACCTCAGTGCTTCTTGCAGTTAATTGAAAGGTTTAATGGCCGTCTACCTGGTTACATAGGAGATGGGTATGACAGAGAATCATTTTGCCATGTAGATGATGTTGTTAGTGGGCAGATAGCAGCTATGGAGAAGGGAAGAGTGGGCGAAAGATATCTCCTCACTGGAGAAAACAAATCATTCGTGCAGATTTTTGATATGGCTGCTAATATCACAAACACAAAGGCACCCTCATTCCATGTACCACTCTGGCTGATTGAAATATATGGGTGGATTTCAGTTTTTGTTTCTCGCATCACTGGAAATCTCCCACTTATCAGTTACCCTGTATGTCCAGTATTCTCTATTTCCAGTATTTATCGTTTGCAGATAGGTCATGCTGTTGTGACGTTGTGTTTAATAGATTCTCCATGCTGTGGATTGCAGACAGTATATGTTCTTAGACATCAATGGGCGTATTCATGTGACAAAGCCAAGAGGGAGCTGGGCTACAGTCCTAGAAACTTAACTGAAGGTCTATCAGAGATGCTTTTATGGCTCAAGAATGACAAACTGATCAAATTTTAGCATTTTACCCGTTGTATTACTCGCGTCTGCTACATTTCACGCGTCATGTACATTGAGATGATGTTTTGGATTAGCGACTTTGAGATGTATATACTTGCTATGGCATACTGCTGTGTAATAATGTAATACTGATTCCATGTAAGTTGTTAATTTGATCCTATGTAAGTTGTAATTGCGTAAGTAGTTGATTGAGGCATACACTACATTGAAAAAACAGGTAATTTCAAATTTGGGGACAAACTGTGACGACCTGTGTTTTACCGAGGGGTAATAGCCTAGTCAATGTATTATTATTCGTTTAGTCGGTAGAATATCGCTCCAACGAATAATAAATATTACAATTTTATTATAATACTATTGTCATGTAGGGCTACAGACTAACTCAGAGCTTAACAAGTTATGTCTGAATATTATAATACTGAAAAAGGAACTAGTTCTAATTACTAATTATACAAGGTAGAGACGAGTGGATAGTTACACACTAACCTACTTGATTTCACAAAATGGCTCTTGACTACTTTCTATTCATCCCAACATGAATTTCGTTCCGTACATGATATACTCCAGGCCAAGCTTACTTCCTTAGGTATAGCTGTCCTCAGCGTAGATTTTCGTATAATATTGTAGATCATCATATTGACTCATCTTTAACAAAGGAGAGTTAATAGTAAGGGTGAGTACAAAAGTACTTAGCAAACGTTATTAGCAAAATGCATGGTATGCTTTGACTCTAGCATTTTCTGGAATATCCATTTTCATTCTCATCTCATTCTCTTTTTAAATATCAATCTCCATCCCATTTAGAAAATAATTGTTTTTAGATTTTGAAAGAATTCCAGATTGTTAATTTAGAAATATACTAAATACTCGTATTTCGAGAAAAGACCACCGATAGGCCCCCTGTAGCCTCCAGTATAGGAGACAGACATGAATTTATAATTTATACCCTGCGTAGGTTGGTATCACTTTACCCATAGCTACTCTAACTTTAATTGCCATCAATTTTCTCGCATTTCCTTAGATACGATGCTCAATTCAGAGTGTAGAGTTGTTTCCCTTGTTTTCGTATACTATAACTTCACCCAGCTAGTCATAGTTGTTGGCTCAGAGTGGTTTCTTACCATCACCCAACACCTACCCAACTATGAGCTAGTCATTGGTCAGACAGGAACCGCTTGTGCCCAACTCTCTACTACGTTACTTATAGACGCTCGGGTCTTATCATATCTGGTCTTACCCAATCCTCACAATTTACACTCCTTACCCTTGTGGACTGCATAGTAATAAGGTAGTTTAGCTCTGCCCGTCTTAGATGAGATGATGGGTGATACGATAAATACGGCCCATTACACGAATGATAGTTGTTTTATCCTTATATTCTACCTATATGCTAAGGGCCCCACACCTGCCACTACCATTCATTTCTAGGGCACCCTCCGCCCACCTCTTATTTATCGGTATGACAAATTGCTTATTCACCTGCCTACCTTTTTATATTTATCACCATTATTAACCTCAAGCACATATTCACCATTATCGTCATCAAATACATCATCAAATACGGATTTCGGAAGTTTCGAAAATCCTGCTGTACATTTTTTCTAGAGAGACACTTGTATGGTGGTCTTTTCCTTCCTGTGAGAGCGGTAGTTTCGAATGTGTGTACGGCACTTCCGATGATCGGAAGTACCAGAAAATGAACGACGGAACTACCATTTCGCTAATAATTGCTAGTTTTCTAACCGTTATGAGAGAAGTAGTACTTTCAATTTTATAACGGTGGAATTACCAAAAATCCTAATTTTTTATGGGTTTTGCTTTCAACGGCTAGTTTTTATGGTGTGGGTATATATACCTCCTTGTGGCCTGTTGGAGCAAGAGTTGCTACACTCATTGACACTTCTTTGAGCTAGTGTGAGATTCTTCTCTTAATTGTGCATGTGTTGCACTTTGTGACCAAAGAGAAGGCTCTAGATTGCATGTGTTATTGATGAGACTTGTTAGACACATGGTGAAGTCATCCACCATCCCGTCGCTCTTCATGTGGATCCCATTGAACTCCTTGAGCAGGGCCTGTACCTTCGCCTCCCAGACACATTCCACATCCATGCGCATGGATTTCACGGTGTCCCGGCCTATTTGGCACTTTCTTTCACCACCAATGTTGCCAGCATCTTTGGCAGCACCCCTTGGAGTAAGGCCACCAGTGCTATTCTCTCGAGCCGGTACTCTGCGTCTCCTGACTCAACTGCCTCCTAGACTCCATGAGCCTAGAGATTAACCCTCATGAGAAGAGCCTACTCAATATAGTTCGTTCGCGTGAGGATGGGGTATTGCAACACCACCCCAGTCTCCTTTGGCATTACCTGCACCACCACTTCTCGGCCACTGCCGCTGTTGGAGGCCTCCTAACGATGGCCACTGCCGTCAAAGGTTCAGGTTGACGTAGGAGATACGGACCTCGCGCATCGAGGCATCGCTTTTACACAATTGTTGGCACTAAGCAGATACACAATATACGTGAATAATCTAGAACTCAAGAACTAGCAATGAGAACACAAGAAGATGCTTTTGCATCACTTGAACTCTCTGTTGTGACTTTTCTGTTCTATCTCTTCTACTATTTATACATAAGAGCGAAAAACATTTACATAGAAGTTTTGGTGGCACATAAAAAGAAACTAATACATGGAAAGAAACTTATTACGCCATACCATGATCCGGCCACAAATCATGCTATGATACTTACTACCAAAAAAACCAACGTTTACCAAAAATAACCCTAACACGATCAATTTAAACACCACAAGATTAGTTCAATAGGGAGGCATTGGGGCTGGCGTCCAGGGTTAGCGGAGAGCTGAGGTTGGCCATGGCGACAACGAGGGAGGGGGACGCCATGGCTGGGGGGATTTGGCTGTGCTACGGCGGCGGTGGCGTGAGAGAGGTGGTTAGGGGCGGTGGATGAGTCGAGCAGCGGCATTGGGGTGGTAGGGTGCGGGCGGTGGTCGAGGAGGAGGAGGGGTTGCTTGCTCAAGGCAGCGGGCGGTGGGGTGGGAGGCGCTAGGGCAGGATTTCTTTAAAGGGGAAAAAAATAACAAGTGCAATGTGATTTTGCTATAAGAGGTTGTATGATACGTGAACGATTGTGAATAAGGTTCGTAAAGAACTCCAACATCCTAGCACTAGTCAGCATCTATAGGTTCTGTTCTTTTCGACCATTGGTTTCTACTTCTTTCAATAATTATTATTTATTAAACTAATAAGTTGTAGTGCAAAAGCCACTGTTCTTTTTGACGGGTCGCGGCTTTTCGACGCTTTTAGACCGACCCAAATTTAGCCGGCCCATTAAGGAGCGTCATTAAAAGGTACGTGAAGTCCACCACAACACGGGTCTCCTGACTTTCCTGCGTCGCCGCAGCGCCGGCTCTTTCTCTTTCTCCCTCTTCTCCGGCGAATATTCCCGCGTGCCCTTCCCCAACTCCCTCTTCTTCCTCCTCACGGCAACCGCCGCACCCGTCGAAAACGCGCCATCCAAAAATTTGACCCTCCCGAAGGGAAGTTAGCTGCGAGGGACGCTTCTCCGGAGCCCGGCGATGCTGCGGCGCGGCTTCCTCTCCGCGTCCCTCCGCCGTGTCCACCACCACCACCGCCTCCGCCTCCGCTTGCTCTCCTCATCCTCCAGCCCCACCCCACCCTCCTCGACAGCGCCCTCCGCCCCATCCACTTCCACCTCATCCTCCCTCCCGCTCGCCGCCCCTCCCCCGCCGCACCACCTCGCGCCCCACCGCGGCACCCGCCGCCTTAGCCAGCTCCTCGCCCTCTCCACACTCTCCCTCGCCACCGCCGCCGGAACGCTCTACCTCTCCACTGACAACCTCGAGGAGACCCTGGAGAGGTCCAGGGCGTCCGCGGCGCGCGTCGTCGAGCGGATGCAGCACACGTGGACGGCCGGGCGGGTGCTGTGCAAGTCGCTCTTGTCCGTCCTCTCGTCCGCCAACCAGGAGGTGCGCTCTGGGTTCGAACTGCGGGTCGCCGCGCTGCTCGCCGACATCGCGGCCGCCAGCGCCGCGCGCCGCGCGGCCATCGTGTCCGCGGGCGGCGGCGCCGTCGTCGACTGGCTGCTCGACAGCGTCGTGCGGGGGGCCACGCAGGCAGAGGCCGCGCGGGCGCTCGCGCACCTGGTGGCCGACCCGTGGGTCGCGCCCACCGTGCTCGGCCGGCCGCGCGCCGTGCCCTGCCTCCTCCAATTCATCTTCTCTTACCAGCCCACGCGCGGCAAGAAGGTGATAACAGGTGTTAGTTTTGGATTGTTTGCTTTGCTTGATTGCTGCAATCTAGTTCGATCAGAGCTTGCAGTTACTGTAATTACGCAACATATGTGAGTATGTGATGTAGCTGTCTCTAATTTGTGGTTGTTACTGTAACCGCATTGTTCAAGATTAAGATAGAAGAACTTACAAATTTTCTTGTACACCTTGACCATCAATTGTTATTTGAGTTTACTTTTTAGCTATGTGAATTCTTGATTTCATGTAGCCTGGTTTGTAGCTAGGAATTGGGGCATTCATGTGTTATGTTGTAGGATTCAGATGTTGAGATTTAGTATCAGTATATTATAAGTGGAAATTTAAATTGCCTTCAGAAGTTGCAAGATTAGGTTGTTGATGCCATATCTTAATGGGCTTGGAACCTCTGGTGCTGTAGGTTGCCTGATCTTAAAATTTGTAATATGTGCATTACTGCATTATGTAACTGCATTGTTAGGGTAAGAGATCTGCATTGGGGATGAGTTCTGAAACTGCAAATTATCAACTTGCCATTTTTATGGATCATTGAGACCTAGGAATTAAGGGTAAATATAGTGTATTTCATTGATGGCTTGGTGCTCTCCTTTATGTGAAGATTTTTGTTTGCTAACATAGCATTTTCTTCAGGATATTTACTTTCTTGTTTCTAAATATAAAATTGTGCCTTCATGGCCATTTTAATTTCTGGAAAAGCAACCTAAAGTTATCAAACTACCTAGCTTTGCCACTTTTCTTGGACATTATGAGTCATTCGTACCTAATATATTGCTCTCTTGTCGAAGACAGAACTCTAGGCGCTCCTCATTCGATGGTTCAGATCATTCTAAAGGAAGGAGCATGCTTGTTGCTGCACTTATGGATATCATCACATCCAACTGCGATAATGCAGAATATTCATCGTTTCACCCTTTGTTGCCAGTAGATGCTGATACGAGAGATATCGCAGCAGCCATTGAAGTTATTGAGCAAGGGGAGATGCATTTTGATGACCATGAGGATAATAGCAGTGATGATGGTGACACAGGATTAAAAGGGATAGGGATTAAGGTACTTGGTGGGACTACTATATTGGGATTCTCTAGAGAAAATAACTCATTGGAGCTGGGCAACTCAGATGATGATATTCTGGAAGCTGCCCGGAATAGTAGAAGATTGGTGATGCAAGATACTGCTATTGATTCCCCACAAGTTGAGAAATTAAGTTCTGCTGCTGTTCCAGGCCTTTGGGATGATTTGCAGAGGGAGCATGTAGCTGTTCCTTTTGCTACTTGGGCTCTTGCTAATTGGGCTATAGCATCAGATCTGAATCGCACACGTATTCAAGAACTTGATAGCGACGGGCATGCTGTCACAACTGCACTGAAAGCACCTGAAAGAACTGTTAAGTGGCATGGAACCTTCGTGGCTCGAGCTCTCTTGGAAGACCAGAACTTGACTTTGGCTCCTTCTGTCCCTGATTGGTGCTCAAGTCTACTTTTGACAGCTTCTCAGGCTACTGAGAATGGTGACATGCCATTGGCCCAGATGTCACTATCAACTTTCCTTTTATCCATGATACGGTGCAATGAGTCAAAATTTGTGATAAGGCAGAAGGGTCTTCATCTGCTTCGTAGTATTGCAAAAAAGATAGAAAATGAGAATGGCCAGAGCAGTATGAAGGAATCATTAGCAGTCACACTGAGTTTGCTCTATGCTGGTGAAGTTCCTTTGTCACTTGAAGAAGCTCAAAGATGGTCTGGCATTCTTCTTCGTTGGCTGTTTGACAAATCTGTATCAGACACAACACATCTCACAGCTGTTAAAATCCTTTCATGCATACTTGAAGACTATGGGCCAGCTTCCGTACCAATTTCTCAGGGATGGTTAGCTCTCGTGCTTTCTGAGATTCTTGGAGACAACAAGACGCAAAATTTGAAAGGAACCACCCCGCCTCAACCAGAGCGAGTGAAGGTCAGAATTCGTGTTTTGTTTACTGCAAAATATATTTTGATTGTGTGTGCTGCCCTGTGCAAATATCTTAAGCATGTACAATTGTACACCATTGCATAATAATAGTTAGGTGCAGGGCTGGATAAATGAACTACACCCAAATGGTCAAATTGAAAATTAGTAGAATGTTAAGATCACCCATAAAACATAATATAGTATTTCATTCGTTTGGACTTAAGTTAGATATGTCATAAGCATTGGGCATGGAACAACAATGTTCTAAACAATTTCTGCATGTAAATTTTGCTGTGTTCTTTGAGGACTCTATAAAATGCTTCATGGTGAAGTTATTTAGGGTAGACTGGTGTCGTCTAGGATGCCCCGATACGCGATATGGGCACGGCAATACGATATTTTCCAAAATCGAGTATGCATATGTCGGCTTTGCGACGTATCGGTGCTTCATAGGGTGTTGTTATCCTAGTGTGTTCATAGAGAAGTTCTATACAACATACATGTTTTGATGGAAAACAATTTCTCTTTTGATTAGATTGTACTTATTTTTGGAATAAAATTCAAATTGATTACAGCAATGTTTCTTATTCAGACTTCTGCCAGCTGTCCTGTTCTGTTTGTCTAACACTATTTTATTTGTATGTTACAATATAACCAAGATTTACATAATGGAACTTTAGCGTGTTGCCTGATAGTCCTAATGACTTTTTGACCATTTACTGTGATCTTTTTCTTTCGCAATCTTGTTCTTCCTCCTATCATCCTAATACAACTTTTATTATTGGCAGAATCAAGTTGATCATCACAATGCTTCCTCTGCGACTCAGGTCTTGAATCAATTAGCTACTGCTGTTGTTAAATTAGCAAGCATTCAATCGGACTATGATCCTGGGTCTGGTGACAAAGTACCAGTTTCTGATTTTCTCTCTATTGAACCATTTGCTACAGCTCTAAAGACCTTGAACAAAAAGAACCCACCCAAGTTTGATGCTGCTGATTCAGCATCAGCTACGCTTAAGGGAATAAAAGCAGTAGCAGAGCTTTGTTCTGAGGATGGTGCTTGCCAAAAGAGAATAGCTGATTTAGGAGTTCTTTCCTTGTTGAGACACATCCTCCTGGGTGATGATTATGAGAAACTGGCTGCCATTGAAGCGTATGATGCATCACGGATTCGAGAGGTGCAAGACAAGAATGTGTCTGCTTCTAATGATTCCTCCAGTGATGCTTCCACTGATCCCTCCAGTGTACGAATTCCTCCAGCAGCACATATTCGAAGGCATGCTGGGCGGCTGCTTACCATTCTCTCTCTTCTACCCAATTCAAAGAAGGCGATTATTTCTGATGATGTATGGTGCAAGTGGCTTGAGGAATGTGCAAGTGGACGAGTTCCTTGCAATGATATAAAATTTAAAAGTTACTGCAGGTTAACTTTGTTAAATGTATTCTGCTCCGAGAATCCAAATACAAGAAGTGCTTCTGATGAATATCCTGATTCAGAAAGTGAGTATAAAAGAAAATGTCCTCAGTTTGGGGATGCGCTGTTCTTGCTGAATCCAGAGTTACCTCTTGAGGTTCATTTGGACAACATTGGCTGTGGGATTTCAAGAGATACTTGTAAGGATGTCGGATGCATTGAAGATAGTGGCTCTGAAATTGGAAGCTCTGTAGATGGTCCAGATGCTGCATCCAAATATGCCTCCCCTTCGATTGATGTCGTGTTTGTCCATGGCCTTCGTGGTGGCCCATTCAACTCATGGCGAATAGCTGATGACAAGTCATCAACTACGAAAGCAGGTCTGGTGGAAAGCATAGATGAAGATGCTGGAAAAGAGGGCACATGTTGGCCAAGAGAATGGCTTGCAGCTGATTTTCCTCAAGCTCGTTTTTTAACGGTCAAATACAAGGTTTGTTCTTTAATGCCCTGGTGTACTTCTCGTGTTGGGAGATTTGTATTGGTCCGTTAAAAAGCTTATGTTATTCTGGTAACATTTGATGCTTCCCTGCTGATACCATTCTTGTTGCTTTCAAATGTTCTAAGGCCCTTATCAGTTTGAAATGATTTATGCAGACAAATTTGACACAATGGACTGGAGCCAGCTTGCCCCTTCAGGTTAGTTTTCTAGAGAATTCTTTTAAGTGTTGCATGTTGGCACACATGCTCTCTCGCTCAATTTTATTTCATGTCACTAAAATGTGTATTTGTCTCTTGCCTCATTTATATGTGGGTCTGGACCCAACTTTTCAGCCCTACAATTCAAAATTTTCTGACTTTGTAGTGGCACATAAAAAAATCCCTTTTAGTCATTAGTACAATTTATATATTTCTGGGACCTTCTCATCCATCGCTATGTGATACAAAACTTTACATAATTCTAGGTTGCTAGCTTCCATGTCTAATGTGATCTACGATTAGAGCTATTTTTTATGTCTTTGATTGATGTTTTGTTGTTTTTTCTTACTCAAATTGTATTCAATTGAGATCATATTTGCTGTATAGGAGGTGAGCTCTATGCTGCTGAGGAAGTTGGTGGCTGCTGGGATTGGTAGCCGGCCTGTTGTTTTTGTGACTCATAGGTAAGGGTGGTTGCTTGGTTTATGATTGTCTACGCAATGGCTGAAAGATCTGTAACAAGCAGAAAGAACTTACTTTCTCCTCATTTTCATCCTTGCAGCATGGGAGGATTGGTGGTTAAACAGATGTTGTATCAAGCGAAGCTGAACAATTATGACAAGTTCCTGAATAATACGATTGGACTAGTATGTAGTTCTTAATTCTTGTGATTGGACTATATGTATTTGGTTATTAATTCTTGTGATCCTCTCTGATATATAACTATATCCATGTGGGCTATGGCAGGTTTTTTATAGCTGTCCACATTTTGGCAGTAAACTTGCAGACATGCCATGGCGTATGGGCTTGGTGTTCCGTCCAGCTCCTTCTGTATGTTCTTCATATGAAAAACTTGCAACTGATTTTTTTCATCCCGTGTACATTTTCTGACACTCGCTTCCATAGATTGGCGAGTTAAGAAGTGGGTCTCCAAGACTGGTTGAGTTAAATGATTTTGTGCGGCAGCGCCACA
Organism: Melocanna baccifera; assembly: GCA_036346265.1. NCBI lineage: Eukaryota > Viridiplantae > Streptophyta > Magnoliopsida > Poales > Poaceae > Melocanna > Melocanna baccifera. Next base: position 4,078,646 of record CM070682.1, read on the forward strand.
GTAAAGGACTTCTTGATGTTCTTAGTTTTAGTGAGGTAAAGGAAAATGTTGCCATACACTCATACCGTGCGCTTTCACTGCCACAAAACCAAGTTATCTGTGCTAACTGGCTTCATAGCAGACTCAGGTCACGCCAATTGTTGAAGGTTATGGTGGTTGGGCATTTCGGATGGAGATAGTGCCAATTGAATCTGCATACCCAGGATACGGGGAACTTGTTGTAAGTATTCTCCCAGTATGCTGCATTATTTGGTCAAACCATTATGGGGGGAACTAGTCTTGCTTTTGTTATGAGGGACTTAACAACTCATGCAATCACAATTGGTGCGCTGTCCAATTTTAATATGCATAATTATGTCAGTAGTATATATATATGTTCAAAGTCAAATCTAGTTTCAATTTTGCTATATGCAGTGCTAAATAGTATGGAAAAACACAGGGATCTGTATGCAATTTTGTAGGTATCCCTATGATATTGAGACTTTAGAGACAGATCAACCCTTATAACATATCGCCCACCTGTTATTTTCTGTTTATCTCGTATGCTTCCAGAATTTCCTCCAAATTAATAGTAGTGTGGTAAGGTGGTACCAGTTGATGCAACTTGCAAGCGCTTAATCTCATATTTTTGCAGGTCCTACCGTCCACTGATCATGTAAATTCATGTAAGCCGGTGAACAAGAATGATCCTTCGTACGCAGAGACCTTGGCATTCTTGAATAAAAACCTGAAATTGCGTCTCGAAAGAGCAGAATCCTAGTTTTTGTTTTCCCCCACGTCAGGCTACAGTGCAGTACTTAACTTCCATGTGAATGTGCACGGAATTTTCTAGGGTATTATGGAGGCTTTGCATGTGAATGGTGCACGGAATTTCCTTCGGCATTATGGGGGCATCTGTTCTCTCTCAAGACATTCTTTTTGTTCCATCAGGTGGTTGATCTGGTGAGGTGATTTGGGCGGGCTGTGTTTTATGAAGCTTGCGCCCAATTACGCAGTATACATTATACATTTAGCGGATAAGCTGTAAATACTTGCCCTTTCTTTTGAGCTGAAATAATTGCCACTTTGTAAGATCAAGTAATATGTGTGTATGATCTCCAAACAGTATGTGTTTTTCCTTCTGAAATTCAGAAGCACATGCATCAGTAAATCATGTCGAAATGAATCCTGATACCAAATCCTTTTGTGCCCATTGCTCGCTCCGATCAGCCAGAGCAAGCGCATCAAGGTGGATGCAATATTTCGCTTGCAGTGCAATATTTCGAACGGGATTCGTAATGGTGTTTTCTGCGGATCAGTTACATGTGATGACAGTGCCAACTTTCGGCCCAGCTGTAGCCCAACTCTAATTCCAACCCTCATCTCCAGACTGCAGAACAGACTGGAGTTGAGGAAGGAAAGCCACACCCACGACCTCTTCGTCCTCCCTAAAACCCACGCCTCTCTCCTCTTCCCCTTCACGTGCGCTGATCAACGAGCAAGCGGCCGATTCCAGCGTGGCATCACCAGCACACGACGGGTCCATTCGCATACCTGGACATTGAAGGCGAAGAAGAGGAGGGGCGTACCTTTTTTTTTCCAGGGGAGTTCCGCAAATTGAGACCGATAAGCTATAACTGAACTCCACCATGGCTTGCCTCTTGGTTGCTGAACAGTGTGAACTCCCCTATTCAGCATTTAAAGAAGCATCGTTTTAGCGATGGCGATTTTCGTAGAGATTTTTTTAGAATTAATGAATAGTAAAAAAAAACTAAAATTAGAAACTGAAGTCGAAAAAAATTGAAAGATCAAGACACGTCGTCCGGTACCAGAATAAGCGGAAGCTCGGAATGGCTAGATTGACCGAAATTGACTGAAATCAAGGCTGGTACGGGATTGAGGGTTTACTGTGCCGTTTTGCTTGCCGAGAGAGATCATTCCGGTCATTTTGGTTGGAAGGGAACGGAATTGATAAGACTACACACCCAAAAGATGTTCCAGTTTGGGGCCACATGTTTGATGATGAAAGGCTCGAGAAGATTTGGTGGGAGAAGATTGAAGCCCCCCAGAAGTAGTCTGACCCTGAGTACCTACACGGGCAAGTAACCCGTCAGGTAATTAATGTAAGGATTTTTGAACACCTTATTCACCTTGACTCATCTCCTTTCCTTTTTTATCAATCGATCGAGATAGTCGCTACGCTTGGAGAGTGTAACATCCTTTTTTCAGAGTTACTTGAAGCATTATAAATTAAAATTCACCATTAGAATTTTTCTAAATTTAATTTAAACTTAAAATAAATTTTTAGTAATTAAAATGATTTAATATAATTAAATTAAATATTAAATTTTCTGAAAGTATTTTATTTAGATTCTTCGTGCTTCAAAAAATTTTCTAGAATTTTCTGAATTTCTTTGCTATTTTTTAGAGTTTAATTTAATTAAAACCAATTTTTAAAATTAAAAAATCCTCAAAAATCCTAAAACCTTTTAATAGAAAAACTTCGTTTTTTTTTGATTTGATTTTTTTACTATTCATAATTAATCTCTTTCTCGAATTTTTTAGATTTTTTGAGCTTTTTTGTATTTTTATTTTTTCCCATGTTTCTTTGTATTATCTGTGATGGGTTAATATTTTTTTATTTTTATATTTTTTAAATTTAATTATATCTAAAAAATTAAATTAATTATAGTAAAAAGCTACAGTATTTCAACCAAAAATCATGCTAAAACTATCACCCGCTCAGTCTTCTCGGCTTCTTTCCACCTACAAGTTCACTCGCAGCTCGCCCTAGGCGTCCGTGCGGCCACGGCCTTTCGCCTCGTCATGGCCTTTTCGTCTTCGCTCGCCCCCTTCTCCCCACCTTCCGGAACCTTCTTCCGGGCCCGCCCCCCCGGAACGTTCCGAGCCGGCGCGCCCGGAAATTCCTGGCCTGCTCCTCTTCCCCGCCCGAAGTCGTGGTTACGCGCGAGCAGGGCAAGAACGCCAAGCTCATCGCCGCGCTGGTAAGTTCCCAATGGATCGTTCTTGCATTGTTCTTTTGCATTGAACGGGATGGGTTTAAGGACAGCATAGGGGATTATAAATTGGGAGGAAGTCACCCCTTCCACGTTTGTTTTGTGATACCCTGACCAATTTTGGTGAATTTACGCGGATGATTTTACTTGGCCGGCTGTAGAGACACGAACTTTCGTGTTAATTATACCATTTTTGAGCTGGTAGTCTCATGGATTTGATACTATCTTCGGGAATTGTACTGATTTCGTTCATGCCGAAGGTTGATAGTGGATAAATTTGGGGCCAATTTGTAGAATACGGTGCTGCATGCTAATGGACCTCACTGTTTCTTAATCTTTCTGGAACTGTCATTAGGAGCTTGGAGCTTAGAGTTAGTTGTTCTGCAAATCAAATCCAGTTTTGTCTTAATTCAAATGTAATATTCGTTACTAGCAATCTTTCATCTGAATACGTATTCCTTCTTTCACCCATTTCATATGGAGCTTGGTGTATAAACTGCATTGCTGATTTTGCTTGATTTTGTCTCGGAAAATTCCCAGGTTGACATGATTTGCGGCCTTTTATTTGTATCATGGCCCTTCTTGAAATCTTAAACTGGGAGCTTGTGTTGGATCTAATTTGCAAAATCCTTTCCGTTTTTTCTGAACTTGTATAGCTATCCATGTTGCGTTGTTAATATGGACCGTGGTGTCAGAATTTGTGTAATCAAACCTAGCCATAATCTGACTCCTTTATGTATTCAAGTGGATCATAGCTGTCTGTTAAACTAATGGCTTAGGACTTCAAAACATCCTGTCTATCTGTGGGACTCGTGAAAATTACTCATTGATATTAGAATAGTGGGGTTGTTCATCTATGTGCCCATGTTGGACACTATGTAACAGGGGAGTTGGAATTGAGAGGGCATTTGGTGTTTACCGTGTAGTGGAGAAAAGCACTGCTCCGGAAAGCATAGTTTTGTATTTGGGTCTTATGCCTATGATAATGTCTTGTTCGATGTTCATCTTAAGATGTTGTAAGTAGGGAGGCTGGATGTTTTAATGAAGAGTAAATTTTAAGACGCATCTTCTGAATGGACTGTTGCAGCCGCCTATTATTTTCTTAGAAGATCCCCTTACTTTATGGTTGAGACAGTATAATAAAAAGGTCTAATATTTTTCAGAATACTTCATAGTTTCTAAAGTTCAGAAATAAGCATACCCTTTTTAGTTATTCAGATTATTGTTATCGAGCATTCACATCAATTTTCTAATTGGATTCTGTAGGAAAAGCATAATGTACAGTCTCTGGAGCTTCCACTTATTAAGCACGTTGAAGGCCCTGATACAGATAGGCTTTCAGCTGTCTTGCGTGGTAGGTGGTCCAGTCTTTCTTTTGCAGCAATATAACATTGCATTATTTCTTTCTTGCCTTGTACATCCATTTGCTCCAACAGATACTATAATTGTTCATTTCTTGATACTATCCTCTTTACACTTGCTTTGTGAAAATCACAACTGCAAAATTCATGGTTTAGTCACTTTAGTATTCTGTATTTACAGATGAAAAGTTTGACTGGATTACTATAACATCTCCTGAGGCAGCTGCAGTGTTCCTTGAGGGATGGAAGTAAGATTCACACATATTGCAGTTATTGTGCGCAATGTTGCTACACAAATAGAAATTATGCATCATTTCACGATTCATTCCTCATAAGTTGGGGGCTTGTGCAGTTTCTGTCGTTTGTTTGCTAACCAAATATATGATGTGTTTACGTGTCTAAAATTTTTACAAAACTTCATTCCTTCACTCAGATAATTGTTACATAAATACACCAGAACAACTCAAACATAATCTAAGACTGCCATATTTGATGTATGTTACACAATAATTCAATATCAGGGCTGCTGGAAGTCCTAAGGTCCAAATAGCAGTTGTTGGAGCAGGTACTGCAAGAATTTTTGATGAAGTATTGCTGTCTGAAGAAAGATCCCTTGAGGTTGCATTTTCTCCTTCCAAAGGTATCTTGCCCCATAATTTATACGATGTAATTACTACCCATGCACTTTAAAGACTTCATATATCTTGAAGACTTGAACTATTTTTCAGTCTATAAGGTACTTATCCCATTTCTTTCTTCATCAGCTATGGGTAAAGTTTTGGCCTCAGAGCTTCCAAGGACCAGTGAGACTACCTGTAAAGTGTTGTATCCTGCGTCTGCAAAGGCTGGCCATGAAATTCGTTAGTCATTTTGTGTTCATGCAGTTAGCATTTATTTGTTTGTTATTTTCTTCCCCTTTCAATTAAGCGATATGTTTTCTGGCTTTCTGTTTTCCAGAATGAGTTATGAATTCTTCAGGATTTTGCGAATCAATCCATACTAATAGCTTTTAGCTTGGATTTTTCAGTTGAATTTTTATGGCTTTAAGCTTTTAACTGCTTGTATTAATTTCGATCTATGGGCTTGGTTCACTCTTTTTATTCCTTATTCTTGTGGTTTGTATCTTCCTCAACAAATGCATGAAATATTCAGGCTTTATGTTACTTAACTCTGCCGTGCAATGCAGAGGATGGGCTGTCAGATCGAGGGTTTGAGGTGACAAGACTGAACACATATACAACCGTAATTTTTCTCTTATATTGAATTATTGCCCTTATTTAATTCTCATTCTGTGTCTCGCCTTATGTGCACACAAAACAAGTCTTCTGCATCTTTTGAGCTACTTCCGGTGATCTATGGTACCTATCATGTTTGGCTTGAATCTTTTGTAAGACCATTTTGCATTAATTTATTTGTACGTTAGGTATTAAGCTCCATATGAAGTGACCTTTTACAAAGACACATAATTCTGAACTAGAGTTGGATTTTTTTCCCTTGTAGGTTGATTATAGTGAGCTCTTGAACTCAATGCTGCTCTTGGTCAACTATACAATAACAACAAAGCTTTTTGTCCTAAATAGGTTAGAGTAGACTAGGAATAAAATCTCCTCAAAGTCAAATAAATGAGTGCTATGTAATAAAACCTATAAGTCTAAAATCTTAGACCCTACATCCTGCCATATGAACCGAGAGCCTAAAACACTGCCCCTAAATCTTCTTATGTCATGGTTCCGATACGTCGATCGCTAACTTCTATGCGTTCCTATCCAAAACCAACTTGTTAGATATATTTCAATCCCTCAAATCTCTTTTAACTAATTCCTTCTACATTAGTTTTGGTCGATCTCTGTTTCTTCTTATGTTTTCAGTACGTCTTAAAATTTCACTACGCATATGTGCCTCAAAAAGCCTCCATTGAAGATGTCCAAACAATTTCAAGCAATATTGGACAAACTTCTCTTCAATTGGTGTTGCCCCCACCCTATTATGTATATCATCATTACAGATTTGATCCCGCCTTGTGTGACCACAGATTCACCGCAACATCTTCATCTCTACTACACTCAATCTTTTGTACATGTTGTCTTTTAGCCACAAACATTCTGCTCCATATAGCATCATTGGTCTGATCGCCGTCCTATAGAACAACTTTTTTATCACACAGGATACATGATGCTTAGCGTCATTTCATCCACCCCACTCTTATCATGTGGCTCACATCTTCATCAATCTCACTGTCCCATTGTAGCATCAATCCCAAATATCAAAAAATGTCATTCCTAGACACTATTTGTCTGTCTAAACTAACATCCCCATCATTTGTCCTGACACCGCAGAAATCACACATCATATACTCAATTTTAGTCCTGCTAAGTATAAAGCCCTTCTAAAATCTTTTCCACAACTCCAGTTTCCTATAGACACCTATTCTATTCTTATTAACTAGCACTACATCATTAGTGAAAAGCATATATCAAGAGATATTTTCTTGTATGTCCCGCGTGACCTCGTCCATCACTAGAGTAAAAATGTATGCACTCAACGTTGACCCTTGGTATAATCTTATCTTAACAGAAAAGTTATTAGTATCGCTATCACATGCTCTCTTGGTCAACTATACATAACACCATTTTCTCTCTAGATGCTCCATCTCATTAGTGTCTGCATAACTGTGGACGACAATTGTATTTTCATAATCATTGAACCATACGCATCTTATGTACTTCAGCCTATTTTCCGATAATTGATAATGCCATATTTAGTTTTGTAAGGTTGACAGTGACATATCTTACCAGAGTAGAGGTTTCATGTTGTGAGAACCAGAAAATAATTATCAGGAATTTCGCATTATTTTCCACAGTTTATGTGCACATGAATCTTGGGCTTCTGTTAATATATGAAGTGGTTGTATATACAACCAGGTACCTGTACAAGATGTAGACCCACAAATTTTAAAGCTTGCTCTTTCAGCTCCAGTTGTTGCAGTAGCTTCTCCTTCCGCACTCCGGTAACTATATTAGCTGTATTTGGCTACTTTTTCATAAAATCTGCTGATATAATAGTGTAATAATCCACAATAAGATGGGTCAGGTAAAGCACATGTGCAATAGATCATAAGATACTAGCAATTAAAGATGAATTCTATTTGGAGGAGCTTACTTTTGCTTTATGTAAGGGGAGCTTACTGATCCGCAAACACATACCAATTTTATTCATATCATGAAAAGCATGAAATATGCTATTTACCTACTGTCTGCCTCTCTGGGTTGACTTAAATTAGTTACATTTTGCCACAATTTCTTTCTGTTAAATTAGTTACATTTTGCCGCAATTTCTTTCTACCTGTGCTTTCTTCAGTTTTTTTGCGGTATCATGATGATGCAGAGCTTGGCTAAATCTCATTTCACAAGTTGACAATTGGAGCAACTCCATTGCTTGCATAGGCGAGACGACCGCCTCAGCAGCGAAGAATTTTGGCTTTAAGAGCATATATTATCCTACAACCCCTGGAGTTGAAGGGTATGCACACATCATGATGCCTTCTGAATAGCATTATACAACTGTCATGAACACGTCGGAGTGTTGGACATTCAGAACTGGCGTTCACATCATATATTATTATGTAGCCCTTGACTATTGTATCACTCATTTGCATGATTTCGATGTTGCTTTTGACAGGTGGGTTGAAAGCATTCTCGAAGCCCTCAGAGCCCATAAGCAATCAAAAGAGGTACCTGTCTTGTCCTTTACACGCCTCTTGAATTTCTTGGTCTCTTGCGTCATAGCCTACAATGCTTCTGCTGTAGGCCCCAAAGTGTTGAAGACGAGCACGCCTTGTACCAGATGCTGGAGGTTCTTGATGCTGCGACGGCTGTAGCCTGTAGGTGCATTCTTTGCTTTTTTTTGAGGGCGAAACCATGTGTTTGTTGCCTGCTAATCACACACACTCTTGCTTGTACTGTAAAGAGAGACGAAACCGCATCGCAAGCTACTGTCCATGAAACCACTTGTAAATTGTGAAGCTGTTTAGTGTAGGATCTAAACAAGCTCTGTATCGCAGTTTTGTGTCCCAAATTGTTTTGTGATGTAATAACAAGTATTGTTTGACTTGTAAATTTGCATCAAAACATGAAACTGCACACATATGTACCTCTCCATGGAATTGGCGCTCTCAATGTATTAGCCTTTTGTGATTTAAATCACAAGTGTTTCTGGGGCCGAAGGCCCAGAGCCAGAGCTGTACTAGTACTACACTATTCTCCATTAGTCCTCCTTGGAGGAAAGCGTGCGCAGGGATTATTATTGCATCTTGTCCTCACTCGAAGAAGAGCAGCCCAGCCGTGTTGTACCTGCGGCGGCGTCGACGCTGTCGAAGAGAATCTATTTTCTACTGATAAGTCGCGTTGATAATCTGAACACCGCACAGAGTCAGAGCACGGAAACCTCCGCCCTCTGCACTCCAACGTTTGAGCTTACGGAAAAATCTTCCTTAGGGAACTGTCGCTGACATGATTGCCCTCAGGAACTGAGTCAATCGGCGTGGACCCTGCAAGTCAGTCACAGTTGGCAGCAATAGTCCATGTTATTTTGGGCAGGAGCCTGACGTCGGAGACAGCACTAGCAACCATATAGATTCGTTATTTTAGGTGTGGTTAATAATTTTTATTTATGTTTTTTTTTGAGACAGCATGACAGTGGAGATGCTAATGTGAATAACACATATGACTTCACTTTTAAAAAGTTATTTGGAGAATTTACTTTAAAAATCGTTTTATTTATTTTGATTTTTGAAAAAAATAAAAGTCAAAAACTCAAAAGGATGAAACCATATTTCACCGCTTATTATGGCCGTCAGCGTCGCGAGTTACTACAAAACCAGGAATGGATACATTTGCTTTGCTCTGGAAAAGAAGACCGATTGGGACGGTATCTTGGCTCCAGTTAAGAGCCATGCCTCCTAGAGACCTGGATGGAAAAACGTCCATGTCCAACAAGCAAGGTGCAAAGTATTAGGAAACCAGGGATAAGGGTTTCCGTTTAAACGGATTCTTTCCGTTTAAACGAATCTCTATCCATATTGGGCACCTCACCCTCTCCTATAAATAGAGAGCCATATGGCTGATTTTGTATCCAATGCATATGAAGCAATAAAAGAAAGATCAGGAGTTCTCTCTACCTCTCTGTGTTCAATCTATTATTCATCGCTTTGTGATTGATTCGTTCTTATTCTAAGCGGAGGAATCGCTCGGATGATGCGCGAGAGTTCCTCAACACGTTATCGGCGCGAATCGCTCGGTGAGCGAAGAGCAAGTGTGGCGCCTATGGAGAAGTATGCCTTGCCGGCGGTGGTACCACGAATACCATCTTAAGAGAGACTAAGTATTTTGATCGATTCGTAAGAGCAATGGCGACCTTACGATAATCGCGGAGCGATGCATGTATAATTGGTTACGGAAGAGCCACAATTATACTTCCATGGGCACAACTTTAGTCATTGAAGGCGCATTATTGTACCAGTTAGACTAGAACTCTCTTAAGCTTTAAAGATATTCGCGCAATGGTTTCCACGTTGAGGCGAAGAAGAGTACGGTGAGAATACCTACTCATCACGAGCGCGAAGAGAATGGCAAAAGGGTATTAGAAAAACTTCCTTCACTAGAAACTGGGCTATATTATACCAACATTAAAGGCGCTGCGGTAGACATCTGAAAGCGATGATTCAAGCTCAATTATTCTCGTCTCGGCATGACAGATTAGGCCACCTGGTCTTAGAATGATGAGAAATATAATTAACAATTCTCACGGGTATAACATTAATGTGAAGAATTTCCCGAATCATGAAGATTTTGTGTGCCCTGCATGTGCCACCGGGAAATTAATTATTAGACCTTCCACTCTGAAAGTGAAGGATGAAGTCCTGCATTTAGGAGCATCCGAGGAGACATTTGCGGTCCTATTCAGCCCATCTCAGGGTCATTTAGGTATTTCATGGTGCTCATTGATGCTTCCTCAAAGTGGTCATATGTGGGTTTATTATCCACAAGAAACCATGCTTTCGCCAAATTGATCTCGCAGATCATTCGCATCAGAAATGTGTTCCCTGATCATCGCATCAAGTCCATTAGAATGGACAATGCCGGAGAATTTACTTCAAAGGTATTTGATGATTATTGCATGGCGATGGGGATTGCAGTTGAGCATAAGGTACCGCATGTCCATACCCAGAATGGTTTGGCAGAGGTATTGATCAAGAGAATTAAATTTATTGCCCGACCACTTTTGCAGAATTGCAATTTGCCAGCTACATGTTGGGGACATGCAGTCCTACATGCAGCGAATCTCAACAACTTTAGACCTTCGGCCTACAACATACATTCACCTATACAACTAGCGCAAGGGTCACCACCGAAAATTTCTCATCTCAGGAGGTTTGGATGCAAGGTTTATGTACCTATACCCCCTCCGCAGCGAATTGCAATGGGCCCTCTCCGTAAGACTGGGATATACGTTGGTTATGAGACTGCATCCATAATCATGTATTTGGAACCCATGTCGGGAGATTTGCATCTTGCCGCCACGACTACATTTTGATGAGGATAATTTTCCGACATTAGGGGGAGGAAATCAACCCGTTGATGAAAAATATCGAAAAATTACGTGGAAAGCCACGGGAATTCATGCACATGACCCGCGCACTAGTGAAACTGAAAAAGAGGTCCAGAAGATTATCGATTTGCAAGCATTAGCAAATCAACTGCCTGATCACTTTAGTGATTTGAAGAGCGTGACTAAGTCGCATGTGCCTGCACGTAATGCACCGGAGAGGGTTGAAATACCAAAAAAAATTGAAGGTATCCCTAATCCCGTCCAAAGGCCTCAGAATAAAAGGACGAGAACTCCGGCCCTTCGAATCCAAAGTAACCGGGGACGCCTAGCGAAAAAGAATAAGAAGGACTTATCACAGCCGATCACCGAAGTCCCCTAGAATGAGAAGGGGCCGTTGAGACTGGCACAAGTATGACACTGTTGAAAAGGACATACCGGATCTGAATATCCCCATCGGTATGGATGTGTGCGCACATATCGGAGCCGAAAAACTAAAGTGACTTGCCACCGCAATGGAAAGAAGCGATGCGAAAGATGAAGCTCCAGAAGAAGCAACTCATGAAGAAATAGCTATAAATTATGTGCACACGGGAGAGTCCCTGAACAGGACAACGACCAATATCGATATCTACTTCGCAAAGAAAATTGCCACAATCATTGATCTTGATCCGAGCACGCATCGCTCATTGAATGTAAGAAAAGATCAGATTGGGAAGATTGGAAGAAGGCAATAGCAACCGATTGCTATCTCTGAACAAAAGAGAAGTGTTTGGGCCCGTATGTCGCACTCCTCCCCATGTGCACCACAGTAGGGCACAAGTGGGTATTTGTTCGAAAGAGAAATGAAAGAAGCAGTAGTGAGATACAAAGCAAGGCTGGTAGCACAAGGTTTCACTCAACGTCTTGGAGTTGATTATGAAGAAACCTACTCCCCGGTCATGAGTGGAATTACCTTTAGATACTTGATCTCAATGGCAGTGAACTTGAATTTAGAAATGAAACTGATGGATGTTGTGACTTCATATTTTTATGGTAACTTGGATTCGGAGATTTATATGAAAGTCCCTGAAGGAATTCCTCTCCCGAACCAAGACAGAGCAAATAGAAATCATGCATGTGTGAAGCTTAGAAAGTCCCTGTATGGACTGAAGCAATCTGGCAGAATGTGGTATAACCGCTTAAGCGACTTTCTCTGCAAGAAAGGCTACACGAACAATGAAGACTGTCCTTGTGTATTTATACGGCAATCCCAGAATGGATTCTGTATAATCTCAGTGTATGTAGATGATCTGAATATCATCGGGACAGTGGATGATATAAAAGAAGCAAGCTCCTACTTGGAGTCAGAATTTGAAATGAAAGATTTAGGCAAGACCAAGTTTTGCTTAGGCCTGCAGCTTGAGCATGTCCTTGGAGGAGTCTTGGTACATCAGTCGACCTACACCCAGAAGGTGCTAGAAAGATTCGGCTTTGAGAAAGCATTCCCATCAAAAGTACCGATGATCGGGAGATCTTTACAGCAAGAAAAAGATCCTTTCCGACCTAGGGAAGAGGGGGAGGAAGTCCTTGGACCGGAATTCCCATACTTGAGTGCAGTTGGAGCACTCATGTACTTAGTGAACTGCACTAGACCGGATATTGCCTTTGCCGTGAACCTATTAGCAAGGTATAGTGCAGAGCCCACCAAAAGTCATTGGCAGGGTATAAAGGACATCTTCCGATATCTTCAAGGAAGTAAGGACCTTGGATTGTTCTACAGAAAGAATCAAGATCTGAACTTGATTGGCTATGCACGATCTTTGGTACACATCGACCAGTATACCGCAAAGTCACAAACAGGCTATGTATTCTGTGTGGTGGAACTGCAATTTCCTGGAAATCATCTAAGCAAAGCCTTGTAGCTACCTCGACGAACCACTCAGAAATAATAGCGCTGTATGAAGCCGCACGTGAATGCGCTTAGCTACGCCGAATGGTTCACCACATCCAGTGATCATGTGGGATGAACATTGTGCAAACCCCACTATTATCTATGAAGATAATGTCGCTATGCGTTGCACAAGTACAAGCGGGATATGTGAAGAGTAATCTCACAAAGCATATCAACCCCAAGTTCTTCTATGCTCATGAATTGCAAAAGATAGACGAGATTAAAGTACTGCACACTAAGTCTTGTGAAAATCTAGCAGATTTATTCACAAAGTCCCTCCCCGCATCTAGTTTTGAAAGGTGCGTGCGAGGGATTGGTATGATGAGACTTAGAGAAGTGCGAATCTCGGGGAGAATTATCTCAAGCTCGTTAGTGAATCTTGATCCTCAAGATCAAGTACCCAGAGGATAAAAGTCCTGAAGGCTAAATGAAACCGGGTGAATTGTACTCTTTTTCCCTTGACGAGTTTTCACGAAGTTTCTCGACCAAGGTTTTTAATGAGCCAATTGTGCAATCGCAGTTATAACATGCATCATGTACTCTTTCTCCAAATTTTTCCCACTGGGTTTTTATGGAGTTTTAATGAGGCATGAGTATGTCGGATGAGTGCCCAAGGGGAGTATTAGGAAACCGGGGATAAGGGTTTCCGTTTAAGCGGATTCTTCCGTTTAAACGAATCTCTATCCATATTGGGCACCTCACCTCTCCTATAAATAGAGAGCCATATGGCTGATTTTGTACCCAATGCATATGAAGCAATAAAAGAAAGACCAGGAGTTCTCTCTACCTCTCTGTGTTCAATCTATTATTCTGTCGCTTTGTGATTGATTCGTTCTTGTTCTAAGCAGAGGAATCGCTCGGACTGGTCGTCAGCGAGAGTTCCTCAACACAAAGTACACGTCGACGTCTCTCTTGCAGGTCTAAACCCTCCATGCTTAATTAATTAAACGTGTTCAGTCAAAAGCAATCCGACGAAGGCGATGCGAAACTGAAGACTTCTCTTCGCCGGCGTTTGAGCGAGCGAGGGCATCTCTCTAAAAAACCGCAGCTTTGCGGATATGCTCCTCGAAATCTATGGCGAATTTCGCCTTCCCCTTTTCGGCGGACAGATTCGAGCCCGACTTTGCCCGAGAAAAAAAAAGGGAAGACAGCAACGTCTTGGCATAAAGGAATGGGCTAAGAGATGGATTCCGTGGTTTAATTAGGAATACTGTACTAGTACATGACAAGTGGTACTAAACTAGTACTGATCAACTTATCAACCTGTGGTAAAAGAGTACTACTAGCATTGTGCTGCTAACAACTACGTGTCACTGTGAGTAAGATGTTGAGAGCCTGACAAAAACAGAACACTTATACAATTTTTATTCTGTAATAGCATCTTGGAGAACAGTGAGCAGAATATCTCCCCTGATCACGTAGCAGCGGACGGTGGTTGGGACCTGGAGATGGACATCGACTGTCGTCTTTATCCGCGTAAACCGAAGATATTCTCTCCTACGAGCGGTGGTTGGCGAGGAAAGGATTAGCATAGAATGAGTTGTTGGAGAAAGGCGGCGACGGAAGAGGATGTGTTGTTTCATGCGAAGTCGCTGCAAAATTCCCCAGTTCCAAACATGCCTCACATGCGCGGTTTGTAGTAATCAGTTATAGGTAGCATATGTGGCTACAGTCTAATGAGGTGAGTGTTACAAAATGCATGGAACGCTATAGCAATAGCAATTATAGTCGGTGAACTTGCATTTTTTTTCTAACATAAACATATTGCAAGCGTATGTGCTATAGACTGCTATCTATTCTGTAGATAGGTTCATGCACAAAATACTTCTTTTTCTGTGGTGGACCGTAGATGCCTCTTCTTTCTGTCTGGATAAACTGGCAGTGAAGTAACCGTCTTTGCACTTTTGGCCGATATTTTTAGTTTTCGACTCTCAAGTTCGCCACGTATCAAATACATTCTGCTACTTTCCCGACTACTATCGTTCCCAAAGTGGAAAACATAGATTATAGACGTATAAATGCTATGTTCTTTTGGCCTGCAAAAATAAGGTATATTCTTTTGGCATGCAGAAATGAGAGAACTGGTATACTATATATAAAATGAGAAAATCTTTGCTCTCTTGTTTATTAGAGGAGGCATATATATATATATATATATATATATATATATATATATATATATATATATATATATATATATATATATATATATATATATATATATATATATATATATATATATATATATGACCATAAGGCCTCCTTTATAATATTGCTTCTAATGTGGGTACTATTATTAAGGTATACATGTCTTTTACATGTTTTATTGGGCCTCTTAGGCCAGCAGGCCGAATGGATGTAGGTGAGGGCCTGCCTCACAACAGTAGTTTTTCACGGTAAAGGACTCCATCTCGGGCAGGCCGAAATCATGTTGTCGGGCCTTTTGACCCCCTCCGTCCCTTCAACCTGTTGAGTAATCAATCCATGGGCCGATTCATATGGACCGCGGTAGTGGCATGGACTACTTCGGGCAACCCACCTGCGCTACACCATGAGACACGCGTAGACTTGCGGTTGATGCGTCGTGCAACGCTTCACCTCTTCATGCGTTCCTGAGGTGCGGTCGAAAGGTCGCGCAGCCTTAAAAGGCAGGATGGACTACAGCGCAACGCTTCAGTTGCTCTTCTTCCTCTTGGCGCTCTCGCTTTGTCTCAGCGTGATTCTGTAGCCACCGTCCCCCACCGTTCCTTCCGCCGGTGCTCGTCTGTGCTCTCGTTAGGCAAGATGTTCCTCCACTGCTCCGCCCGTGTCGTTTCCACGCCGCCCTTGCTAGTACACTGATGGCTCGGGGCTGTGACCGCTCCCGACGTTCTGCCGACGGCGCTTCATTTAGTTGTGGCAGCCCCTCCGGGTACGGGGGTTAGTTAGCAACGGAGGTGGAGTATGAGTTGGTGGGGTGTGATTTGTCAACAGCCGACAAGCGTTGGAATGCAGCAAAGAAGGTGAATGGCATCTGCACCAATATGTTGGGGCGAGTCTGTCAGTCTGATGACCGAAGACTTGATTCGATGCCTAGTGCGCGATGGAAAGATTTCAGGCCAGGAGGTAGTTTGGCTACCCTCCGCCGGCGAGATGGAGCCCCATCCTGGGGAGTCAGAGGCCATCATGTCGCCACGTACTTCGACATGGGCCTTCGCTTCCCCACGACGATGTTCGTGGGTGAAGTGCTAAGACGGTATGGGTTGGAGATGGCGCAGCTGACCCCAAACACGATCGTCTGACTAGTTGTCTACTGCTGGACATGTCGAGCAAAGACGTCATGGCCAAGTCCTGCACTGTTCACCTTCCTATATGACGTCCGGTGCCAGCAGAAGAAGCTTGCGAAGGACGAGTACTCTAACTTCGAAGCGTCAATTTGATGCAACCAAATCCTAGTCACTCACGATCTGTTCATAACTCCTTACGACCAGTTCATATCTGGTTACTACCAATTCATATTCTCGTATGACTATTTCGTGGACCAGTTCGTGATATGTCCGACCAACTCACGATCAATTAGTATACCCACATGACCAATTCGTATCTGGTTGAACTAAATGACATATTTGTGTATTCTCCTTTTGCCTCATGATAGCTAATCAAACCCCAGGTGAGAAACGTGTCATTCATAGACTGTTCAATTCTTTTCCGATGTAGTGATAGATAACTTTATGTGGTCAACTTCTCGACTACTCGCGGCATGGCCATACACCTACTTTATCCAACCACATCAAGTGGCTAGAGATATCTCTTATGTTATGTAGAAGGGGCAAATCTCGTATCCAACTGGCCACATTCCTCCGCGTATTTCATAGCATACCTATAAGCTACATTTATAACTATTTAGCTATGGAGTAGCATTTCGCAACCCATAAGTGCATTATTACACATGTAGAAGACTATGTTGATCTTAGGTGCAAAGATTATATATCATCATTACTAGAGACCAACTGATGACACATGATAACATAACAATCTCAGTGTCTTAAAATAGATCAATCCAACACCATATTCTCTAATATGTGTCCACATTATTGATTTGATATCCATACATCCATGATCTACGAAATATGATCATCAATCAATACATATGCTAATCTATAAATCATAATTATCTCATATAATAATATAAGATCATAAATAATATAGAATAACATCAAAACATAAATAAATAGTATCAAGAACAAGTCACATACTTATTGATCAATACAAAAGATATCTATTTAAGAAACAAAATAATATATCATTAAAAAGATCACAAACGCAAAAGTAATATACTCATCTCTATTATTATTACCTTTAGAAGTAATATAATCATCACCTCTATGGCATAGCAGTAACCGTCGATATATTGCAAGAAAGTTGGAAGCGGCGGCGTTTATTGAACTGTTGCAAGGTTGGTAACTAACACATCAGTTAGTCGAAAAGGTTGGACAGAAGAATCCGTGCACAGGAGCGCTTTGCTTTACCGATTGATGGCATCAAAGTCACCTAATCAAATCCAAACACGTAATAATACTGATCCAACTAATCATATTAGTTAATTCTCGTACTCATTTAGTGTCACCATTGGTAATGGTCTACTAGTAGCACAGTTTTTAACAATAACTACCGGGGACAGTGCGCACCGGCCTAGTCTAAGGGGGTGATCGGAATAGCGATGGCTTTTGGCTGAAAAAACACTGTAGTTAGCTGAAAAAACACTGTAGCTGAGTTAGTAGATAGTGTAGTGAATAGTGAAAAAAAAGCTAAAGCTAGAAACTGAAGCCGAAATGAGCGGGGCCTAAGTCTAGTCGATGCTCCATTCCATTGTTCTTCTTGTTCGAAACAGAATGGCAAAACTGGTCATTTACGTCTATCTCCAGGGCCCAACTACACAGCGCCCACTCCCTCTCGGCCCAAGCGGAAAGCGACACGGCACCACCACAGGACACGACCACGCGGCCCCACTGTCAGATTCCGCGGGCCCCGCCCCTCGTCGGCCCAAGAAATATAGCGCTGTCTAGACAATAGTCACCGGAATATGACACCACCCACCTGGGGTCCACGGAAACGGACCATCCGCGGGGCGCCACGAACTGTGGGTAAGGACGGGACCCGGTGATGAATCCGCGAGGACGGCGACAGCGCCGCCGCGGCGAGATTCCCCGCCGTTGGATCGACCTTAGATGGACACGTGTCGACCGGCTAGCTGAGGCTGAGGCTGCGATGCATGGACTTTGGGGGCGTAGTAGATTATTGTTTAGGGGAGCGAAAGCTGCAGTTAAGTGGAGTAGCTTTCTGCTTAGTATATTTTTTTCTCCACAAATTGTTTTCCCGCTTTGGGGGATTCGAGGTAGCGTCATGTAGTAAAATTTTGGGGGATTGGGATTCCGTTCTGTTCTTTCCGATGTTAATCATGATTAAGTGGAGAAAAGAATTATGATGCAATGCTAGAGGTTTGAATTGCTCCCCAAAGGGCCAGAGGATTACTGGTACAGTAAATTTGACAAAACTCCAGATTTTACGGCCTAAGTTCTATAAAATCATAGGTTTTTTTAGCATGTGACATATAACCCTAGATGTTATAGTATTGTAACTTTATAAAATCTTATTTCTAACAAATTCTGAGCTATTCTTATACGTATAAAATTCACTCACAGGTTGATGTAACGCTAAGGAGGAGATCATCAGACACCCACTCCGTCCGTTCATCTCCCGTGCCGACCCCACTCCCATCGCCGCCGACGGACGCAGGTGGCTACTCGACCCCATCGCCGCCGCCCGCGACGACGGGCTCCCTGACCTCCTCCTTGCATTCACGAATCCTATGTTTCTGTTTAGTTGTGTTCGATTGTGCCCTCTCTCTGTGTGCGTGAGGAGTGCGACCGGGCGTGATGCTGTAAATTGATGTTGTTGGTGTGCTGCTAAAAAATGTTGGTCAAACAGAAAGGTTAGATAATGTGGCGGGGGTGGCATAGGATGTATCACATTGCGTCAGAAATTGGGGAAGTCAGGTCTCCGTGGATGCACAATTGTAACAGATACTGCAAGTATACAAACCTGTAGTTCAAGTTTGTTCAGTTCGAAGTTAATGGTTAAAGGAAGAACTAACATGCGTCATGTCACAAGTGAAAGTGCACTCGGTTGCCGCTTTCAAACTATTAATCTTGTTAGTGTATTCTTCAGTTTACAACTTCTGTTTTGAGCGGAGCCTGCTTCCTCTCCTCTCTTAGGTTTACTCTGGTAGCACTCTGATCCAACCACGCCAAAAGATCTGCAAGATCAGGTATATACTCACAACTAGTGATTTGATCAATGTAATTAATAACTAAATTGGTTAAGCTAATACTCATACAGTTAATTAATTATATGTAGCATCATAAGACAATGTCATATTGTCTATGCAGGCAGGCTTGCTATTTTTCATAGCTGTGTTTTGGGGTTTCTTTCCTGTGATAACTGCCATTTTCACATTCCCTCAAGAGAGGGCAAGGTTGAACAAGGAGCGTGCAGTTGACATGTACAAACTCAGTGCATACTTCTTGGCCAGAACGACAAGTGATATGGTGATTGATGTTAAAGGTATTAGTGTCTTTTTTTATTATCTTAGGATTTCTTATGTGTTATGTCTTATACTATATTTATATGTTTCATGGGCTATTGTAATAGACAAGAAGTATTCTAACTTACATGGTATCAGAGCCCTAGAGTTCGATCCACATTCCACTGCTGCTACCCCCGGGAGGAGTGATCTTCGCTCCGGGGGGGGGGGGGGACTGACGCTGGTCACCAGATCTAGCCGCCGCCACCTTCTCCCGGCCGCCCGCGCCGCCTCTTCCCAATGCGCCTGCGCCAGCTCAGATCTGGGCACCACGCCTGAGGCTCTGCGCCGCGCCGTCGGCAGGCGTTCTCCCGGCCGCCCACGTCGCCTCCTCCTGGTGTGCCCACGCCAACTCAGATCTGGGCGCCGCGCCTAAGCCTCTTCATCGCATCGTAGAAGGGCGTCCTCTCGGCCGCCGCTAAGCCTAGATCCAGCCGTATGGGAGGCGGATCCGACTGTCTCCACCACCGCCATTGACGCACCAGGCTGCCACCGCCCAGATCCAGCCCGCCTCCTTCATGCCACCGCGAACCCAGCCGTCGCCACCCTCACCCCGCCCGGATCTGAGCGCCTCCGCGTCGGATCCGACCGAGCTCACTCGCGCCACCGCTCCGCCCAGCCGGCGTCGGCTCCCCTTCAGTTGCTACCAGCGCGCTTACCACTGTTGGATCCCGCCGCCTACCGTGGCCGCTTGCTCGGATCCGGCTGTATCCGCCACCTTCACACCAGATTTGCGCCAACCTTCGCTCTACAGGCTCGGCCGCGCGGGGGCTTCCTCCTCCACCGCCATGGTACGCCTCCTCCTAGTCGCCCAAGCCACACCATGCCGCCTCCCGGCCACTAGGCCTCCATCGCCACCGTTCTGCGATTTCTGCTGCCCATCACTGCCGCCCAGGGAGATGGCGAGCTTGGGGAAGGCGATGTACACGGTGGATCTAGGGGACCGGCCAGGCCCTCGACCGCCTCGGTTGCCGTCTCCAGGGAAACTACTTCTTCCATAAGCAACTTTCAAGGCATCGCATACTAATGAACATCTTTGACAAGCCCCTCATGTTCACAAAGATGCATTTGTTGCTCCAAGTGCATCCCTTATTGGTGATGTTCAAGTTGGGTAGAGGTGCTACTGTTTGGCTGCTAAGTGGTGTGTGCTATGATTTTTTTTGGGTTGCTGCTTGCCAAGGAGAGGTGTTTTGCTGCTGCCTTGATCGGGTTGTCGCTGTCTTGCCTTTGAGTTCTTTTCATTTTTGCGTCTTCCGTTGCGTCATCTAAGTCTGTTGCAATATCTCTATCAGTCCGTCAAAGCCATGCGAGTCCACAAACTTTCTGTCAGTCAGCCAATTGATTTGCTAGCCACGGTCCATCCTCTTGGATGAAGTGTGGCTATTTCCTTCTTTTTCGCATAGTCGTAGTCATCGCTCTTCTCTTTGAGTCACTACAAATCATAGAAGTATTCATGATATCATCGCTTTTCTTTGAGCCGCCGACCCGAGCTTCTAAGGTCGTCGCGCTTTTTCTGCACCGCGCCTCCGTTGTTCCTCTTGTGCACAACATCGCCGTTATCTCGGGCTTCGATCTTTGCTGCTATACTTCTATCTCCCTCTTCGGTTTGATTTGACAGCTCTCTCTACTTATGTCACCTTCTATATCCTTTTCATCGTGTTATCACGGTTGACTTTGCTCTCGCTTATCTCTACCTTCTCAACCCCTGCACTTTGTGTTTTACGAGCTGTCGCACGATTTTGGATGGGAGGCTATCTTTTCGGCATAATTTTTTCAAGATTTTGGTGTTTTATGGGAGGATGGGAGGCTATCTTTTCGGCACAATTTTTTCAAGAGCCGCACGCTAAAACAACGTCTTTAAGATACATATTTTGGATTTTTCCTATATTAGTATCAACCTTTCCAAAATACCATGCTATTGCATATGTCTTGCATTTGAGAGTGTATTAAGGGTATCAATGTCTTTTTTCATTATCATAGAGTTTCTTATGTGTTATATCTTTTACTCTATTTATATGCCCCATAGGCTATTACAATACACAAGAAATATTCCAACTTACAATTGCTATCTTTACAAGATGTCAGTGGGTGACCAGCTCAAACAAGATTGAAGAGCATGCTACAAAGATGGCATGGGAGTCGACGTCAAAGTTCCTAATTGCTTCTGTTTGTTGTTTGCAAATGTAAATCTGGGTGAAAAGCGAGCCTGCGTGCCGCTGTTAACTGAATATTTCATTGGCACTACCTAAAAAGAACTATTTGTACATTTGCATTGATCAAATTTGTGTGTTTGCATATGTAACTCGATTGCTGTTTTGTCTCGCCAAAACTGTGGCTGGCTGGCGAGATGCGAATTCTTATTCCATATTCTCAAGAAAAGAGTCTGCAGATACGTGCTAGAGAATGTTCAGAACTTTCAGGATGTAGAGTTGCAGATTTCTATTCAGAAGGCATCTATTCTCAACAAGTTGCACAGCAACAGCTTTATCCACTCTGACAAGATGGAAGAAAGAACAGAAGTAAGCCGGCCACTGTGTCAGAGTTACACTCAGTTTCTTCTGAAAATCAAGTGGAATCAACCACAAGCAGCCACTAGTCAGAACCAATAAGCTATCATCCTCATTGCAGCAAATGTTAGTGTACAAGGATTTGAAATCCGCATGTCCAAATGTAGTCTGAATCTATACGTCAACAATTCCTACCAAATATCTAATCAAACAAAAAGGAAAATAAATTAACACAAACTGACATGCTGAAAAAGAGAAACAAAACAAATCCAAATGCAAGCGTCGCGGGCGGCGACGATGGGGTCGAGTAGCCACCCGCATCCGTCGGCGGCGATGGGAGTAGGGTCGGCGCGTGAGATAATCTAGGGGCGGCGCAGGAGATGAGCCAGGCAGCGCAGGAGACGAACCAGGGGGCGGCGCGGGAGATGAACAGGAGGAGTGGGTGTTTGATGATCTCCTCCTGATGGTGATAGATGCTACAAGACAATGAGTTCATGTGGACCTGTGAGTCCATATGGTCTGTAAAGTTAAACCGTCTTTAGTGATCGTTTTACATCAAATTTTATCATACAGATAATTAAATTTAAAAATGTAAAAATAGAAAAATATGTTAGCCTTCACGGACAATGCAAAGGAACACGGAAAAAATATATAAAATCTAAAAATTCAGAAAAGATAAATTCTCAATAGTAGTTTAGAAATTTGTTCAACATACGAGTAGACTTTATATATAAAAGTAGTTTAGAATTTGTTAGAGGTAAGATTTTATAAAATTATAATATCATAATATCTAGAGTTACATGTCACATCAACATACGAGTAGACTTTATATATAAAAGTAGTTTAGAATTTGTTAGGGGTAAGGTTTTATAAAATTATAATATCATAATACCTAGAGTTATAAAAGTAACTAGCTTTTAAATAAAATATTTTTTTAAGATGGAGTCTATAAGTTATTGTAGTACACAATATAGCGACTTTATTATATCTGCCAAAATCGCACGCGAGTTTCTATTACTCTGTACTATCTCACAAATAGTCTAAAAACCATAAGTTGAAAACAAAAAGAACACAATCAATCTTTGATTGAGTTCATAGCAAAGATATAATCAGATCACTTAGGCAGATTTTCAAAAGCAATTAACAAAAGTAACAGTATCAAGCATATTGCTACCCAAGATGGTGCGTATCACACAGACACAGGTATAGAACTGATATAAGCATTTGTGTGCAGCGCAGGTTGCGTACTTCGTATATAAGCAAATCGTACGCGCGCATGAGTGGGTCATGTCTCATGTGGGCAGTTTCTTATAATCGATTTACAGTAAAGAAAAACAGGTTCAAGAAGGCATGCATCATGTATGCCACACAACCGTTCCTACTCCATCCGTTCTACGATATAAGTCCAAACCTTACTATGCACACAGACAAAGGAAATATTAAAATTAAGAAAAGCATTAATATCATTGAATTATGCATACCCCTATTATGGGTCTATTCATATTAGCTTTGACTTATAAATAGTAACAGCTTGTAGAGATAGACACTTGTGTGCGGTTTTGACTGATATAATAAGTCACTACAATGTGTACTATAATTGACTAGTAAACCTCGCTTTGAAAAGACACTCCGTTTAAAAACTAGATACTGTAGAAAAACCATTTAAAAACTAGACACTTCAATAAATTTATATGGTGAGTTAACGTTTTTTAAGAATAAGAACTTATATTACGGAGCTGAGTGAGTAATTTTCTTTTATTTGATGCAATTAATGCCGCATGAGAAGTTGACGTGAGAAATTAATTAATACAAGAGCGGGAAGATGTATGGTTTGGTACTTTGGTTGCCTGATGCTTAGGATTCTCCTCGAGCATGGCGGTTTTTGGAAACTTTGACTTTGGATTATTCCGAGTTTCTAACTGAAGCATAGTTCAAATGATGCTTAATTAAACAAATTAACAAAGCAGTTTAAGGCAAGCTGCTATTAGCGATGGCAAATCGACCACGGTGCCATATCAGAAAAGCTCAATAGTACCGTGTGCCGATCAATGAGATCCTGATGAAAAGGTTTCCCGGGCCCAAAAAGGAGGGGGAACCGAAAAGAGGTTGGACTCAAATGATTTGTACAAAGACAGATGTTGGGTCTTGAACCCAGATTTCCTGGGTTTTCACCTGACGACCAGGCCATGAAGTTATTTCTTTGAAATGGTAAATTGAATACATATATACATGGACTTCATCAAGGGAATAACATATGGGTGGAGAATTGAATACATGGGGTCAATTTTTTTAGACGTCCGATCGATCGATTTCCAGTCAGAGGTCATGCATTTTCGCAAGTCCAAGTCGCACGCCCAAAGTTCACAGTTGTCCTCATGAGTCATGGCCGGATGACCCATTTCGTCCACTAATTTCGCCTCATATAATGTGCTGCTCATAGTAAGACTTGCCATATATGCCCTCTCTTTGAATTGCTTATATAAATAGCACTGTTACTTCTTTTTTTTTCAAATTTAGTCCCTTAAACATTTGTTTTTGTAAATCTAACCTACTCATGAACCTACCAAGCTCGGTATGTAACTACCAAGCCAGGGAAGTTCGCCTGCCAAGCTATAGTAGCTTTGGCTCAGTAGGTCACCTACCGAGCCCCGTTTGTGCGGATGTGACTTGATCACCATGCATTAATTAAGAAATATGATTAGCACTTTAATTAAGCAATGCAATTAGCGATTTAATGCGACTGCACAGCCAACCTGCCACAGTAGGCGGCTCGTTAGCAAGCTGCCAAGCCAGGGGAGTTCGACAGGTGCTGCCGAGCTACTAGAGCTGACAGGTTGCCTACCGAGCTCCCGACTCTGTAGATTGCTACCGAGCTTAATAGGTCTACAGAGAGTTAGATTTACAAAAAAAAAGGACATTCGGAGGCTATCATTAAAAAAGTGGCAACAATGCCATTTATATTAACAATTCAACGATTTCAGGGTGACTACGTTCGGATCAAAGCTTTTGTGCTCTCAAATACATAATAATTAGTAGACAACAATACCTTACAAGTAACACTGATGCAATCCTAGGGCTTCCCTGCCACACATCGCATAACCCTAAACATTGGTCCTTGTTTTGATCTGCGGTTGATGGTTTTTGCTTGTGGTCAATGTTTTTGTCTAATTTTTTGAGATGATTGTGGAAAATACGGTTCTAGACTCAGAAATTATTTGAAAAATCTGTTTCAAAAGGCCATTATATTTTTTTCAACCTTCAGAGAATTCAAAAGCTAAAAGCTTAAAATAACATAACCATACTTTGTCTAGATAAACTGGACTGCCCAATCAAGGTGCAGGAGAAGTAGAAAGCTAGTTCCTATAGTCTCTCTCTCAAAAAAAAATGCTAGTTCCTATAGGTGGCCATGTGTCCCGCGAAGAAAATGGACTCGTTCCCCGCAAAACACCCAAAACCCTCTTCGGTTTTCGCCATCCAAACCTCTTGGACGTGCCCGGGAACCTGATAGATAAGCTGTTGCTTTGAGGAGCGTGCGTGCAAATGCAGCCATGCTAGCTCAGCGGCTGGAGATTCCCGAGTTGTCCAATTCGTCAGAGAGCGAACTACTTGCTACTAGTACTTATCTCCTCATTTGCCAATCGTGTTTGCCCTGTGTCTTTGGTTTCTCCTGGCCACAGCTACCTCTTATCAGTTCAGGGTTGCATATGTACAAAGGAAGCAGCTATCCAGAGTAGAGATGACATGGACTGTAGTTCCTGTGGTTCACTCTCTGATTTGAAACTTGGGGGTCTGTTTCATCAGCCGACCTGCTTGAGAGATCAAACAAACCAGGAACACCAACAATGGAAGCGTGCCACGTGGTGTACACTTCATTTTCACATCGACGCCGCCTTTTGAAATATGCCAACCTAACCTGAATAAAATGAATAGAGAAAATTATACTGGAGGTCCCTAAACTTGTAGTGGATTCTTTAGAGCCGTTTAAGCATGGCGATGGCTTAACAACATACTAGCTCTATCTATTATTTTGCTTTATCGAAAATCCCAATATTTTTCTAGCATTCAATAAATTGTAATATGGGTGTGTGCGTAGCAGTTGACTGATTTTCTTTTTCTTTTATTTTTCTTTTTGCAAAAATTAGTTGTATTTTGAACCATTGGGTGAAGTCCTACCCACCCAAGTTCTTGCGACACCTGTCGCTCCTCCCTATTTCTCATACCCTCCCCTCCACCTAGGGGTGTAAATGATATATGAATTGCCCGCTTTATTTGACCTCTATATTTGTTTTGCTATTTGTATATTGGTAGTGAATCTAGTGAACCAAATCATATGTGTATTGCTATTCGAACACAAACAAGATCTGTTTTTTTTTGTGAATTCGAATTCAAATATGGTATAAAAAACAATTGTCAAATCGAATAAGATTCATACCCGCCTTTTATATTGCCTAACTATCTAACCCACTAACAGCTAACAACCGAACAATTACCCCAAGGCCCAGCCCCTTAGCTATTCCCCTTCCCTTTCCTAACCATCTAACCCTAACCACACGACCCAATTGCTCGTACTCTGTCCTCCTCCACGCGATTGTGCTAGTGTGCCTAGAGGCGGCTAGAGTTTAATACCGATGTTGCGGAATGAGTATGATTTTTTATGGGTTTAAGTTCTTAAGACCAATTAGAATTATGACGTTTTCTACTATCTACATAAACTTGTGGGTACTGAGTTGGAACCTTTTGTCCTTTGTTAAACTTTCCTGTATGATGATTAGGGATGGTAATTATGCCCGTTTACCCATGTGTCTACGGGTAAATACCTTAATAGTGTCGGGTATGGAATGTTTTCTTTACTCATGGGCATGAAAATGGGGGGAACACTCTGTCCATCGGTAAACGGGCACGGGCATGGGTAAGCTCCATCTGTACCCGTCTCGTCCATTTACCCACAAAAAGATTTGTGTCTTTAAGATAATCGGGATAATTCTTACCGATTGTAATTCTGTAATTCCTCTTTTTTTAGAACACATGTCATATGTTATTCAAAAATCGTTCTCTTTGGTTACTGCACTGTAGATGAAACAGAAAAATATTAAAAACGTGGTGGCTTAGAAGGACACATGAATTATGCCCCACTCATTTTGGCTTAAAACCAACTTCTACTTCTGATTTCTGCTTTTTTCACTATTCAGTAATTTCGTATTTTTCTGATTTTTTTAGATTTTTTGGGCTTTTTTGCCTTTTCTTTTTCTTGTATTCCTATGCATTGTCCGTGATGGGCTAACATATTGTTCCTATTTTTAATTTTTTTTAAATTTAATTATGCCAAATAAGCTAACTTAGTTACAGTAAAAAATAAGCCAGTTACAGTAAAAAGCCATAAGCCATTGCTATTCCGAACGCCCCGTTAACTAGTTATCGTTGTTGCTTTCTGATCAAATATTTAGTTTGTTAGTTTTTTCCTTGACTCATTAGAAGTACTCCTTGTTTGCAATTACCTGGTGCATGATTACTTGTACATATGTATTTTTAATATTTCAATTAAGGGGAGATATTCTTCAATTGTGCAATTCCATTCTCTATTACTATTATTTAGAAATGATTCTAGACTCTTTAGTTCCTAATCTAGGGGATAATTAATTTTCATAATAAGTTTAGAAATGACCCTAATAAGGAAATCTACTAGTTTGAAATTGAATGTAAACAATTATATTTCCTAGTAACAGCTGCTGCTTATATGTATCTGTTATTAGTTCAACTCTCAGTTCGTGTGTAAATAGGTATGTCCACAGGCGACAGGTACTCGCAGGTGACAGGCATGGGCGAGGTTCTTCGTCCATCGTCTTTCGTGGACATGCCCATGAGCGTAATTCGGGGTCACATGCATGGGTATGGACGAGCATTGCCCATGCCCGCCGCGCCCGATTGCCATCCCTAATGATGATATGTGCTTTTTGCCCAGCGTATACTATGGATTTGCTTAATGCTATTTGCGTGACATTGATTGTCACCCTATGATTGGCCCCGCTTCAAGTGTCTCATGGCTTAAGCTTTTGATTGTGGCTTTTGGCATATGGCTGAAATTACACTTTAGCGACTGTTAGTTTTTTCTAAGAAAAAATAAAAAAATGTTATATCGTCACAGACAATACAAAGGAATAAGAGAAAAAAGAAAAGACAAAAAAACCAAAAAAAGTTAAAATAAAACGAAATAAGCTGAAATTAAAAGCCGATATGTTTCAAGTGACTTCTGACTTAAATAAATCGAAAGCCAAAATAAACTAGAAACTAAAACCATTTGAGCGAGACCATTAATTGTTTCTGGCTACATGACGCAGTCTGCACCATGATTAAAGCGATACTTGTTTTTGTCCAACTATTTTGTGTTAGCGTGTTGTGCATGGAGGTTTTGCATGCGATTCCACATATCGGCACCGCTCATTTCAGCTTAAAACTAGATTCTGCTTCTGGTTTTTGTTTTTTTCTCTATTCAGTAATTTCGTCTTTTTCTGGGATTTTTTTAGATTATTTAGGCTTTTTTGTCTTTTCTTTTTTTCCATATTCCTTTGCATTGTCTATGATGGGCTAACATATTTTTTCTATTTTTAATTGTTTTAAATTTAATTATATCAAATAAGTTAACTCAGTTCAGATAAAAATAAGATAGCTATAGTAAAAAATCATAAGCCAACATCATTCCAAACACCCCCATAAACTTGTTGCCATCAGGATTGGAACTCATTTTGTTGAACAACATTATGTATTCTATTCGAATTTGAATTTGTAGTTAAGCATGTTAATCTGAAACACATGAATATGGACGTGCTTTGAATTCTATTCGATTTGTTTTCACCGCTAACATCATCCCACCAGTCCATCAAATCCATGGTTGAGGCCAATTGGACCCAGAAAACTCTATGAAACTTTTGACGTATGTTGCTATACGTAGTTTTGTTGGCGTATGCCACGGACTCACATAATGTTATTTGCTTGAAATTGATTGCTGCCTCGCAATTTTTCTGGTTGCACGATGCTGTGGCGCACCGTAATTCATGCGTTACCAGCTACATATGTAGTGACGTGTTGTGCGTGGAGGTTTTACATGCAATTCCACGTATCGTGTTGTGCGTTGAGGTTTTGTATGTCATTCCACATGTCAAAACTGAACGTATTGCCGTCAGGATTGGAGTTGGAACTTATTTTGTTAAACAAAGTTATGTTGTAGGATATTAGAATCCGATGGAATCAAGTGTATATTGTATTCAAATTTGTATTTAAGCATATTCATATGTAGTCGTATTCATCTAAAACACATAAATATGAACAAGCTTTGAATTTTATTTGATTCGTTTTCACCCCAAGAACCCTTAGTTGAGGTCAATTGAACCTGAAAAGTGAAAACCTAGCCGAGGGAAAAAGATTGACAAAATCTGGAAGCTTCTACCGGCAACGCTGGAACATGAGACATGAGGCTCTGTGTGACAGCGGGAAATCCGATTGAATTTTGCAAATTTTCCATTAGGGACATGAATCATGGTTAGCCGTTTTGATCACAATATTCATCCATTCAGTCTCACGTAATCGCGGTTCGCAGCCCAGAATACCTCAGGGGCAAAACGGTCATCTTCAAACTACAAAAAGCCTCGAATTTTCTTTTTCACACCAAACCCAACCAACACCCAACGCATTTTTCTTTTCCTTTCGCCCCTCTTCTTTTTCATTCCTCCGTGCCTCTGTCCCTCTCATCTCCCCTCCCCTGCTCTCCTTTTTATTTTCTTTCTTTCCTTTCCTTTTTTTCATTTTTCCGTGGATTCCCATGGTCACCACAGTGAAGTCTCGCCCGCCGCATGTCCTCTTCGCCATGGCCAGCCGCCGCCGTCGCTCTTCGCCGGCGGCGGCTTCCGTTTTCCTCAGGCCCTTACGCTCCGTCTCCTCTCTCGGTAAGTTCCCCTCTTAACTCCCCTTCTTGCCCTCTTTTGCTTTCTTGTTTCCGGCCATCCTGAAACAAATAAGGAACTGCTGTTTGCCTCTCTTGATGATGTTCTTGAGTTCCTGTGTGATCCATGCTTAGGGCGCTAAAAACATACCAGAGCTTTATTTTTTTTTGGTTCTTGTGATTTTTTTTCTTGAGGTTTTATTGGGTGCCGTAGTGGTCAGTATCACTTTGCCTATTTGGCGATCAACCGCGGCGAGTTCTTGATTCTTTTGTGATGTTTCGGTTTCTTGCAGGGGTTCCTTGCTTGCTCTGCGCTGCTTGTTCTTGGTCCTTGCTCTGTCCGTCTCGGCGGCGGTGGGGGATTGCGTGGAGGAGAGTGATGACGACGGTTGCTGCCTCGGCTTCCGGGATGTGTGTGAAAACCGGAGTTCCTTCTGCTTCTCGTCCTCGGCTGTTCAGACTTTGCTTGCAAGCGAGGACGCCATCAAGGAGCCCGATTTGGAGGTCTCAAGGGACCGGGGACCATCACGGCCATTGGGCTTCCCAATGTCCGGCGGAGGCGTGGTAACTTGCTCGTCTGCAGACGACATGATCACTCGGGTGCGTAATGGGTTGGGCAGAGAGGGCAAGGATGGTGGGAGGTATAGTGTGGCGTCTTGCCAGGCGCCGCTTGTGCCTGACAATTGGATGCGGGCATCGCATGGGGTGCCGCTGGAGTTGGATGGCGCGGTAACAGATGTCAGCCCAAATGGCCTTTTCGGTTCCTCGTCGAGGAATGTGGAGGTAAATCCACCGGTGTTGGATTGGGGCAGGAGTTACTTGTATGCAGCCTCTATGGCTGCCTTGACTGTGGTAAATTTGAACAATGACAGCATCTTGCGTGTCTATGAACCATTCAGCACTGATCCGCAGTTCTATGTGTATGGTTATAAGGATCTGGTGCTGCAGCCCGGAGAGAATGCATCCGTCACTTTCATATTCTTGCCAAAGTTGTTGGGCTCTTCATCAGCACATTTGGTTTTGCAGACGAATTTTGGTGGATTCATTATACAAGCCAAGGGCATGGCTGTCAGTTCGCCCTATCAGATACTGCCATTGACCGGGATGGGTGTCGTGATAGGTGGTCACCTGGAGAGGAACTTGTCGATACACAACCCATTTGATGATTCTCTCTATGTCGAGGAAGTGGCTGTTTGGATGTCTGCATTTGAAAGCACAAAACAATCTTCTCACGTAGTTTGTCAGTTAGGCCCTTTAGATGAGGCATTGGATTTAACTTCTTTGAGTAGCAACTGGTATACAGCAAGCAATACTGAATTTGGACGGCCAATGATCCATATTAGACCTAGTGAGCAGTGGGAGGTACTTCCTTCAAAAAGCAAAACTGTCGTAGAGTTGAAATTGCAACCCCTTTCGGAAGCTAAGGTGTTTGGTGCTATCTGCATGAAACTGCGCAATTGCACAACTGATACAGTGGATACTGTTGTTATACCTATTGAGCTAGAGGTGAATGTGCGAACGTATTATGATTCAACTAGCTTAGTTTCTGTCACGTTTGAGCATATATCATCTTGTCCTGGAAGCGGGTCAATATTTTCCCTTTCTTTACGGAATGATGCAACAAAGTTACTAAGGATTGTAAGTGTAACTGAGGATAACAGGGATGGCCCAATGATCTTTCAGGTGAAGTACCAGAATGGATTAATACTCTTCCCTGGTACCGTAACAGATATAGCTTTGATAAGATATATTTCTTCAGTTCCAAAGGATATTTCATATGACAACTGCAATATAGTGGTAGAAACAAATAGCTCTCTTGGTAGTTCGATCGTGATACCCTGCCAAGATATAATGTGTGCATCTCGTTCTTATACAACTAGTGCTGTTGTTGCTGAATCTGATGGGCCATTTGTTGGACCATTTTCTGAAGAAGAGATCTCTGCTAACTCAAGGACGGGATCTTTGGGCAGCATCCTAGAAATAGAAGGCCTGCATAATGTGAAGGTATTCCCTTGCTTGTGTTTTTGAATTTAGAACCTCGTGTTGTTTCAATTGGTCTAAAATGTTGTTCTATTAGCTGGACTAGGAGTTGCCTTTAAGCATTCAATGCTTACAAAATGATATCTGAACCTAGTAATGATAGCACTTTGTCATGCATCATGCTTTTTCATTAGTTTCATCCAACCCCAGTGTATTGTTATCTCTTTTATTTCTTTTGAATCCCACAAAGTTTATCTCATCTGGGTTGTATATTCCTATGGGTGTGTTAAGCTTACTCTTTTCTATAGCATGCTGTTATCTCGTTGAATAAAAGATTTGGATGCCTTGATTGTGGTTATCATTAGTCTTAATCATCTATTTGAAGAATGAATGGACAAAATAGACCAAGACAGGCACATGAGGTAGTCTTGCTCGGTGCTTCCTTAGAAAAAAATAATGTTCTTTTTAGCATTTGAGAGATCAGTGTCAGCTAGCATCTCTGATGGACCTGTGCTTGGTATTTCTGAGTAAATGTCCATCATAACAGTGTCCGTTGTATTTGGATACAGTTTCTAGTAATATATTTTTCTGATCTTTAGAGTGATTCCCATAGCTTGAGAATACCTTTGTGGTGACTTCGATGCACTGGAGAAGAGTCTCATACATTAGATATTGTACTGATAATTAGAGTACTGATCTAGTAGTTGGCCGCTGTAGGTATTAGAGCTATTTGATGTAGAGATAAGTGAAGTACTTAGCAAGTAGTTGGTAGCTGTTGGAAGTACAGTATTTTCCCCTCAATTTTCATTTTTTGTTGTTCTTGTTGCATTATATAATGAAAACTGCTTGATTGCTTATCTCAAGTGTCTTCTACCTTTATGCATTTACATCTTTTTGCTTGTGAGTCTGCTCATGTAATTTTATAAAATAATTTGCAGCCAGCAATCATGAAAGCAGTCAGAGCTGATGATATGGTACTTAGAACATGGAGATCTCATGGCACGAGGATTGGGATGTCTGTTCTCACAGAACATGAACTGCTGTTTCCTGTTGTGCAAATTGGATCACAGTTTTCTAAATGGATAACCATCCATAACCCAAGCCTGGAGCATGCATCCATACAGCTGGTACTGAACTCTGAGGAAATCATTGGCCAGTGCAAAACTGTGAATGACGCATGTGAACACACATTCTCAAGTAGATCTCCGGAAATTGACTCCACAGAGACTAGATTTGGTTTCTCATTAAGCGATGCAGCGATAACCGAGGCCTATGTTGGTCCTTCAGAGAGCGCTTTACTGGGTCCTATTGTCTTCCGTCCCTCAAATCGATGCATGTGGTCAAGTATGGTTTTGATTAGAAACAATCTATCAGGCATGGAGTGGCTGCCTCTTCGAGCACATGGTGGATGGCAATCTATTGCCCTTCTAGAGGGACCTGAACCTGTTTGGAAGCTAGAGTTTAACCTTGGGTCCAATTTTCAGAATAAATCAACACTGTCCAAATCAGAGATCACCAGCCCTTTGTGCAGTCAGCAATTGTCCAAGGAGATACATGTCAAAAATATTGGTGACCTTCCTCTTCTAGTGACGAAGGTAAAAGTTTCTGGAGCTGATTGTGGTGTGGATGGATTTACCGTGGACAACTGCAAGGGATTCAGCTTAGCACCTAGTGAATCAATAAGAACGTTAATTTCTTTTAAAGCTGACTTCTCTTCAGCTAAGGTTCAGAGAGATCTTGAGCTAGCTATGACTACTGGCATCTTTGTGATCCCTATGACTGCAAATGTTCCTGTCTGTATGCTTAACCAGTGCAGAAAGTCTTACCTCAGATCCATCAATTGGAAAGCATTGATACTCCTTTTCGGAACTGTGTCCTTGCTTGTTCTGGTCTTTGTCCGTCGTGTCCCTTCTTTGCCAGTGGGCTCTCGAGATTACTATATCAAGATTGATGACAGGAAAGGTACCATTAGCAAGGCTGTTAAGCCCTCTTTCCTTCAGCGTAACAACAAAACTTCCAGGTAAAAGTTTGACCACTGTCGTCGTCTTCTCATATTTCCTTCAATTTTACATGATTTAGGTTTGATCAATTATGCCTTGTGCACAGGTTGACAAGGGAACACAAAAGAGCTGAAGAAGCTCTTACTGAGAAATGCCCTGCTAATATTCTTGATAGCCCCAAGAAGACATGTGACAAGAACAATCCAGATGAACTACTGAATACCATGTCGACTATATCTGTGTCCCCAGGTAATCCTGTGGAAGACAAGGTATCAATGGAAGCTGCACAAACTAGTGGGAATCTTACTATCAGAGTTGCTCGAGACAGAGGGAGGCGAAGGAAGCGGAAAGTTGGTGGTGCAGGACTGGCAGCAAAGTTTGAGGTTTCTAGCAGCCACAGTGGGAATTCAACACCACCTTCGCCGTTATCACCAAGTTCAACCCCAAAACAAGGTTGGTCCTTTTCTGGGGCACCATCAGAACTGAAGCACAACAATAAACTGGAGAGTGGATTTGATGTCGAGGCAAGGGCACCATCAACTGGGAATAACTACGAGAAGAATGCTTGGTTGCGAACTGCCAAGGAGCAGCCTCCCGTACCTTCAGCAACATCTGGAAATCCATTGCCTTCAGCCACTGTGCGGACCACCGCATGGCGCTCACCATTGTTGGCCACATCTTCCCCCATCACCCCGCAGGCTCGCGCTCCTGGCTCCAACCTGATGAAAGATAAGGCTGTGAAGAGAGACGAGGGCGTCGCCCTGAAGAAAGAGTTCACATACGACATATGGGGAGATCATTTCTCTGGACATCTGCTGGGGAAAGAAAGGGAGACCGCTCCATGCAAGATGTTTGATGCTTCTGAAGGGGCCTCCAATAGCTTCTTTGCAAGAGAGCCCCAGGCCCTCATGATGAAGCCATCATCTGCACCACCCGTGTCGCTGCCGTCTGATGTAGCATTTATGCAATAAATTAAGAAGTTGAAACATTTCGGCTCTCGTTTCTCCCCTGCATCTTGCATTCCTGTGCTCTGCGTCATATCCGTAACTTCAGAAGCTTAAAGTAAAACTCCAAGGCAAGACTAAACATGACGTTCTTCTCACCACTGATAATAAAACTGTTTAGTTCAACATCAGTAAATTTAATCTGACAAAATTTAAAAAAACTACACTTTTTAAAGTAGAGTTACACGTTGTTCTTTACTATGTTTGTCTGGCAAATGTATATAAAGCAAGATCTGGTTGCATATTTGCTTCGTTGCAAATGCAATTCAGAGAAACATGAACCATTCCATTGCACTGAACAAACTTGATCTGCCTTTTTAACATTCATATGCTAGATGTTGCGTCTCCAGCTAAAGATTCTAAAGTTCATGTCCCACTTTACTGCCGTCGAATCGAAGACATAACGGGAACATATACGCCTGCCTAAAGCAGGCGAGGTGCTTCATGCAGGCCTCTATTTTATTGGGGATGTTTCATTCGTTAGTGCCAAAAATGTGCACTTTGTGTAACACGTGCAGATCAGGCAGAAAGTTTAAAGGCGATGCCTCGCCTGTGAATGCCAATAATACCCCCTCTTGGTAATATCTCTAATTTAACTTGGAGACCATTTTTCTTGCAAATTCACTGTTATACCCCTGTTTTATTTATTGCCACTAGCTTCGTGAAGACCATTATAACAGATGTGTTGAAAACTAGAAATCAGTAGTACTAAAAAGTAAAAAGGTTACTTGCAGGGGCTGAAATAATTCTGAACTCTGATGGATCACCAAGGGCCACTGGAACTTAACAACAGATGAACTGGGGACAGAACATGGATAGGAATAGTAGCAGGCTGCAGGTAACACCCAAGAACCCGTTCTCTTATTATTATGTGTATAACAAAAGCCAGTGATTTTCAGAACACACATCATCTGGCACTCTAAAATGGCTTATTTGATGCAATTCGTTAATCGCTTCCCGGTTTAGGGATACTGCCAAGTTCAGGAATACTGCCAATCACTTCGAGTTGAAGATACAATTTTCCAGCCAATCACTTCGAGTTGAAGAGTGATAATCTGCAATATGCAAAACACATACCATGAATGCCCATTTCTATGTTCATTATATCACCAAGCTCAGTTTTTTTTCAGATATAACTAATTTCAGATTGGACTTGGCTTGAGATGAAGGAACTAGGAACACCTGAAGATATGGTGCATCTAGCAAGAACTCACCCGAGCCTGAGCGATGTATCAGAGCTGTCGTCGCCGTCGGTGTTGAGTGGAGTGCGCGAATATGATGTGTTGGTGACGGATTCAGACGACTGCCCTTCCTCATGTACCACTTCTGGATCAGCACCGAGCTGCATCTCCATCTTTGACATCCGGGACACCTGCAGCTTTAGATCGTCGGTTAATCAAAGGAAGGGATAGGAGAAGACATGTTGGAATGGAAACAACACACAAAAAAGACGCAGGGTTTACTTGCTCCTTTAGCCTTGAATTTTCCTCTATCAGTTGCATTCTCTGTTCAAGAACAATAGTAAAGCTGTTACATACTTAACATGCTAGGAAAAGGGAAAAAACTAATGAAAAAAGTTTTCAGCTACATTTTGTAGTGGCATATGGAGTGCTCAAAATTTATCTGAAGTTTTCATTCAAATAATTGGTCTCCAGCAGCCTAGCTCTAGAATAGTCGTAGAGCGGAGCTGTTCTAGTTCGATTCGGCAGCTCTGGCTCTAGCGTAGAAATCTTAAACTGAAGCCGGAGTTCGGCCAAACAGGGTTCTAATAAAGAGAAGAACACCTGCCTTTCTTTCTAGTCCATTGATCTCGTCCAGAAATTTTTGGCTCTGCAATATGAAAAGGTCATGCTGTGCAACTCATCAAGACCATCCAATAGATAGCCTCATGTTATCATACGTACCTTAATTTTCAGCACACTGCCTAGACCGGACTCGAGGCTCTTCTCTAGCTCCTGCAATTGTTGGAAGTTCAGCCTGTGCAGTTCCTCTCCTCTCACCTGCCTGTAGGGATGAGAGTGCAACTGACAACATATAATTGAACTAATCGATAGGCTTATGCAACTCCAGAAATAGTATAATCTCACGTAGATAATTTGTCTGAAAAAAGAGTAGCTAAACGTGAGACCATGTACCTGAGCCTAAGGCTTGCTTCTGCAAGCTCCTCCCTTGGTCTTGCACAAGTGCTGTCCTCCGCCTACCATATGACAATAATTAAAGCTGTGAGATGCATATATAGCTGTTTCTTTTTTGTATGATGATAAATTATATGGCTGTTTATGTACGGATCGGATACCACATGTTGCGAAATCGACAGGACAAAGCATGGAACAATGAAAAACAATCAAGAACACAATACAAAGATTTAACATAAAAAACCATTTCGAGTGAAAAACCACAGACACACAATCGACAAAATCACTATATAAGAAGAAGTTACAAGCATAGAAAACTTTAGCATATCTCAACTGTATAGCTACAAAGGTACATATATAGCGCACACACCTTAAAGCACCATATCTGATGCAGGTCGATACATAGTCCATCATAGATACAAAGATGATCTAATCATAATCTCTTATGAGTTCACATTGCTTGTTGATCGAGATCTTTAAATGGTCGAAAAGTCCAGCAGTGGTCAGATTTGACTAGATTTGGATCACAAAATATATCAATTAAAAAAAACCTACTAATTGGCCACACTTTTTTTAAATGAAGAAGGGATATAAGCATATGTAGCATCAAACATAATAGTTGTTGCAAATGTAATTTTAGCTTACATGAAAGTCCAGCTGAGAA
The DNA here is from genome assembly GCA_036346265.1 of Melocanna baccifera. NCBI lineage: Eukaryota > Viridiplantae > Streptophyta > Magnoliopsida > Poales > Poaceae > Melocanna > Melocanna baccifera. The sequence continues at coordinate 4,116,384 of CM070682.1, forward strand.
GGTTCGTCTGCTTTCTTAAGTGTCTTGGAATGTGAGTTGTACCGATCGATAATCTGCTTCATGCTTCAGCAACGTAGGAAACACAAATTAATCAGAGTACAGTGTGAATATTGGTGTTCTCCCCAACCTTTTCATCAATTAAGATGCTACCACCAAAAAAGTAGAAATGCTATCTACTCTGAGCCCACCAAAATGAGTAGAATAAATTTTAGGATTACACACACGTACGTGTTCAGTGGATACACACGCTCCATAAGACCTTGGGTGACTTCGATAAATTTTAAGCGTTATAGAAAACATGCACGCGTATACATGTGGTGTAAGTGTGATATGTGTTGAGTCTGACCGTTCATCTTGTACTTAAAAAAGCAGAATAAATGATCTGAACTACAATATAACTTTTTTTCCGGAAAAAGAGAGAAAGGAAGAGCTGTTCTGGCAACAAAGGCCACGCGTCAAAGAGCTACATGTTCCTTGTTCCGAACTTGTTCTTTCACCATTAATACCAGAGTCATATGCATGACTTGGTCCAGGACTGCTTGAAGCTAACTTACAGGGCGTCAATAAGCTATAAATAGGTGACAGGCAAAGACGAGATGCAGCCGAATGGTGTATGTGAAATTAGCTAAAACTTTTACCTGAAATTCTATGCAACTCTAAGGATCAGACCATGTAATTTCGTTAACAAGCATTTTTAAGGTTTGTCTTGAGAAAAAGCAAAGACATTCATATATATGCTTAATTATCGCTTCATCTATGTGACAAATTATTTTATCTAAAATTAAATGTTTGGTTCTATAGGCTGCTAAAAATATAAAAAGTACATCAAGCTAGGGGCATATCAAGTGTCAACCTTGTTTGTTTGATGTTTGGGTTATGTAGCAACGTTGCTAGTTTCCCAGATGAAGGATGTGAATCTATGATTTGAACAGAATTGTATTTCTCTCATGCGTTTATCAGCTGAACCCCCAGTCGAATTTGTATGGAGTACTAAATTAGAAGTGTTCTTTTGATATAACAAATCTATTATATATGAAAAGTCGATGACAAGCTTTTTAGAGTTGCTAAGATATAAAAGAATCTAAATACATCTATACAAATTATATACTTAGAGAAAAATTTAGCCATCAATTTGGCGGATCCGAGTTATAACGGCTCAGATTAAAAGAAAAAGTTCATATCAAGTACACTCCAAATTAAGAGAAATTTGGAATTAAAAATAAAGAAAAATTAGCAATTTGAGTTATATACGACTTCCAAAGTAACATCCATAAATAACTAAAATTCACAATAATAATTAAACAAAAATCAGCAAATTAAAATAAATAGTCTATGCCAAGTACAATCCAAATTAAGAGAAATTCAAAATTAAAAATAAAAATAGCAATTTAACTTCTATACGACTTCCAAAGTAACATCCATAAATAACTAAAATTCCCAACAATAATTAAACGAAAGTTAGCAAATTAAAAGAAAGAGTTCATGTTAAGTACAATCAAAATTAACAAAAATTCGAAATTAAAAATAAAATAAAATTAGTACTTTGATTTTCATATGAATTTCAAAGTAAACACCTAAAAAATAAATTTATAATAATAATTAAAAGAAAAAAGAAATTGGTTTTCATACGAAATCCAGTCTAAAGCTAAAAAGAAATCCACAGCAAGTATGATCCAAAAATATGCAAATTTAGAATAAAAATTAAAGGGTGATTAGATATTTGATTTGTAAACAAATTTGAAACCTAAATTCCAAAAATACTAAAATTTGTAAACCTACACTAATTAAGCACTCCGAGGAATATCCCACATTAACCAGAAAGATAGTCATTTATCTCGTGAACCCAACTTAGAATAGCTCATATTAAAAGAAAGAATATCAAATCAAGTACAATCCAAATTATACAAATTAGAAATTTGATCTCCGTACGACATATAAAGTAACATATATAAATCACTAGAATTCGGAATAATAATTAAATGAAAATTTGCAAATTAAAAAAGAGTCCAAGTCAAGTAAAACCCAAATTAACTAAAATTTGAGGGGAAATGAAAACTAGCAATGTGATTTTTGTACAAATTTCCGAAATAAATCCCCAAAAAAATCCATCTTATTATAGATGACATGAGTTTTACGTTGCTAAGCAAAAAGAGAAATAAGCAAGAAATTCTCAGAAAAAAGAAAAACATCTATCACTCGATTTAGTGGACCCTTATTATGGCCAGTAAATGTTTACTAATAGATGTCTTAAATAAAATAAGAAATCTTATTAGACAAGACTACCTATTATAGATTCTAGATAAACCTAACAAATAAAAAATCCTAGATGGCCCACACTAAAAGCCACGTAAGAGAGGAAAAGGACGTGGATGTGCAAAATAAATGAGTAAAAGCCATGCATGAGAAAAAAAGGTGGCACTCAACAAGAAAAAATAGAAACAAAAAATGCAAGACCTATTCTACCCACACGCTTCCCAACAATGTGTTTTTACAATTTTAATTTTTTTACTAGAATCGCCATCGATGTAATAGATTCTAATTAAAGTTGAATTATATCAATTGTTAGGTTATTATATATCATACAATAAAAGTTTATGATGGTTGATTACATCAGCTAACAAAAAGAGAAATATTGTAGAAATTCTCCCAAAAATAAAAAAACATGTGGCTGTTAATTTGGTGGATCCTAATTATGTTTAGCAATCCATAATCGATGGATGCTACTTGATAAATGAGGATAATTGCTAGAAATTCTCACAGAAAGAAAAGCATCTAGTTCTTAATTAGGTAGACCCTTCTTATAATTAATAAATCATAATTAATAATTTTTCTTGATCTATGAAAGTGCTCATGAAGTTGATTTGCGCCGTGATATGCATGCACATATAGTTGGGGAACTCTTGTACAAAATTAAGACGCAAGATGCTAGAGATAGAATTGAACTCAAACGATCCACGCACAGACACAAACTTGCCCACAATATCTATTATAATTTGCATTCTTTTAATTGTGTTAATATGGATATAACTATTGTCTCTATTACTGGAGATGCCGATTAAAAATTATAAATAACAAGTATTTCCTTCCAAATATATAATATATATCCTTTGATTTAACATATACTACTATACATTAATATCACAAATGAACCAATTCTACAAACATAGAAATTAAATTGAACTGATAACATTCTAAAAAAACTAGTATTTTAATTCTTTCATGTGATCTGCAACTCTTTATTTTTCATATGTAGTTCCTTTATTATCCATCATATATGTACCGCTAAATCAATTAAATATGCTCTAAAAAAGATGCCCACACAGGTGCGCTGACAAAATGATGCCCACACAGATGCACCGTCGTGCTAGTTTTCGGTAAAGTATTATGGGATTATCTATTGCACAAGCGACTGGTTTTTCCCTTCACTCTTAATCACTTTTTCATTCATTGAGTGAACATCCTCCAATGACCCCTTTTTAGAGGGGATTTTTTTGAAGGTGGAAGGGAATTAGTACTATATAACTTAGGTGACCAAAATGTAAGAAAATTTTAGTTGACTGTGCAATAGCAAAACCAAAATATTATATATTTATATCATTGTATAAATATTTTTCCCAATGCGATTAAAGATGGAAACACTTCCACGGGCATATATGTAGTACTTTCAACACCCGCACGCTCTTCTGATAGCAGTACGGGAGTTGCTCAGGGGTCCTATTTGATTGGATTGGTCAATTTTTTAACCATTTTTTGTCCAAGAGTCCCGATCATTCTACCAATGCATATGTAGCCTTCTCTAGCCACCCTGACAAATCATGTCATGCACAGGCAACTAGTGTCAGTGATACACAAATTCGCTGCTTGCCATGAAAAGACTAGACTAATATATACATCTAAAGCATTTGTGTGGAAAAAGTAAATATTTCGCTTTCCATGTACTATATTAGTACTTCTGATAATGCTTAGTTACACCAGATAATGATTAGCATATTTTCTTTGCATGTATAACAATGTTATTACTTTTAGTGTCAACATACTTCTACTTCCCAAGTTTAGATTAGTTGCATAGTTTTTTTGGCATGATTTTGGCATGTGTTCTAATATTTTTCTTCTTATTAATTTTGCAGAAAGCATCATAATGTTAATTTCCAACATGTCACACTGTTGACAACCTGGTAGTGTTTTATATCAGCCTGCTAGTTTGGATTATTAGATGCATTTCTTTGTGTTCAAATTGCAGGGATTAATTCATAACATAGTTAAGACTTCATTTCCCATGACTTGCAGGCTATATATGTACAGCTGTTAGAATCGGCATCTGAGTTTACCTTATGAATTATGAGTATATATCAACTACTTAGACGTGTGACTTTATCACAAACGCATGCTTCCAACCTCTTCCACACCAAAGGTGCTTAGCTTTGTGGGCGCGCCCAGAATTAACCATGCATGTACATACCATGATCAAACTACTGCTTTTGTAAGTTGTACATTTCAGCATTAGTTTGCATGTCCAAATTGCATGTCTATAGCTTCCTCTTGTTCCCTTTTTTAATGGATAAATTAATATAGATAAGCTTAGAACCAGAAGATCTTTGCTAACTTATACATGGCCAATTAAGTTCGAAATGAAGTTTCAGCGAAGGTCATGAGAGCATTCCAAGGCATTGCCTGGTAAGCTGCGGGGTACATGTAAGTCTAGCAAGATTTTATTTTCTAGGTAGCATGTTCGACGACTTTGGAGTAATAGTGTGAAGTCAAAAGCACTGTGATAAACGTGCTAGAACGACAGCAACAATTAAAACAAACAAAGGTGGCTAAAGAAGAGACTTGGAAGTCCGAACAGCTTGTAGAAAAATTGTCTCACTTCAGGCATTCAAGTTCAACTTTGATTTTCTCCCAGAGAATAGTACAATGTTAATTTTACTGGCTAAACTGCCAAAAGAAAACCCTCCCTCTGAATAGTATATTTCACATGTCTTAATAGAAGAGCAGTAATGGAATGGAATTAATTAAAATCAAATTAAAACAAAGAATTAGACCTGAAATTATTTATCTATAATGGATGTTTCAAGGCTCCCAACCCCCCAAAACACACTATATTCTAACCAAATCAAGGCTAGGCTACAATACCTCTGCTCTAACTATTTGGAAACATTGAAAGAGTAATAACCTGAAAGAATACAATCCACAACCGGACCATCAAATATCAAATCCGTAAACAACACATCATTATTGTGCCTATGAAAGAGAATGACCCGGATAAGTTGGAAAACTAGAACCCTCGATCTCAAGAACTCGACTTATACACGTATGGAATTGATTAGCACGATGGATTAAAGAAGTAGTAGTACCGGATCAATTAGCCCGTTCAGATACCCCAAGAACCCCTAAATTGATCGCGCACCACCCGAATCAATCTAACCCTAAACCTGGAAGAACTCCAACAATATATATTCGATCCAATAACTGATCGACGCCAGATTATTTCCTGGACACGGAAAGAGAGAGGCAAGAGACCGGTAGCATGTGTATATATATATACCTGGAGTTTGCGAACTGGAAGAGCTTGCCCGTGGCGGAGAAGACGACGAGGCCGACCTCGGCGTCGCAGAGGATGGAGAGCTCCTCCGCCTTCTTGAACACCCCCCTCCGCCGCTTGGAGAACGTCACCTGCCTCGCCGCCAGGTTGTCGATCCTCCGTGTCAGTATCCTCTCCCTCTTCCCCGCCATCCCTCCTCCACCCGGCCACCACCACCACCACTAAAAGAAGAAGAAGAAGAAGCACTGATGTTAGCTATAAGGGAAGAAGAGGTCGATAAAACCCTAACTGCACAGCATGAGCTAGAGAAACACGAACGGCAAATTTGGGAAGCGCAGACGCTTACAGGTGTAGTAGATCTGCGGGCGGCGTTGGAGGCAATGTGCGGCCGCGAGCTCCTTTCCTCTTTCGCGCAAAGGGGCAGGGCTAGAAGGGAGCAACTGGGCTACTACTTATGGAACCGAAGGCAAACCAGTGGTGAGATCAGAGGGGGAAAGGGCGGGTGGGACCGGCAGGCCACGTAGCAGCAGGAGCGAGCGCTGCAGCAGTGGGACACCATAGCAGCAAGTGACTTTTTATGGCAAAATTGGTGTGGTGTCTGCCACGAGGTGGTCAGGGCAGGAGTGGAAAGCGCCTACGCGCCCGATCGACTCCATTGGTCCGCCTGTCACCTCAACCCGGCCCTGCAAAGCTGCTGCTTCCGCTTTGAAAGAAAGGTCAGGCGCCGTATCCCCTCTGCGCTCCTACACGCTTTTACACGACTGCTGCTTTGCGTCCACCTGCTCCCGTATTTGGGCCTGTTTTTTAAGGTCCTATTTATTTCAGTTTTTTTTCAATTTAAACTTCTAACTTTAGTATTTTTTTCACTATTCAGTAATTCATTTTTTTTGGGATTTTTTGTATTTTTTCCCGTGTTCCTTTGTATTGTCCATGATAGGCTAACATATTTTTTCTATTTTTACATTTTTTCAAATTTAATTATGCCCAAAAAGCTAAATCACTCTACAGCTTTTACACAATTGATGAAATTTCAGTCCAAAGTCTCCCGCCATCGCTAAAACTAGACTTGCTATACCTCACAATTTTTTTGTTAAAATTTTTGAATTTTAGACTATTCATGATAGAAATTATAGAGAGATATTTATTTATAATTTTAATTGATACAGATATTAGATTTTTAACATATACTATAATTAATTTGTAGATATCATTTTAAAAAACTCTATTTAAAAGTTAGGCACTATAGTAAAAACTAAAAGTCGCAAAGAACATACCCCTTATTGTCTTTTAGCCAATAGAAATGGGAGCATTTGTATTAGGTTTGTTCTTTTTTGCTTTAACTTATGATTTTTTAGCTATTCATGAAAGAAAGTATGGAGTAATAGAAATCCATGTGTAGTTTTGGCTAATATAAATAAAGTCATTATAGTGTGTATTACAATTAACTTGTAGACCCCACCTTGAAAAGACACTTTATTTAAAATCTATTTACTGAAAAAACCAAAAACAATTTTTAGAAACTGAAAAGAACATACCTATTAACTCATGGCTTTTGACTTTTTTATAAATGTATTATATAAGAAGGTGCAATAAAAGGTACTATACCATTCAGACCACCCTACGACTTACGTAATTATGATATAATAAAATACAAAGTACATCATAACATGTGAAAGTATAAAATAGTAGCTCATAGAAGATATCTCTGTCTAGGGTACAAGATACCACCTGTCCTGCCTACCACCTATTGGAGGCCGACCACTTTGCGCTGCAAACCGCCTTGCCCACCCTAACAACTGCTACTAAGCCGGTGTACGACAACCCTAACACTTGATGCCTTCATTTATGGCCATAGTCGCCACTTGATCAAACATCCATGGATTACATCGCCACCGACCTCTCTACTCCCACACCCTTACAGCTGACTTGACATGTCATGTACCCTTTTTACTGCCGCAATGCCATGCCCGAGGAAGCACAAAAATCTACACCGCCAACCGCACCACACCCTCTCGCGCCTTTCCGACTTGACCATGCGTCATTGCCACCTTAACCCACCCCCTGTGTCGAACCGCCTTCCTCACCCTATTTAAACACTAGCCCCCTCCATTGAGATGCATCAGTGCCCAAGGTAAGCCATCGTCACCCCCAATCGCTCCGATGACTGTCGCCGCCGTCGTCAATGCTGGAGTAAGCCTAAATTGCAAATCCTTCTATTCGGTCCATTTCAGCTCAATTGCTTTTGCCTGTAGGTTCATCATGCTCCTAGTAATACTCCCGAAGGCCCTAGCTTCCCGAGCCCCCTATTGCACTGGCGACTAGCGCCGCTGCTCAGCCATGGAGCTCTACCATGGAAAACCCAACCTAGCGAACCTTGAACCAAACAATCACTTCCCTGAGCCTCCTCTATCTCCAAAGATGCCCAAACGCTAATGCTATCATCCTACTAACCCATCAATAACCCCAGTGCCATTCAAACGTCCCGAAGAGAACAACCTCACCGTCGGCCACCGTTACTTATGCTCCACCTCCCAAATCCCAAAATGAAACCTCCCACTATGTTGAATCCCTCCGCGCGCCTTACCCTTACTAGAGACCCTCACCAGTACAAGGGAATCGCACCCCTGTTCTCCACAATGGATAAGCCGGACAAAGGTTGAAGACGACCTTCGAGGGGGCGACATGGCTCATCTGTGCCCCGTGGATTAGCGGCCAGCGTGGGCGCGCGTTTAGACAATCCAAATGGCCTCACGCGTGATGTGGCGCATTTGCAACTGTCCGAGTACCGTAGATCAATAGCCATGCGCAGATGCATGTACAACAGGTCCGAACAACCGCACGCATAGGTTGGGCCAGGTAGGCTAGCCCATCGGCCATTTATTTAAATGAAATCCCCACACGGTGCACTGCTCAAATTGGGTTGGCCTAACACTATAGCTACTATAGCAGCTATTGTTCATCCGTACCCAAAAACACCTATATACATCCATATCGATCCTTTTGAGCCCATCTACCTATTTCTTAGCTCTATTTTCCCATATCAGATGCTAATAAAACTCAAAACAATCAAAATACTACTTCAAACTCTAAACCCGACTTGACCCAAAGCCCCAATTGTTTGTCGAAACTTATATGCTCGCCATGACCATTTTAAGCCATAAAGTCCATTCTCAACTATATTTAGCCCGAATACACTCCAATGAAACCCTAGCCAACCCAAATGTCATCCCGAACCTATGTTTAGTACTGCTCTGACTACCACTATCACCGAAAGTCCAATAACACCTATATAACTATCTCGACCATTTTATACCCATTAGCCCAATTCCAACATCGATAAAACAAACCAGCCAAACCCCACACCACCTAAGCCCTGATCACCAAATCTTTTTATTTCTATCCTTTTTGTTATTTATTTGTCTTTTGTTCCCAGTTTGCATTCTGTAAAGCAGAAACTTATTTGTATTTGTCTTCCACGCTAGTATACGGACTCAACGAACCGGTCACCAGAAGAACTACATGGGCAATTAAAGAAGTTAGTGTTCTATGGATAAGGAGGCAAGTCATATATTTTTTATCATATTGAACCTACATTTCTTTAATTATTTATTTATCAGTATTTTTATTATACTATTTACGCACTGCTATTTCATGTACAATAAATATTTAGAATGATATGATATTAGTTATGTCCTACCACTTGTTAAAGTTCAGTTTAATTTGATAGCCATATTCACCTTGATAAAACTTAGTATTATTATAAATACTATCTAAATAATCATGGTATATCATGAACTCAACAATTTTACATTATTAAGAGATTTGACATTTTGCCAGTAGAATTTTAAAATGATTCTAGGATAAGGAGGTATCATGAGAAACCACGAGATGGTTGGGTTCCATGATCTTGTACTAGCGTAGAGGCTTGGACTGAAACGGTGGCAGTGCCGGATGGGCACTGAAACAAGGGTTTGTGGATGAAAGTTGCCTCAGTAAAATATAAGGATTATAACCTAATGTCAAGTAAAGAACATAGTGATCGCTCAACTACAAGCGTTGATTCGCCAAACCTGATTTAGTAGCTGCTCAAATTCGATTGAATATCTACAAAGGAAAGAGGGAGAAGGAAGGTATGTATAGGAGGTGGTTAACCATACAATAGTAGATCCACAACAAATTGGGAGGCCACGGGCCACTCGAGTTTGTTGGCAAACAACACCTATTGGGTAGAGGCTATATAAAGTATTATGCAGTGAAAAGATTTATTTTCTTAACTCAGTCATGAGGGTTAAGAGATCTTGTGGGTAAAACTGGGTAACTCTACAGAGTCAAAATTTAATGGTATTCGAATACCCTGTGCTTCTAGTAAATGAAGTTGTGTTTAATGGATGATTCCAATAACGAATCATAAGTAGATTTGAAAATGATTAGGAAATATTGAAGTTTGGTAATCATGTTTTGAAACCCCAATTCCTTAAGAAGTTTATGTTTTGTTATTTTATGTTCAAAATATTTACAAGTAAAATTGCATTAACATAAAAGGATAAAACATATGTACCCCATCTCTTGAAAACCATAGCAAGTAGTTATATAACATTTCTTCATGTGACTTGTTGAGTACGGTTAGTTGTACTCAGTCTTGCTTTATTTTTGACTACAATAGATACCAGAAGAGAAAAGGGTGTCACAAGTTTCGTGTTAGGGTTATGACCGCACTTAAGCGTTCCTGTGGGAGCTTTTTTCGATTCTTCTGATTGTAAGTTAAGTTTTGGGTTTAGACGCTTGTTAAAAGTTGTTAAAGTTGACTATTAGGTCTTATTTTAATCAAATTAATCCTTTTAAATGTTCATGAGCAAGTATGATATTTTTTCTATCTGTGACTGAACTCCTGAGCTATTACGGGATGTACGACGATTTTATTCCCAAAAATAGGGACGTTATAGCATCCTACAAATTAAACGTTCTCACAGGAGGAGAGCGAATGAGTACTCGAAGGCTGTTTGCTCTCTGAAACCAAAGCGGCCAAATTTTATAACTTGCTGATGAGCATGAATACTGTTGCACTGAATTGCTCGATCGGATAGCGTTCAGATGCTTACCATACATGGCTCGCAAAAGGTCTAAGGCCCTGCTCAGAATGGAGATTTTTTCACTGTTGAGTGATCAAAACACTGTAGCAGTGGATAAAATCATTGTAGCACTTTTGTCACGTAGTGAATTTTTTTTGTTTTTTTGGTTTTTTTACGTTCCGTTTTTTTCTCGTATTCTTTTGCATTGTCCGCACTAGACTAGCGAGCCGTTTTTATTTTTACATTTTTTAAAATTTAATTATGCCTAATATGCCACTCAGCTACAGTAAAAAATCAGCTAGCTACAGTGAAATTTCAACAAAAATCAAAAGCCATCGCTATTCCGAACGCCCCCTAAATTCACTGTGCTCCTATAGCTCCCGCGCCGAGTGCACCGCCCGCCCTCCCGCGCCTAGCCCACACAGTGCCGTAACATTGCCTTACCCCGCCTCTTCCCGTGCCGACAGGGGCGGATCTACAGTAATTCATAGGTATTCAGCTAAATACCTATTTTTTAATAAAAAACTAATATATATAGGGTATAATCCATATGTATATATGTAATTAGGTTAAAATTAGAGTTTTCAATGCACACTATCAGCCATTCCGCCTCATTCGGCCCATTGCCATTCCCCATTCCGCCGCTTCCCATTCGGCCCGGCCCGGCAACTAATTCTCCACCCCCACGCTGCTTCCCCATCCAGCCCGAGCGGCCGAGCCCTACCCCACGCCCCATCATGCAGATCGCCCCGAGATGCTCCACGGCTCCACCGCGGATCTCGCTCCGCTCTTCCCAAGGCCGCTTCGCGTCTCCCGATCCCCATTCCCGACTCCTCGCGGCCCGAGCCCCACGCCCATCGCCCTAGACGCCCCGGCCGGCCGGCCGATCCGGACTCCGGACTCGGCCCCATCACTGCATCTGCGGATCTGCGCGCCCGCCGCCTTCCTCCGCCACCGCCCCGCCTCTCCTTCTTCAATCGGCGGCGTTGCCGCCATCGCCTCCACCGCGGATTGCGCGGCGCCAGCGCCCTCCCTTTCTAGATCGTGCCATAGTGCCGCGCGCCATCGCCTCGCCTCGCGTGGCCGCCGCGGTGCCGCTGCATCTACCCTCTCATGACCGCCGCCTTAAGGTAATTGCTGAGTTTGATCTGTGGCACCACCGGCCATAATAGTAAAGCTTGCGAGTTGCAACAAATAGGATTACCTTCAAAAATCAATAGCAAGATATGGATTAGGTCCTGGCCTTTTGCTTACGGGCAATAACTGTGACAAAGAAAAATTTTAACTTCAATGTACAATGAAAATGATATGGCACGCATGGAAAGGTATGCACAGAATAGAAGACAAATTGGTTCTGCATTTCTTGTGGAAAATTTTGCATTGCATTTATTAGAAATGTACAAGAATCTTGGGATAAAAGAGCAAACCCATAGGAAATTTTTTAGCAATGTATATACCAAACTATGTAATAAATATTCATAATTTATTATTCTCTCAATGATAAATATGCAACATATTCCATTGTATTGTATGATTATGAAAAGTATTATGCTAATCATTAATCAACGATACCATTTGAACATATACCGCTGTTCGCGTCCTAAATGTATTCAACCAATTTTCGAATCTTTTGTTCGTGAATCATCACCCCTAATTGTTTCACCATTATACCATAAGTCTTCTTTTCATGTCTGTGTCAAAAGCCAACACATCAGTTCAATATTTTGATGTGTTTTTGCCAATCATTTTTCCCGAACTAACTCGAATTGAAAGCTTGTATGCACCCATACAGTTGAATGCAATGGCAAGAGCATGATAGCATATCTTTGCTTGAATATGATCCGGGCCTAGAAGTCGCTCATTCTTCTTAAGTGCTTCTTGAAGATACCTAAGAGCAATATTCATATCAGTTGTTGTCTTCACTATGAACAATTGTACTTTAATTTTCGCTATTATGGACCTTTATGTTTTCTATTGCATAATTTTTTTGCAACTTCGAATACCCATCTTGAAATTCCTAGATCCGCCACTGCGTGCCGACACCGCAGCCCAACGTCACAAAACCCTAAAAGCTCCAAGCGAACACGCACACGGGCCCAAGCAAAGAATCTGCTCAATCGACCCAAACTTGCGCCCCATCCAGGCAAGGCTTAGGAGACGATCTTTTGGGCTTTTGGGTTTCGCCTCTGGCTTTTTGCTTTTTAAAAATTAAAATAAATGGGATTATTTTTCAAAGTGGATGCTCCGAATGATTTTTTAAGACTAAAACTATATGCATTATTTACATAGATATCGATGGATCCATTTATATTGGGTTTTGCTGATGGATTTTGATTTTAGTTTATAAATAGTAACAGTTTGGAGAAAGTCATACGAAAAAGATAAACTCGTGCGATTCTCACCAATATAAATAAAATTACCATAGCGTATACTACAATCATTTAGGACACTCTATTTAAAAATTAAATATTATAAAAACCATTTATTATAGAAACAAGTTCTAGAAACCAATACAAACCGACCGATGCCATCTAAAAAAGATGCAGGTGAAAGACTCCGGCCACGGCCCGAAAAACAGGCTGTAGCTCGTAACCAGGTAGCGCATCACCCCGACCCGTCTCTCCTCTCTTCCCCCCGTCTCCCCAGATTACTTGCATCGACCACCAACCCCTTCCTCCACCGCGAAGCAACGCAACGCAACGCGCAGGACCCCCTCGCACGCGGTCGGCAAGGTAACCTGCTCTCTCCTCATCCTTATTCCCGTTGGATTGATTGTATTCGATCCGCCTCCGCTTCCGCGTGCTTTTTCTTTGATCTGTGGCGGGTGCGTTCAGTTTCTGCCAGGAAAATCCCCGCGGAACCGTCAAATTAGATGGTTGGATTGGTTAGGTTTGCGTCCAATTACTTGCTCTCTGCACGAATTGGGCAAGTGTTAGCCGCCGATCGTGGAAATCAACTCCCACTATTGGGAGTTGTTGTGTGCTCAGATTTTCTTTGCAAACTCTACTCTCCCAACCGCCGATTCGCCATGTCCTGATGAATTATACCATTATATATTACCATTTACCAGGTATTAAAATAGTTTGGAGAGTTAATGGACTATCTTATGGTTTTATAGCACATCAAGGCAATTTGGGAGTGTAAGCCGCTGCCTGCAGAGCAGATACCATATCTGCCTACGAGCGTGGCATTCTGCATGATGAATGAAATTAAGTGCGGTAGAAATTTAATCGAATGACTGTTTTTGGTGATGCAACTGACTAGTGTACTGTCAGTGGCGGCGTTCATTAGTCATTACCACTGACAAGTTGTTTGCCATCAGAATCTATCAGATGTTCACTTCAATCTTCATTAATGATAAGGACTCAAGCATTTCAAGTTACAATTCCGATTGATATACCGATTGACATCCATAACCTTTTCTTTCTTTTGATGCAGGTTGCTCTTCTACAATGAGCTGGAGATTTCCTCTTTTTGGGTAGGTTAATATCATTGAAAGCATTCTTGGTGTTGTTGCTTCTTCTCATTTCTGAGTCCTGGCCATTCATTTTTCAGCCTCGTGTAGCTAATTTTACTCTTTCTTGTATGATTGAGTTGCCTCTTTTCTTAAAAACCAAGTATTGGGAAATTGTGCAAATAAGTTGTCAGCTCATGCCTCATGCTACTTTGTTTGTCAGTGCCAGCCATCAAGCTTGGTACGGTGCCTAATATTTAGTTTCTTGTAAAACCCTACAGAAATTTGTTCACTTTTGCTCCAAAAGATTATTTTGTCATCTAAGAGAGTTGGCCTAATTACTATTGTCATTCCTTATGGTTGGGGCGAATCAACACTGCGATTTAGTATGATTTGTCTTAAGCATGCTTTGAAAAATTTGCTTCTCTTACGTACTGACTTTGGCTATGCTGAGTGCATGCTAATAGCAGCTCTCAGCAGCAGCAACCTGATACAAATTTCCAGGGCATCCCTACGCAATCTTGGTACCCTCCCTCGGTGGTAGGTTCATCTTCGCATCCATCCACGCCCAGCTCTTCCAGTGCCAGTCCACCTCAAAGAGCTTCAGATCATCCTCAGTCTTCATGGCGTGGCCAACCATCTCCAGCTGAGGCTGCAGGGATAATTGCTCGTTTGAAGGATAAGAGGTAAGCGGTTGCCTTCTTTTCTGTCATTGTTTGTAGTGTTTTGTATACAAAATTGTCTTTGTATTTTTATCTTTCCTGATCTGTGTTATGGATTACAAAATCACAACTGTTCTGTTACTTTCTTACCATGATACGACATGTATTTCAATGTTTATCGTCAAACTGAGTGACTTCAGAATTGGCTAACTAATGCTGTTTAGAGAATTGTTCTTTTAAAAGCATTTAAATTCTGATAGTAGTTTGTATCACACCACAATAACGATACCATAGATTGGCATTACAGAGATCAGATGGACCCATGTAAGAATAGAAAATTCTTTGATGCGGTCTACTTAGTGTTTTCAGGCAAGCCAGATGACCAGAGCCAAGTAGAGGGATTGACTAGAATGATTTTAGAGGGACAATATAGAATATAGATGAATTATTTATGTGTAGAAAACAATCTACAAAAGGCATGGCAATTGGTGTAAGTTTCAGGGGAAGTAGGTAAATGTGAGAATTTTGGAAGGAGTGCTTATGCATGGTTCTGTTGTGTTTCTAATTTCCAAATGTTTTGCATAGTATTCCTTAATACATGGTTGCACATACTTGTTTGGAATACAGAACAGAACCATGTTGTATCATACTGTTACTAATTTTTTTGCCATTCGTTGTTGTGCAGTGTTGATGAGCTGCAGAGTCTCTTGAAAGACAAAGAGGCATATAATGCTTTTTTCAATTCACTTGATCAAATTAAAATCCAGAACAATGTAAGCTTTGTTGCTGCATGTACCCTTGTTTGATATTTGTGTTGCTGACTTTACTGCAGTAATGTTGAACTATTTTCCTACATGATAGCCACCATTTGTAATGATATTTTCCTTTGAAAGGTTCTAAACTTCTAATTATAAGTGGGGTTGCTAAGAATGGCTGCCCTTGTTTGTATTAGTTTGAGCATAAATAGACATACATTTTAGACTTTTGGTAAGTCAATCTAGTTATTGATAATACTTCTGAATTTTTCCCCGTTAGTTGAAGATGTCAGACTGGCAAACTGCTGCACATCAGTCCAAATTAGTTTTCTTTTATGCCAGATATTTTTCTTAAAGTTTTATCTGCATCTCCTAGTGCACAAATTATTGGAAGCTTCCGTACTGCAGATGGTCATGTGAGCTTTGTTGCTTCTACCTTATAAATAGAACAAATTGATTGGGCTCTGTTGTTAAATAGTTCAGATGTTAAATGTCTGCTTGGGGCTTTGGAAGGTCAGAGTGAACCCCTGTTGCTAACTATATGTTCTATATAATTTTCTCCTTTTCTTCTTTTCTGTCCCCTCATCTGTGAGGCTGTGGGCTGCGGCACA
Source organism: Melocanna baccifera (assembly GCA_036346265.1). Classification (NCBI taxonomy): domain Eukaryota; kingdom Viridiplantae; phylum Streptophyta; class Magnoliopsida; order Poales; family Poaceae; genus Melocanna; species Melocanna baccifera. The sequence continues at coordinate 4,132,477 of CM070682.1, forward strand.
TCTCCTGTGTTTAGGAATTCGTGTTGGTGACTATTCTACAACTATTTTATATTTGATGTTAATTTAAAATAGAAGAGTTATCTGAATGCTAGATCTTGGCAAGATATATCCCACATAGAAAATTCTTGCAGTGTCCTCTTGTTGATTTTCTCACCTGTTGCCCTTTGTTAATGCTCAGTTACGCGATGAACTTAGAAAGGAGACATTGCAACTTGCAAGTGAGTTACTTATTCTATTTCTATAAATCGACTTGTCAGTGTTTCCAAATCAAGAATATATTTGGATTGGGTATATGGTGAATTGCAGGGGAAAATTTGGAAAAGGAGCAAAGGATCTTGGAGCTCAGGAATCAGGTTCAGTACTGTCACCTCCATCTCAGTGACTACTGTATTTAAGCTATTCATTATTTAAACCAGTCATTATAAAGAATTTAAATTCAATTAAAACCGTGATGAAAACTAAGCAGAATTCTTGTGAGGTGATGCTTTGTGCAAGTTTTTTTTAATGCTGTCTGCACTTCATAATTTTCACCCTTGCATTCTAATTGCATTTATGATTTGTACAGTGCACTATAATAAGAACTACAGAACTAGCTGCTGCTCAAGACAGGTTGGCTGGTTTGGAAAGGCAAAAGGGCGAGATTATGAAGTCCTATTCTCCTGCTGCACTGTTTGACAAGCTCCAAAGTAAGCTCTCTGCACAGTTGCATCTGCAAGTCCTGTCAGCCGAGTACTTTCATTTGAGATTGCTTACCTTGTGATTTGTACTTGAATATGATGTACATTAATACACCACACTCATGCACATGTTTGCTTTGCGTGCATCAATATTTGAATGTTTGCTATGAATGCACCGCCCTCGTGTATCTGCCAGTGATCAGCTGGGAGCTGGTTCTTGCCACCCATTGGTTCATGTGGTAGTGCCAGTTCCAGAAACCTTGTTTAGTTGCTTCTAAAACACTAATTGAAGTTTAATAATGTATTGCTATTTCTCGCACAAACCCATTACTGACATGCACATACGTTACCTTGGTGCTTGCTCAGAGTCAATGGCAAAGCTGGAAAAGGAATCTGAGGAGCTGCATCAGAAGTTCCTGGAGAAGGACATCGACCTGACTACCTTTGTGCAGAAGTACAAGAAGCTCCGCACTAACTACCACAAGCAGGCGTTGCTCCATCTTGCCGGCATGGCCTCGCTTCGCTGAGATCAATTGTCTGTCTTGCTGGACGAATGATTCGTGGCAGCTTTGCTGTATCCCATTTCTTTCTCGCTCTACAGTACAGTGTGTCATCTTGGCCCTGTTTTTGAGTGCAGCGTACTGTAGGGCTTGTCAACCATCAAACTGAGATTGCATGTATAGTTATTACGACTTAGTATATGAGCATCATTACATTTTACGTATAGGGTGCTTCTGCTTCCTGCTGAGTGGGTCAGTCAGGTTTATTTAGAGTTTTTTCTGCTTGATGGTTGATAACTTGGTACACAAACGCAGTGATGTATTTGAGTATTTGACCACAGTCGCTGAGTGGGCCAGTCAGGTTTTATTATAGTTTTTCTCTGCTTGATGGTTGATAACTTGGTACACAAACGCAGTGATGTATTTGAGTATTTACCTGTCATGGAGACACGGAAACAGGCTGAACTCTTCTTTAATGGTTATTAATAAAACACGCACTACTACAGAAATCATTATCGCAGATAGTTCAAAAATATCATCATAGATGGTTTTTTGAACCGTTTGAATTTATAAGTCAATGATAATTGAAGATTATCACAGACGGTTTTGTGAGCCGCCTGTGATAAATACAATACAGACGATTTGTAACTAAAATCGTATGTGAAAAACGCTATCACAGACGGAATCGTATGTGATGTTTTTCACATATTGTTTATACTACAAAATCAATCGTCTGTAGATAGTTTATTCTATACCTAAAATTTTTTCTATTTTTGAATTAGCCTTAGAAAATATTAGCTATGTCGTTTAAAAACAAGCAAATACGATAGTAAACATAGCAAAGAACATTCTATTTATATTATAATTTACTATTATGATATCATAAGATTATAATCTACTATTACAATATCACAAGATTATAATCCACCATTACAATATTACAATCTACCATTACAATATCACAAGTTATGCCTCTCGTTCTTGATGCAGCTCAAGTGGCCTTCGAGGTAGCCATCTCACTGTAAGTAGAAGAAATAATGGAGGAAGGAAGCCCTAAACGCCACAAAGTAGTAACAAAAAGTTACAAAATCAATTAGAAGAAACAATAGAGAGAGCTCTAACCACAAAAAGGTCAAATGAGGAGGAGACAATAGGGAGCCTGGAGAGATTTTGAGCACATAAAAGGTAGGAGATGGGTTCATGTGAGTATTTATAGGGGAGGGAGAGGTGGGACGATCTAGAGGTGTGAGTTGGTCGGTTTTTATTGACTGAAATTGGATTGGGGAGGATTGACGGACCCAGTGGTCAGAGACCAATTTATCATAGACAGTTCTTATCAAAAACCATATGTAAAAACATCACAGACGGTTCTTATTAAAAATCGTCTGTGATATTGGCTATATATATACCGACACAATATAAACAACTAGCCTCAAAATATGAAATGGCAAAGTTCTACATGGCTTATATATACTCATTTGAAAGGTTTCGACGAGATCTATAACTTTGCAGTTGAGACAAACCCCAAATTTCGAAAGAAAGATCGAAAATTTTAGCAAAAACAAAAATAAAAAACTTTCGATGCAAATTTGAGACTAAAGATGGCCGATTTTGGAGTCTTCGAGGGCGACTGAAGCAAGCTGATCGTTTTTTTGGATCGGACTTGTCGTTAGCTTTCTAACAAGTACAAGAACGTCGAAAACGGACACCATATGCAAAAGTTATGCCCGTTTTATTGAAGGTGTATCAAACGGAATCCTACTCAAATTCAGACAGAAAATTATGAAATTTTAGAGGTGTGTGAGGCGAAAAACATATCATATAAGAACCGTCTGTGATTGCATTTAATAGACGGTTTTTATGAACCATTTGTGATGAGATATCTAATATAAAATTTTTTATTGTAATAACGTAATGTGAAGACAATGACATGGATTGCGATGGCTTATCTTAGTGAATAGTAAGATGGTATCTAGCCAAACTAAGATCGTACTGAATTGAAGTGTTCTGATCAGAATATTCCACTTCGCTCTTGACCCCATCACCTGTTAACTTGTCTGCTCCCTTTTCCCTGCACCCAAAAAACTGTTCTTTGTTTCCGTGATGTTTGTGTCATCGAATTTTTTTAAGTTTGATTGAACTATCTAGATTAGTTATACAAAAAATTAGGTAATTAAATTTATTATTAAAAATATTTTCACAATATTATAATTTTACCAGTACATTTTAATGTAATATTATAAAAAGTAATAGTCAAAATCATATCTTAGAGATCTTAAAAAATCAAAAACTTTAAGTAAAAAAGAATGGATAGAGTATTTAACAATTTGCTTCTACACAGAATCAAACATCGAACCTGTGGGTTCTGTTTCCACTGGATTACATTGCAAGTTGCGAGGAAAGATGCGCTGTACATTTGGATAACTGGATCCTTTTCAGACGCATTTTCGTTCATCGAACAATCCATGAGCCATTGCACGGGACAACAGGGTTCTTCTCGATCGATTCACAAAACGTTCTGGGATTGGATCTGATCTCTTCATTATTAGCTGTGCATTAGAACGACCCAAAGGTTTGTCCCAGTAGTACTCCAGGGTACGTAAGAGAGTGAAAGGTGGCGAGCTCTGTCTGCATCGCCATAAAGGACAAGGTGCCCGTGAACAAAGTTTGGAGGTATAGGGAAAGGCAGGGGCATGGCTGTGTTGAGTGTAACACAGGAATCGTGCACGCCCCAGAGATTATCAGGTGCGTAGAGTTTATTAGTCACGATACCGGAATGGTTGAATGGTTTGGTTACAAGAAGACAGGGGAGAGTTTGGCTTACTCGGACGGTTTCGGCGGCCGACAATCGCGAGGGTTTGCTCATGGATGGATCGATCTTCTCTTGACTCTTGTGCTTGTTTACGTACATGTAAGCAACTTGCTGATCATAAAGTCTATTATATAGTCCTGGAACGATGCTTGCCATGAATGAATGATGGGTTCTCGAGCAATATATATGCACGGAATGTTGAGCGTCTTTGATAATATTGACCATTTAACCGGTCGTTAAGGGTTGTGGATGGTTGGTCTGCTAGGATGAGTGAAAGAATGAAAAAACGTAGCCGTAGACATGACCCAGGCAAGCAATGCACGGCCGGCCAGGGGCTATCCGCGCGCGCGTGCCAGTGAGATGGGCGTGTGCATGTACGTATTATGCACGTCTGCCGAGGTGGAGATGCCGCTCGTGAAGTAGAGAAAATGGTTTCTTTATTTCTGTTTTTGTGTCCCCTTTCATGTCCCATCGATCTGAATCGCTCGTTCCGATCAATGAACATCCAGATCAAGAAGACACGAAAACGAAAACGTGGAAATCTCACTTTGAAGTAGAAGCCAAAGCCAACAAAAGGCGCGCCGAATCATGCATGCATGCACGCACGGAGGAAACGGGGATTAGCATTGCTACTTTGCTAGGTCGTTAGGCGCGACGGGACAGGAGGAACGGCCGGCCGGCGCAGCAGGTTGCCAAGCACGCATACTGACGCACGTAAGGGGCCTACCTGCTTTGCATGGAGCAACTCCTTGGACGCACCACGTGTTACTCAACAACTAGTTTAGCTAGCTCTCCTAATTGGGGGAAAACAATACTCGAGATAAGATTTATATGGTGGATGCCAATATGCCATGCTAGTATATATCCATAGGGGTGAATACAACGGGTCAGCTGGAGCTGGCGCCCCCTACTGATGATGATCCTTGTCCTTGTTTGAAAGAATCTTAATTCTAATTAACTCTAAATAGTATAATTAATAGTAATTAAGAAAATAATTAATGTTATTACAACATATTAATTACAAGAATGAATTATAGCCTTTGGCCTTAGGCTTCAAAAAGGAATTAAAGACATTATTACAACCCTTTTTCAATTACAAGAATTATGCATATATAAAAACTAATTTCTAAATAAAATTTGCACTAGAATAAAAACTATTATAAGCATTGCATTGCATTTCTTACCTTGTTTCCGCATATTGCCGATGCTAGCAACCAAGCTGACATCACTCTAGCCAAACCCCTCTTTTTATTTTGTAATCGGAGAACAATCCAAATAACAATCCAAAGAAGAATAAAAAAAGGGAAGGAAAATCGTCGGTCAGTGCCTTCTGGCAAGAAAAAGGGAAGGAAAATCACCGTAGTACCCTATGGCTCCTAGAGCCATATAGAGTGGCATTCATTGAGATTCCCAAACCATCCTGAGTCGGTTAACGCTTCTCACCATAAGTGGGCCTCATCATTCGGCTTTTTAAAAATCCAACGCCCACACTTTGCCGACTTACCTCAACCACAAAGAATCCCAAAACAGTGAGCAGCCCACATTTAGGACCTTCGGTCCATCAAAGCCACAAGAAGCCAATACTCAAATAAGGATAAGAATGGAGCCCTCCAGCTGTGCGCAATCGAGATCGAGAGAGAGAGGAGAGAGAGGCTGAAATTCCCCATACTTAAGGTGGTGATCGTTTCGGCTTCAGCTTCTAGTTTCAGCTTTTTTTCACTATTCACTACACTATCCACTAATTCAGCTATAGTGAAAAAAAACCAGCTACAGTTAAAAAAAACCAAAAGCCATCGCTAAAATGATCACCACCTTAGACTAGCATTTCCAGTCCCGCCCGCATTGTTCATTGCAATACTAGTCGAGAGCTCACAAAGCCAATAGAGAGCATCCCAACCCCCTCTCACCAGCAAAGCCAACCAAGAACACCAAGCCGAGCAAAGCCAAGAACAATCGGCATTGCTCTCAACCGAAGGCCAGAGAGCTATCATCCACAAAAGCCAACAGTCTGCCAAGTGAGAAAAGAGGAGTGTCAAAAAAGGGGAGGCAAAAAGTAGAGGAAGACGAAGGAGAGCATGGACCACGAGACCAGGAGGCCGACCAAGTGGACCACCACAAGACGACATTCCTAATAGCGACAAGAAGCCTCGACCACAACTTCGTCCATGTCCGCAACCCGCGTGAGGACTGCATTGCAACCACAACCAACCAACGAGCTTCCCATTTCCAGCCCGACACAAATAGGCTCACTTTTTCCCTTCCACTATTCCTTTTCCCTTTTTTCCCTTTTCAGTTCATCCAAGAGAGGCATATAAAAACACTCAGCATGCACTCCACCTCAGTTCGCCCAGTTGAGCTAGGCAGCTAGGAAGGAGGGAGAAGCCATCCAGCCTAACCGGTGGCTATCACAACAATCAACGGCACATCCTATCACCATGAGCGCCCTCAAACTTGGGAGACCACTCCCAGGCATGAGACCCTCAAGAACCTAGTCATGACAGCATGGCCACTAAAATCCCCCAAGAACCAGTGTGTGTTAAAAATGATACAAGCATAACAAAAAACAATAACTAAAATCAAAATGCATAAGCTTGGATAGGGGTAGAGGAGAAGATAGAACCGACAAGAAGAGGAAGCCGAGCCATCCCAGTCATGACCACCGACCAAGGACCAAACCCACCATAGGATCTACCCTCGGCCGGTGGCATCCTCCATGAATGGGAAAGGAGGTTGAGGGAGCCAACGAGAAGCCGAGTAGCCGGAGGTTGAGTAGCCGAAGGTCGAGGAAGTCGAGAGGTCGAGTTAGCCAGAGAACTTATCAAGTGCATTCGACCGACCAAGCCACCAAGTAACCCGCAAATCCAGTGCATACCCATAGATATGGTGAAGTATTCGCTAGATCTAGCGGGTAGCCGCTAGATCCGACGAAGGGAAACGACGGCGGTCACAAATCCAACAAGAAGTGACCCGAGGAGAGGTGGATTGATCGGATCTAAGCCAAGTGGAGAAGGCGTACCGAGAGTAACCGATGAGGGAGAGCGTCGAGCCTCAGGGAAGGTGGAGAGGCGTTATGTGGAGTGTCTGTTGAACGGAGGAGGCGAGGCGTTTTGTCGCCGAGCAAAACTAAGTGCTTTAGATCAAGGAGGAGAGGCCTTATGTGGAGCATCAGCCAAATAGAGGAGGCACAACGTTTTGTTGGCCAAGCTGGGCCGAGCCAAGCCAAGTTGGCCAAGTGTAAATTGGCCGGTCCGAAGGCCTATGTCTATTTGGCCATTTAGGCAATAGCGGTAGAAAGGAAAATAAATAGATTCTAACATCGTCAGTAGACTACAAATCCACAAAAATGGGGAAGGAAAATTTTCTAATTTATTTGTATCCTAAATAAACATTTTTCTTATAGTAGAACATCTGCCTGTAATGCAAAAATCGAGCCAGTTCAGGCCGAGGTAGTAAATCAGGTTGTCGTTGATCCTAGCACTTACTACTACTCAGGTAAGCTATTTCTTTATCATAAATATAGTTAGTTAAATGTACAAATTACATTATGTACCATTATTGTATATCTGCATGAAAATTTTATTTGAAAAATTAAATCGAATAAGAAGATGAAAAGAGATGAAAGGAGAAAAGAAAGGAGGAGAAAACGAAAGAAGCATAGATAGAAATTATGGTCCGGCTGAGAGGAGTAGCTGGACTATAAAAATATGTAAATAGGAGGGTAAAGGGGACCATAAAAAGACAGAGAGAGGGAAGACGGGACCCCTTTACATATGAATAGAGCATAAAGACCCACAAAACTCTCACTCGGATAGGGAACCATATTTAAAGTGCCAACCATTTTTCCGTCTCAAATAGGAAAAAAATACTACCTTACTAAGTTATTTATCTTTCCACATTGGGTAAAGACTTTATGTGTGAGTAGAGATAGATGTAGTTCAAGACTAGTAACACCAATTTAGAAGTGAGTAAGTTTTAGGAATAGATATTAGCGTAGGTGGAGTGTTGGGTTGGGAGCCGGTAACGACCAAATGCTATTGGAAACCGATGGAGCCTGGGTGAGCGACCTAGTACACCGATGAAAAAGAGATGGGCTGAAGATTTGAGCAACTTAACTTGAAAAATGTTTTGTACTTTAAACTGACCCCGCACCAAACGAAGTATGGGAAGCCTAATTATGATGGTTTAGAGTAACTATAGGTATAGTAGCACAAACCTACGCAGTGCTTAATAAAATCATAAATTCATGCTAGTCTTCTGGATTGAAGACTACGGTGATCACTATGGATCTTTATTCACCCGAGTGAAAAGTAGAGTTTTCATAAACAAAAATTTGCCACTTAATTTGATAAGAATATTTTCTAGAATTGGATGAATAGAAATTATAATAACAAGCAAGAAGAGAGGTATACAGTGCATTTTACTATTAGAATGCTTGCTGAGTGTGTTAGTACTTACCCTTATTATTATTTCTATTTGTTAGACTTTGTTCCAACCGGAAGTACTCCGAGCCGGATGAAAGGACAGCAGGCACTGTCGAGGTCACAGGAGAGGATGGCGATGGTTAGGTAGACCCCCTATACTACAGCTAGGACAAGTAGGTATCCCGTTGAGCCGAACAGGAGAGCCCTAGGGTACTCATCTTATGTCTTTTGTCACTTATGTATTTGTATTAAAGATTGTAGCCCTCGTGGTAAAGATTGTAATAAAGAGATAGTTTTTGCATTATTATTTTTCTATGCGATTGTGGTATAGATTTATTATTCATTGAAACAGTATTTTACTGATATAAATAATAATTCATTGTTTAAGCGTTACATTGTTGACCGGTGAAGAAGCTGTCTCATGGCCGTGTCAGGCGTTTCAGGAATCAGGGAAAATTCAGGTTATTACCTGCTCTAGACAGAAGTTGACAGAAGGTAGTACAATATTTTTGCCCATCTTTCGACTTTGGGTCGCAGTCCTTCGTAACTTGCTACCTCCCTCACGGTCTCAGCTTATATAACTCAAGTTGCGAGTAGGCCAAATTAAAATGGCAACTACATCAAGTTTCTTTTCCTCTTGAGGGGAACCAGAAGAGCATTTCAGTGTAATGCACTTTCCATACGGATCTGGAATTACCACGGTTATATGGCATGTTCGCAGCCTGCTGCACCTGCGCTGTGAGTGCAACTTTCGTAACCCGGCCGCAGACAGCGACAAGGCGCGAAACGGTAACGGTGTGGATGCCACTGGCACCTCGCTGGCCATCTGGAAACAACCGCCAGTCCCATCCCCGAGCTCCAACGACGGTGCCGGAAAAGGCCGGCTAACGTCAATGATCCCACCGGTGGCCAGGATGGAGGAGGCCGGCATGACGTTCAAGCGAAAGGCGACCCTGCGCGACATGCTCGACGTGAGCTTCTGGTACGGCATACTGCACGTACTGGCGTTCGTGGTGAGCGTCATTGCACATTAACCTCTCCTAAAATTTGATTTTAGATCCGTCACTGTACATTCACAAGCTCACATACACTGTATAGCTATCATTTTAATATCTGTAAGCTAGTTCGTGTAACTGTGTGAGTTAATTACGTACATACGTGCCACGGTATAAGCAATTCATGTGGTCCTTGAGCAGCATTCGAATCACGTGTGGCCGCGTAGCCGCAATATCATTCGGCGCGCATCTACACTGCACATCCGGGTTATTACGCTCGATGAGCCTCGGCCCTGTTAGTTTCGGTTTTTTTTCGGTTTTTATTTTTAGCTTCTATTTTTTTCACTAATTAGTATTTCGTCTTTTTCTGAATTTTTTAGATATTTTAGGCTTTTTTGTATTTTCTTTTTTCCCCATGTTCCTTTGTATTATCCCTAATGGGTTAACATATTTTTTTCTATTTTTACATTTTTTAAAATTAATTATGCCTAAAAAGCCAAATCAGCTACAGTAAAAAAAGCCAGTTACAGTAAAATTTCAGCCAGAAGCCATCGCTAAAACGAGCGCCCTTAATGTATTCAACCGAACAGTGCTAGACCGCTAGTGGACCAATCGAATTAATAGGTTCTTTTTAGCTGTGTCTTTACTTATAGTTGTGACTAATGATTTTAGTTATAATACAAGCATTTATATGAACAAATTGAATATAGATAAATTGCTTAAAAAGATTGTCTACATAAGTCATTTTAAAATAATAATAATAATAATAAATTTATCATATTTATTTGCTCAAAAAGACTCTAAGTTGAAAAATGAAACCATACAAGTTATGGGGCCTGTTCGGCTGGGCATAAGTCGACCGGCTTTTGGTTTCTGCTACAGTATCTAATTTTTAAACAAAGTATTTTTTTAAGACGTGGTCTACAAATTAATTGTAGTACACGTTAAAAGCTTAATATCTGTACCATCAAAAATCACAAATGATTATCTCTTTTTCTACAATCTCTGTCACAAACAACTAAAAAACTATCAACCGCAACTAAAAGCCATCAGCCGTAGCAAAAAAGAACAGACCCATGATCATCAGTTAACCTTGGTCAACATTTTGCAGTTGAGTGAGAAGATCGACAGGTTGATGATACAAGATGTGATGATCCTTGTCCTTGTTGACCCGTGAAGAAGCTGTCTCATGGCCGTGTCAGGCGTTTCAGGAATCAGGGAAAATTTAGGTTATTACTCGCTCTAGACAAAAGTTGACAGAAGGTAATACAATATTCTTGCCCATCTTTGGACTTTGGGTCGCAGTCCTTCGCGAGTAACTTGCTGTCTTCCTCACGGTCTCAGCCTATATAACTCACGTTGCGAGTGGGCAAAATTAAAATGGTAACTACATCAAGTTTCTTTTCCTCGAGTCTTGAGGGGAACTAGAAGAGCTTTTCATCGTACTGCACTTTCCATACGGATCTGGCGTTACCACGGTTAGAAGGACACAAAGATGGCATGTTGATGTGCATGGTCAACAAGTTAAACTAGACTACATGTGCCAACTTCACTTTTCTTTTTCGAAATTCAGCATTTTTTTACCCTTAAAATTCTAACGCAACTAAGCAAAAGATTTGGGAAAATATGTAAATTTTATCCAACATAAAATAACTCTAAATCAAGCAAAAGCCTGAAACCTTAATAATGCTACAACATGACCACAACAAAAACCCTATATAAACCCACCTCACACTCCTCACCCCCTCACACTCACTGGCACTCTCCAGGCTAGCTCCCTTGCCATGGCGGCCACCACCATCCCTCTCCTCCTCCTCCTCGCCACCACCGTTGCGTCGGCCGTCGACCTCTCCGTCTACCACAACGTGCACCCACCGTCCCCGTCCCCGCTCGAGTCCATCATCGCGCTCGCCCGCGACGACGACGCGCGCCTTCTCTTCCTCTCCTCCAAGGCCGCTTCCTCGGGCGTCTCCTCCGCCCCGTCGCCTCAGGCCAGACTCCCCCCTCGTACGTCGTCCGCGCCGGGCTCGGCTCCCCGGCGCAGCAGCTCCTCCTCGCCCTCGACACCAGCGCCGACGCCACCTGGGCGCACTGCTCCCCGTGCAGCACGTGCCCCACCAACAGCCTCTTCGTCCCGGCCAACTCCTCCTCCTACGCCTCCCTCCCCTGCTCCTCGTCGTGGTGCCCGCTCTTCCAGGGCCAGCCCTGCCCGGCCCAGGACCCTGGACAGGACCCGTCCCAGAGCTCGGCGCCGTTGCCGACGTGCGCCTTCTCGCAGCCGTTCGCCGACGCCTCCTTCCAGGCGTCGCTGGCCAGTGACTCGCTGCGGCTGGGCAAGGACGCCATCGCCAACTACGCGTTCGGGTGCGTGAGCTCGGTGAGCGGGCCGACGTCCAACTTGCCGAAGCAGGGACTTCTGGGCCTGGGCCGGGGGCCCATGGCACTGCTGTCCCAAGCCGGGAGCACGTACAATGGCGTCTTCTCCTACTGCCTGCCGAGCTACAAGTCGTACTACTTCTCCGGCTCGCTACGGCTGGGCGCCGTCGGTCAGCCCAGGGACGTCCGGTACACGCCGCTGCTCAAGAACCCGCACCGATCATCACTGTACTACGTGAACGTGACCGGGCTCAGCGTGGGCCGGGCCTGGGTGAAGGTGCCTGCCGGGTCGTTCGCGTTCGACCCCAACACCGGCGCCGGCACGGTGATTGATTCGGGCACGGTGATCACGCGGTGGACGGCGCCCGTGTACGCGGCGCTGCGCGACGAGTTCCGGCGCCAGGTGGCCGCGCCGAGCGGGTACACGTCGCTGGGCGCGTTCGACACGTGCTTCAACACCGACGAGGTGGCGGCCGGCGGCGCCCCCGTGGTGACGCTCCACATGGACAGCGGCCTGGACCTGACGCTGCCGATGGAGAACACACTCATCCACAGCAGCGCCACGCCGCTGGCCTGCCTGGCCATGGCCGAGGCGCCGCAGAACGTGAACGCCGTCGTCAACTTCATCGCCAACCTGCAGCAGCAGAACCTCCGGGTCGTGTTCGACGTCGCCAACTCGCGCGTCGGCTTCGCGCGGGGTTCCTGCAACTAAATCGATCGGCGCGGTGGCCATGCACGAGACGCACTGCACGGGCACGTACGACGACCTGTGCAGTCTCAACGCTGGGCCATGGGTATCTTCTTGTCAATTTACAGCTTTCCAATCTGTGCAATAAGGGACGTGACAAAAAGTTTGTCACGGGTGCATGTGTCGTGTACGTGTATGTGTCGGTAGGACTAGGGAATTTACGTACCTAGTATAATTTACTGGTGTGTGCATTTGTTCTTGTTTGGCTGTTGCAAGGGATTAATTTGCAGGTGTTCAAGACGAAATGAAGTACGACGACTGTGCAGATGTACAATATACAATATATAGCTGGTTCATTTTGAACAGATGTCATTCCAGACTTCCAGTCAGGGGCGGATCTAGGCCTCGGGCTGGGTAGGCTATAGCCCGAGGCCCAGCAAAAATTCTAACAGTACCCTTCTTTAATATATACTCAAAACAAAATCCAGCCCGAGGCTGGTAGCCCAGGTAGCTCACACTCCACAGCCCAAATTTCAGCCCATGGCCAAATTTCAACACAAGCCACAAAACATCCACCAGACCACCTGCAAAACCCTAATCCTCATTCCCCAAATCGCCCAAATCGGCAACACCCAGCCGCCCATCGCCCGCATCAGTGCATCACGGCAAGATCTGATTATCTGACCTTCCTTCACCGCCGGGCGCCGCCACTTTCTTTGCGCGCGCATCAGCTTTTCACTGGCTGGGCCTCGCGGCTGGGGACCTCTTTCGATCGCGGACCGGGGAAGGAGCTACGAGCGTGGCGGAGGAGCGGAGAGAGGGCTTGAGGGGGACACGGCCGAGACGAGGAGGAGGAGGGGAGGAGGGCGAGCGGGAGAGGGCGAGGAGGAGTGCTAGAGCGAGAGGAGGGCCTCGAGGCGCGAGGCCCGAGGAGAGCGAGGGGGACCGCCGACCGGGAGGAGGAGCGGGAGGAGCGCGGCGAGAGGAGGAGGAGGAGGACCGGAGCGGGGAGCGGTGGGTCGCGGAGGACCGGGAGGAGGAGCTGGGAGGAGGAATCTGCGAGGGGGGAGGAGGAGCGAGGAGGAGCGCTGAGCGGGATGAGGGCTCGAGGCAATGAGGCTCGAGGAGCGAGGGGACCGCCGACCGGTGAGGAGGGAAGAGGAGAGCGCAGCGCGCCGAGCGGGGAGGAGGGGGGTAGAGGAGTGGAGCGGGGAGCAGCGGGGTCGCGGGGAGGACCGGAGGAGGAGCAGGGAGGAGGAGCGGCGAGGGGGGAGGAGGAGCGCCTGCCGCCTGGAGTGGGGACTGGGGATGTCGGGAGGAGGAGCGCCTGGAGGCTCAGAGGAGGAGCGCCAAATGATAAACATTAATGTTGATTCCCAAATGAGCATATAGTGTATTTTTTTTATGTTTTAATGTTTTAAAATATTATATATTTAATGTTATACATCTGCTATTTAAGAACCAACTAAAAAGATTTAAGGATACAAATTACAAAATGAAGAGGAGTAAGATATTATCATCGTATTTTCCAACACAAAAAACAACTTTTTCGTGCAAGTGGTAAGTTAGTTTATTTTAAATGTAATATTCATGCTCTTTAAATTTATCTTTATTTTATTTTATATATTGTCTTTGTAGGTTTTGGTCTCTTGTCCTACTATTGATGAGGAAATGGTGAGCTAGTCACTACATTATCTATTTAGGATTTGAGGTATCTTTCTTATGCTACATTCTTATGATTTCATATGTTTTTTTATTGTGATTCGTGTAGAAAACTTGAACTCTTCAAGTATTGAGCGTTAAGCAAAATTTTTATATATACATTTATGGTATACTACACTATTATTTAGTTCAAATTTAGCTCGATACGTGCTCTAATCCTGGATCCGCCACTGCTTCCAGTCATGATACATGTGGAGTGTAAATGCGTAATACATAGCTACAATATTCTATAGGTTTGATCTAGTCTTTGAATAATTTCCTTGTATTTGTAATTTTTTCTGTAAATTATATATGAAGGTTTTATTTAAAAAAACTATGGGGTTTATAAACCCCAGGTACTTCATCTCGGTTCATCGCTCTTAGTGTTTCCCGTTTTCCTTCTTCCTCGCCTTCTACCTCCTATCATCTTTCCAATTTATTTATGTGAGACCACATAGAAGTTACCCTATGTTTGTAATGATTAATTGATTTTGGTTTGCATTTGTTGTTCAAATTTGACTTTGGTTTTGAGAGTTTGCAATTTTAGAATTGTTGTTAGTGTTATAAATATTGTGGTATAAACATATTTATATTTAATTTCAACATATTTAATAAGAACACAAACAAGATATGAAAAGCATATAAATGACTTAGTCGACATATAAACATATGAGTTTTTTAAGTAATTGAAATAGAAACATATGCTCAACATATCTATCATGTAAAAGTCTAAAATTAGCATATACTCATGTAAAAGTCATTGTATTTGTATGCTGATATAAACATAAACATAACATGTATAATCAAATTTGACATATTATCAAGTTTTTGAATGTTATATTTTACTCTCAGAAGACTAATTGTACAAGATCCATTCTTAGCCATCTCCGTCATGATAAAATGCAATTTTACTTATAAATGACAGTTTGTAGATTTGATCTTGAGCTTATAAAAACTTTATTATTACATAAGTAAACCGATCATGAATATCATCTGCTGGACATCAATTGAGATCCATGATCAATCTAGCATTTTCTTGACAGAAACAATCATTGATAATTTCAGCATAACAAAGCTAGAATATCAACTATAGTTACCAAGCAGGGAATCACAAGGCACTGAAATACAGTGGCCGAATAAGGATCACAAAGTACTGAACTAACACAATATGCAGTGATTAATCACAATGACATCTATGATTAGAGTATGCCAAATAGCAATTCTATCGAAAGCTCAAGATTTAATCTATACTCAAGATCATATATAATTTCAGTGTAAAGTTATTTCATCATCGAGCAATTAATCCACCAAAGTAGAACTTTGCAATTCCATAGATATATGAAATGAATCTTGAATTACAAAGGGTAAGTAGCCAAAAAACTCACAGTATTGATGATACTTGAAATCATCGAGATGAACCACATAAGGCAAGGCACACACGGAGTGTTGTCCCAGAAAATCAAACACCTTGCTATGTCACGCAAGTAGGTGAAGGTTGATGGAGATACAATACTGGCCTTCACACCTCAGCAAGCCGTGAAGCATGAAGTCAAGGGTTGGGTAGATGCCGCACAAGACCACCAAAACACACCCGGCCGAGTGCACTCAAGAGCAACACCAAGTGTTCAAGACCTTCTTCCTTCCCCAAATCGGGTGCTCACCTTCGGGTTCCCCTCAAAAACCCCCACAGGAAGATAGGGCGCACGGAGGAACCCAAATCACTGAGAAGACGAGATCTCCAAGAGGGGATGGTGCAATAGCATCGAGTCTTCCAAAACCCAAGGCTCAAAGGAAGAAATCAAAGAGGATATACTCACTTGATCTGAAGAGAGATATCCCTGGAGGAAAAGATGGCGATTTAAATAGAGTAGGCAGGGGTTGCGGCGTGATGGTAGTGAGCGGCTGGATCGAGAAGCTCGAGCCAGCTGTGCCTCTGTTGCCGCCTCTCTAGTCACCGCCTCCCCACTCGCTACCCAAATCGCGAGCCAAGAAGCCGGCCAAGGCCAGGTCCAGATCCGGGCGAAGCGCCACACGGGGAGGAGACTGAGTCTCCTCCCCCTTATCTCTTTGGGTCGGCCCTTTCTCTCTCTTTATTCAATTGTGAAATTACCAAAATATCCTTGCAACACAATAGTCAGTGTGCATTGTTGATCTAACCAATTTGCAAGGTTGGTCAGACCGTTGGGGCATGGGCCATCTAATCTACCGTTGCATGGCAATCAGACTGGTGGTTGAGATTTTGTGTGCTTTTGAAAAATAGACACCAAATACTTGTGACACCCTATAAGGATCTGTGTTTGCTCGGTGTTTCATTGAAATTGGAAGTTTTATCTAAGAGGATATAGAGTTTTCAAATTTCTAGAAGGTTTATGGGCTAAGAGGAGTAAGCGATAGTTTGACCGACAGGGGGCTAGCAATCAAACCACTCCCTAGAGCAAGGGATGGTCTGACCGGCCATTCTATGGTGGTCAAAATAGTGTGTGTTGTCCAAAGCATAGTGAAAAGATGAAATGAAGTGTTTTGAGTTTGAGTCGTGGCTTGGGAGTCATGGGTTGGTTGTGTTGAGTTGTTTGATACATGATTTGACTTATGCGAGTCAAATGAATTGGAACTTATGCTCAAAGATGGTTGCTTGGAGAGCAATGATGGTCAATGGCAAGACTATGACTAGGTGGGAGAGCTGAGGTTTATGCGATTATGTAAGTTCGGATGAAGCCACGTATCTCAAGCGGGAGGCACGGTGAAGACAAGGATCACGAATGGGCAAGTTTGTGCATATGGCATGCAAAGTGACATGGGGTCGATGCATGGTCTGGTGGGATCCAGATGCATGAAGACTTGATAGTAGGTTATTGGACATCGCAGGCTACATGTTAAGACATGTGAAGATGCGTTGAGGTGAAGAATTGGAATTACTTTGGTGGAGGGTATTTTGGTAAATTGCCTAATACTAGAAAAGTGATGGTGTGCAAAACCACGGTGGTGGTCTAAGTGGTTTAGGTCATAAAGAGGGGACAAGGGAAGGAATATCGGCCTATTTGGAGCTAAGTGAAAGCTACACTTTGAGAAGCATGCATGTGTAAGTGAAAAACCTATTATGTGATGGGTTATCGGGTTTGCCCAAGTTTAAATTGGATAGTATCCACTAAGGATGGTTGATTATGGTTTTATTGTGAGCCTCTACTATATAAGGAGGAGCTAGAGAGAGAGGTAGGAATTAATGCACTTAAGCCAACTTGAGAGGTTAGGGTTTTGAGATGAGAGCATGGTGTTGTCCTTTGGGATTTGTCCTCCGATTGGAGTGGTTGTAACCCTTCATCCCCAACTGATAATAGAAGATCAAAAATGTTTCCCATGTCTCTCTTGCGTTCTTTTTTGGTTTTCTTGCCTCTTTGAGTTGGATTTAGAGTTTATTGGTTCTATCATGTTTGATTTCAATTTTTACTATGGTAAGACTTGCTAGGATATTTAGGAAGACATCTAAGGTCATCTTAGCCATCTAGAGTTCATGAGCTTGCCTAGATCATTGTTTTCCCTTCTTGCTTGGTTTTGGTGCAACTTTTCTAAAAATGGATAAAGGTTAAATTTTGGAAATGATTCTTGAAATTGTTGATTGGAATAGGTTTATGATATTCTAGGGTATCCAACGGGCCAAGGTCGGAACACATCCGTCCGATTTGTGTGGATCTATGTTCATAAGTATGGTACCTTCTCTCATACTACGTCCCAATCCCTTTTATCTTTCCTGTAGATGTTCAATCAAATTGAGCGGTTAGTAGATTAGACTTGACAAGTCAACGCTTGTGGTTGAGCATTTGCTATTTTCTTTACTCGGTATAAGGTTCTAGTCCTTACATTTTCACTAAGACACTTCCATCCACAAACCCTTGCATTAGTACCTTCCGACACTAAGCCAGTACTTATCCGTACTACATCCTTTTCCGGTCCAAGCCTCCACCCTAAGACAAGGTCAGAGGACTTAACCATCTCGTGGCTTCCCATGATATCTCCTTTTCCTAGTACCATTTTTAAAACTCTACCGATAAGGTGTTGAGTCTCTTAGTAGTATAAAACAATTGAGTTTTCTACACTATCATGATTAATTAAATAGTATATTTTATGTTACTAAGTCTTGTCAAAGTGAATGTGGCTATCAAATTAAATTGAGCTTTATCATGTGGTATGACATAACTAATATCATATCATTCGAAACACTTATTGTATATAAAATAACAGTGTGTAAATAATATAATAAAAATACTGGTAAATAAATAATTAAAGGAATGTAGGTTCAACATGATCAAAAACATGTGACTTGCCTTGCGATTCAATATATTCAATTAGTTTGTATTCTTCTGAATCTTGAACTTAAGCTTGAGCTTCTTCTTCCGAAGCTGGCTGGTCTACGATGTCGAGAGCTAGTGTAAAAAAAAAATAAATTAAATCCACACTTGAAGGAATGAGCTAGGATTAAAAGAAAGAAAATAAATTTCAGAAAAATCCAAATAAAACAAGTTTAGGGTTTTTGAAGGTCTGGCTTGGAAAAATGGAGCTCGAAAATGGGTAGACAGGCTCGAAATGATCAAAATGAATATATATAATATATATATATATATATATATGCATTTCGGATTTTAGTGAACAGTAGCGGGTTAGGGTTTACTGTTCACCCGGACCCGGTTGCTACAATGCGTCATCTTCCTCCCGCTTGCGCGACGGTGAGAAATAGAGTAGGGAGGCGACGGCTACCGGTGGCACTATGGGGTTTTGCGACGGGTTCCAAAGCCATGAATGGGTTGCTGGTGATCCGGGGTTCCATTTTAGGGTCGGCAGTGGTGGGAACTCCAGCGATCGTCGACGGTGGCGTTTTTCCTCCGTGGAGCTTTTGAATGGCACCAGGGTGATTGGAGGGTTTTTGGGGCAGTTGCATTTGGGTTTAAGCATCCTTGGAGTTAGATAGAGCTCGAGAAGTGGTGGCTTGATCGGGGATTCTCTTGTTTGGGTTGTCCACAGCGGCCTCCTTTGGTAGGGCGGCGCGATAAGTGCCAGGGTAGTAGAGGGTTCGGAGCCTCTAGCGTTGCTTCAAGGGTGTTTCTGGGAGCTAGTGGATGCTAATGGCGAATGCAATTGAAAGCTAATCGGTTAATTCACCGAATGGGAGAAAAGGCTCACCTCGGGCTTTCCGGCGATTTTTGGCAGTTACGTGGGTTTCGAGCAATTGGGGAGGGGTAGAGCTTGCTGTGTGTCTGTGCTTTGCTACGTAGGGATCCTAGGGTTTATATAGGGCGAGGAGGCGGTTTAGTGCCGTGCCTTGGTTCTAGTGGCTGGAAGGTGCGGCGGGTTTCGGGAGAGCTCGGGAAGGTGCGGCTCTGCTGGCTAGGGGAGGTGCACTGGGGCGTTGGGGGCAATGTTGCGGCGGTCAAAAGCTGAGGAGAGTTGTCAGGTCGGCCGTGAGAGAGAGCGGTTGGCTGTGAGAAGGAGGCGGTCATCGGCGGTTGATTTCTTCCCGGCTGAGCTAACGCACGGGCAGGGAGTATTTAATGCCTATCAGTGGCTAGTCAATCGAGGCATAAGACCGTTGATAGGGGCGTGGCGTGGCGGTGTGCGATGCGGCAAATCGAAGGGGGCGTGGCAACGCGCGAGGGCGACGGCATCGCGCGGCGGTTGTTTTTTGGACCGTGAACAGTGACCGCGCGAAAATTTACGGTGAGGCCGGGTCGGTGGTGGGTTTGGGTTGGGGATGGCTGGGATTTGGGCGGGATTGGGCTAGGTTTCACAGGGTATTGAAAGGAATCCAAAAGATTTAAAATTTTTGAAATTTCGGTTTCATTTCACTTGGTGTTACCACCATTTATGGGCAAAACAATAACTTTAGGAACATTGCATGAACAACCAACCAGTGAATCCCACCACAAGACCAATGTTGCTCGACAGATAAACAAAACAAGAGCAACAAACTGATTGAAGCTTACTCATATTCATGATTGGCTTTCACATGTTCGATCAAGGCATCTAGAAGAGACTCCCTAGTCTTGATGATGAGTAGTAACTCTTCAGAATCAGTTTGCACCTGAAAAAAAGCATATATTATTGATCACTATGTAACTTTGCTAAGCAAGGAAAATACTATATCAAAAGGATTTCAACAAATGCTGAGATAAACAGATAAGTAGAATTACTAATTTATTTGATCTGCGTCCCGGTGGTGGAGGAGGAATGACATTTTTCGGGGGCAGCTTATGACATGTCGGTGAAATTCCTGCCGAGTTCAAATGTCACTTTTTTGAAAAGTTGGTCTCCGCACGTGTTTTTTCAAAACTAGTCTTCTTCATTGTTTTACCGTGCATGTATGATAGACACCTATTGAGCTACAATAGCTCTATCGCGCACGATAAATTCACGAAGAGAGCTATTTTTTTAAAAAAACATACTCCAAATTTAATTTTGGGAAAAAAAAGAGCTAGAGTGACTCGGCTCGTTCCTGCCATGGTGGACTCCTTACGCACCCGAACCCGATTCCTTCCCGCTGGGCTGTTGGGCCACCTGGGCTCTCTCTCCCCTGGCCCACCTGAGTCGCCGCAAGCTATTCTTAACCCCCTCGCTCCCCGTGGAAACCCCGAAACCCTACTACGAATCAGCGCAGCAGGCCATCAGCCTCGACCTCTCCGAGGCTTGGAGCTCCGGCTACCCTTCCACGCGCTTCTCCGGCCATGACTGAACCCGAGGCAGCGGCCGCCGCAGCCACAGCGATGGAAACTGAGGCGTCGGAGGCGGCTGCGGAGAACCCTAGTTTGAAGAGGGAGCGGGAGGAGGGGGACGACTCCGCCGCCGGTGCCGCCGGCCAGGCGACGGCTAAGAAACAGAAGGTGGGGGGAGAGGCGAAGGATGAGGGGGAGGGGGAGGAAGAGGGGGCGAAGGAGGAGCCGGAGGGGAAGCCGGTGAAGTTGGGGCCGAAGGAGTTCGCCTCGGCCGTCGAGATGTTCGACTATTTCTTCGCCCTGCTCCACTCGTGGGCGCCGCACCTTGAGATCAATAAGGTGAGGGTTAGGATTTGGTTATCTATTGCGGTCTCGCGCTGTTACAGTTACAAAAGGTTGTTCCTTTATGGTGATTTGCGATGCGTCTCGTAGTCTAATTTGGTTTGCTAGAATTTTAGTCATGCTACGGCAGTTACAAGCTTGTAGAATGATTCCATTAGCTTCAGTGAGTTCGTGGTGCCTGGATGATTAGGCAAGGTTGCTGTTTTATATCGATTTGCTCCTACTATTTAACTGGCTCGATTTGATAGATCGAGTGTTAGCCTTGTAACTAAACCAAGTTTGCACAAAAGGATTTATTGATCATATACCCTCCACTTAGATGGAAATCGAGGATTTACCCTCCTGACCCACGTGTCAGTGACTTATGATGACCTCACATGTCATTGAGTGGGGATGGTAAATCCTCTTCGTTGGTTTTATCTATTACGGTCATAGATGTTATTGCGCTTGCTCTGATAGATTGCAGTTTTAGGGATTTTCCTTTGCACACTTCTAATCCAGTTTGGTCTGCTGAAGTTTTAGTCTTGCTAGGCCTGTCACAGCATGTTGGTTTGATTTAATTAGTTTCAGTGATTTAGTGGCCAAGCAAGATTGCTCTTTTACTTAACTTTGCTTTTGGTTTCTTATGATAATTTCTTATTGCAAAAATGGAGTACGTGGTCTAATAAGGGCTTCCAGCTGCTTTGTCTTGATTTATTGAGGCTCCATATGAGTTTTGCCATGTGATGTTCGATGAACTGGGGTGGTTCTGCAGTTGTTTTTAGTGTACCACGAATGTGTCAAATTTTTGTGGTGTTCTGTGCCAACTATATGTAAATAATTTGTTTTCATTCCTGGTTAATGTTGCTACCATAATCGCAATGAACTCCAGTTGAGACACTGAGCCTGTTTGGTTTAGCTTGAAGTGTTATATAGATTGGATTTGATTAGTTGGATGCCTCCAAGTGGTTTTGTGGTGCTTTGGCAAGAAGAGTTTGCTGTTAATATTGAGCTATTTGCAGAATGTGTAGCAACATTGTTAATTTATTCCTTCAAATTTCTAGTGACTATGCAGCACTGGAGAGGGAATAGAGATCCCTCTTTTTTTTTCTGTCCGACATTTCAAGTGTCTGACTAACATATGAGTTGCAAAAACACATACAGTTGATTATTCATCCATATTTACCTGTTGCAGTATGAGCATATGGTGTTGGAGGACTTGCTGAAGAAAGGCCATGCTGAGCCCAATAAGAAGATTGGACTGGGCATTGAAGCGTTTGAGATTCGCAATCACCATGTGTGGCAAAGCCGTTGTTTCTTTGTTTGTAGAGTTGATGGATCTGCGGATGATTTCAGCTTCCGCAAGTGTGTTGACAACATACTTCCGCTCCCTGAGGAAATGAAGATTGGCAATAAATCTTCGAATGGCAAGAAGGCTGGCGGCTACCATAAGGGTGGTGGGGGTAGAGGAGGAGGACGAGGTGGCGGGCGTGGTGGCCGTGGCCGGGGTAGGAGAGGCAACTAGGAACTCAATAAACCCCACAATTTTGCCTGTCTAATGCCAATCTTTCAAAACGAGGCATTTATCATAATCTGTGCGTGTTTGTTTGCCACTATGCCTGTCCTAGGGACGAATGCTCCACCTGCGATGTACTGTCCAACTGAGATACATGATGCGCCATGTTGCTCTTGACTTCACGGCGTTCTGTTTAGCTTGTTTCTGTTATTCCATTGCAATTTTGTTTTTTGCATCTTCGTGCTGCCCTACTAATCGACGTGTCTCGCTTGGAGGAGGGGGCGGTCAAATGGAAGATCCATGAGTGTGCTGGAGTTAAGGGGAGTTAGGAACAGTATGCTATGAGTGTGCTGCTTAAACTGATGAATAATTGGCAACGTTGGTTATGGGATTACTTATGGTGTGTTGCGCGTGCGGTGTGTTGCGTGTGCGTGGATTGCCATTGGTCAAGTTCGGATGAACTTGTGCCGGAAAAATATTGGTTTGGTCTTTACATGTGCAGGATAATTCGGAGGCGATCGTGGTTTATGGCGAGGACCGGGAGATGGCTTGGTGAAGCTATTGTCCAAGGAGTCAAGGATGCCAGAGGAGACAGTTGTGCTCGAGTTGGGGTGCATGGAGCATCCCCAAAAGAGTGGGTCACGGATCAGACGGCCACAAGTCGCCTCCTATCAAGAGAGAGACAAGGGGGAGCGGGGGCGTTCGTTTTAGCGATGACTTTTGGTTTTTGATTGAAATTTCACTGTATCTGATTTTTTTACTGTAACTGATTTGGCTTTTTGGGTATAATTAAATTTAAAAAAATGTAAAAATAGAAAAAATATGTTAGTCTATCACAGACAATGCAAAGGAACATGGAAAAAAAGAAAAATGTAAAAAAGGTTAAAAAATCTAAAATAATTTAGAAAAAATGAATTACTGAATAGTAAAAAAAAACAGATATGAGCGGGGCCATACGGGCGGCAGGTCCACCTGACAGGCCGCGTCTCACCCAGCCGCTGTTCCGCGCGTCCCTGGTCCCACCCCCCTCTCCCACGCCAACCCGGCAACGAGCCCCTTCTGGAACCCAAACCCCCGCACCTCCCATTCCGACGCCCTGAAAGGCGGAAAAGCTTCCAGAAGCATCCCCAAACCGCCCGCGTCGATCGGGGGCGAAGCCCGCGGCGAGAGGGGGTGGGGAGCTGCGAGGGCTAGCCGGCGCTGCCTCTGCTGGGGTCTCACTCGCGAGCGCCGGAGATGGACGCAACGGAGAAGGTGCGGTGGCGTTTCTCGGACGGCAGCGTATCCAACCTCCTCGACGCCCGCAGCCTCCACGGCTCCGCCGTAAGATCCCTGGGAATGGCCGAGCCCGGCTGTTTTGTTCGCGTTCTAGGCGTCGTTGCATTTGTGCTTAGCTTTGGGGCGAGCTTTCTGTTGGCGACTTGCTCGATTCGACGGAGTTCCTAGGGGGTCGAGGGGTTCGTGTGATTCAATCGCTGGAGTGAGGCGGTTTCGGATGGCTGGTGAGGGCTGGGGCTGGTGTTGCATTTTCCGACGGTGTTCCTCGATCCGTTTGATATTTACAAGGGTTTATGGACGTGGGGGAGTCGGTTGCTGTTCGAGTGCTTTCTCTGTGCGCAACGTGCTGGGGGAATCCGGTAGCCTTAGATGAATTCCTTCGAGGTTTGGCGTAGTGCTGCCAATGGCTCGAAATATTGGAATCTGGGAGTGACGCAGTTGCTTGTTGATGTTTTGTTTGCATAACTAAGCAGATGTCTTTGTGTGTATGCTGATCCTTTCTTACAACTTACAACCGCGATGGGAGGTCATGATCTATTCTCGAGTCATGCTCTTTGAACCAGCTATTTATCACTTGGGACTTGCAGTTCCCCTCAAATTATATGTATATGGTGACCTTGAATTGACATCGGTTGTGAGTTAACTTCATGGGAACTAGGAATTCTTTGTTAGAAACACTGTATTGGATTCTTGGGGATTAAGGGTCATTATTTTTGGATTTTGGTTTTGTAAAGTGCAGCAAATTTTTTTGGCAGCATTGTTTGGTTGAACATTAAATCATGAATTACTGAGACATTCCGTTGGTACTCTTTTGTGATAATGTTCTGTTTTGGTCTTGCATGCTGTAATTATGCATGTTTTGATCATGGTACGAGTCGAAGCATAAATGCGCGGATACAACTAATAGTTTCTTCCTTTCCAGGACATTAATAAGAGAGTGCAGTTCCATTCTTCTCTAGTACAAAGGCTTGCTTTGGAAAAGGAGATGGAGGTATGTGCCTTTTCTTTTTGTTGTTGTTCATCTTTTCGTATGTACTAGTTTTCTCACGAGAACAGAGGAATATATTTATATCCTGTGTTAGAATTTGTATTTGCCGTTGAGAAGAAAGCTGAAGTTCCTTACTCTTTCATTGATTTTACTGTGATTGGTTTTTGGTTTTCCCTGTGCTATATGACAGGGTCACGTAGGTTGCGTGAATGCTATTGCATGGAATTCAAATGGCTCACTTCTGATATCAGGATCAGATGACACTAGAGTAAGTTTCTGTACATAGTTTGGTTGGCTAACGTTACTAATTTCTTATCTGTTTTTTTCATGCTCTCTTTAGTACTAGGACTCTCATTTCTCCACCAATATTATATTGTCCTAGAACTTTGTTTTGAGAGATATTTGCACACTTGCTGTTTTTTTCCTTTGCCTCTGAATGTTCTATTGTGCTTCTTTTATAGGACTAAATCACTATGGTTAATCATCTAGTGGATCTTTTGTCTTTAAAAATATGGTAGCGCATGAATGCTTTACTTGTCTAGCAAACATAAGAAGCTTTCAAAGATTTTTCCTTTTATTTTTCTGTCAAATTTAACTTTCTGTAAAGATGTAGACTAAAGAAAAAAAATATGAAGAAACTGATCTGAATGATACAGGGCCATTTTCTGGCAAAAGAGATGTTGCTCAGTGGTGACATAAGTTGTAGTTAACCTCAACAATATTCTTTGTGGCTGGCTTTATTTTCAATGGTATAACCTTGACTATGAAAAGTGAGATTTCGATGGTTGATTTATTGTAGTTTGTATCAATATTTGTTCTGCAGATCAACATCTGGAGATATGCGAATCAAGAGCTGTTGCATGAAATTGATACTGGACATTCAGCCAACATATTTTGCACAAAATTTGTTCCGGAAACATCTGATGAAGTAGTAGTCTCGGGAGCAGGAGATGCAGAGGTACAACCATTTTAAGAATTATTTTTCATTTTCTGCATCCCAGTTATTTTGAGGCTTTTTTCAGGAGAGGGTTACTGATTCTTTTCCAGGTCCGTGTTTTCAATTTGTCTCTTGTAAGTGGCAGAAGGCCTAGAGAAATTTCTATGGAGCCAGCTGCAGTTTACCAATGTCACTCAAAGAGGGTCAAGAAACTAGCTGTAAGATCTCATGCTGATAGGCCATGATTTGAATTTGATATTCTAGAGCATGAAGGAAATTTGTCTTTGCATTGTATCTATTTTGACATATGTATGATGTAGTTCCTGAATGAACTGCTTTTAGATTTAATTATCCATACATGGAGAAAAAATTGATGTCCTATATTTAAGTCTTTTCTACCACTTGAGATGTGTTCTACTTTACCACTTATTAAGATTTTCCACCCTTTAATAAACCTCTGCTTGGTTCAATCATTCATAATTTTGTTTATTTGCCACATGTAGGTTGAAATTGGCAACCCTAATGTAGTGTGGAGCGCAAGTGAGGATGGAACCCTAAGGCAGCATGATTTTCGGGAGTGCAGTTCCTGTCCTCGCGCAGGATCTGCTAACCAGGAATGTCGTAACGTGCTTGTGAGTTTTCTATCCTTCTTTTTTTCTTGTTGGGTTCCTTGTTTCTATTGTGGTTATTTGGTGCAGTCTTCTCCATGGAGCATGTTATTTGGCTCCTATATGACCAGCTTTTGCAATTTAGTTTAGGTCAAATTTTTTGTTTGTTTTAGGTCCTTGAAAGCCAAATATGGTTGCAAATTTTACTATAGAAGTATTTTGTTGTTTCTTGTTTGATTTTAAATGTTCTGTTTGAGTTTAGCTGTAGATTGTAGTGCTCTTTTGTGCTTCATGAACACTTGGACCAGAATGGAACTAAGTGGGGTTGATCTGTGCGTCACTTTCCTATTTAGTAGATGGATGAACCTGTAATGTTGCATTTTGTTGGACTATGATCATATAATCAGTTTAACTTT
Organism: Melocanna baccifera; assembly: GCA_036346265.1. Taxonomy (NCBI): domain Eukaryota; kingdom Viridiplantae; phylum Streptophyta; class Magnoliopsida; order Poales; family Poaceae; genus Melocanna; species Melocanna baccifera. Next base: position 4,159,409 of record CM070682.1, read on the forward strand.
GTGATCAACATAAGGATAATTACAGCCTTTGGATAAATGCTGGCTGTAAAATTAGCTGATCTGGGTGTGGGCTTGGTTTTGACTCCATTTTCTGCATTATGTGTGTTTGTGGCAGCTAGATCTACGATGTGGAGGAAAGGAGTCTTTGGCTGATCTCCCCAGACTACCACTGATGCTGAAGTCTTGTGATATTAGCTCTGTTCGTCCCCATCAGCTCCTTATTGGTGGGAGGTAACCCAACTGTTGTCCTCCATTAGTCAGTGCATAACAAGGGTTGCTTTTTTCAAACCTGAGTAACAACACTTTATGACTTGATGTTTATGAAGCGATGCATTTGCCCGACTGTACGATAGGAGAATGCTTCCGCCATTGAGCTCATGCCAAACAAAAAGGAAGCCACCACCTTGTATTAAAATGTTCTGTCCATTCCACCTTGCTGATAATGTAAGTTACTCGTTCTTGAGTAGCCTGTTGTGCTGGTTCAATCGTGTACAGTAAGGCTGGCAATGATTGTTGCTAACTGGTACCATATATGTTAAATTCACAGTGTTAGCTATATGTATTTGATATGCTGACTTGGTCTTACCCAAATAAACGGTGAACCTTGAATTTAAACTATAAATCATTTCAATATGAGGTAGGAGAACAATAGAAGTACTCCCTTAAAAAAAAGGATAGAAATACATGAAGCTTTTCTGGTTGCCTCTCTTTAGCCCTAGAGTGCTCATATTGATAATTGTCACGCCAGTGTAAATAGTTCGGTTTGGCCAGTCTATGATTTGTTACATATGGATATCCCTTTTATTCTAGAGTTGTGGATGAGTTTTAACTGTCTGATCATTTTTATAGAAAGTACAGCTTCTGGAGCATTTAGATTTCTCCCAGAAATTGGGCTAGAGCATCTGAGCTAGAATAGGCAACTTTGTAATAGTTGAGTTTCAGAATTTTGTTCTATCTGAAGCTTTCAAAATACTTCTTCCTTTACATCCATTGACTTTGGGCCTCTGCTTTGTAATCAGAGGAAGTCAAATGTGCACCTTACACATGTTGCATTCAGCCCAAATGGGAAGGAGGTTCTTTTGAGTTACAGTGGTGAACATGTATATCTATTTGATGTTGACCCAGGTTTGATCGCTTGTCTCCCTTTTTGTATCTTTCTGGTTATCACACCTTTGTTATCTTTCAGTCTATCTGCCAGTGCCAGTGTTGATACATCTTTAATATTATTACTGATCAAACTTATTTGTTTATGGGTTCAGACAATATGAGTTCGGTGAGATACACAGCAAAGGATGTACAGGATCAATTATGTTTACCCACTTTTCACAAAGTACTGGCAAAACAAAATTCAAAACGAAATAAGTTTTCAGTAAACACAACTTCGAGAAATTTGTGCAGGGTGAGCAGTGCTCTCTCTCTCTCTCTATTTATAAATGTGTGTGCACGCACGCCCTTGCACGGGCACATGCACTTACACTTTTGACTTTTGTAAACGTGGCCTCACTTTTTGTGTCACATCTGTTGCTTGATCTGCTAGACATGTTGAACCTCTCTTGCCTTTCATGGCATCCGTTTCAGGTAGATATGTACAATAAACTTATGCAAGTTGCAAGAAAATCTTTGAAGATGGGCACTAACTTAATGCATGGGATTGAAGCATGCTGTGAAGTACTTGAGGCTGTGGAACCTGATATTGATGACAACATGAGGCATGATTGCTTGTGTACTCGAGCAGGATTGTACCTGAAGGTTTGCCTGCTTTTGTTTATCTGTTGTCGAAACTCTGTTCTGCTTAAAAAGTATGGATCATTAAATTTTGATCTACAGAGGAGGTGGAAAAATGATGGTTACATGGCTATTCGGGATTGCAACACAGCGAGGCATATTTATTTTACATCATTTCAAGCACACTTCTACATGGCAGAGGCACTATTAGAGGTAAACATGTGTAATTCAGTGAGAACAATGTGTGCATGTACTGTCACATAGTATTGTAGCTCTGTATCATACAAAAACCAAAATTGGTCTAACCTTAGTATCTTGAGTTGCTTTGCATTTGTTTGAAGATGTTAAATTCTACACTAGCATGAAGTGTTCAAGCAGATTTGGAATGTGTTTTTCTGCTGCCTATTCTTTGTCCGACAAAAATGAGCATAATTTTAGAGCTACTCTGATTAGATGGGTGCTTAGATTATACCAATTTGATCATCCCTTTTTGTTTAATTATGACTTATTTTAATTGTATTAGTTGTATCTTGGATATATTTAGTTTTGAAATGCTCCATTTTTTCACTTGTTGCACTCGCTGATAAAATTTACTCTCTGTTCTTTTATAAATGACATTTTAGACTAGTGCACACATATTAAGAAAAAACATAAGATCACAACCATATGCCTATTATATTTGTCTCTTACTATGTCATTAAATTTGTTTTGTCTCCTGAACCACCTTTAGTTATGGACCAATGAACAAAGAGATCGAACCTTACATGTTGCATGCATTAAATAAGTTATGAGCAATTTAGGAAGGTATGGCTACATTTGGCCTCAGAAACGTAGAACATCATTTATAAAAGAACAAAATGTGCTCTATAAAACGTCATTTATAAAAGAACCGAGCAAGTACTTCCCCTTTAAATGAAGTGCTGAAATTGGATGACTATCCTCCATCTCTACAAAGATGTATTGTGCCTTGTGTAGTTAGGAAGACTGAAGGAGGCATCTGAATATGCGGAAGCAGCAAATAGTCTTGTTTCACCATATTCTGAATCTGCGAAGCAAGTGGAAAATATAAAGCAGCGACTTGCTGCAGGTGGGTACATTTGACATAAACAATTATTTTGTCACACATAACTATGGCATATGAATTGAATTTTTGGAGATTATGTGATCACAACATCACATGCTAAAAGATCATGTAGTTGGTTATCCTCCAGTGCACTGAGCTCGGTGACCTATTAATCTTCCATGTTTGGTAGTTGTTGCCATGAAGATAAGTTAGCTACGCACAAAAAAAATATATAAACAAGGGAACCTAGAATTTTTGTGTGCTTTTGTTTGTAATCTCTGGTGTCGCTGCTGTTCATATCAATCCATTATATTACTTTGTTGCTTTGGGTCTTGAAGTCGAGGGTTTATTGAAATTGAGAATTTTAAGATGCTGACAGATTTAAGGCTTGGTTGTTGCATTGATGCAGAAGATGTGATATATTAAGACTTATTGTTAAGCTTTTGAAATATCTGAAGGTTTTGTTTTGTTCAAACAGCTGAACTTGAGAAAAATAAAAAGGATCAAGTAGAAAATACCAACACCAATGCACGGTATGGAAGGTTACGCTCATTGAGTGATGTACTGTTTAGATCAGATGTTAGTGGGTCATCATCACAGGAGGGTCGAGAAGATTCAGATTATGATGACGAAATGGAGTTAGACCTTGAGACATCAGTATCAGGTGACGAAAGCCGTGATAGTGATCCAGGTGTTGTTCGTGGTAGTCTAAGATTCCACCGAAGAGATGATCAAACTAATGAACAATCTGCTGAAAATGGATCGATTGAGTCCACTCGTGATGGTGATTCTGCCTATCAGGTTCTTTCTATCTCGCTCCCTCTTTTATCTGAAGTTCCTAATGTGAGATACTTTTTTATGCTGTTTATATCTGTATTTTACCGATATTGCATGGATTTAACACTTTTATGCTGTTAAGATCCTTACTCTCATTGAGAGGATGACACTGGAATAGGGCAAATTTTCTTGTTTATTTCTTGCACAAATGCCATACCAACTTTGAGGGTTGGGGATACAAATTTATAGGCCGCTAACCACCCAAGCATATGCCAAGATGCTAGTCCTAGATGCTAGTCTAAAGCTGTCCTAAAGCTAGTCTAAGATGCTTGTCCTTAAAGGAGATCTTGTCCTTAAAGGAGATCTTGTCCTTAAAGGAGTCAAGATCTTGTCCTTAAAGGAGATGTTTGTCCTAAAGAGAGAAGAAACAACAACACAATGACTTATCCATCACTCTCCCTAAGTCTTGTGCGTCGTCTTGTGGAAAAGTTGAACCACCCGACCCTAGAGCGAGCTCGAGGAATTTGACCCTCCCAAGAGGCTTGGTGCGAGCGTGTCCGCAAGCCGATCCGTGGTGTTGATGTAGCTCGCCTTGATGCGCCTTCATCCAAATGACCTCGGATGAAGTGGTACTTCACCGGATGTGCTTGCTCCGTCGTGGAAAACGGGGTTCTTTGCGAGCCGGAGCGGACTTGTCGCCCACCCCGAGCGCCACCGCCGATGTCTTTGCCGAGAGATCACCAGCGCCGAGCGAGCCGAGCGCTGAGTCGGCGGTGGGCCGCTATGTACTCGGCCTCACGGTGGGCGAACACCACTCGCCGCTTGATCGATCGCCAACTAACGAGGCACTTGCCGAGGAAGAAGAGAATCCCGCTTGTGCTCTTGCCGGTGTCGATGTCGCTGCGTGGTCATTGTCAGCATGCCGATGAAGTGTCGCGCGGCGACACCTCGGGTAGTGCAAGCCGTAGTCGGAGGTGCCCGCAACGTAGCGGAGGATCCTCTTCACGGCCTGCCGATGCTCGTCGTCGGCCATTGCATGAACCGACCGACGTGGCCGACAAATAACGCCAACTCGGACGCGTGTGGGCGAGGTAGCGAAGGTCGCCCGCAATGCGCCGTCTTGCGTCGTCGCCCCTCCTCCTCCGCCGTGCTCTCGACGACCCGCCTCTCCTCCATGAGTGTGTGGTGGGTTGCGATCGGTGAGCCCGCCACTTCGGCGGTGCGCTTGGCGTGGCGGTCGGACGAAGGAGATATCGAGCCGCCCCGTGGACCTCGATCCCGTGTGAAGGAGAGAGCCCCAAGTCGCTCATCCGGAGACGGTCTTCATTTCGCCTTGAACGCCTCGACCTCGGCCTCCTTGGAGCCGGTGATCACCAGTCGTCGGCGTAGACACCCACGGCGAGGCGTTGCCGCTTTGCCCGCCGGTGACCGCGGCCGTGCGCGCTCTGCTGAACCCCATTTGCTTGAGAGCCGAGTCCAGCTTAGCGTTCTGGCTCGTGGTGCTGCGCCGCAGCCGTAGGGCCTTGCGTAGGCGGAGAACCTTGCCTCCTGCCGGGATGACGAATCCGGCCGGCGACGGACGTGGCCTCTCCTTCAAGTCGCCGGGAGAAGGCGGACTTAACGCCCATGTGATGGACGCGCCAATCCTCCCCGGGCCGCAAGTGCGAGGAGTAGACGAACGGACTCCATGCGCGCGACGCGTGCGAAGGCATCATCGGTCGACCCCTCTGCCGCACGAAGCCTCGTGCCACCAAGCGAGCCTTGTGCTTGACGATGGCGCGGCCATCCCGCCGACTGAACACCCACTTAAGGGTGATCGCGCGGTGGCCGGCAGGAAGATCGCCACCTCCCACGTCGTTCCGCTGAGCGGCGTCCATCTCTCCTCGCATCGCGGCACGCCATGCCGCGTCTTTCTCGCGCTCGGCGACGAACGAGGCTCGCCGCGTCTGTGCGAGGTGCGGCTGCTGCGAGGTCGCTACCGCGCTTCCAGGGCCGGCCGCTCGCTGAGGAGGTCGCCCACGATGACGGTAGCGCAGAGGCTCGCTGCCGTGGTAGGCGCCGACGCGTCTCGTCGTGAGACAATGAGTAGCGAACTCCACCATGCGCCGCTCGTCGTGGGCCGGCCGTTGGGGTCGATCCGGTGGTGTGGCGCGCGGTGCGGGAGAGTGGGGCGTGGCCGTGCCGGGTGGTGGAGCACTCGCCGGAGCCGTGGCGAGCAAGGTGTCGAGTGGGGCGAAGCTTGGTGACGGCAGCCGCTAGCTCACGCTCTCTCGAAGTGGGCGTAGTCGGCAACAAAGTCCCTAAGAGTTGAAGTCGAACCGCCGCCCACCGCCTTGTCCCACGCCGGCCTCCGCTTCGTCGAACACAACGCCACGCGAGATGCGGACGTCTTTGTGTGACAGGTCGAGGATGCGGTAGGCCTTCGAGCCTCCGCGGCCGATGAACACTCCCGAGTGCTCCCGCTGCCGAGCTTACCGACGTGGCTAAGCTCCTTGGCGAACGCGAGGAGCCGAAGACCCGCAAGTGGGAGACCGCCGGCTGCGCTGCGTGCCAAGCCTCGTGACGGCGTCCCGCCGTCGAGCGCCTTGGTAGGCGAAGCGGTTGAGGATGTAGACGGCCGTCACCACCGCTCTCCGAGAAGATAGCCGCATCCCCTCGCTGAGAGAGCCCGAGCCATCCCTACAACCGCCGGGTTGCGCTGCTCGACGACGCCGCTCTGCTGCGGCCAGATGCGGCGCGGAGTAGTGGCGCTGAATGCCTCATTAGCGCAAATGACGACGCGGGGCGCCGTGAATTCGCCGCCGTTGTCTCGTGGCGCAAAGACGCGCGACTGCGGCGCGCTCCGCCTCCACAAGCGACTGCGTGCGCTCGATGGCGTCGCAGCCTCTCCCTTTGCCGCCGAGGACCATCATCCACATGTAGTGGGAGAGGTCGTCGACGAGCGGCGAGAAGTAGCGTCCTCCTCGGTGTGGCGGTGTCACCGCCACACAAGTCCCGTGCACGAGCTCGAGCCTCTCCTTGGCTCGAAACTCGCCACGCCGAGGAAAGAGTCGCCTGCGCCGTCAACACGCAGACGCCGCAGAATCGCCCACATGGTCAAGGCACGGCAGCCTCGCACCATTTCCGTAGCACCGAGCCGCCTGTGGCCTCGGGTGAAAGGTGCCCAAAGCGCTGCGTGCCATCGCGCCACGCCTCGTCGTCCCGACGAGCAATGAGACAGAGGGTTGTGCCACTGCACGTGAAGAATGTAAAGTCGATTTGCGCCTCGTTACCTTGGCAAGAAGGCGCGGCGAAGATCCCAAATCCAAAGACACCGTGCTCTATCTCGACACGCGAGCCGTTCTCATCCACCGTCCCAAGTCGATGATGGAGTTCCGCAGACGGGGATGTAGACGCCGGTGAGCACTGTGCTCACCGCGACACGACGGTGAAGATGACGGAGCCGACGCCCTTGATTTCCACGAGGCGTCCCAAACTTGACGAGCTCGTCGGGCGCTAGAGTCAAACTCGGCGAAGAGCTCCGCCGACCGGTCATGTGATGGGTGGCGCGCGTCGTGTCGAGGCACCACCCGTCGATCTTGTCGCGAGTGCGAGCCGTGGCCGAGAGGGCATGTGCTTTTGGCTCGTCAAGGTGGAGAGAGCCACTGCGGCGGCAGCCGCTGGAGATAGTTCGGTGCTCGCATGAGCAATGAACCCCTGAGCCCGTGGCCGCTTCCTCCGCTCCTTTTCCGTCGCACCTTGCGACATGGGCTCGCCACGTCGTGGTCCGATGCATCGCGACAATCCAGACAGCCCAATGACCAAGCTTGCGCGTATTGTGGCAAGAGTCGCCTCGTGCCGAATCGCTTTGCTTTGCCCGAGAGCCATCAACGCCTCACCGCGCCTCTCCCACGGTCATCACCCTTGCGGCGCGCCCTCGCGCCGCGTCTGCCGCGATGGCGTCTTTGTGTGGCTTGCCGCGCATTGCCACGCCATTGTGGCCGCTGTCGTCGAAGAAGGCTCCCACATATGCTTCCTCATCACCTTGGTTGGCGTACCACCGCCGCTCCCGAGTGAGAGGAGCTTCCGCCAATGGTGGGCGGGTCCCGAGAGACGCCGTGGCTCATCGTTGTCCACCGACCTTGAGGCGACCAGCGCCTCCTCGATCGTCATCGCGGAGAGGTCCAGCGAGACTCGATCGAGCGAGCCATCCGCTTGTACTTCGGGGGCGCAGCGGAAGAGCTTCTCCACGCTTCTCTCCGCCGAGTGTTGAGGCGAGAGCAAAATCATCAACGTCCTCACCGCTTGAAGGGCGTCGCAATGTAGACTTGCGCGCCGAGCGTCTTTGCTGGCGATGGCGTCCCAAGCCTCTTTGCGATCGCTTGCGAGCGCGCATCTCGCGGGCTGCGCGACGGCGCCGTCGATCTCCGGTCGTGGTCGGCGTCGCCGTATTGGAGTGAGCTTTACCTCATCACCGCGCCCACTCGGTAGTTGGTCGGCCACCGCCGGCCGGCCGACGTCACCGCGACGCACTCATGGTGACCACGCATCAACGTCGCGCCATCGTCGCGGCGCGCCTCCAGAGCGCCACCGCGCTCTGTCGGCTGCGCTTCCAAGCCTCGCCACTTCGCCGCCTCCTCTCCGGGCTCAAGATCTTGCTGCGTGAAGATGAGGTGCCGCGCATGAGACCTTGACCTCAGCCGCGCCGCATCTGCCGCCGCCGCTTCCACCTCGCTCTCGGCTGGCCGCTCAGCCACCCGCCGCCGGACTTCTCGCCGAGAAGGAGATGAGCTCGAGGCAAGATGCTCGACATGCGCGCTACTAGGGGCTGTTGCGTGGAGGAGCGCTTCGACGAGCTTTGCCGTCTCCGGAGGATAGTATGGCTCGATACCACTTGTTACTCGATACCACTTGAGTCTTCTTTGTTGGTGATAGCAAGATCCTTACTCTCATTGAGAGGATGACACTGGGAATGGGGCAAATTTTCTTGTTTATTTCTTGCACAAATGCCATACCAACTGAGGGTTGGGGATACAAATTTATAGGCCGCTAACCAGCCAAGCATATGCCAAGATGCTAGTCCTAGATGCTAGTCTAAAGCTGTCCTAAAGCTAGTCTAAGATGCTGTCCTTAAAGGAGATGCTGTCCTTAAAGGAGTCAAGATGCTGTCCTTAAAGGAGATGCTGTCCTAAAGAGAGAAGAAACAACAACACAATGACTTATCCATCATTTATATCTGTATTTTACTGATATTGCATGGATTTAACACAATGCAGCCGGAAGTTGCCATTGATATGAAACAAAGATATGTTGCACACTGCAATATGGGGACAGATATAAAACAAGCTAGCTTTCTTGGTGAACAAGGTTAGGTTCTTCCTGCTTGCAATCATGTTTAGTTGCATTTGAATTGGTAGTCCTCCCATCAGCAACTTGCATTTTCATTTATGAATTTCATGGTAACAAAAATACACTGACCTTTCATGTAAGACGTACAGCTGTCCACCATAGTAAGCAACTTTGCCACTATATTATCAAATACCCTTTGATGTTTAGCCATCAAGTCTTGAACCAATAGAGTACGGAGATTAAATTTCCTTGTTGAGTTTTTGTTATCTGGACTTTACAATGGATCCTAAATTCTAGATGTGACATAAAATTAACTTATGTAGAATCACGTGCGTTGATTTGAATTCCCTTGAATTCATGTAAGAATATAGCTCAAGTTAATGTAAATATACTAAACGTGTCTCATGATGTGTTCCTCTTGCTACAGGGGAGTTTATTGGCAGCGGAAGTGATGATGGTAGATGGTTCATATGGGACAAAAGAACAGGAAGGCTTATTAAAATGCTTGCAGGGGATGGAGCTGGTAATTGCATTTTGATCTTTTACTGCAGCTATGCCTCGAGTACTGCTTCTTATGTGCCTTATATATTTTCTTTAGTGGTGAACTGTATACAGTCTCATCCCTACGATTGTGCTGTTGCAACAAGTGGAATTGATAATACAGTAAAGGTATATAATCTGATTTGTTTTGTTGAAGTACATAAATATTTGGTTCTCAGCCTTCTATTGTCTCTGTTTCTTTGTTAGTTATGGACACCAGATGCAAAAGCTACGTCTATGATTGCTGGACCAGAAATTGATGTATTAAGTGCCATAGAGAATAATCAGCGGAAGTTATCCCGCAACCGTGAAATTCTGCTGTAAGCTGTCAAAACTTTATTAAGAATTTGACATCATACCATACTATGCTGCCGTGGAATTAAATTACCATAATTAGCATTTGGTGTCACACTGTTTTTTAAATCTGGCTAACCAAGTTATATAGGAAATGAGGCTAGTAGTGATTTTTTTCATAGTATGTTACCACATACAGTTAGTAAATTACTTCCGGTTTACTTTAGTAGCTTAGTGAATCTTGAAACTATTCCATTTTATTGTAGTAGGAAGAGATAAGCCAAGTTAAAAGAAAGAAATGCAAGCTGTTCAGCTGTTCTTATTTATCTACAACGAGTCGCATGTAACATGCGTGATATTAACTCATACAATTTAGTTGTATTATCTTTCCATTCTCATGGATAAAGGGTTACATATCTATCTGCAGGCCTTTTGAATTGTTGGAACGATTTCGGATGCACGAGTTTGCTGAAGGAAGTTTACATCCTTTAGAGTGTGCTCAGACTTGATGTACTATTGCTTGAGTTGCTGAGGTATTGCTGTTCACTGGAGATTTTAGGGTATCTCTAGCAATTTACAATCTAAGGACTCGGCACAAGTTAAATGAAATATATGTTGAACTGGATTGCTGGATACACTTAGGACCTGTAGAACAAATTATATGAAATCTCACTTTTGCTTTCTGGCGAAGTACCCATGTTTAGTAGACATCTGATTTGTGGCTTTTGATTTGCTTTTCCTTTCAGCTTTCCAGAAAGAAAGGGTAACACATGGAGATTTCATCCAAGATACAAGCAGTCAAGGTAGGAGTGAAAAATGCAAGGCCTTGTTGCAATTGTAGACAAGTTAATAGATTATGTCGGTACACTTCCTTAGATTTCTCTAAGCAGGTGTGCTGGTTGAAGTTGTTGCTTGAGAATTGAGATGTGAATAAACAGTGCAATGCTTTTGGTTGGTGGGTAGGTCATGCGGTCATGCCTATAAATATACCCTTCAAAGACCTCCGAGAGTGGGTACAAGCTGTAATGCTGTATAGTACTTTGTACTGCATAGACTAGCGGTTGTTAGGGGCTCCTTCTCGGACAATCAGCATAGGATATTGCATGTGTACGGGAATAATGTCGATAAACTGAAACTCCATCCAATTCAGAAACTCACCTGTATAATCGTTTTGCTTGTTATCCTTTTAAAATAGTTTTTGCTCGAAAAATGTAAGGTAAGTATCTACTCTTTTTAATTGCAAATATAAGTCGTTCTAGCCTAAACTTTTCTCTAATAAAACTAACAATTTTGAGTTACATTTATCTCATATGTTTACGTTATACATCCGATGTTTATACTCATCGATAAACAAGGTACCCTTCCCACACGCGTTAAAGAGAAGCTGGAAATTGAGTTTGGAAATGAATGGAGGCCCTTAAGGTAACTTGTTCCTGTGTAAGGCTACAACTACTAGTATTTGCAATTGGAGGTGCTATGTGTTGAAAGTTGAGTCACGGTGATCGAAGAAAGGAACTTAGGGAGAGGCACTTATACGCTTTCTTTCTTTTTAGTATTCCCTCCGTATATAATTAATGACTTTTTTTTGGTCTTCAACGCAAGACATACCGTATGGATTTTTATTGTTATATAATTGTAAAATTTTATAAAAATTACTTCATATATAATGAAACTATTTTGTGGGACAAATCCAATTATATTATTTTAATATAGTTAATTTATATACTTTTGCATATATTATGGCTAAAATTTTAAAAGACTTGGACTGCAATAGGGGTGGACCTAGCATGATTTATAGGTATTCATTGAATATCCAAAAATTTTGGTAATAAATCCATGATATAAAAGATATAATATACACACACACACATACATATATATATATATATACATACTAGTAGTTAGGTCGAATTCGTTCTATTCATATCTAGTTAGTCTAAATTGGTATTAGATCCTTTTGACCTATTTTCTCCTCCCATTGACAATGGCCTAGATCCATTGTCATCCTGTTCATACTCAATTGTGAGACCATGTCTCACCCATTCTCTCCTTTCTTCATTTGGCATCTGATCGGCTCTCCATCTCTTGGCAGTTGGTTGGCGCTTGGCGATGGTGGATGCCCCTCCCTGATTTTGGTCTTCTAATCTAGAGGATGCGCAGGTCGCAGGAGCGATGGAGGTTGGAGCAACTGTCAGCCTAGCAGGCACTGCCGTACTGAGGGCCTATGACACTAAGGTAGGTTCGTTCTTTTCGACTTGGCGGCCCTCATGCTCTAGAATCTAAATACATAGACGGTAGATTTGCTCTGCTTGTATGTCCCTAGGGTTTGTAGTTTTGTACTTCCAAACTAGGTGGATGATGGATCCATGGATGACTAGATGAATGTGGTGGATTTGGTATATATTTATTCTTTGTTTCGGTGCTTAGATCTTATTTAGATGTGGTGGATTACTAGATTTGGATCAGTTATTTTTAAATTAGTGCTTATACCTTATGAATTGAATCCACCCTCCACATCTTTAATTCTGAGTAGCTTATATTTATATGCCAAAGTATTTTAGAGGTGTGAGCTACTGAGCTTCATAGCCTTCATGTCATACCTTCATCTGAGCATTTTGCTGTGAATTTGTGAAATAAGGTCCTAGCAACAGACGAATTATTTCTCCACCTTTTACTTGTGATTATGTGAACAAATGCCAAGTATTTCACATGTATGAACAAATGGTTTAAGTCGATTTTCACTATCCTGTATGTGAATATTGAATATGTCTTTCTCAAGGAAATATCGCGTATAGTGAATACGTCTTTCTCAAGGAAATATTGTGTTTGAGCTGTTCTTGATGCATGTTAGGACTTCGTAATGTGGTTATTATCGATTTTGTCTTGTCAGACGTCAGTGTGTCTCTCTTGATCTTCTCATTCAAAACCATTCAGATGGACAATTTATGTTGATTATCTAATATTTAAGTAGCTTAGCAATTCCTCTTGTCGAATCTTGTGTGTTTACACATCACAAGCTTCTAAATTATAGAATGCCAAATGCATGCCGCAATTGAAATTGAAACAAAGGGTCTTACTTCTGTAACCAACTCTGAAGTAGCTGGTAGACAAAAAGAATCTTAATCAGATGAATTTTGATAGTTCCTGTCGTGTTAGTAAGTGCATTTTTTTTTTGCTAATTTATATCTTTTTCCAACAACCACAATAGGCTAAACAAATCCATGTGGTGATATCTATCCTTTTGGTGCACTTGCCTGTGATTCTGTGAACAAATAGTTTTAAGTTGATTTTCACTATACTGAATATGAATAATGAATACATATAGTTTCAAAAAGGACAATAGAAACTAAGTGAAATTGTATATTAGTGTAACTAGTTGTAATCTTTCAATTATGAAGCATATGTGATAACATGCAAATCGTCGAGCTAATTTAATTATAATTTTTTAATAAATTTGTAATTTCTTTATATTATTTTAGATGTTGCATCTAGTAAGAATAATTATATTTTAATTTTCATTATTATGGACTTTTATGTTTTTATTGAATAATATTTTTATAACTTCGAATACGCATTCTGAAATTTCTAAGTCCGTCACTAGGCTGCAGGGAATAAGGGAGTAGTACTACATTATTTTTGAGTAAATTGTGCTTTGCATTAGATATTATTATTTTTGTTTCATTTTATGTCAGATTTATAATACTTTTACTTTGTACTAATCTAGTGTAATCAATGTTACACTTTATACTACCTTAGGGTAATTAATATTATACTTTGCACTAGGTTTAAGATAGCAGCATGATCATCGAGCTTGTCGAGCGCTCGCATCCATAATAGAGCATTGATACATGGAATGACTAATGTGCCAGAAGGAAAGTGAACACCATGCATGGGAGTTGGTAAGTTGCCGTAAATGAGTGTGCATTCCATCCCGACCAAGTATAGCACGTGAGGGAGTGTACTAACATTCGGCAAGAACCCGCAGCTTCTTACTGCCTACATGGCGAAGACGTTGGAGCACGACTGGCATAAGTAGAGCACGCCATGGACACGAGCAACGGAGCATCATGGGGGAAAGAATAGGGTTGCAAATGGATTTAGGGGGTGATCGGAATAGCGATGGTTTTTATTTTTACTGAAAAAACACATAGTGATCGATTTTTATCATGAAATGAGTAGCATGTTAGGCATAATTAAATTTAAAAAAATGTAAAAATAAAAATGGCTCGCTAGTCTAGTGCGGACAATGTAAAGGAATATGAGAAAAAAACGGAACGCAAAAAAACCAAAAAAAAAAAAATTTCACTACGTGACAAAAATGCTACAGTGATTCCGTCGCTGCTACAGTGTTTTTGACGCCAAACAGTGAAAAAAACTCCATATTGAATGGGGCCTTAGATCTATTTAGATTTTTAGATTAGTCTGATCAAAAGTTATAAATAGATTGGATTAAATTTGGACTCTTTTTAATTAGATCAAATTTGAGCTGGATGAAATCAGACCTTAGGTCTTATATTTTTGTACTAATTACTAAAGGTAGATGAGAGCTGATCCTAATTATACAACTAAGAAGGTAGATGTGCTTGGTCTAAACTAAGGTTTAGATCTGTTTTTGGTCTGGATCAAGCTTAGGCTTATATAATTTGGACTAGGTTTGGACCAGACCCTTCTTAATTTTATTTAAATTTAGATTGAATTTAGATCAGATTTCGACCTATAAGCAACCCTAGAAAAGAACCTCAACAATGAGGCTAGCTCGCATGGCTACCATATCGATCTGCCGAAGGCAGTCGCTGATGACGTGAAGTGAGGGCCATTGGCTGCGCTCACGCTGATGACCATGGTACTGGTATAAATCTGATGTAAAGTGTAATACTAATTAATATAGAATAGCACAAAGTGAATATTAATTGAACCTGATGCAAAGTAAAATTAGAGACAAAATACTTGATATTATGTATAATTTACTCTTGTTTTTAGTACTACATAGATTATAGGAGTCGTACTATATTTAGGAAACGGCAAGAGCCACGATGACTAGCATCACGGACTAAGGGTGAATTCTTTTAAATTATGGTTTTAACTTTTGACTTATGTTTTTTGAATTTTAATTGTTTGCAAGAGACAATATATAAAGAGAAATAGTCGTATATGATTTTAGCCAATATAACTAAACCTAGTATAGTATCTACTATAATCTACTTATAAATCTTATATTAAAAATACTATTTAAAATTTAATTACTATAGTTAATAATAATAAGCTAAAACTTACGCCTTTCCGAACCCACCAATATCAACTCGGGTTATCAAGGTGCCACTTTGTCCTTGCTATAGACGGGTCCAGAAGCCACACGAATAGGGGTGGAAATCGAGCCACTCGGCTCGGCTCGGCTCGGCTCGGTAAGGCTCGTTAAAAAAGCGGCTCGGCTCGGCTCGGCTCGTTAGACTAACGAGCTAAAAATTAGGCTCGGCTCGGCTCGGTAAAAAGCCCGGGCTCGGCTCGTTAGGCTCGTTATCAATTTGCAAGCTCATGTGCTGCTCCAGAAGACATTCGATGGAAATTAAGCATTAAAGATTCAACATTCCAATATTCAAGAAGAGATGCGAGAGTAATGACAGCGAGCTCAGCGATAACAGAAGAGTAATGTAAGCGAGTGAATAACAAAGAAGCAGAGAAGTAGTAACAATGTGCAGCAGCAGAGCAGTATAATGCAGCAGCAAGTAATAAATGATAGCAGCGAATGCCAGCAGCAACATCATTTGAGGCAGCATTGTCAAGAGTAACAAAGATTCAGAGTAACAACGGCGTAAGTAAATAACAACAGCAGATAGCGATAATGCGATGCAGTAATATGTGGCGGCGAGCAGTAAGTAATAATGCAGCGATAGCGATAATAAAGAAGGCAACATCATTTGAGGCGATTGTCATTGTAATGAAAATGGCGGCGTAGTAACAACAAAGAAGAGCGATAGAGTAGTAATAAGCAGCGGTAGTAACAAAGCAGCAGCAGAAGAGCGTGAGTAATGGCGCAAAGAAGAATAAGAATAACAACATACGACATTACAAAGAGAGAGTAACAAAGAGAGCAACAAGCAGCGAATAATGAAGCAGCGATTAGGCCCTAGCAAAGCGATAACATACAACACCAAGAATAAAGAAGAATGATTGGCGAAGTGCCACAATAACGATAAAGGCGGCAACGATCTTATACAACACCAGTAGTAGGGATAGCAGCAGCAGTAGCAACATACAGACGAGCAGAAGTGCCACAATACAATTATGTATTACAGTATTACACAACACAGAACCACCCAAAATAATCGAACTAAAGAAGAAGACGATACATTGCCAAAATGTTGCATTCAACCAGCAGAAGTACATTGCCATTTGCCGAAATCATTGAACCACCCAAAATCAGTACATCTCATATATGTTGGACTGCAGACAGTGCACTAGCAGCACAAGTCCTAGCTGCTAGCCACCACACCCTCAGGAAATGGTGAGCCAGAGGAAACCGAGCCGAACGAGCGGCTCGCGAGCCAGTTCGGACTCGGCTCGTGAAGAGCCACGAGTTCAACGTCTGACTCGGCTCAGCTCGTTAATACCGCGAGCCGAACCGAGTCGAGCCGAACCTGTATCAAGTCGAGCCGAGCCGCGAGCCACGAGCCAAATTACCACCCCTACACACGAACACAGAAATTTTCGGCTGGCTTCTCCTGGCCTGTATTCCCAACGACATCCATGAACGCGCCAAAGCATCCACCTGCCACGGCGGATCCAGTGGGCCCCACCCCCGTTGCCTGCTTCCGATTGGCCGTCGCGGCATGTAGAGTCAAACACACCGACCCCCGCCCTCTCTCTCATCAGCCCCCGCGTTTGCCCTAATTTACGCATGATGCAGTCCCCGGATTCGTCAGGTCCACTGGGCAGGGAGCCTCACGCGTGACTGATTGGTAGGCCGACTGTTGTGTGGTTCCCTAGTGTCAGTAGTTGCGTGGTAGGCGCGGTACCGTGATGGTGGGCCCACGTTCGCCCGGCCGTCCAGCGAAGTCCGTCCACTGACCCAACTGCAATTATTTCTTCGAGGAAAGGCTTAGCCCCTCGATGTCTTCCGATTCACACCTTTGCCACTGAAAAGGACTTGCTATTTGCTTTCAGATTATATTTCTTTACTCTGTGTTGTTTTTGTGTACTGACCCCTGTAACGTATGCTATTTAGGGTGCTTTAGACTATTTTTTTTTAAACTTTGGCCGACATGCCAACCATTGCGTTGCATCCTGACTTTCAGTTCTCAATTGATCTAAAGGAACATTTTATGGGCTATATTACAAAAAAATCAAAGATTATCGCAATGGTTACTTACGGACTCTATACAATATATTTATCTCCTTGTGAAATTTCTAAATGAGTGTCGACACAAAAATATTTGCAGTTGTCCGAATGAGTTTCCAAAAACCTTCTAATACAAGAAAACTAAAGTTCTCAAACTACAAACACAACTATTCCATACATGCAAAAGACAGGTGGCATTTGAAATGCACTAACAGATTCATTCAGTAGCTGACATGCAATAGACTTATCCACATAAAACCACAAACTTCAGGGTCTATAACGCAAAAGCCAACTCACGAATGGAAAATTCAGAAAGATCTTTACAGGCCATGGCAGGAAGAGGAGGAAGACAAAAGAGGGCAGCTTCCGCGGGATCTTGAGATGTGTGAAGGCTGCAGACACCGGATCAGCTAGCATTGCCACCACCACCATGCACCCTCCAGTTCTTTCCTTCACTTGCCAAACTAGCTAGAAGTTTGCCCAAAACAACATCAGCCAGAAGAAAGCCTTCTCCCTTCTGATCCTATGGATCGATTTCATGCGGCAACTTTACCAATCCATCTTAGATAGTCAGGTATCCATCGATCCATGGGAAGCAACAAGCCGGCCTCCGCCGCCGGCGCAGGCTGCCCGCCGCAGCCGCCGGCCGCCGTCTGCTGCATGTGCGGCGACCACGGCCTCCTGCCCGAGCTGTTCCGCTGCGCCGCCTGCTCCGTCCGCTCCCAACACACGTACGTGCATATCTTATCTCTCTACGCACATCGCTTATCATAGTTACATAGGATTACCAATACCATACACGTACGTACATAAAACGTCCATCTCTTCTTGCGGGTGAGCGCGCGCGTTCGTGTTCACATGGGAGATTTATGTGTTTTTATGGAACCTTTTTGTTGCCAGCAATCCAATCTGGATGGCCCGGATTTATTTTTGCAGGTTTTCTTGGCTAAGTATTAATTTTGGAATATATTTATTTGATTTTCTGCATGGATTTTCTTGGATGGGAATAGGTTAGCTCTGTATCGCAGATTAAAATTTGTGAAATTATTTCTGATCGATGACATATGACATGACATACAAAACTTGTGTATATTACTGCAGTGGCGGAACCTATTCCCATGAAGAATTAGTGAAAAAAAAAAAAAACAGCTTCGGCCCAAAAACAGTTAGTCTAGCTTGGGTTTGGACTGTTGCTGGTTCCACCCCTGTATAACTATATATGCAACTTGGTAATGACTATTGTTGAGATACGAGTAAACTAAACAGGTGCAAATTAAAATTGCTACTACGTAAACAAAGAAGTCATGTGAGTAAGATTATAAATTGTTACTACTAGATACGTAGTATAGCAAAAGAAGAGTTGAATCAGGCCGGTTCAACGTAATACATGTCAATGTAGTGAAAGTAATCAATTGTTTAATGTCTCAGGCTGATTCAACGTAATGTATGTTAATATAGTGAAAATAGTCGATTGTCTAATATCTTTGGAAAAAGATTCTTAGAAACCGATTGTCCTCCACCAGTAGTCAATATTTATAAGTCGATTATCTTCTCCTCGATCATCTTGATCAGTGATGCAGTTGCAGTAGCGTCTCTACTGAAGTGATGAAATGCTACATATCGGTGTGCTCGCATCAGCGACACATAGCATGACTTTCAAAAGGAAGCGGCTAGGGTTTCGATGGGTAGTGCAATCTTTCTGTTTCACATCCCAACCAACAGTCACAATGCTCCCCTTTATATAGTCTCTAACCGAATACTTATCCAATAAGAGTAGAGATCGTATCCCCACTCAGATAGTCTCCTACCAGATCCTTTTCTAATACGAGTAGAGATCATATTTCACTCAAAAAGTCTTTGATTGGATCTTTTACTATTCTAACCCATTAAATATGTGACCATGTAGGTTTATATACATAGTTGTGACCTAGAAACACCTTTCCTATCACTAGTTGGTAGCGGTCCTTAGCAGGATATATTGACCTTCAAATATACACAAAGATCAATCTGGATAAAACCTTATGCAATATGATATGTAACCAAGTTCTAATCACTCATGATCGGTCTATAACTCTTTACTACCATATCGTATCTGGTTACGACCAATCCGTATATCCATACGACCAGTTCGTATACTAGTTTGTGATATGCCCGATTAGTTCATGATCAGCCAGTGTACCCATATAACTAGTTTGTATTTGGTTGGACTAAATGACCTATTTCCGTACTCTCCTTTTGCCTCATGATACCTGATTGAACTCCAGATAAAAAACGTGTCATCTATAGACTGTTCAATCTTTTCCCAATCTAGTGATTGATAACTTTATGTAGTCAACTCTTCGACCACTTATGGTATAACCATGCACTTCTTTTATCCTGCCATATTGAAGGGTCTAGAGATATCTCTCCCGTTATATAGGAGAGACAAATCTTATATCCGACTAGTCACATTGCTCCGCATATTTCATAGCATATTTGAAAGTTATCTTTACAACTACTCAATTATGGAGTAGCGTTTGACAAGCCCTAAGTGTGATATTACACATGTATAAAACTATACCGATTTCAGGTACAAGAATTATACATCTTCATTACTTGAGATAAATTGATAACACATAACATAATAATCTCAACAATGTTTCAAGGTGGGTCAATCTAACACCATGTTCTTATACATGTGTCTATGTTGATTTGATATCTCTATATCTATTATCGATGAAACATGTTTATCAGATACATGATTGGTAAGTCACTAGTGTCCTGACTAGTAGCATCCGACTATAGATCTTTTAAAATAATATCACACAATAAATAAAGAGCTTTATCAATAAATCACATACTTGCTAATATTTATAAATAATAATTCGTTTAAAGAACATAATAACATATTATTTAAAAGATTATAAATATCGAAGTGATATAATCATCTTTATAATTATCACCGAAATATATCACTAACATATTTCCATAGACAGCTAGCTTTGCATCCAGATGCCCAGCACACGATACATGCCAGCAATCGAATAGTTTCGTGCATGACTTTTTTCTGAACCTGAATTGTTCAATGCTATTCCCTGAATTAATCGACATGACACGTTCGATTTGTATATCTGGTGACACGTTTGACATATGCATAGCTCCGACCCTTTTCGCCACCTGGCCGGCCCGCGCGTCCAGATAGTTTATTTCCACCTTTCGCACGATCGACACGAAATTGTCAAACAAAACGGGGCATTCCATCGATGTTGATTTAGGGGGCCGCTCCGATCGATTTCGGCTGCGATTAGTTAAAATTATACTGTAGTAGTACTGAATTATTTAATTAAAAAATAAAAAATATTATTATATCTCTAAAGATAATGTAAAGAAAAAAATAGAAGCAAAAAAGCTTTAAAAAGTTAAAAAATCAAAATTAAGAATCGATGTATTTCAAGTGAGCCGTTTGGAGCGGACCTCAAGCTGACGTGTACCCACGTCGATGTTCCAAGAGTACATGCAAGTTCAAGTAATTCAATGTCTGCATGCATGCATCTAAACGGTTGATCAGTTGTTTGATCTTTCCGACATGCAATATCGTAAATGGATTACATAATCTGATAATCACATATTCATTGCATGTGCCTAGCTAAATCTGTACGCATGGTCGTTATATCAGATACTGCACGGATCGGTACCCCAAGGCGGATTCGTACGGCACGTGCAACTGGTGCCTGAGGGCAGATCAAGGAAGCGGCGCCACCTCTAGCTCGCCGAGATCCACAGTCAAAGCGGCCGGGAGGCCGGCCGCTCACAGCGATCCGATCAGCAGTGGCGCCGGCGGCAGATCAGCAGCGGCGACAGTCGCTGCTCGCCGCGACTTCGCTGCGAACCTGAACAAGCCTATCAAGAAGCGGCGGCGGCGGCTCCTTCTGCGGCGGTCGGCGTCGGACCTGGGCAGCCGCGTCCTCGCCGACCACGACGCGCCGCCGTCGCCCGGCGTCGCGCGGGGCAGGCCGAGGGTTCGGAGGTACAAGCTCTTGGAAGAGGTGATCTCTGCTAGCTAGCTAGCCATATGTAAATGCTTTTGGTTTCGAGGATGACATGCGTCCGTACGTGTAGACAGTAGCGAGTGCTGCTGCGATCATGGAAATTTAGATGTGACGATGAGTTGTTAATCATGTGCGTTTACTGTACATGACTAATTGCTAACTCACAGTTCGATCCTGTGAACAGCTTCACTTGATCGCCGGTTAATTAAACAGTTTACAGAGAGAAATCTGTTTATATCTGTAGCATGCGCGCGTGCATGCATGCAAACAAAGCCCTTTTCTATAATGATCACTTCTAATCTCGAGCTTAATCAGGCTAGGTAATTAAAATAGGGTTTCCATTATTTCATGTGCAGATGATTCCCTTGTGTTCCCCGTGGATGTTGTTCATGGATCGATGTTGAGTTTAATACACTAACCAGTTCACGCTAAATTTTAACTTCTACATGATGGAAAAACAGACAATAATATACATACTTAATAGTTCAACATTCCATTTCGCTCCCATTTCAAAAAAAAAACATTCCATTTCGTAAATCAGTGCTCAACAATGCCTACAATGTGCGCTCGACATGGGTTCGGAGTTCGGACATGATCCACGTACACCTAGGACTACCTTGGTCTCGTTTCAACCATCGCAGCTATTTTTTCCTTGAAATTGTGTCAGCTAGCTCTCGATCGAACTAAAGGACTCTGCAACTCTGATACCATGTTGAGTTCCATGCACAAATTAGTTCAACCCCCAAAAACTTAAATTATTGAAGAAAGATGGACAATCTAATCATACTTCAACACAATCTCCTCATACTAGCTTCAACACTGACGTTTTCCAGACATTTTAAGATCCAGTGGTTTACATTTTCTCAGGACATCTGATGGTAATGGTATACCCTCTTTAATTAGATGGATAAGTTGCCTAAACTATATATCTTAAGAAGTTAAATTGAAGATCTAGATCACACGGCGAATTTGTCAAAAGTCTTAATTTCTCTTGTGTATCTATACAGCTATCAACTCTCGATTATTAAACAATAGATGAGCCATGAGCTCCAACTTTTGGTCTTAATCTTATCAATGATGTCAGAAAAAATTCTTAATCTTGTCAAAGAAGCAAGCTGAGATGATTGATTGTAATTAAGCTCACGTATAATGATTCGTCCTAGTTACGTTGTTGCTTATTAAAAAAAATATACGGCTTAATTTGTGAGCTACCTAGTACTACCATCATTTTCTATACCAGGACAACGAAGGGGAGCAAGTTAACCAGAAAGGGCCAGCAACCACCATAACAAATGCATGAAGCTCCTCGATCTTTCCAGAACTGTTGTTGGTGCGAGTCGATCAATAACTCGGAAAAAAAATGGGAAAACTGACCATTTTTTACGCAAGTGAATAATCTATGTATGTATCCATGGTGTTCGTAACATTGCCGTTCTTATTGGAGTAGTGGAAATTAATATACATGGTGTTACTTTTTACCCTAGGAGAAAACATATACGTCGCAAATAAACTGAGAGAACACGGAAGGATTTCTGAATTTCTGTATTCTCTTACATGCTGCCCCGATTAAACTGATTATAAGTATCTCAATATATAGCCTAACTAGCACACCTATTCAGACTCTAAGTGGAATTTGGATTCTAAGTAAGACTCGATTTCTACTTGAGTTACATATGGAGATGAACTCAACTTCGTCTTGGACTCAGAGTCAAGATTATTTGTAACACATGAGATGGTCCGGAGATTAGTGTAGGAGGAATTGAGCCTGACATATATACATGCAGGTTATGATCATCGTAATAAGGAGCTTGCTGGATTGGGACTCATATATATCTTGGTACCGTTGTTAACCTCACCAAAGCTTTGTGGGCCTCTTCAAAGTTGATTTTTCCTTATCGTTTTATCAGCAACTATATGGTGCAGCCCCCTCTGCCCTGTCGTTATGCGTCGAATAATCAGTGGATATTTCAGCTCTGACCTCTGAGGGAAAACTGAATTCCTTTGAACTTGTTGAGGATCAGTTGATCAGGTGCCTGATCCACTTGATCAACCAGGTGTCCATTAACTAGAACAACTTTGAAAGTGTTCTTCTGATCTTTCACAATTCATTTGCACATGGTTCCTTCCACAAATCCACTGATGAAGGTTTTTTAAGGAAAGAGAAGGCTTGATAAAGCAGTTGCTACTGGCCTCTTGTGCTAAATCCTATGGCTTTAACAACTGCGCATAAGGATGGAAAACCGGGTGCCCCTCAATCCACTCTCTTTGTCATGCTTGTTTCAGCTCAGCAAACTGATTAGTTATCCATCCACCTGTACCCGAATGACTTTCTCTTCCACCGGCACTCCAAATCTCCATCTGAGGTATCACTGTCAGTAATTGTTACGGCTGGATTTCAGAGGTGCGATGCGGTGGTTGGCGAGTGGCGGAAGTAGCTGTCGCTGGGAAACTGGACGTGAACGGAGAGGGTAACGCAGAGGGGCGTGCTCGCCCTCAACCTGCTCTCCGGAATTATATCCGGCCAGGGCTGAGGCTCTGAGACGTATTGGGGAAAGGTAACTTCTTGCTATTG
Source organism: Melocanna baccifera (assembly GCA_036346265.1). NCBI lineage: Eukaryota > Viridiplantae > Streptophyta > Magnoliopsida > Poales > Poaceae > Melocanna > Melocanna baccifera. The sequence goes on from CM070682.1 coordinate 4,183,072, forward strand.
CCTGCCCTCAAAGATAGCCGCAGCTTAGATATTTACAGGACTCGTAACTAACACAAGGACCATATCTATCCGACCTGAAGAATCAGACTCGGAAACTGACTCTCCAGCCGTGACCAACTCGGACTCTAATACTGACCTTATACGGAAGATAATTTGCTAGCTTCCCTGCCAAACAGAAGTACTACGGCTGCTCAGTTTGTTTCCATATTGCCGTGACGCTTACTGTAGCTCGTCATGCGGCATTGTTGCTGCTGGTAGAACCTGGCGCAGCCACTGCCTCCCGCCGCCGTCTTCTAGTATAACAGCTCCCCCAATAAGAGTCCACAACAGTAATACTGTACTACTACGCAGGTAAGAGGTGAGGAATCCATTAGTTCAGAAGGTTCCAGAAGAAGAATATGAGAAACACTCGCACAGTCGCTGTCGAGGAAGTCAGCTGGCTTCTTGCAATACCGGCAGGTGTTCCTCACTCATGTCGACCAGCTATCGTGGCACACATCAACTCATCTATAGGCCATCGGTGTGCTCAGTTTTTAGTGCCTGATGTTATAGACTTGTAGTCTCTACTAGTGGTGCTTCCTGATTCCTATCCTGATGCTTGGTCTACTGGACATCTTTCACCACTGTGATTCTCTTCCATTGGAGTTATCTGCTGCTCGTTGTTGACTTGGCATGCTAAAAATTGTTTTTACAAATCCTACGTTGACATTGAGAGATGCAGGGTTAGTGGGACATACTTCGACTGCTACATTTGCAATTGATACTACTACCTTTTTAAGAGGACATGAGCATATATGCAGTCTGAAAGTAAGAAAGTGAGGCGCTGTCTATTGGAGACCCTCAGCCTAAGCTACACTGAGTAAACTGTAGCATTTTTTAATGAGCTTAATCAATCCGATATGTAAAGCGTAGAGTAGCAGCTACATTCTCCTGTCCCCATTGCTGCTTTAATGTCATTCTGCACTAACTAGCTTGGTCCCATTGCCATCGAGTTACAAGTGTTCCCTTGACCATTCTGCACACCACGATTTCTTTCAGAATCTTAGTTATTACAGCACTTCGGTCTTCACCAGTGCCCCTTAAGAATGATGCAGTATTCCCTGGGAGAAATGTCTGCAAGTCCAGTGTGTGACACACTGAAAGTTTGTCTCCTTGACAGCTCATTGCTCGGCTGTTAGACAATGAATTAAGTTTGGATCATCTTACTAACTTCAGCTCAGTGCATCTCCCTGCCTTTGCATGTATTCTGCATTAAAGCATGGAATCAGTCGAGTTCAGCCTCACTTTGTGAGAAACTTAGATTGAAAGGTGCTGGCATTCATTGAACCAGCACGGCAGAATCTTATCTTGGCCTATGGGTAGGTCACCTTATTTCTGGTCTCCTGAATACACAGCCTGACAGGATATCACACAGGGTTAGATATGTTGCTATTGTGGATAGATGTACTCTGATCTGTCAGTTTGGTTTTCTGTGTCACAGTGGAAAGGACACTGCCATGTCGGACATGCATCATTGAGTGCATGCATTGCGTATAAGATGATGAACAAAGCGAGATGCGCCGATATGGTGATTCTTTCTCCCTTTCCTGTTTGAGTGAATGGCTTCTTATGTGACTGAAGACTGTGTGTGAGCAGGGGATCATGCCTTCGTTTGCATGAGCAGATGAGATGCACTCATGCGATCGCAAGCATTAGATCGACGCATACTTGATGCTTCTGCAAGTGCATGGCGCTTGTTGCCCGATGCCGAAGCAAAACTTGCACCACATTTAACGTCTGAATCAGATCTTGGACGGCCAAATGCCGCGCAAATATTTGTGATGAATAATTGATATTTTGGTTAAGTTAAATGTAAATTTTTGTAAAAGTTTTAAAAAATTCAGATTTCAAATTGTGATGTCAGGGTTTAGGCTGTTTAACCGGCTGATGGCTGACAGTCTGACTGCCATGGAACGAGCGGTCAGACCGGCCATGGACTTTTAGGAAAATGAACACCAAACACTTGTGTACACTTGTTTAGGGATGAGTTTGCATTATGTGCCACTGGAATTGAAAACTGGAGTTGAAACTAGATAGAGTTTAATAAAAATTTTAGAGATAGTGTTTTCTGACGGTCTTAAGCGGTCAGACCAGCCAGTAGCCAGTGGTCTGACCGATGCGGTTTGATCGCCATGGGAGTGCAGTCAGACCAGTAAGTGTGGCCTGAGAGCAATAAAAATGGGTGGAGTTGGATGAGTGTGTGCACGGCATGGGGTGTCATTGGTTAATTATGTTGTGTGATGCATGGTTTTGATTAATGTGAGTTAAGTACACGAAACTTGTGTTCGAGATGGTTATTTGGTCTTTAGATGCGTAGGTGATTTGGAGAATGTTAGCAGTTGATGGCAATAGACTGGAACTAGGTGGGAGCTAAGGTCTGAGCAGTTGTGCAAGTCCGCGTGAGGCTACATAGCTCAAATAGGAAGTATAGAGAAGACATAAATCGTGAAGAAGAGAGTTGGTGTATATGGTGCGTCAAGTGACAAGGCCGATGCACATAGAGATGGTTCGAGGAAGACTGAATACATGAAGACATGATGGCTAGTCATAGGCACTACGAGCTACGTGTCAAAACATATAAAAACACATTGAGGTGAATGTGAAGACGAAGTTAAGGAGAAGTATCTGAAAGCTTCATCGAGAGTATTTTGATAGTTGGTCAAATTCTAGATTGATGTCTTGATCAAAACCACGGCGTGAAGAGAGACAAATGAGAAGTGGTTTAGGTTAAAGAGAGCTGACATTGATAAGTGGATCAATCGCTAATGGGTTAGCAGGTTGGGTCTTGTAAACGCTTTGATAAATTTGCGTATGTAAAACTCATGTTAATGGAATTGATGAGTTCCCCTGGTAGGCTTAATGGGTTGAGTCCATTAGGATTGTTGCTGGTTATTAAAAGGGAGAAGAGAAGATAATAGATCTAAGGATTTTAGGGTTTAGGTTTATGTTCTACCACCAATTTTTGATTTCATGTTCGTGAAAGTTCTAGTTTGATCTTTTTCTTAAATTATCTTGCTAAGACATGTGAGAACAGATCCAGAAAAACTCATGTCTTAGATCATCACGAACAATAAGTAATTTGAGTCTTAGGGTTTATAGTGTTCTTATGACCTGTATTCGATTTTCTTTAGTTTAGTGAACTCGAGTCTAAGAATCTTATGATTTTTGATTGGCTTAGATTCTTAATGCCTTGAATAAGTCTCATACAAAATTTAAAAGTATTTGGATGAGATTTGAACAAGTTCTTGGTATTTGAGTTTTATCCCGAGATCCTTTCAAGTCTGAGAACAGAGAACCGGTCAGACCAATGGGACCGATTTTATGCTGAAGGGTGTTGATTTTGTTAACTTAGGTCTATTTTGTAAAGCATAGTTAGTGCAATCTGAACTTTGCAACTTTTATAGTCACTTGAGTGAATACTTTGAATACCATTAGAAAACGTTTGAACAATCATTTACCTCTCTCTGATTCTCAACATTGGTCCTACAACAATAGTAATGTATGGATGTACATAAACGCTTTCAATATGTGTGTGTGTGTGTGTGTATATATATATCTATTTTATTAACTTGTTAAGAACATGTTTATAATTATAAATTCATTTATGCTCCATGAGATTGTATGTCCATAACCAGGTACAAACTTTGAAAGTTTCTAAGACATCCCCTAGAATGTTTCAAAATAAAGCCACGAGGTAAAAAGAAAAAGAAAAAGATAAAACTAAAGTGAAGAGGAGAGCAAGGATATATCTGTTCTATCTTGTATCATCTTTCTTTCACCATGTCACATCATAGCAATGATGAAAGAGAGGATGGTAGCAATGTGCTGCATATCCTCCACCACCACGCACCACTCCAGCACCGGTGATGTGCAAGAGGAGAACTAATGAGCTCTCATTCTTTTGAGGCAACGAAGCATGCCTCCCTCCCTCATCGCAATCTACCAAAGGGCCAGGTCCCTTGCTTGCTCTGTTTAGTACTGTGCAGCCTCACTTCCTCTTTCTTTCTCCCCTGCTGCCTTTTTGTGAACACTTGAGCCTTTCCAAGACCATAGAAGCAAGTTGCATCCATCCATCACCTTGAAGTGCTTGTGGAAGCAGACACTGAACTAATAATTGGGTTGGATTAGGGTAGTACACTGCTTTGCCTTTGCAATGATGGGTTTGAATGGGGAAGCTTTTGACCATCTCACAGTACCACAACAACACTCCCATTTGCCACAAACATCTTTAAAAGCTCAGGTTGCTGGCTTTCTTAATCAAGATTGAGTTGTTGTCACTAAGGACTGGACATGTTCTACCTAATTTAGCTTTGCCTTATTGAGTTTATAAGCTCAAAAGATTACTTATATATATAATGTTGGAATGATTCTGTTGCTCATCAACAACCAGTACCACGTCAGGAGGCCATCCCTGCTTCTTCGGATTGCATGCCCCAGGTGTGACTGGTTTATCTGCTATATGTGTGCTTCATGCTAACAGCCACACCTTTAGCTCTCTCTTCCCCTTGTACTTCCACGTATAAATATATAGTGTGGGTAATCAATAGAATACTAAGAGAGAACCGCTTTACATGACATCAAAGCACTTCTAAATCCTCTTCCCTTCCAACCTCTGAACCCTCTCCTCTCACCACCATGGGCAACACTGCTCCAACCGCTGCCTCTGGAACTCCTAGCTCCTCCACAGTACCAGCAACTAGCGATGCCATAGCCGGTACCATACAGTCCCTCCTCCTGTTGCTGACTCTCAGCAATCCATCATCCAAGCGATGCGGCAGCCACTATCCAAACACTCATTCCTTTCGCAGCCATATTGAACCTGACGACGACGAGCCTGACCACGATGACAAACTGTGGGGTCGCATCGATCTCGGCATCGTGATGTGGCTCTACACCACCATCTCTGATGAGCTGCTCGACATTGTGATGAAGCCAAAGAGCACTGCTTATGGGGACTGGTCAACTCTCAAATATTTCTTCCGCTCCAACAAGCGTGGCCATGCCATCCACCTTGAGACCTAATTCTGGTCTCTTGTCCAAGGAGATCTCTCTACCAATGCTTACTTCCACAAGTTGAAGTCCTTGGTAGATGCGCTCACTGAGATGGACCAACCCATCTCCAACGAGATGTTGACTCTGCTGATAATACGAGGACTTAGCCATAAGTTCCACGTCATGGCATCAATGCTCCCTATGCAACAACCATTTCGCACCTTTGTTTAGGCTCAAGCTCACCTTCTTCTCGAGGAACTCGACATCGACAGCAGGGCTCGTTAGGAAGCTACCTCCGCTTGCTTCATCAGTAGTAATGGCTTGGACGGTTGATCCTCGTCTGTCGGGCATGATCACGACAATGACCGTGGTGGTATCCGTGCCCAGAGCCATGTACCGACCGGTGGACAATAGGGTGGCCAGCAACATCGTGACAACAATTTTGGCCGTGGTCACGACAGAGGTGGATGCAGCCATGGACGTGGATGTGACGGTGGTCACAGTAGTCAGGGGGGCTGTGGAGGCTTCCAACAATAGCCTTGGATGGGCTTCTTCGCACTGACTCTATAGGGGACACAATGGCCGAACCAATGGCGAGCACTGTGGATACCTTCTCCTCACGCACCTAGCGTTCTCGGCCCTCGACCAGGTCCACCAAGCAAGCATACCCTGTGATGCTCTCTAACCAGATATCCCCAACGTCTATACCCTGTGATTCTTGGGGTCACAACATAATGCTGAACACTACACTCAGCTATACGATGCAAACCCCTGGTAACACGGAGAGTGGTACATGGACAGTGGTGTTTCCTCTCACATCATTGGCGACGGAGGTAACCTCAAAACCGAGTCTATTTCTGCATATAAGCATAACTCTCAACGTGTAGTTATTGGTAATGGGTCTACTTTTCCTATTGTTGGCATTGGTTCCACCTCTTTCCACACTGCTACTTCTCCTTTGCATCTTAACAATGTGCTCATTTCTCCTAGCATTATCAAGAATTTAATCTCTATTCAATGTTTCACTAGAGATAATGCTTGCTCAATTGAGTTTGACCCTTATAGCTTCTCTGTGAAGGATCTGGGCACCAAGAGAATCATCATGAGGTCCAATAGTTTGGGTGAACTATACCCTCTTTTCGGCTCGGCTAGCACTGCATCTGCTATGGTGGCATCTGCTCATTCCATTAGTCTATGGCATCAACGACTTGGCCATCCAAGTCAAACTTCTCTCTCTGTTTTAGCTCAACAATTTCCCAAAATTTGTAATAAATCCGCTGGATCTTCCTCTGTTTGTGAGGCATGTCAATTAGGCAGGCAACCACAACTTTCCTTTTACACTTCCAATCCTTTACCACAATGCCCTTTCAAATTATTCATTGTGATGTGTGGACCTCCCCAATAATAAGCTTTTCCAGCTACAAGTATTATTTGATTGTACTTGGTGAATTCTCTTATTACTCATGGTCATTTTCTCTTCACAATAAATCTGGTGTTACTATAACATTATACAGATTCTTTGCCTTTGTCCTCAATCAATTTCATCTAACCATTCAAAGTGTTCAATGTGATAATAGTAGTGAATTTGTCAACACTTCTCATCATGCTTTCTTCTCTACTAATGGCATTTCCTACTATCTTTCCTGCCCCCACACTTCACAACAAAATGGAAAAAGCTGAGAGACTAATTCGCACCACCAATGACATTGTTTGCACTTTTCTATTTCAAGCCCACATTCCTTCCCAATACTGGGTTGAGGCACTCCACATAGCCACATACCTTATCAACGTTCGACCATGCAAATCTATAAACTCTCACACCTTTCTTCTACATGCTAGGACAATCAGCTTCCTATACTCATTTGCGTGTGTTTGGCTACTTGTGCTTTCCAAACATTTCAGCGACATCACCGTATAAAATCTCACCATGATCTCTCCCCTATGTCTTCCTAGGTTATCCCTAGGAACATAGAGGATATCGCTGCTTGGACTTATCTACTCATCGAGTTTATATCTCTAGGCATGTCATTTTTCATTAGCAGGTTTTTCCCTTCTCTAATCCACATGGTGTTTCTGTTCCATCCATATCTCCACAGAACACAGCATTTTCGCAGCACTCCATCCTTCTTGATCCATGGATTACTTTCTCCTTTGATCATGTGCTAGCTGAATCCACTCGGTCCAGACCACCATCCCCAGGACCTCACATTCCATCACCTGCGTCAGCCGCGGTTCAACCACCTGCGTCGTGCGACCCTCTAGGTGATTCTCCCCTCACCATTCCAGTGTCATCAGCTCATTGTCTATCTTCCATTCACACTACTTCATCCGAGCCTCTTCTGCCACCCAAAAGAATGATTGTGCAACCACCAACCAATCTTCACCACATGATCACAAGAGCCAGATCTAGATTCCAAATACCCAATAAGAAATTCACTCTTGCCACCTCCACTTCCACCATTTCTCCTATCCCTTCATCTTACCGTGCAGCCCTTAAGGACCCTAACTGGTACAACGCCATGCTTGATGAATATAATGCTTTAATCCAGAATAACACTTGGTCTTTGGTTCTAGGATGTGGTTCCATGTTTGCAAGTGTTAATATTGTGATAGAAAAATGGATATTTAGCCATAAGATGCACCCTGATGGGTCCCTTGCTCGCTACAAGGCAAGATGGGTGGTTCGCAGCTTCACCTAATAGGCCAGTGTCGACTATGGGGAGACATTTAGTTTCGTCGTGAAGCTAGCCACTATCCAAGTGGTTCTCAGTCTCACTACCTCACACTCTTGGCCCATCAATCAACTTGATGTCAAGAATGCATTTTTACATGGCCATCTTCAAGAAACGGTATATTGTCACCAACTTTCTAGTTTTGTAGATCCTACTTGTTCATCTCATGTTTGTCTTTTGAACAAATCTCTCTATGGCCTAAAACAAGCTCCATAAACTTGGTATCATCGATTCACCACATACTTGCTTTCTCTAGGATTCATTGCTTCCAAATCAGATTCTTCTTTGTCCATCTACAACCAGGGTTCTACAATTGCATATCTCCTTTTATACATAGATCATATCATTTTTACTGCCAATACTGCACCCTTTCTTCGCACCATTATTACTTCCTTACAGTGCGAATTCTCTATGACTGATCTTGGTGCCCTCCACCATTTTCTTGGCATCAATGTCCACACGTTGAACGCTGGCCTTTTCTTGTCTCAATAACAATATGCTTATGACATCTTAGAACATGCCCACATGCTTAATTGCAAACCGGTATTCACATCTATAGACACACGCAGCAAGCTGTTAGCTCAATGTGGGCCGGTAGTCCATGACCCTTCCCTCTACTGGAGTTTAGCAGGTGCTTTTCAATATCTCACTCTCACTTGCCCTGATGTTTCTTATGTTGTTCAACAAGTGTGTTTATTCATGCATGATCCTATAGAACAACATTTCAATCTTATTAAGCGTATTCTTTGATAAGTCAAAGGCACATCTCACTTTGGTCTACAAATCCACAATTCCAACTCTCTTCATCTTGTTGCATACTCCGATGCCAATTGCGCGAGGTGTCCTGACACTCGCAAATCTACTTTGGGTTTTTGCATCTTTCTTGATAACAATTTGATCTCTTGGTCCTATAAAGGATAACACATTGTTTCTCGATCAAGCGTTGAGGCAGAATATCGTGTGGTGGCGCATTTGGTGGTAGAATCTTGTTGGCTTCGGCAACTTTTACATGAATTGCATCACCCTCCTTCCAGAGCCACGATCGTGTACTGTGACAATGTGAGTGCTATGCATTTGTCAAGTAATCTCGTGCAACACCAGCGAACAAAACACATTAAAATTGACCTTCATTTCGTACGTGAATGAGTTGCCTTCGGCCAATCCGTGTCATGCATGTTCTATCCATGTCATAGTTCGCAGACATTTTTACAAAGGGCCTGTTCGCAGACATCCATGTCTATGATCACTCATAAACTATCGTCCAAGCATTGTCGGTGATTCGTTGTCCTTACATGTTAAATCATCTCAAATTTTGAAAGATACATGGGCATGCGGCTGCCATGTGCTCTGCAGCTTGTAGCCTTGTACTACCTGAGTTGAACCTCGAAACCAACTCATCACCACTATGTTCAAAGTAATCAGCGAAAGCTATAGACAAAGAAGTCACAGATATCACTTCATCAAGAACCATTTCATCTACCAGATATCTTCCCCCAAAGTATTACTTTTTTCTCAAAAACACAAGAGAATTGCATTTCATTCATTAAGAAGAAAAGCAATACAATGGTGGCATAAAGGTCGAATTAAAGGCCCAAGAAAGTACCAAGAACAAAGAACACAACTCCGATAGCCTGACAAGATAACTGACCATGGCTAACGCACCCCGACGGCTAGCGGACTACCACTACAGCTAACATCGACCAATGCACACACGGAAAGACAAAGAGGGGTAGGGTCAGGTGGCTGAAGGCAACACCTCCAAGGAGGGAACAACGCCGAAGGCGTCGCCGTTGTCCGATCTGGCAAGAACCGGGTCTGATGTTTTCATCCCGACACATCATTGCCTACAGCTGCAACCCTGATGCCTCCATCGAACTTGAGCGGCTGCACCCGGTGAACTCCAGCGCTTGCCTTCTTCCACGTGCTCGCCGCGGCCGTTGGACATGGCATTGGCGACGGCAGCGGTGGTGCGAGAGGCGACGACGTGATGAGGGGGGCAGGAGGAGAATAAGGAAGCCCCCCACCAAGCTACGGCCCGGAGACAGTTAGATCCGGTCGGCTTCGGCTCCCCCCACGTCACCTCCGGCTCTCCCCCCGCATCACCTCCGGCCCCCCAAAGTATTACTCATGGTTCAGATATAGATTATGTTCTCTCAATCCAACTTTCACAAATACAAAGCCACTTTCCTTTTTCGTTTTCCTATAAAGCAATATACTTTCCTGATGTTTCAACAAAAGATGCGCTTACAGTGTTTCATCAAGAACTTTGACATTTGCAGTAGATGATTCCCGGTACAAAACGTCAGGTAGAGAGAAGGCCAAACATGAGGTGAATGAATAGCTTTCTGGGATTTAGTGGAGCACCTCACTTTTTCTAAGGCTTCATATACATGTGGATATACATGTGGACACGTTGTTCATGTAATCTTGGATATTTAGGAACATGACACTATAAAGTAAAAATAAAAATCAGCAAAGGTGATGTGACAAAAAATAAAAACAAAAACCAAGGTGTTGACACACTATGAAGTAAGCCTATGAATCCAATTTTATCACTGTTCGCATACTCATATGATTGCAAGCCCTATTTCCCTAGGCCCACATTGGAGGAAGTAGTTAGCTGTTAAACTTGTGCTTGATCGTTTAATAATCACCAAAAGCAAAAGTTCCTGACCAAACTATGATAAAAGGGCTTCCCAGTTCCCAGTCCATGCAGCTATACCATGACTGATAAGATCTGATTAAAAACTGTTAATGTTGTTTCTGCAGATATGGAAACGCTTGCTTGTCTGAAGGCAAAATTTCATATATGCCACTCAGAAAGTTGCCATTTCGAGATATGCTACTCACTTTTCTGAAATTCAAAATTTGCCACTCCAGTTTCTTCTTCTTTTGATATATGTCATTATCACTCATTTTCTCCTATTTTCTTTTCTATTATCTGATTTTCCATATATTTCAAAGGTGAACTGCTGGTTTTGTCGCCTATCTATTCTTCTCATCCCTTTGTTCTGATGGGGCAGGAGTTGTGCATCTCTAGCCATGGCAGGATGCACTGGGCGTGGAACCTGTGCCTGCAGGGCATCTCTCGGGCGCGCTTGCCGGCCGCGTAGTCCTCCAGGCAGACCACGCAGCTGGCCGTGTCATCATTGCAGTCGCCACCGCCGCTCACCTCTACGGTCAGCATCACCTCGACGGCCTCCTTCTTCGGTGGCAGCGTGCCTGATCAGGGCATCCAAGCCGGGGCCAAGAAAGTAGTCCCCTAGCGCCTTGCCTTGCTCGCCATCGGGGTTGGTGGCGAAGAGGCTCCGACTGAAAAGGTCGTAGTGCTCGGCAACATCAAGGTCGCCGCTGGAGGCAGCGATGGATTCCAGGCGCTCCCAAATAGCCTGCAGGAGTCACAGGAACGTGGTGGCGCACCACCGACGCCATGAAAACTCGAGGGGGTCCAGACCGACCGTGGTCATTATCCACACCAGCGCCGGGATTTGTGTGCCACCGATTGCGACAGTGCAGGACGGGATCCCCAACCATGTCATCAATGATGGGGGTCCCAGTTGGAGCTCGTGCTGTCAGCATCAGGATAAGTGCTGCCACCGCTGCCATCGGCCACGATGCCACAGGTGGTCTCCATCTCCTTGAGGAGGCCGCTACAATAATAGGGGCACTTGATCTCCACCCCGCTACAAAAATATTTTTGGTAGAATCAGGTACGATATTAGTTTCTACGATTCGATTTTAAAATGTAATTATACTAAAGTGTCTTCGATCCGATTTAGAATTACGATTTTGAGAACCTTAACCATGAATACAGATCACAAATACAGGTATAACACAATCAATGTGAAAGAAAATACAATCGGAATGAATTTGAGAAAATGGATAGAATTAGAAACAGATCCTTGATATGTTGTACGTACAGCAATGGAATTTGGACGTTTGTGGCATCCTTGCGCGGACAAATTCCACAACTAGCACCGAGCGTCAAAAAATTCCTCATCTAGCCCCCCGTTCCGGCGCACGATCGAACATCCGAAGCGCCGCGGCCGCTCGGCGCCGACACACGTCCGGTCGTGCGATGCCGGACCGCACGACGGTGCTACGATGCGGTCGTGCGGTACCGACCGCACGACTACATCAGAGCACGGCCGGTGCTACGATGCGGTCGTCGCGCGACCGACCGCACGATCGCGATCAGAGCACCGGCCGTGCGGTCCGGTACCGCACGACCGGACAGGTGTCGGCGCCGGAGCGGTCGTGCGCTCGGATGTTCGATCGTGCGCTGGAACGGGGGGTTAGAGATGGAATTTTTTGCTGCTCGGTGCTAGTTGTGGAATTCCTTCGCGCGATGGTGGTAAAAACGTTCAAAATTCGGAGCGGCCGGTGTCAAGGCACTGCACAGTGCGCACCAGTCTCATCAAACGTCCCAAAGGGAATCTATCTCATCTGTGATCTTGACATGAATTATTATCTTCTGGTTGTAACTCTCACACGCTTGTCTGAACCTGAATTGTTCACACATAATATTGGACAAACAGCAATCTTCCAAATTACCATGCAGTAGTAATGGCTCTTTCTGTTTATGTTGTTGAGTAGTAATAAAGTTTACACATATAAAATGCTGTACCATATGGCGTGTAGCCCTTGCAGCTTTCTGAGAGGTGAATCAATCACAGTCCCATTACTACTACATTTCAAACAACCAAGCTCTGCACTTTCTTCTTCGTATCTTCCCATGGCCGGTTTGTGCCTTGTTAAGGTATGAGATCCACTAGATCTGCAGAGTTTTTTTTCTCCTTCAGCCGGAGTTGGAATAGTAGCCAATTATTTGACAAGATGTTTCATGATTAGAAGGGCGATCGACCTCAACCTCTAGACCTCAGGTGTACCATCATCTAAGGTAACTTTAAAATATTAATAGCTTATGATTTTTTTTACTATAATTGGCTGAATTTTTACTATAGTTAAGTTGGCTTATTTGATACAATTAAATTTAAAAAAATTAAAAATAGAAAAAACATGTTAATCTATCATGAATAATGCAAAGAAATACGAAAAAAAGAAAACATAAAATAAAAAAACAGAAAAAAAAACAAAAATATACACCGTGAATAAAAAGCAATCGCTGGCCGCCCCATCGCTGGCTTTTTGAACGCTGAGCGGGGCCTAGGATGATCAAAATCAGTAGGTGGAAAATCTTCGCAATGCGTTCGGAGATTCGTTGGCCTAACTTCCCGCTCATTTCTCCTGTCTAGTTCGTAGTTTCGAGTGTGTGTTCCATCATCGACGACGACAAACAATTCACTGGCAAGTTCCGGTTGCGCCTCGATGAAAATGGTCAAGGAAGCCAATGAGTTTGCTGAGGAAGCCTTTTCACCTCCTTCGATCATCACTTGGCATCTACACCCTTCTGAGTTCTCAGTTCTCACTCGCTCAGAGCCTCAGACAGTCAGTGGCTCGTGGGGATCAGTCAAACGATCGATCAATCTCCATCAAGATCGACCAGTAATCACGGCCTCATCATTTGCCATCTCACTATCATCTTTCAGGCTCCTCTGGTTTGGATGCACCCAGGCTTCCTTGTAGGATTGGTCACTATCCAAGTTTTTTCGCCGAAACTGTGACCAGCTGAGCCATCAGAGAAACAGCAACCGAAAGAAAGAAAGAAAGAAAGAAAAGGCTGTGGTGGCCATTAACGCCAACAGTGAGCATCTAACAACTGACGAGTGTCAGCTTGTGATTTGCACTGGAAAACCTAAGTCATCGTATAATTTAACCCGCAGGGTTGGATTGGAGGCTAAACCGCCGTTGTTTTCGCCCTCCGGCCGTCGGAGGCGAACACGTCGGCTAGAAACTAGGGCTGCCAAGATAAATCGACGCCAGGCAATAATCACTTGATGGACCAGGGCCTAACTTTTGCTGACCTTTCAGTAAGGAACCCATGGATAGAGCTTTCAGGTTGTGACCGTAGGACCTCTAGTAATGGTATCAACAGCCAAAGGTCAGGATTCAGAGGAGATAACGAAAAGACAAGTTCAAGACTTTTCCTACTTCCACCAGAGAACACAGAACTTGAGACAAGGAACATTGAAATTTAACATAGCTCAATTCAGGGGGGTTTTGTTTCAGAGTTCCAACTGACGAGCACGAAAATGGAAGGGAAATTATGCGACAAGAACAGGAAAGCGTTAATGAATTTAATCTGATGACAAGCTTCACTACGAAAGATTAGAGAAACCATGGTGGTTGTGCCAGCATAGATGGACTGTCCTCGAAATAGAAGGCTCTCAGAGCAGCAAACAAAACTGAGGCGGCGATGATGAAGCCCCCTCGAAGAAGCCTGATCCGCTGCACTTATGATCTTGTGGTAGAAAATTTTGCATATACTGATGAGCGCTACTAGTACAGCAACAATTAAACGCCCTGCTGCTCCCGTAGATGGCCTGCAACTCCTTCTCCAGAGGTCAAGCATAGAAAAATGTTACCGTATCTGCAACTCCGGCGTCTTACCGTCCATTGTTACATAGGCTGCGTTTAATCTGCACCGAGCATATCAAATGCCCCTGCACAAGAAGCTTATAAGATCTTCACAAATGGTGGTACATCCTCCCTTGGCCCCTCAAGTGACCGATACATGTATAAGATGTCCATATCGCCGGTCGTCTCGTTCTCAGACTGGCTATTTATCAACTCCACCACCATCCGTGGCAGCCGGCGTGCCACCTCCTTGCAACCTTGCAGCGTCAGGTTGCAGCCCGACATCCAGACAAACCGCATGTTATAGAAATGGTGAATCCCGGAGAGGAGGCCGGCATCACCAAACGGGCAGTCCCTTATCTCAAGCTTCTCTAGCTTCGTGCACCCCTGGAGGATGTGTTGCAGTGCCAGATCACTGTTCCCAGCGAACGCCACAGAAAGCGTCCGCAAGGACTTGCCATACTTGCCAATGTACTCAAATGCTCGGTCAGTCAGGCGTCCAGATGTGGAGAGCCTAGTAAGCTTGCTGCAATTCTGAACAATGGCGCCAAACCCTTCATCCATAGGCTCCCCAGTCACATGGTCGGGCTGGTGCCGCCCCATTATACATAGCCGGAATACTTTAAGCTCCAGGCAGTTTTGCGACATGGTGATGACAGCAGCGTTGGTCATTCTCTGGCAGAAGTACAGTATCGAGCGGAGCCCACGGCAGCCCTCGGAGATGGCAGTAAGCCCAACCTCCGATACCAACTCATCGGCGTCCTCCTGTGCGTGCAATGGGAGCACACGGAGGACCTGGAGCTTCTTGCAGAACATCGCCACAGCCTGGAGCCCCTCGTCGCGCACCGAGTCGAGCACCTAGCAAACAACTCATCATCAGAAAACCATAACTACACAGCCCAGGCAAAACCAAGCCGATGAAGCAATCCAGTTAGTACCCATAGCGTCTCAAGACTGTAGCATTGCTCGATGGAGCGCTGGACTTGATCTGGGGTGACCGGGGCATAGCTCAAGTCGAGGCTCGTTAAGTTGGCGGACACCGCGACAATGGTGGGCAGGTACTCCGGCGCGAGATCACGGAAGCCGGACAACGAAACGAGCGTGTGCGCCCGCCCGGCCGACGCGAACGCGGTCTCCATCTGGCAAAAGTCGAGCCCCTCGTCCTCAGCACCTTCCCCCGGCCGGAACGAGCCCGTGCCGAGGTGCGTCAGGCGAGGCGTGAGCGCCATGAGCCGGCGCAGCAGCCCGAGCGAGACGTGCCGGTTGACGCCCAGGCGGCTGAGCCGCGGCGAGCGCGCCACGAGCGCCTCGAGCGCGGCAAAGGCCACCGGCGGCGCGAAGCACTCGAAAGAGAGCGACTCCAGGTCGGTGGGCCCCGGCGGGAACGCCGCCACCCAGTCCACCACCTCGTCGTCCTCCTCCTCGTTCATCTCGCAGTCCACCACGTCGAGCACCCGCAGCCCCCTGTGGCAACCAAAAAGAGACATCTCGCATCAAATACGCCATTACCACGTAAGAGCAATTATGTTGGAATGGAACGGAATGGCATAGAGGAGGCGAGGTGAGGTAAGGAGATGCATTACCTGCAATGGGAGGCGAGGGAGGCGAGGCCGGGGGAGGAGAAGCCGTCGCAGAGGAAGAGCGAGAGGTCCCGGAAAGATGCGGGGAGGTAGCGGGCGAGGAGGTCGAGGTCGGAGTTGGTGACAGTGATGCGCTTGAGGAAGAGGGAGCGGAGGGCGGGGAAGGCGGCGGAGGCGAGGGCGTCGGCCCAGGGGCGGAAGGCGGAGGCGGCCCATCCGGGGGGCAGGAGGTTGAAGTCATCGAAGCGGGGGCGGCCCTTGAGGAGAATGTGGCGCGCGTTGGAGAAGCAGCGCGCGGCGCGGGCGGGGGATGCGGCGAGGATGTTGCGGACGGCGATGGAGGCGCGGGTGGCGGACTCGGCGCGGTGCCAGGAGCGGCAGACGACAGAGGCGGCCCCGCGGTCGTGGGGCGAGTCGAGGAACTGGAGCACCGTCTCGAGGACGTTGTCCAGTACCTGGTCGGGCGGCGGCGACGCGCGCGGCCGCTCGGGCGCGGGGGGCTGGACCTCGTCCTCCTCGGACATGGCGCGCCGATGATTGGTGGTGGTGTACGGGTGACGAGGAGGAAAGGAGATGGAGCGGCGGAACAGCGGAGGGAGGTGGCTGATGCCGCGGCGGGGCAGGCTGGGGCTGGGTGGTAGCCGGGTAGGGGTGTGCGGGTGCTCTTCCCTTTCGCCTGGCCCGCCCGGCAGAGATCTACAGGACGACTCGCTGGATAGAGGGGGGGCTACATAGATCTCATCATTTGCACCTTTTCTGTTCAGGGTGCGTGCAGACCTGGGCACGGCTCGTCTGAAGAAGTTTTCGTGCCGTGTTATACCGGTTCACATGTCTGTACTGCTATCTACATATGGCACGAAAAGAGATCAGACTGTACAAGTCAGCCGCTGTTTTAGTTTTTTTAGTTTCAGCTTTTAACTTTAGCTTTTTTTTATTATTCAGTAATTCATCTTTTTCTAAATTTTTTTAAATTTTTTAGACTTTTTTGTATTTTTCTTTTTTTCCGTGTTTCTTTGTATTGTCTGTGATGGGCTAACATATTTTTTCTATTTTTATATTTTTTTAATTTAATTATACCCAAAAAGCCAAATCAGCTACAGTAAAAAAACCAGCTACAGTGAAATTTCAGCCAGAAAACCATCGCTAAAACGAACACCCCAAGAATTGATCATCGATAATTCATTAAATACAATGCATATATTTTATTACTAGTTATAAGTAATTTAGCATGATCTATTCACTGTTTATGATATGTTATATCTAGACTGGACTAACAGTATCGTGTCTCGAATCGACAAGATTAGCCCGCTCATTTAGTCAGCCTAGGTGTGTGATGCAGCAAATAATACTACTACAATGTTTCTCCCGTTATTTATCCTATCATGGATTCATTCGTGTACATTTTTTTTTCTCCTGTTATTTATCGTACCACGGATTGATGTATTCAACAATGGATTTATCCGGTAAGACGTTACTAGCATTATCGGTCTATTATAAAGGTTTAATGTGGTTGAGCAAAAACCAAAGAAACCACTTATATCCCAAGTTCCATGGCGCACTCATACTTTTTTGGTGACATGCCAACACCGATATATAAACTCACACACCTTAAAATTGCAAGCAAACGATGGCGTTTTGCCATCTTACGCCATGCCTGAGGCAGCTTTTTTGTAAGCTGCGAAAACATCCCTATGTTGAAGAGTTGCACTAAGGCAAATGAGAATATTTGTACTCAACTATAAATTTAACAAAAAAAAAGAATAAAAAAAGGCAATCAAAAGGTGCATATTGAGCATGACAAACTAGAGACGGATGAAGGGTGCTATATATGGTTCCCCTCGAAATAGGATTCAGAACCGGGGATTAAGGTGTAAATATGCTGAGGACAAATATTCTCATTTACCTTCGCAAGGGTTTCTTCATCGACGCTGAGGACATTTCAGTTAAGATCAAGAATATGTCCTAAGAGAGACAGAAGGTAATTAAACGATAGGGTAGAGCTAGGATTTGCTGATTTGAGAGAAGTAGGAGGTTGGGATTGGGAAGCAAACTATTGACTATTCGCCATTGTAAAGTGATTGCTAATTTCTCAAGCTATAAAGACGCCCAACTAGCATGCTAGTGATGAAGAAACCCTTACGAGCAGGGACGGAGCCACCGCCAGCAAGCCCTGGACTTCAAATAGGCGGAGAGGGGGTTGTCGTGTGGGTGCGTGGCACCCGACACCTTGACTGTCGGCAGCTACGATTGGGCCATCCGCTTCTTCCCCAACAGCAACGCCTTAGAGGGTCACCGTGACTTCTTCTCGGTGTTCCTCGAGCTCATGGCTAGTGTCGACACGGATAAGGCGAGGTAGTCCTTCACGCTAAGGTTGGTTGACTGGCTCACCGAAAAATCGCGCGCGCTCAATGGCTCCAAGCAGAGGCGGAGCCACCACCCTGCAAGCCTAGCGGCTGCTTGGGCTCATAGACGACAGAGCCGAGGACTTCGTGTATGTGGATTTTGGACCCCCCACCTCACTCCTACCGGGTTTATTCTCGGTTCCCATGTCTTAAATGGGCTGTACTCCTGCGCACTAAGCCCATAGGCTGCCTGTAAGTAATCCCTCCAAGTAACAACTTTATAAGTAGTATTGGGTCTTCTCCCCCAAAAGACTAGTCTAATGGGTAGGGGCTCATTCACACTTATAAGTTATATTTTTTCCTCTTCCACAATCTATATAGGACTATTTTTTTCTAACAATCTCCCCCTCACACATGATTGTGTATACTGCACTCCTAGGAGATGTTGGGTGCCTGAACTCTGATACCACTGTTGGTTTTAGACCCCCCCACCTTGGTCCCACTAGGTTTATTCCTGGTTCCCAGGTCTTAAATGGGCTATGCTCCTGCGCACTAAGCCCAAGGGCTGCCCGTAAACAAACCCCTTAAGCAACAACCTTATAAATGGTATTGGATCTTCTCCCCCTAAAAGACTAGTTTGATAGGTAGATGCTCTCTCACACTTATAAGTTCTGTTTTTTTCTCTATCACAATCCATGTGAAACTATTTTTTTCCAACAGTGTAGGCGCAGAGCTAGGCATCATGTGGGCGTGTGGCGTCCAACACCTTCACAGTCGGTGGCTACAACTGCGCCATCCACTTCTTCCCCAATGGCAACGCCTTAGAGGGTCACTACAACTTCTTCTCGGTGTTCCTCGAGCTCATGCCTTGAGCCAACATGGATCAGGCAAGGCCATCCTTCAAGCTGAGGCTGGTCGACCGGCTCACCGAGAAATTACACGGGCGCTTAGCGGCTTTGAGATTGTTCACCACCATCCAAACTACATGGGGATTTCATACGGATAGAATAAAGGCAAGCCTCATAGAGGCATCCGCGATGCCGTCTGTGCCGACAACTGATGATGGCATCACGGTTGAGTGTGCGGTCGAGGTCATTAGGGAACCACGCCTCTCCACGCACCAACAAGCCATGCACATACACAAAGATTGAGGCGCTAGCGGCAGTGGGCGTCCTCAGCGAGCTGTTGGAGAAGGAGGGCGTGGACATCACCGCCTTTGTCGTCCGAGGGAAGGCCTTCGCTACGCATAGGGCGGTGTTCGCTGAGGTGTCCCCAGTGTTCAAGGCGGAGCTCTACAGGCTGATGAGGGATAGGGACGTCACAACGTGCGTGCCCATCAAGGACATGGATCCTATGGTGTTCCGCACCATGCTGCATTTCATCTACTACTCCTTGCTACCTACCGCCATGGATGGCCTAAGTAGGCGCAACAAGTGTAGATGATGCAGCACTTGCTCGTGGCCGCAGACTAGCACATGGTTGACAAGCTCAAGCAGCGTGGGTGTCCTGTGGGCGCGTGGGTGTGAAATGGAGGGTTGGGCATCGAGTGGGTTGGGTGGTGTGCCTAAAAATTCTAGCTCCGCCACTGGCTCCGGGATTATTCACCACTATCCAAGCTACCAAGGGACTTCATATGGACATAACAAGGTTGAGCCTCAAGGAGGTGTCGGTGGCATCACGATTGAGTATGTGGTCGAGGTTGTCAGGGAGCCACACCTCTCCATGTGCACCAACAAGCCATGCACGTACACAGAGATCGAGGCACCAGCAACAGTGGGCGTCCTCAACGAGCTGCTGGAGAAGGAGGACGCGGACATTGCCGCCTTCACCATCCGAAGGAAGACCTTCACCACACACAAGGCGGTGCTCACCGAGTTGTCCCCGATGTTCAAGGTGGAGCTCAATGGGCCGATGAGGGACAGGGGCGTCACGACGCACGTGCCCATCAAGGACATGGATCCCGCGGTGTTCGGCGACATGCTGCATTTCATCTACTACTCACTGCCTACTGCAATAGATGCCTAACCAGGTGCGACAAGGTGCAGATGATGCAGCACCTGCTTGTGGATGTGGACCGATACATGGTTGACAAGCTCAAGCAGTGTGGGCGCCCCATGGGTGCATGGGTGTGAGCTAGAGAGCTGGGTGTCACGTGGGCGTGGGTGCAGTGCTCAGACTCAAGAAAAATTCTGGCTCCGCCACTACTTGCAAGTAGCCATGCTGACCTCCATTAATAAGGCGCCATGTACATCTCCTAAATCTCATTAGCTTATTGTTTAGTAACTTCAGTATCTTTTTTTCCTTCTTGTTTGGTTCTTTTAGGTGGTGTACGAGCATGGCGGTCATTACTAATCTCTGAACGTTTCTACAAATGAGCTTGCCCATTCGAAAAGGCAGTTCAAATCCAAAACAAATTCCCACTCTTGCCCAGTCCACATGCACCCCAGGACTTACAACACAACAATAAAGAGCAAGAGATAGGCCTAGGCAAGGTTCTTTGTTTTTGTTTCTTCCCACATCTTTTATTGTGCTTGGTCGGCCTTTCAGGCAGGGATTGATGTCAGTCAAGGCAGTGGGATTCTTAGTGCAAACCAATAGTTTAAGCACGCTTGTTTAATTGCATAGTTCTTTTTAGAAAAAACAAGCACAGTTCATACTGTCCCAAAATTTTCTATTCGCCAAATATGATCGATCTATGAAGCCACCGCTATGTTGTGCATCAACTTGTTGTATTCAAAAGGCCGATTTATATGTGAAGACTTTGGAGAGAATCGTAAACCTAAGCTCATGACAGCGTTGAAACTAACCGTTGTCTGTGTTCTTGTACCTGATCGATCAACAACACTTTTCTCAGCTCCAAATCAAGCTTTTCTTTTGCCTTTCTGAATGACATGCAAAGATGAAAGAACATGCTTGATGCTTCAGAAACTCAGTATGTGTACCATGCATCTTCCATGCCCCTCCTAGTTGCACTTGTGCAGTGCGCGGAATGAGCATTCAGTGCTTGCAGTCATCTCAGATTCTCTCGAGGCCTTGTCTGTCTGTTTGTCTTGCGAGTTGCTACTATTCAGGGATTGAGATGCCATGCAAATTCAGTCACAAGCTGTTGACAAGTCCAGTAAATTCTTTAATCAAAAGAATAGAAGAATTATCGCTCACTCACATCTCTTTTGAATTTTCTAGGATTCTCACATCTTTGCCCTATACAAAATCTAGTGCTAAAGAATATCCTAACCCCTAATCCTCTTGTGCATCCTTTGCTTTAGATAAGTAGACTTGATTGCTTGGTTCCACACTATGATCATCCCCATGGTTTATATAGTCTTTCCAAGCCCTTCTTCAATATAGAGTAGAAATTTGTAGGACCTGAGATGATAATCAAAGAGGGGTGAATGATACCTTCAAATTCAACTTTCTCAGGTTGTATTTCAAAATATTCATTTCCTGCAACCAGTCAAACCGCTATGGACTCAACGGTTAGACCGGCTGGTGGTCTAAGCACCAGTCTGGCGGCTAGCAAGGTGTAGCCTGACCGCTCTCTTCTATTCTAGAGCAAAAAAAATTGTTTGAGCCAAATCCAAAAAGGTGCAATCTCCAAAATATAAGTCCAAATGATTTAAAATTTTGTACACATCTTATTAAGGATATCAAGACACTAATCCATCCTATGATCATATGGATGTTAGTCAAAATTTTAATATTTCCTTTAAATAAGCAAAGTTTATGCTAAAATTAGGCAAAACTCAAGAACTTGACTTACGACTTACTCGTAGGTTAAGGATGAGCAATATAGCTCTAGATATACTCCTACATGTCACAACAAGTTAGCACTCAAAGATGAAATATCAAAACTCTTGGATCATGATTTCACAAGAAGTGCTCCAAATCAAGCCAAACTGAGCAAACTCTAAGATTTTACCATAGCTCCCTATATAGATGGCATATGATCATCATAAAGTATCACCATCTCTTACATGTTCTCAAAACTAGCAAGATTGAGAGGAAAAAAGTAAAAACTCAACTAAAATAAGTGCAAAACCAACAAAATCAAGAACACACTTGGAGGATGAAGAAGATTGATCTATTACAACTTATAGATAAACATTTTATAGCCTCTTCATCATAAAGGACAGAGCTCTCTCTCTCTCCCAAGAGCACTCACCTAAAACCCTAGAAGGTGTGTTGGTTGCTTTCCTCTCTAACACCCTTAGCCCTAGCCACCAATCATACACACTTCAATAGATAAGGCAACCAGTCCACATCTAACATTAAGGGATACTATCCATTAGCACAACTGAAAAACCCATTAACTCCTCACACATTAGGTTTTATACTCAACACATGACTTATGCATGCTTTCAAAACACATAAGCCCAACCCGCTAAGGAACAAGTTTCTATCCACTTAGCCTCCTCAGCACCTCTTTGACCTAAATCGCTATCCAAACGCCCTCCAAGTGCCGCGGTTTTCGTCTCTTTGATGCTTCTGATATTTTGGCTTCCCAACCAAAACAGTTTCACCTTGACCATGGATCTCACCACTTCATCTAGCCTAGTTCATAGTCATCTCTTCCTTTATAAGCAATCCCCGTACTGATAATGTATAGGTCCACCAATGACTCATGTACAGGCAAGTCTCTCCATTTTAGTTTCCCCCGACCACGCCTTACTTACATTGACTGCACCATTTGATGAACTGTTACTCAAACCTTCCCTTCGACATCTCCTTTGTATTCTCCTATGCTCTGCTCGAGTCCAACCATCCCGCCAGGCTTTCTTGACCGCACCTTAGCTCATCCTCGAGCCTAGTCCTAGTCCACGTTATCGACCATGGCTTCCTCCAAGCACCCTACACATCAAATATCAAGAAAATATTTTCAAGCATAAATTCTTCATAATTTGACTCATGTTAGTCCAAATATGATTCATGCACCACAAATATAATGACTTCACAACTCAACTCATGATCAATTCTCCTAATTTCCCAAAAATTCAGAACCAACATACCTCAGTCCAGAACCAACAGACCTCAGACCTAATTTCCCAAATGTAGCATACAAGAAATTATCCCAAATAAAAACTAGGGGCAAAAGTGGCCACCTTTCTCAGTGGACTTCCTGCATATCTTGACTCTGCTTTTTTGGTTGAACTGATCATTTACAACTCAAACTCCCAAAGTACTAGTGGACCTTACATAGAACTGCGCGTCTACACAAGTACAATGTTTCTGATCCATGGCATCGCTATCCCACAGTGTCTCCAGCTAGATCATAAGTACAAATTCTCTTAATTCGTTTCAGGGCTGTCATGCATTTTGACGAGGTACATGATGCAATATTCGGTTCTGATTTTGTTTTTTCTCTACAAGCAAAGTCAATTACTTTCCTGAAAGATTGGTAGGGATTTTTTTCCCTTACAAAAACACAAATTATTGATGCCAAGTTCTGATTTTGTCAAATAAATTTTCAGCTTCGTGTGACAGTAGTTGATTGATTTATCCAATAAACTATTTTAGTTGTGTTGCCTGACACCTATTTTCTCACGTTGCCCCACCCCCAAATTATAAACTTCTTAATGCATGACAGCACTTCAGCTGTGTGCATGCCTGCACAATCTAGACCTAATGTGTGCATGATCAAGTGTATATGCCTTGGAAAGGTATTCTTTTTGCTGGCCATGTTTTTACATTAATTATATCGCCAAAGTACACAGGGAGATGGAGATAAGAAAGAAGCAAAAAAGGTAAGGTCATACATATGGTTCATCTGCTCCCATTCAGGCCCATCTATTATTCGACACACAGGGAGGAGCTACAATGACGTTTGATTTGATATCCGGGGCCGAGCACTAAAACTAAGATAGTCTTCTTTGAAGTATACGCTTCTTTTGAGACAGTAAAGTCTATTATGGTGCTATCTTTTCAACCTCGCTTTATTGCTTTTGTTTTATACCTTTTGAATTTGTAAAAAAAATATAAAAAGAGATAATTGTATGTGATTTTTACTGGTATAATTAAAGTTGATATATTATTTACTGCAATCAAATAGCACGCCTCATCTTAAAAAGTCACTTCGTTTAAAAACTTTTTATTGTAGCATAAGTCAGAAGCTGATTGTTTGTAATAGTTTCAGTTTCAATGTTACCATGACATTTCTTCAACAAACAATGTTATCGTGTTTATGATCTATGACCTCCCATTTGCTAAGACTACAAGGGAAAGAGTGATCCAGAAATAAACCACACGGACAGGGTAGGCCAAGGGCCCAACGTGCTTGTCAATACAACTGAAAAGACGAAATGAACTCTGAATACTGGATTTAATCGCCTTTTTAGTTTTTAACTCCTAT
Organism: Melocanna baccifera; assembly: GCA_036346265.1. NCBI lineage: Eukaryota > Viridiplantae > Streptophyta > Magnoliopsida > Poales > Poaceae > Melocanna > Melocanna baccifera. The sequence continues at coordinate 4,207,580 of CM070682.1, forward strand.
CTCTTCTTTTGTTCTCTCATGCATGTGAAAGATCATTCCCTTTTTTCCCGTTCTATTCTGCTCATCGGAGTTATTAAAACCCACTCATGTTTACTCGCACCAGAGCGCTCCATACCCACGTGAGGGCCTTTGCGCACGACGCGTGATTTGGCAAAGATTTCGTGCGGTCCGCACGCGCCATGCCGCAGCTCCCCAACGCGCCCCTTCCTCCTTCGCCGGTCCTCACCCGCTCTCGCCTCCCCTCCTCCCCTCCTCCTCCCCACCTCCCCGCCGCCTCCTCCCCGCCACCTCCCCTTCCCGCCGCCTCCTCCCCCTCCCCGCCGCCTCCTCCTCCCCGCCGCCCCTTGTCCCCACCGCCTCCCCTCCCCTCGGGGCGGGAGGGGGAGGCTGCTGCTCAGCAGCGGCGACGCGTGCCGAGGCAACGCCCGTCCATAGGCAAGAAGGGCCCGTACCCTCCCGCGCTGCGCTCCACAGTTCTTCCTCGCGCTCCCTCCTCCCGGTCCCCCTCCTCCCGGTCCCCCGCCTCCTCCCCCCGCTCCCTACTCACCCGTCGGCGCCGCTTCCCTCCCCTTCCTACCCCGCCGCCTCCTCCCCTGGTCCCCTCCTTCCTCGCTCCCCCACCGCCTCCCCCCATCCTCCACTGCATCGAGTCCTGGGCGCCCGACGAGCAGCGCCGCACCTAGACGCCATTCCTCATACTCCCCTTCATGCCAGCTTTTAGCGGTAGAAGTATTCTCCAGTTTATATGCCATATTTGTGTTCTCATTTGCTGTAGATTTTTCTTGCATACATTAATTTTATATTTATGTTAGTTTTATCATGATGGTGTGCAAGCATATTTATGTTAGTTTTGTCAAGAGCTTAGTGAATCGATACAATGCCATGTAACAACTTGTTTGTGTGTATGGGCTCATTGAATTAAACTTTGAGTTGGCTTTCAATGGTTGAAATCTGAAAATTGAGGGAGTCAATAGAATTTGTTATGTCCTTATGATCTAATCAATGTCTTTAAAGAGCAGTGAATTTGACGTTGATCGATTAAGAGTCTCATCCTTGGAAGCTACACATCGGCCGGAAAACGGTGGCTTACAAAGTGATGATGGTGAAGCTTGTGCACCTGCAAGTTCTCCAATATTTGAGTATCCGGAGAGGATCCTCCGTATGGTAGAGAACCTCCGGCGAAAAAGGCAAGTTTTTCTTAAACTCATGCTTACTACAGATGTCCTGCTTATATAATCTTATTCTGCATGTCCTTCGATATCAATTCTTGCGGGTAGAATTCCACTCAAGACATTCAAAAGTCATGATTTGTCGCCATCCAGTTGGATGTCTGTTGCATGGTATGTTTCAAATACTATTGAGTTCTCACACTCAGTTTCTACTTCCCTTTTCCAATGGTAAGATGTGTTCTTTTCCATTGATGTGCTATGGTTCTATCTTGCTATATATATGCTATGTAATAAAAGTTTGAGATTGCTATAAGATTTTAAGGTCTGTTTTGTTGTGATTTTCCCATCGTACATATGCAGTTAATCATTGCTAGAAGCTTAAGCTCTTTGGAACATGCCCATACTCGCGCTAAGTTCAACTCATGTTTTATAATCGACAAGATATAGTTTCACTGCCATAATGTTGCACTTTTTTGTATGTATACACCGTTTTGCTTTGTAAGAACTAGAATGATGCTGTTGCAATGATCAAAATTATGACATTTGCCAACTGTGCTGGCCCATGCAGAGGATGCCTACCAGTTGCAATGCCTAACAATGGCATGCCTACTGTGCTGAATTTTAGCATAGTATAGTGTAGAAGAGCAACACTTCTAATATAGTGTTGCTATGATTCTATACATTACTGGTTTCATCCTCAGGCTTCCGATTGCAGGTACCCCATATATAGAATTCCAACAGGACCAACGTTGAAGGAAACCCCAGGTGTTGTACCATTGCTACACATTGATCTAATCTGAAAATTGATCACTCTTAATCTGAAAATTGTATGTTTGCTTTTCTTGATTTTTGGTATGATGAGTGAAACCCCAGGTCTTTAAAGAGGAAGGCGTGTGAAGCGCGTCCGATGTTCTAGTAAAAAAGAAAGGTTGCTGCATTTTGCAACTCATGCTCTCAGTTGGCCTGCTCTAACTCAGGATATATTGTAAACAAAAGGAGGAAGCAAATTAGGTTAGTAAAGCAGTAGTAGTTCATGCGAGGGGTACCAATAACCAGTTGCCGCCCAACTTTTGCCAGGGCCCCTTGTGCATGTCCAAAGGCGGTGGCTCCCATCTCTTTATCGGTGGTGGCAGGTCGCAAGCTCAGCAGGGGGCTCAACTTTCAAGCGAAACGGTGTGTACCCGTATCTGCGTCTTCTGCTCCCAATCTCAATACTACCTACGTAAAGAAAGGCAGAACCGGCTGCGTTTGCGTGCTGTCAATCGGGCGGATTGGATCGGCAGCGGCCCGTCGAAACGGCTTACAAACGAAAGATGCAGGCGGCAGCGTACCTGTCTCGGCCGGCCCATCGTGGCCGCGCGCGACGGCGTCGTGCCGTGCGTCCGCTCCCCGTGCCCTCGCCGACAAGGGCACTAGAGGTGTAAACGGGGCGGGGGAAGCCTCCGCGGCCCCGCCCCGCCCCCCGCGAACCCGCCCTCCGCCCCGCCCCGTTTAGCTTCGCGGGGGGAGATTGCCCCTCGTCCCCGATCCCCGCGGGGACCCGACCCCCACGGGGTCCCCATGGGGGATTAAAAAAAATTAAATTTATTGTTTAAAAATAAATTTTTGATTTTATTTATTAATTTATAATTACTTAAGCATATTATTTTTAAAAATATAGCATCAAAATATATATTCTAACATATAAATTCAAGTTTTAGTCTAAATATACAAGAAAAAAATACAATCTCTTATATTAAAAATAATAATCTATTATTAAATATTTTTATTTTTATTTTTATCGGCCTTAAGTAGCTATGCATGAGATGACCTCGCCCCGCCCGCTAGCTTCATGGGCCCCGCCCGCTTCACGCGATATTACCTCGCCCGCCCCACGGGATATTCTCGCGGGCCCGCTCCTGCGGGGGAAATTGCCACCCCTAGAGGGCACCATAGGATCTGGCTCGGAGATGCAGTGCAAGGCGACACCGCGCGCGCGAGGTGCCCGAGGGGCCAACCGGCCGAGACGTGCCGCCACCCGCGGCCGTTCCGCGGTTCCTGCGATGCATGATTCCGCTTGGTGGGCTTCGTGGGCCGCGCCGCGTCGCGAAGCGCGTGGCTGCCTCACCGGATAGGCCATTTGCGACCGTGGGCAAGCGGCTTGCCTGGGTTAGTACTCGCCTGCTCGGCCGACAAGCCTCACGTGCTGTGGGCCTGTGGGGGCGCTCGAATTCTCAGGATCCATGGGCGGGCGGGCGAGCAGTCCAAAGGCAGAAATAAGACGTTGCTGTACGAAGCACGGAAGCAGAGCTTTTATTTGATTGGATGATGGATCCGATCTCACCAACAGGACAGACATGTGGGACCTGTAAACATTAATGCGTACGATTACCTCGGGCGTAGCGTTTCGGGTTTGAAAATGCACGCGCCAGATCAGAGCGGATATCCCTTCGACCACGCATGCACCTCGGGCGTAGCTAGGCAAATAATACAACCTACCTTCGTGGATAAGGGTCTGTTTGTTTCAGAACACAGCATTCTGATTCTTTCACTGAATTTGCGCCCTCCAAATAGTTCAGATTTTCATCCAGATTCTAAGTAGCGGAAGCTACGAATCCGAAAATGAACTAGTAGCCGAAAGTCGGGTTATCCAAACTTCTCCGATTCTCGACTAGTAGATACTCACCACCGCTTCTCTCAGAATCTACAGCTGAAACAAACAGGCCCTAAGGCTCCTTCCGAATATCTTCTGTCTTCATAAATAAAAAAAATTATTTGCAATATATTGATTTCTTAAGTCGTTTTTCTTTGTATTATATATAAAGATATAACAGTATTTTTATTTATTTTTATTTAATTAAATATCTTTAAAAAGCTAACAATCTCAATCAAAATCTATAAGAAAAAGACAAAAGACATAATACTTTTAAATATTACCTAAGCATTGTGGCTAATCATGTCAAGTTTGAATTTTGAAGTACTGCTAAGGGATGACTTCACTGTTTTATATTGTTATATAAAAACTTCGCCGTGTTGTTTAGGGCAATTTTTTAGGGTAGTTTTGAATACGTGGATTATATATATTTCCATCTCAAAGATGGCTCCTCAATATCTCAAGCCAGCAGAGCAGAGTTAAGACTGAATTCTTTTCCGTTAATAACTTGTGACTTATAACTTATTTTATAGTAACTAATTTTTAAATGATGTATTTTTTAAGATGAGATTAATAGATAAATTATAGTAAAAAATATACTATGTTTAATTGTACCGATCAAAATCATATATAACTATTTTACTGTATATATACTCTGCTCTCGTAAAAAATTTAAAGCATAAGTCATCGACAACCACCCAAAAGAATTCACCTTAGCGGCACCCGCGTCCAGGAATCGTAATATCGAGGCCAACCGACGCCTGCCTGTCTCCTCCGACGAGTAAACCCCACCTCCCCGCCGGCGACATGAATCCGCCTGCCGCAGCCGCCTCCACCGGAGCAGACCACGCAGAGGCGCCCGCGCCCGTTTCCGCCGCTGCCTCGGAGTACGCGCCCTACCCGAGGCTCTCGCCGGAGGACGTGGCCCCGCCTCCCCATTACAACGCCGCCTCCTCCGCGCCGCCCTTCTCAGGCAACCCCTATGTCTCCTCCCCCGCCGCCGGCGCCGCGCCCGCCTCGAAGAGTGCGTCCTTGACCCCCCAAATCTGGTCCTACTTGCTGCCGATTCGAGGAAAACTTTGCAATTTTTCTTACTATCTCGGGCTATTGGTTTTTTTTTCAGGTACAGTGGACACGGTGAAGGACGTCCTGGGGAAGATGGGGAAGAGGTTTGGCGAAGCTGCCCGCAAGACGGAGAACATCACCGGCAACTTCTGGCAGCACCGTGAGCTTCAATTTCAAAGTTCTTGCTGTGTGTTTTGCATCAAATTGTCAGTGCTTAGTGTTTGTGTATATTGTCTCTGTTATGGAATTGTGCTAGTATGGAATTTAGCTAGGTGCGTTGCGTTGGTGGCTAGTGCTGGTGGAACTGGCGAGGAGAATTCATGTTGATGGGTTACTGGGTTAGGCAAACATAGATGCGGCTAGTTTGGTCAGTTTAGTTTATTCTTGTTCCACTGGATTTCGTTAGTGCTTGATTGGGGATTGTGGTGACTGGTGAGCATTGCGTGTTATATTAGTGCTGAATTAAGGTGCTCTTGTCTAATATCTTCTTCAATGTTTATTCTAAGTCCTTTGCCGCATGTTTGAATTGTGCTCACGGGGAATAGTTGGGGATGTGTTATGATCAGGCCTTTTTAGCTTGTGTGATTGGATTGATGTGGAGTTAGTGTTGACGAGAGTAGAGAAAGTTTCTTATGAGATATTTAAATGTACTAAGCGTAGTGAATTATTCCATGTGAATTGTTGATGCATAGTTGATTAGGTAAATTATGCCTATGTTCTCTCAAGTTCTTACAATATAAAGACGCTAATAGGCATTTAAATCTTCATGATGTTTTATAATGTTGATCAACTAAGATAGCTGTGTTGTAGTGAAAATATTAGACTGTCAGTTCTCCCTCATTTTTTGGATTCATTGATTTTGTGTTGTATTTCATGAATTGAGCTTGCTTTGTTGAGTAGATTATCCGTTATCGTAGTGTGGGGCTCTCAGTATGATATGATAGAAGTAATATTAATTGTCTTGTGATAGTATGGAATGATATAAGTAATCCTAATTGTCTTGGAACAGTGAAAACCGGACCAAGCATTGCTGATGCAGCAATGGGCAGGATCTCCCAGATCACCAAAGTCATAGCAGAAGGTGGATATGATAAAATTTTTCATCAAACTTTTGATGTCCTCCCTGATGAAAAGCTTAAGAAGCCGTACGCGTGTTATCTGTCAACCTCTGCTGGTCCTGTTATGGGTGTGCTCTACCTGTCCAATGTAAAGCTGGCATTCTGTAGCGATAATCCACTTGCTTACAAGGTTGGAGATAAAACTGAGTGGAGCTATTACAAGGTAAGCCTTTTGATTTGCTCTATGTGTTTTCTTTCTCATATACTGAGATTTTGGTATAGTCTAGGAAGTATGAAATATTGGGGTCTGTTTTACAAAATACAATTGTTGCTAAAGCTTGTTTTGGTATGATAATCAGGCTAACAAATTTCCACTGTAACAAAAATCTTGCTGTAATATACTGTATGCAGAGTGAAGTAGTGAATTGTTTAATCTGTTTTTCCTTCTACTTTGCTTTCATGAAATCAGTCATGGTGGTTCCTTCTTTTCCCTTTTGGTCTGAACACTGTGTTCACCGATGCACAAAACACATTTAGCAATATCATCAATGTCCAAACATTGTAGTTTATAGGAGTCATGTAAAATTGTGTAACTTATCGTTGTTCTCTGTCTGAAACAATAGGTTGTCATTCCCCTCACCCAACTGAGGTCAGTTAATCCTTCGACAAGTATAACAAACGCAGCTGAGAAATACATTCAGGTGGTCTCTGTTGATAATCATGAGTTTTGGTTCATGGGCTTCGTGTACTACGACAGTGCTGTAAAGAATCTGCAGGAAGCGCTTCAGGAGGCTCAGTACTTACGAGCCCAGTGATGTGTCTATAGATTGGGACTAGCAAGTCTTATACATTACAGTTGTGATATACTTTGTGTTTCGACAAGTTGGCAGTCGTCCCTGTTTAGTTGGATAGGCGTTGGCATTTATTGCGATTTGTACTAGGTTAAACCAGTTTTTGATATGTGACATCGTATGCATCCTGTCATGTTTGCTTTCTGCTGTCTATGATTGGAACCCAGTTTGCTTGCCGCAATAGCAGACTTAGCAGTGGTGTGTCTGTTCTGAGGTTCAATGCTAGATTGCTAGTACATATCAGACTGATACAATGGAATGCACACCAAGAACCAATAATAGAAAGTGCTTATTGTCTCTGAACAAATCACATTCTTGTACATGGATGTATAGTCCTCCAGGATTTCTGGTCATTTCTGTTCTCACTTGTACTGCACTCTGCTGCAGCCTGGCAGTGCTCTAATGGGCTTCGGCTTTCGGTTGAAATTACATTATAGTAGTTGTTAACTTTTTTTGAGAAAAAATAAAGAAAAAATCCGATATATTATCATAGACAATACAAATGAATAAAAAAATAAAAAAGTAAAAAAAATCTAAAAAACTAAAATAAATCGAAATTAGAAGTCGGTGTGTTTTAAATAACTTTTAACTTAATAAGTTGAATGCTAACGAAGGTTAAAAGTTGAAACTATTTGAAACGAGGTGAAATATTACTTCTTTAATTGGAGCAGACCCATATTCTATTCTATGCACCGATCATAGCATTGGATCAGAGAGGTGCTTATGAAAAACGAATCCTCTGTATAGAAAATCACATGGAAAACAATCTTGCTTGCTCGAATTGCAGGTGTTTCATTGGGCACGCTAACCTACGTGGATGCTAACAAACGCGCAAACAGAAGCATGAACCTGACAGGAAAGCACGCTTCTTACTCCGTACTTCACCGCTCCCTTGAGCAACGTGTTCTAGTTGAGCGACGTCACCTGTGAGTCCTCAGCCGTCCGATCTTCCACGTCTCGGTTTGCCCGTCATAACGACCGCACGCGGGGCAGGATGGTAGCAATCTCGGCGTTGTATTCCGTTTCCTCTTCCCCTCCCTTCTAAGCCACCATTGGGAACTCGCAGCGAGCCCCAGAAGGAAGCAAGCAAGCAAGCAATTTTGCCTCGCTTCTTGATACATATATACCAAGGCATAGCCTGATCTCGAAGTTTTCCGGCTCCAATCTTTCGAGATCGCCTCTCTTGTTTCCGCAATGGCGAACATCTCCTACGGTTCAAGGTCCGCCCTTTTTTGTCTGATTTATTCCCCTGCTGGTCAAATTGAACTGTAACATCATGCTGTTGCCCAAGATCCTAGCAAACGAATATCCGATTTGGTCCCTTGCGGTTCTTAATCTAAGCTGATTTTCCTGTGTTTCTTGAACGCGTGATTCTTGCGGTCTCTTGTAGTTAACGAAGTTTTCCGGTTGGGCTAGCTCTTTCCCGATTTGTGTTATTGCGCTGTCTTCCTTGCGGTACTACATGAAATTGCGTTATGTTATTGCGGTTTTGCTTCTTCTCTCTAGATTTCTTCCGGTCCGCTTATCCTGAACATCAATTTCGTGTTTTTTCTTGTTTCCCCCCATTTGTAGCCCAAATCTTGGAGTTTGGTTGTTTTTATCTTGGACGAACATGATTTAATGCTGTCCAAATGTCTACCTTCTCTGATTCCAAAGCTCCCCTCAAGTGCTACCATCTCTTACATCTGTTTCGGGTCATGATGGATTGCTCTCAGTTCATCTCCTTATTATTGTTAATAACGAATCTGTGTTATCGCGGTTTGCTTCTGTTTAATTTAATTCAAACTTTTCCTCGTCGACTTCCCAAGAATGGAGTTCCTATTATTTGGGCATTCTTTGTGGTACAAAATTTGTCCCCACTTCCTATGTTGAACCATATATTATATATTTGTGTTCTTATCGTGTTCATTTGTTATCTAATGTTCGGTTCTGCAGGGAAGGGCTGACGGCCAGGCCAGCTGCCTCATCAAGCTCCAGCGAGATTTCACTCCAGATCGACCCAATTAATGCTGATTTGGATGATCATATTCTCGGACTTCGTGGACAAATCCACAAGCTAAAAGGGGTAAATGTGTGGATGAATTTCTGTAATCTGTACTATACTGGAGAAGCTTGTCGAATTATAATCTTCAATTTAAATGAAACCAGTGTGACGACTAGAGCTGTAGGCATTTAGTGCAATTGTGCAATGCTACATGTGACTGTTTGAGCCATGAGTACTAATGTTCGTATGTTCTTTGTTTTTTTTCTGTCTGTTTTAAACAAAGCATTGATTTGGTACTGCAGGTTGCTCAAGAGATCCATTCAGAGGCCAAGTTTCAAAATGATTTCATATCTCAGCTGGTAAGTGACTAATAAGCCAAAAAATAGTTTGGACCAATCCTGAAGGACGCTCAAAAGGCTATTTGATAAGTCTTTCGGCATTTAGACTTAATTATCAGTACATATGTTTGTGATATGTCTTATTGTACCTTATGTGGTCATCTCTTCAAAAACAATCGGTGACCTTCAATCTCTCAATTGAGTGGTCAAGGTTGACTATTCCTTTTTTTCACGAAAACGCGGGAGAAGTGCGTTTCATTCATTAAGAAGAAAGGGTGTACAGAAAGGTTGAAAAGCAGATGAGAAAGAGGAAAAGAAGAAGGATCAAAGGTACAAATGGGTACAAATGCATAAAGACTAAGAAGACAGGATTAACAACTAAACTTGCTGGGGAAACTGGCCGGGAATGATTTCGTTGAAATGGAGGTCCCTCAGTTTGGACTTGGCAGCTGACGACCAGGCATAGAATTCATTCTTAATTCTTTGGACAGACTCCTCGATGTCTAGCTTTCGATGATCATGCCACATTCTGTTCTGCTTCTTCCAAATCATCCAATTTAGTAGAATTAATAAGGAGTCAATTCCTTTGTGCTTGGAGTGGGGGGCTGGTTGTCTGAGAAACACCCAATGGTCATGAAGTGTTTGCGTGGTGTAGGCGAAGGAGCTGCAGAGCGACAACCAAGATAGTGTGCGATGCCACAGTTACTTAGCCACCGGGCAAGAGATGAGAAGGTGATCAACCGTTTCAGCTTCCTGTTCGCAGAAGAGGCAATTAGCAGGCGCTGGGATGCCTCGTTTTGTCAACCTCGAGAAAGTCCAAATCCGACGCTTGAGAGCTAGCCATGTGAACAACTTTGCTTTTAAAGGGGCTACACTTTTCCAGAGTTCCTCAACGAAGGGGAAGAAAACCGAACCTTGGAACAGAGCGTTGTAGGCCGATTTAGGGGAGTAACATCCGTTCGTCGACCAACGCCAAGAGATGACGTCTCTGGTTCCCTGTTGAAGTTGTATTTGGCTTAAGATGGAATACAAGCTGAGGAAGTCTATAATGGCTTGACCGTTGAAAGGTCCTTGTAGGTTAGAGATCCAGTTGTGGTTGTGCAAAGCTTCGCTTATGAGGGTCCTCTTTTTGCGGGAGTTCTTTACCGTGGCCCAAATTGCCAGACCTAACTCTCATAGGCCATTTCCATGCAACCACCGATCAGTCCAGAAGAGAGTGGAAGATCCGTCTCCTAGCTGGATGGATGTGGATGCATAGAACAGACCTTCAGTAGCAGCATCTTCCAACAACCGAACGGTGCGCCACAGTCGACCTGGATCGGCTTGTGCCAGCCACTCCCATCGCGCTTAGAACGCAATGTTGGCAAGCCTGAGGTATGTAATGCCAAGGCCTCCATACCTGTAGGGACGACATGTTTGTTCCCAAATGACAAGACACTTTCCTGCATTGGCCAGGTTATCCCCAGTCCAAAGAAAAGTGTGCCATTTCTTATCGATTGCTTTCAGTACCCATTCTGGGAAAACCAAGGTGAGAAGAGGGTAGATTACCATTGAGGTCAAGATTGCTTTGACGATAACGAGCCTTCCTGCCTTTGAGAGTAACCGTGCTTCTGCCTTTGAGAGTAACCGTGCTTTCCAGGTGGGTAGTCTGTTCTGAATTTTGTCGATGTAGGGTTGGAAATCCCGTCTCGTTAACTTGGTTGGCGCCAACAGCATTCCGAGGTTGACTATTCCTTATATGCTAGTTGCTTAATCATGCTTGTCTAAAGATGGCCATGAAGATTTGAGCCTTATATGTTAGCTATTTGGGTATAACTTGTACTGTTCACTGCCTGGTTGATATGTAGCTGTATTATGTTAAAATTCCACAAGATAGTTGTTTCTAAAAAGGAAAACTGAAATGTTGGAAGTGAAAGAAGCATATTTTTAGTGTTGTGGATATGTTCAATCACAAGCCTTGTGGTACTTCTTATTTGTTTTTCCTTTGGATTTTAAGTGTTTTAACAAATAAATGTGTGCTTTGGATTTAGACTGCTGTTTGGAACTGAATGTTTCTGTTTTTAAAATCTATGGCATTTGTACTTAAAGTACAGTAGAAATGTAACCATTTATTCAGGTTTGACAGTTTGTTCGTTCATAAATGTGAATATCTATTCTCCATTTTCATCTTGTTTGATCAATAATTTAAAAAGTCCTAGAGAAGACAAAACCACATGTTACATATTCCGTTTGCTGTTTGTTGAGAACATGTGAAGAATCAATAATGCGATTGTACCTTTTCTTGTTGGAAACTTGGAATGTACACATGTGCTAGTCTCTCTAATATACTACATATTGTGCTTGTTTGCAGCAAATGACTCTGACAAAGGCCCAGGCAAGCGTCAAGAACAACATGAGGAGGATAAACATGAAAATCATCCAGAATGGTTCGAACCATCTTGTTCATGTTGTCCTCTTTGCTCTTGGCTGCTTCTTTCTAGTGTATCTCGTGTCGAAATTCTCCCGGAGATGAAGTAACATAACCTGATGGTGTCCTGAAAAAAGAGAGGAAGAAATCGAGTATTAGTACCTCTGTGTAGGTGTGGCTGTTGCAGTGACGGTATTTGTCAGTTCATGTTACAGTACTATGGCAGAACATGCTGATAGTTGATGGACAAGGGGTTTGTTTTTCTGTATCCTGTACGTAGTACAAGAATTTGAGCTTCTGTGAATATGCCAAAATTTTGTTTGTGCTACGCTCGCTTGAGTCAATTTCTGAATTTGATTCGAATGGGCTTGTATTACTGCATTCATTTATCAACTGAGCTAGTATAGAGTGATACTATAGCTTTCCGTGATCAATACATAAAGTACTGTTGTATTAACGTGTAAGTGTTGCTCTTTTTGAGACAGCTAAACCTCACATCAGAGTACAAACAGAATGCGTCTTATTAAAACATTTGCAGTAGCCGGTGAAGAAAGCCGTCAATAGTATGATCACGGTTGGTACTTGGCACGTCTGGAAGGAGCACGGCAGTTCTCTCCAGGCTTCGTTGGAAGTGTGGTATTCTGTTCATTTGTACTTCCATTTTTCTCATCTTTAATGAGTTTGCAAGACTTGTGCTATCTTCTTCGGAGAAAAACAGAGTAACAGTTGCACGTTTCAAGAAGCATCACTGAACGACTCATTGGAGAACTGGTACTTCAAGAGACCGCGTGGACACATGAGAAATTGAGTTTCCGTATACTAGGCTTTATTGATACAAATCATACAATTGTGACACTGAATTTGTCTGTGCTACCTTAAAATGAAACAATGTCGTGTGTGTTGCTGTAAAACTTTCTCTAGGGGGGGAAAAGGTTTACTGTGCCTGTATATATGCGGATAAACAGTAGAGGTACAAACCTGTCACTCTTCATGGGCCAGCCGACTCCAGATCTCCGGTTTTCTTTGCCACCTGCTGCTCACTCTTCTGAGCCTCCAGTTTCTTCTGCGCCTTCTCGCCGTAGAGGTAGGAGACGAAGCCCCAGAGGGAGAGCACGAGGGCAATGCCCTTTGTTCCGTCGAACTTCTCGTGGAGGAAGATGACGGCGAGGACCTCCGAGAGCGGCAGGAGGACGGCGATCATGATGCCGGCGAGGAGCGACGAGGCGCAGGTGATGAGCCCCATGATCCCCAGGTTAAGCAGCTGCCACGACACGGCGTCCCAGATGAGCACCAGGTAGTAGTTGGTCTTGCCGAGCCCGAACTCCGCCGCCTCGCTCGGCATCGCCTGGAAGTCGCTCTTGATGGCCATGCCGAGCAGGCACACCATCGTGCCGGCGGCGCCCATCACGGCCTGCATCTGCATCACCGTGGCGTACGGGGGTGGCACCCTCGCTGCCGGTCCGGTCCGGCGCCCGTACCGCGCCATGGCGACCTCCACGAGCGGCAGCACGAGCCCGGCCAGCGCGGCCGCGGCGATGGCCTCGCAGAACCCGGTCCAGTACGTCTTCGAGGCCTCGCCCGCCGGCTTCCCAGAAGACGGCCCGACACCGAGCACTGCCGGGCCGATGGTGAGCAGCACGACGGCGTTGGCCGAGAACGGCGTGAACCGGAGCCCGACGAACAAGAATGCGAACACGGCTGTGAAGGCGAGCTGCGTCGCCAGCAGCAGCGACGACGTGGACAGCGGCAGCGACTGCGACCCCAGCGCGTAGACGAAGCACGACACGGCGAAGAACCCGCCGAGCACGGCCGCGGCGCCGACGAGGCGGCGCGGGAGGAGGAGATTGGCGATGCCGTGTCTGCGGCTGCGGTACAGAGACACGCATAGGGGCGGGAGGAGGAGGGGCCAGCCGGAGAGCTGGAGCATGGCGGACAGCCAGAGGCGGTGTCCCCCGTGGACGAAGTAGACGCGGAGGAGGAGCGGGCCGCCGGCGCCGAGGAGGACGAGGCAGGCGCTGAATATGACCAGCGGCGACGGCCGGTAGCGAGGCGGCGGCGAGGCGCTAGCGCGAGGTGGCGAGGCGTTAGGCGTCTTGGTTTCTTGCATGGCTGGACTCACACCGGCAGCTATGGTTGCCATGAGGTATATATGAACTGAACAGCAAGTATGGACGCTATTGATGTTATCTGTAGTACAATCTTTACTCTGGCTTACGATTTTGGAAGCTCTATTTGTTAGATGCTTCAGATGGTGATCAGCTTAATTTGCTTGTGTGTAGCATGACAAGCTTGTAGGGTTTATATAGAGCCATAGAGGCGCAGGAAGATGTGAATTAAGTTGCCAAAGAAAATGTTGGATAAATCTAGTAGTAAACAAAGTAGGTGAGTCAACACAAAGGAAGGAGAAGAGAATAGAGAAGTGCTATGGAGCAATTAAGTACTTTTTTTTTAGATTAGGAATACTCAGATTTTAGGGTATTAGATCTCCATTTAATGAATATCTATAACCCCTCTTCTCTAAAAAAACGAATCTAAGATGTTAGATCTCTATCCAACGAATTCCTCCGTATCCCCTCTAAAATAATGTGAGTGCTCTAAATTTAGAATGTTGGATAAAGATACGTCTAAAAAATTTAAAGATACGTCTAAAAAATTTAAGTGTTTCTAACCCTAAAATACACTTATTGCTTCCTAAGACACCATACATGCACGTAATTGTTAGGTTGTTTGTTCTGAACTGGAGATTATTCTCCCAGAGTGCTACAATGTTTTAATGTACTACGTAATCCAGTTGTTACTTGCAACGACTAGGGACCACTAGTTGCGTATAACGTCTATGGATATTTTGCTACGAAATGGTATATAAACATAACAACCCTAATTTTTGGACGAAATATATGGGTGAATTGTGATGATTCTGTATTTCTAAAGTGAAAGTACCTAGCTGGGCTAGCTATGGTCGCAAAACATGTCACAAATCTCAACTTCTCGTCTACTTCAGGATATATACATTTTTCCTTATAAATATTAAGGCATACATAGTACTTATAAATATTAAGGCATACATAGTACGTGTGTATATATACACACACGGTAGACGCCTAACCCGACCACACCCCACACGTTCGAGTATGACCCACCACACGCCAAGCCCCCTCCCGCATAACCGCTAGTAAAACCGCACACACCAATCTTCCACCGCCCCTCTACCCACCGTCTTCCACCGCGCCGCCCTCTACCCGTCATCTTCGCCCGAGCTGAACCATGGTAAAATGGCATGAGGCCGTCCACCACGAAGGCACAAGAGCCCAACCCATCAGTAGTAATCAATCACCGCCGTCTGTGTCATGGAGTTTTACCATTGCCGCACATCCACCATCTCTCATGGCGACGACACTGTTGTGCTATGGCGGCAATAAAAATAAAAATTGCATTTATGACCAAATACAAACTAAGTTACAGCCAGATGAATGTACTTTTACTATACTAACCAATTTACTAGAGCGTTGTTAGAGTTTAATGCCATACCTAACCATGGCACATGATAGCCATGTGATAGCGGCAATAAAATGAATACCACATTTACACCTAGGTACATTTCAATTTACAGCTAGATAAAAAATGGAACCGTTGTATGATAGTGACAGTAAAAATGGATACCACATTTACGTTCAGATACATTCTAATGTACGACTAGATGAAAATAGAACCATTGTGTGATGGTGGCAGTAAAAATGGATATCACATCTACATCCAAAAACATTTCAATTTATGGACAGATGAAAAATTAGAACCATTGTGTGATGGTAGTAGTAAAAATGGATACAATATTTACATTCAGATACATTCATATTTACATCTAGATGAAAAATAGAACCACTGTATGATAAAGGCGGTAAAATTGAAGACCACAATTACATCCACATACATTCACATTTATGGTCAGATGAAAAAGGAAACACTATATGATGGCGGCGTTAAAATTAGAAACCACAACTACGTTTAGATGCATTCACATTTACGACTAGATGAAAAAATAAAACTATTGTGTGATGGCGATAGTAAAATTAGAAATCACAATTATGACCATATGCATTTCATTTTACATCCAAATGAAGCCATTTATACTGTACTAATGAATTTACTAGACACACCGTTAGAGTTTACTGCCTCACCTAGCTGTGGTGCATACTACTCATATGATGGTGGCAATAAAATTGAAAACCACAATTACAACCAAAAGCGTGAAAACTGCTCTTATTGTATTGACAAATTTACTTAACGCGTTGTTAGAGTTTACCAACACACCTGTCGTGCACATGCTGGCCATATGATGGCAGAAGTAAAAAAAATGATACCACATTTATGTCAAGTTAAAATATATACCACATTTACGTTCAAATCATTTCAATTTACGGCTATGATACATTCACATTTATATACCACATTTATGTCAAGTAAAAATGATACATTCACATTTACATCCAGATGAAAAATGGAACTGATGTGTGATAGTGGTAATAAATTTGTAAACCAC
This sequence comes from Melocanna baccifera, assembly GCA_036346265.1. Taxonomy (NCBI): domain Eukaryota; kingdom Viridiplantae; phylum Streptophyta; class Magnoliopsida; order Poales; family Poaceae; genus Melocanna; species Melocanna baccifera. Next base: position 4,223,621 of record CM070682.1, read on the forward strand.
AATTATGATCAAATGCATTCCATTTTATTAATGGCGGAAGCATGGGGACACGCGGGTTGTGGGTTCATGGTCCGTAACTGACGCAAGCGGGTAGGGACAGAGGGTCATTTGCACTTGGTGAGGGGACGGGCTTGGTCAGGGCGAGAGCATAGAATAACTTAGGCACAAAGTACGTACGTACGTATGTATGTATGTATATATGCGCTTCCTCTGCATTTTTTTTTGTTCATGTGGCTTTTGGTTTTGTATAGCGTTTTATAAATAAACAAATAACATTTTCCTATAATAAAATACATAATATGTTCCCTTGTAATTTCAACATTAAAATGTGGCTTTTGGTTTTGTATAGCGTTTTATAAATAAACAAATAACATTTTCCTATAATAAAATACATAATATGTTCCCTTGTAATTTCAACATTAAAATGTCTTTTTATGTCGTGACCGAGTAAACCATTACTTGTTCATTGACCATAGGCAGCTACTTGTGAGCACAAACGGTCCGCGTTCCATGAGCTTGGACTTCCGCTGTGTTTGACCGTGCGTAGTAAGCATTTTGTGTCTATAACCAACCACCAGCTCCTCAGGAATAGCTGACGTATCAACAGTAAAATACTAAGCTAGCGTTGTTGGGCCTCGCTACAACAAACACTTTTCTAAGTAATTGACACATGCGTCTAGATTAGACTTGATCATTGTTTAGCGAGACAGAACAAGGAGAAGCGCCTCCGGAGAAGGTGCAGCTTCTGTTTGGTGTACATGGCCGCCGAGACCGAGTAATTAACGCATGTGCGTTGCTCCAACCGGGCAATTTGGATTCTTTTTTCTGTTCAAATTGGAGAGGTTGGCTGCTTCATCTGTTCCATTCTACTGTTTGATTCATACTGCCATTCTGTAGTTTAGCTCGGTCCTAGGATGTAAATAAAGACTAACTGGCCTCTGGTAAACGGTAATTCAGACAACCGAACATCTTACCGTGAATTCCAATGTTTCGTCAGCACGTGTAGAGCCATCTGCAATACGTACGCGAAGTTGGTAGGCAGATCAAAATTTCCTCACTATTTTCTCGAGACCGTGCGCTGTAATTTCAGCTCAACACTGCAATATGCAGTACATACTGCAGCACCACAAGTGAACTGTTACCACGCAAGGTTTCAGAGCCTGACGACCGCCGTTGAGCAAAGCCTTGACGACGATGAGTTGACGACCGCATGCCGTGAAATGTTGGTAGCGGTAAGGTCAGAAAATGATAGTTGGAAGTAGGAACGCTCCCATGGAAAAGCGGTTCGCTTTCGTGTGGATTCATTCATTCTTGGCGTTCTCTTGTCCTGCGAAGAAGTGCTGCGATGTTTTACTTTTTCGGTATGCGTTCGTTGGATTCTCAACGATCGAAGTTTTGAAAACGCATTCACCTACTGCAGAAATGGACTCGGTCGATCACTCGATCATGCATGCCCTCAAGTACTCAACTTTGTCTGAACATTCTCTCTCAAGGTCGTCGATGGTGCAGGTAGTTAGGACTTGAGATTTTATCCTTCGAATAGTTAGGACTTAGATTTTATCCTTCGAACTCATGTAATAGTTCTTTTCCTTGCGAGTTGGGAGGGTAGGTACGCTCATTTCCCTTACAAAATAGGGAAGTGGGTACAGATATGATTGTTTGCTCATCAGCCGAGTCATTCTTCGTATGAATAGCAGATATAAGTATGATTTAGGATGGATTTTCAAAGATCAACGTTGAAGCGCATTCACCTACTATGAGAAACTGAGAGGCTGCGGCAAAACCCTTCGGAAATTTTGAAGCTTGCATCTGTAAAGCTCAGAGTAATAAATTAACACATTGAAATAGATTGCTTAAGAGAGGATGTGTACAGGAAACTTATGAGAAAAATGTGAGAATTCATTGATTAATCGATCAAGACTGGGGTTTCAGTACAGTCGGCGCAGATTAACTGCGAAACAAAATTAGGAGTATGTTTCATAGTTCTAGCATAGTTTGCAAGTTCATGCAATATTCTACTCTTTTTTCTCTCTTTTGATATGATTAATCTCATCCTCCCTAAATTCTGGCTTATGCTGAAACAAGCTAGTTTAGCTAGTATATCATTTGTTTAGAGCAACAAACTAGAACATTGACTGAATTGCCTACATGCCTGTCATGCTTATGCAGAAATTAGCGATTGCTACGTGCATAGCTCATTTCCACGAACATGTACGTACCCCTTGGCCGTCGTCGTCATCTTCTTCTTTGGGCGCCGTACCCCTCGGTCTATGCATGGTTAGAACTGATCGATTAAATTAAGGTAAACTAAAATCCAATTAATTTTTTGAGCATTCCTCTGGTGCAGCCATGTAAGCCGAGTTGAACTTTTTTTTTAGGAAACGCGCAACAGGATTACACGCCTTTGCATTAAGAAGGATTGAAGAATAACAGGACAGAGTGGATAGGCTACAATTAAACAGAGCAGGGGCAAACAAGAAGAAAGAAAGAAAGAAGAAACAGGAAGAAAGGCCGAGCGGCCAACCAAGGTGACTAAGCAAACAACGCTGTGCCAGAGGGCAGCCGAGAATAAAAGACTAGCGGTTGTGGGAAACGAATTTAGTTCTGGACTCTTGTTGTCAGTTTGTTCCAGCTATCTAACCTTCACGTTGAACAATCTGCATGTGTGTTCCGACTAAGCTCGAGAGACTCTACCAATCAAGCGATCCAGACCAATATGAGAACCAAAATCACGCCCTTAAGATAGTAGAAAGGGTCAGATTATTGTGTCAATTTAAAGCAAAACCAATCCGGAGGGTCTCAGGTGACATCATTGCTGTTCTGCGTATCTACAGCAAACATAGAAGGGCTAACTAGGTCAGTGACATCATGATGGACAATTTTTTCCCCCGATTACAATCACGATGGAGATTGGGAAATTAACTAGTGCTAGGTAGTAACTAATAAGAAGGGTGATCAGGAAAACTATTGAGTCCTCTAGAAAAGAGGGGGAAAAAACCATGAGAACCGGTATGAAACGGCTGAGATACAATTAATCAAGTAGTATACATGGTTGTAGTTAAATTTCAAATGCTAGATGATGGATCATATTCGTTGGTGTTAGGTGTTCACAAATATATGTCCGTTCTCCCCAGCTGAACTCCAAGACACAAAGTTGGCTTCCATGCTTGTAGAATGAATTAATGTTTGTTAATACGTCATATCATATTGCCAGCAATCATCGTATTTTAGCCGTGTAAACATACTGGACTAGAATCAGGGAGTGACCCGCTTCAAAAATTCATTCCACTGAGTAGTTAACCCAGAATTTGGTAAATAAAAGAAAAAAGTCCAATTAGAACTCTGAAACCGTTCGAATTAGAACCTTAAACTTACGAAACCATCCATTCTACCTCTAGACCCAATCCATGGTGGTTTTTCATTTAAGTGTCCTCCGCATGGAACTAGGGTTGTAAATGAGCCGAGCTCGAGCGAGCCTGAGTTAGGATCCGAGCCTGGATCTAGACTCGAGCTTGACACACGCAGTTAAAATAATTTAGCATGCATTAATTTTCAATAATAAAAAAGTTCAAGCTCAGCTAAAGTAAGCTCAATAAAAGTCAAAACAATCCTATATACACTAATTTTCAACAATAAGAAAAGCGCGAGCTCAGTTCGAATAAGCTCGGTAAGAATTAACATGTAACAATATTCAAGCTCAAATTGAGTCCTAACGAGCTATTCGAGCTCGGTTCGTTTAGAGTTTGAGCTGAGCTTAAATCAAGCCTAGAGCGAGCAGAGCTCAAATAACTTGCGAACCTTAAGCTTTTTTACAACCCTATGTGAAACCCACGTGCACAAGTATAACTGACTTGGCATCCACCTCCCACGTTCCTCTTATCTCTCTCTCTCTTTCTCTCGTGTCAAGATGGTGTTGGACTCCGAGTAGCAAACCCAAATCCTCTGTGATTCCACCGTACTATTTTCTGAATCAGTAGATAGTGCTCACAAATACATTACTGTATATCAAAAATATATCATGCGAAAGCTTAATTAATATAATAATAACTTACACATAGGGCGATTAGGCCAAAAATAAAGAATGTAGCAGCGAAAACTTCACACAGCTGGGACCCTCAGGACTTGGCCATGGGCAGCCAACTGGGGTTCGTGATCTAGCTCTTGGCCTCATTGTCTTTCAGGTTTGTCGATCCCTTTAAAGTATCGCATGCCTTGACTTTCTTTTTGACTGAGTACAACGATACTCAGTAAACCACCGCACAGGATGCAATAATAATACATGCAAGGCTGTCAAGGAAGGTTTGAGATTCTCTTAGTTACTAAAAGCATCGTTTTGAAGTACAATAAGTAGAAAAACTCCTAAGACTTAGCAGTTTTAACTAAACCAAATTTTCTAAAGTGATTGTGTGAATACAGTAATAGTAGTGTAGGTTACATCCGCATTTTACAGTGTATGATTATCTCTACCAATGCTAGTTATTATCACCACTAGAGTACGTCCCTCCACGGAAATCCAAAGTTAGAGTACTTCCCTTTGATAAGTTTTTATCCCACCTAGAAAGGTTTTAAAATAGAACTAAGTCGAGAAGGTTTTCATATCTGCTCTTGACTGTGGGCACGACTTTTCGAACAGTTTATACTCTACAGAGACTGTACACTTTACCTACAAAAGACAATCTACCCGATAGTCCTGCACGATTCCTTCGTAGTTACCTTACCTCAATGCCAATCCACCCTTATGGGAAACCACTAAGGTAGCCCCTAGAAGTTAGTGCGGGAAATTATACCCTAACATCGAGCATAGTTGGACCACAGCTTTCTACAGCACAAGTGAAACGGGTATATATCACCTTACATGATGTCCCATTCAAGTCAGACCGAGGTCCGCATATGCACAACCTGACCCTAACTCCACCATATTTTATCATGTTGCCCATTTGAATGCTTCTCATACAAGAATGTCAAGGTTTAGCCATGAACTGAAAGAATACAAGATATACCATATTTGGATGCTATTATCTAGCTGGGCCCACCTATCAAAGAAAAAGGAAGGGAGAGCCACTCAAAAATAGGGAGGCATTCGGCTGGGACAGACAGAGCCGAAGCAGGATTGGCGTAGGGCTGGGCGGTGGTGGCGGCGGCGGCGCCAGTAGGGGTCAACCGGGGGAGGTGTTGGTGGTGGCAAAAATGGGAACCCCCGAGATGAGGGTGCCCTTGTAGGTGGCGGCTCGGGCCAAGGTGCGCCAAGGAGGGCCAGTGGTGGTGCCGAGCGATGGGCACAAGGAAGCTGTGGGGGCAGCGGCGACTGGAGGGGAAGGAGAAGGAAGGGAGGCAAGCACGAGTAGGAGAAAGGTCAAGTGAACTCACTGCTGTGGTCGGATTGACCAAAGGGGCGTCGTGGCGGGCTGGTGACACGCACGGGCGGTGACATGGGAAGATCCACGATGGCGGCGGCCTAGAGGTGGGGAGGGCCAGAGGTGGCATTGGGGGTAGCTTCAGGAGGCCAATGAGGGAATCGGAGCGAGGCAAACTGGAGAGGAGAAGGCACCGAAGAGGGAGTGGCAATCGAACTTGGGAAAGGTGGCGGTGTCTAGCAAGCTCGGAGCATCGAAGTTCAATTAGCGAAGAGGGGAGAGAGGAGGTGCCCAAGGTGCATTGTAACACGGATAGCTTAGGAAAAAGATATCGAAGGCGACCGAGACGGGGTTGTGGCCGGTGTTGGAACCGATCTTGGAGCTCGGCTCGGATCGCGCAATCTCCAGCAAACTGCGAGAGCAATGAACTTGACGAAACACACACACGAGATGATCAAGAGGCGCTGCTCTGATTTCCCTTGCACAGGACGCTGCCTGTTCTTTTGATGCTAATACAAAAGGCAATGCCTTGTGGGATGATTTACAAGAGGCGCTGTTGCCTCGTATTTATAGGAAACATGTACGCATGAGACTCGGGAAACGACGCCGAGCATCGCGAGGACACGAATACGAGGCCACTACGAGACCGTATCGGAATCAATACGAGACCGTATCGGAACGCAACTAGATTTAGAGCAAACATTCACCCCCTTAATCTTGTTGCACTTGAACAACGCCCAAACGCTGACGGAGCTCTATGAACTTCACCCGGCCAAGTGCCTTGGTCAGAATATCTGCCAGCTGCCCTTCAGTGCCGATGTGGTCTATGTCGAGTCTCCCTTCTTCATTGCACTCGCGTATGAAGTGATACCGAGTGTCAATGTGTTTGCTGCGGTCATGATGGACTGGGTTCTTGCTGAGCTCAATCGCTGACTTGTTGTCCACCGATGGTTTGAACTTCGAGCGCTAGTGCGATCGACTCCGATCACTGCTCAGCCATACTCCTTGACATGCGGCTGTAGCAGCTGCGATGTATTCCGCTTCACACGACGAGAGAGCCACCACCTTCTGCTTCTAGGAAGCCCAGGTGATGAGGTTCGGACCGAGGAAGAAAACCACGCCCGTTGTACTCTTGCGCTCGTCTATGTCTCCAGCATGATCGCTATCACTGTATCCCACCAAGTCTTGATGCAGACCTCTCCCCTTCATGTACCGGCAGCCGTAGCCGATCGTACCGGCCAAGTAACGGAGAATGCGTTTCACCGCCACCCAGTGCTGCTCCGATGGTGCTTCCATGAACCGGCTCACCATTCCTACCGCGTAGGTAATGTCCGGTCTGGTGTTGACGAGGTAGCGGAGACTCCGATGATGCTCCCGAACTTGGTTGCGTCTCTGGCGTGGCACCGTCTCGCTTGCCGAGCCGTGCTCGGTTCTCCATGGGCGTGTCGCAGGTGTTGCATCCTGCCAGTCCCGCTTGCTCAAGGATCTTCGCCGTGTATGCACCTTGGCACAGCATGATCTCCCCATTCTTCTGCTTCACCTCGATCCCCAAGTAGTAACTCAAGAGACCAAGATCGCTCATCTCGAAACGCTTCATCATCTGTTGCTTGAAGACGGCGATGTCGTCATTGTTTGGCCCGCAGATGATCAAGTCGTCGACGTACACACCCACCAGAAGGAGAGAGTCACCGTCTCTTTTCTTGTATACGGCGTGCTCGAGCGTGCTCCGCTTGAAGCCGAGTTTAGCTACTCTGGTCGATCGTGCGTTCCACGCGCGCGGGCCCGACGCGATCCATAGAGTGCCTTCTTTAACTTCAACACCTTGCCGCCTTGTTTGTCGTCGGTGAAACCCGCGGTGTTGGACGAGACCGCCGAGAAGATCACCATTCAAGAAAGCGGTTTTAACATCCATATGGTGTACCTCCCAGCCATAGTGCGCGGCGAGCGCCAGTAGCAACCGTACAGTCTCCATCCGTGCCACTGGCGCGAACGCCTCGTCGAAGTCCACCCCCTGGCGCTGAGCATACCCTTTAGCGACCAGTCGAGCTTTGTGCTTCACGATGTTGCCGGCTGGATCTCTCTTCACTTTGAACACCCATTTTAGCCCAATGGCACGATGGCCACTTGGAAGCTCCGACGGTGTCCATGTCTTGTTCTCGCGGATCGACTCCAGCTTAGCCTCCATTGCCTTCCGCCAGCACGGTTCTGCTAGCGCCTGCTCGACGCTGCTTGGTTCATCCGCGCTCAGCAAACACAAGCCACTGTACTCGAAATCGTGGATTTCGTCAGTGGTGCTGTAAATATTTGACGTCGCGATACGAGAGGCACGTTATGCGAATCGCTTGCTCCATCAGTCGGTGGGGTCGCCCATTGGATGCCTGGTGACGTCGGTGGTGCCAATGCCGTGGGGTCTGCTGTAGGTGTAGCTGGTGATCCTGGCTGAACTTCTGCTGTCTCCATCTCCTGAAAGACGTCAGTCCTGACTGTTGTCGAGCCATCAACAGTGCTTGGGATCTCGATACAAAACGTCTCCACCATGTCCTGCTCGTCTCCTGTGCAGCTCCAGTCCCACGATCGATCTTCTTCGAACACCACGTCACGGCTGATGTGCAACTTCTTCGCCACTGGATCAAAGACTCGGTATCCTTTTGTCCCTGGCTCATACCCGAAATACCATCTTCTTGGACACATGCATCGACTTGCTCACGCTGGGACCTATGTTCTTCACATGGACCACACACCCAAAGGTGCGCAAGTGATGAACACGGGGCTTCTTGCCGAACCACGCTTCATATGGGGTGACGCCATCGAGGCTGTTCGTTGGCGAGCGGTTCAGTACATAGACGGCAGTCACCACAGCCTCGCCCCAGAAACGCGCTGGAATGCCCTTGCTCTTGAGCATGCACCGAGCCATCTCCACCACCGTCTGGTTTCGACGCTCCACCACACCGTTTTGCTGCGGAGTGTACGGTGTGGTGGTGTAGTGCTTGATGCCGGACTCGTTGCAGAACACGACGAAGGCGTTGGAGTTGAACTCGCCTCCACGATCCGTCCTCAGTCCCTTCAGTCGCCCGCCATGTTCAATCTCGCGCGCCCTTGATCTTCTTGATGTAGTGGAGTGCCTGATCTTTGGTACTCAGCAGCTCCACCCACATGAAACGACTGAAGTCGTCAACGACGAGTAAGAAGAAGAGCTTGCCTCCAGGCGTTGGTGGCGTAATCTGGCCGCAGAGATCCGCATGGAACAACTCCAGTCCACGCTGCGCACGGAACGATGTCGCCCGCGGGAACGGAGCACGATGTTGCTTGCCGAGGGTGCAGCCGTCGCAGACCTATTCAACCCGGTTTATCACCGGTATGCCGTCCACCATGCTCTTTGTGCCGAGTTCGCGGAGCGCCCTAAAGTTGAGATGCCCGTAATGGGCATGCCATCGCCACGCTTCGTCGTCGGCCTTCGACAACAGGCACACCGGTGGAGCCACCATCAGCTTCACTGTGTATAGCCTATTGCCCGTGCGCGGAGCACTGATAAGCAAAGTGTGTTCTGGTCGAACACACAAAGCTCGCTTTCTCTAACACGATCGTGCATCCCGCCTCCTCCAATTGCCCTAGGCTCACAATGTTACTTCTCAACTTAGGTATAAAATAGACCTCAGTTAGTACCTTGTGCTCATGATGACGCCCTTCCATGATCATCGACCCAAGCCCGCAGATATCCACGTGCGACCCGTCACCAAAACGAACGGTGCCGCTCACGGTCTCGTCAAGATGTGCTAGCGCCGATCGCTTTGCCGTCATGTGGTTGCTGGCTCCGAGTCCGTGTACCACGTGTCATCGCGCAATCGATCGGGATCACTTGCTGCTCGTTGAGGTAGACGACTTGCGACGCCGCCCGAGCCGTGACACTCACTGAAGCCATCAGTAGCGCCGGTTGCTCGATGTCGGCCTTGGCCAAGTATGCCTCCTCACGACGCGCCTTCTTGGGCCTCTTGCACTCCACAGGCCCGGTGTCGTAGATGCCACGATTGCGGCATTTACCCTTCCGCGAGGAGTGCCCTCCGAGGTCAATCTGACGGTGGTGTCGCAGCCCTCCAACCGTGCTCCACCCTTGCTCCTCCAGTGGGAATTCGTATTGCTTCCTTCCTTGCTCGACGAGGATTCCGGCGTAAGTCGGTGCCTGTGTTTCGCTAGCCAGTCCTCCTCGGTGAGCATGAGCCGCCTGTTCGTCCACGATCCGTTCGACGCCGGTCTCGAAGCGGTCTTCGCGCGCGCGACCTCCCAAATGAGTTCTTCGATCGAGTGTCTTGATGTCGCAGAACATCTCGACGAGACCGCAACTTGGTTGTACCGCGAAGGACCACGCGAAGAATTTTCTTGACGACACGTGTGTCGTCGATGGACTCACCGAGCGCTCGAAGATTACTAGCGAGGCTGGAAATTCGCATTACGAAATCGTCGACAGCCTCACCATCCTTGAACGCAATGTTCTCGAAATCCTTGAGTAGCTTCTGTGCATTGACCTCCTTGACACGCTCTACTCCAAGGCGCATCGTCTTCACCGCTTCCCATGCCTCCTTGGCGCTCTTCTTGGAGCCCAAGATGGAGTACATGTCGGACGGTATGCCCCGGATCAATGCGGCCAACGCGAGACGGTCCTCGCGCCGCTCCACCTTGCCGGGCTCGATCGCCTCCCAGAGTCCCATCGCCTCCATGTTGATTTGCATCAACAGGGCCCACTCGTTGTAGTTTGTCCTCGTCAACATCGGGTACACCACCGACGTGCTCGCCTCCTTCGCCATTCGCCGCACCCGACGTAGCTCGACTTGGTGTCGCCGCTCCGTCGGTTGGCTTCTTACCGTGTCGAGCGCGCTTCTTAGGAGGTCGAGGTGGTGACGGTGGATCTTCTTTGCCGCTCATCCGCCGTTGGAGACCACCTTAGCCGGACGCCTCGATACCACTTGTTGGAACCGATCTTGGAGCTCGGCTCGGATCGCGCAATCTCCACAAATCTGCGAGCAATGAACTTGCGAAACACACACGAGATGATCAAGAGGTGCTGCTCTGATTTCCCTTGCACAGGACGCTGCCTGTTCTTTTGATGCTAATACAAAAGGCAATGCCTTGTGGGATGATTTACAAGAGGCGCTGTTGCCTCGTATTTATAGGAAACATGTACGCATGAGACTCGGGAAACGACGCCGAGCATCGCGAGGACACGAATATGAGGCCACTACGAGACCGTATCGGAATCAATACGAGACCGTATCGGAACGCAACTAGATTTAGAGCAAACAGCCGGTGGCGCATACGGGAGTGCTCGGGTAAGCTCGGCTTGAGGGAGGAGGAGAGGGCAAGGAGACGCCAGGGCCTTTTATAGCTCGGGGAGGGGTAGGTGGTTGTTGGCGCATTGAAGATGAGTGCAGCGGAGTAATGCTGGGTGGTGGCGTCGTTCATGCGCGAGTGCAAGCGTCGATGTGCTGTGCGGCGTGGGCTGCCATAGGCCAGTGCGAGGGTGGCGCCTCGACCATGGGGGCGAGCTAGGCGTACAGATGCAAGGGCAAAAACGGGGACGGCTGTGGCCAGTGGACGGAGCTGCTGGTGCGCGGGCGCACGGGGCTGGGCTGGCTCGGCGATAGGCTAGGGCACCGTTGGGAGCAGAGCAGGGGAAGGGAGGAGGAGGTGGTCGGCTGGGCCAGGTAGGCTGTGAGGAAGAAGGAGAAATGGGCCAAAGGCCCAAGGATTTTTGAGGACTTGGCGAATTTCGAAAATTCGAAAGATGATTGAAATGCCAATTTAAGATTAAGCTTAAGTTTTGAATTTTTTTGTTATAATAATTATACAGGGAAGATTTTAATATTAACTTTGATTTTAAAACTCCACTCTTGATCTTCAATTTTCAAATTCCAAATTTTAGATTTGAATTTAAGACTTGCAAGGGAATTTGGAATTCCTCAATTTGATTTTCAGTCTTGGTTCTTGATTTCAAGATTTTGATTTCCTTATTCAAACTTTTAGCAAGGAACTAAATCAAGAAACTCGAATAAACACTAGCGATTGCTTTTCACATACCCGATTATAGAGAGTACTCAGGCACGCCCTTGTCCTCAACTGTATGTTACTAGGTAGATGAAAATCTCATATATATATATATATATATATATATATATATATATATATATATATTATCGTTATGACTCACATACACAAGTAATGGATCGTGAAAGCATAGCAGTCCTAATGTTAAAAGAGTGCTAACGGTTTAAACCTAAGTTAAAACATGTTCATATACCACCTCCATTAATGGTTTAAGCATTAATTCTAAATTACTTATTAAAAGCATAAATTCTAGAACATTATTAATTGAGCATTGTAATAAACTTAAAACTTTGTACATCAGATAATCTAGAACATCATGGTATAGCTACAATATTAAAGACTATAACTAGGCAAGCATTAGTAATATTATACTTATACTCAATAGTGATGATGACAACAATTATTGAAGACGTGATATACGGGATGGAGATGTTACAATCGCGAGGTACTTGCTTTGAACATGTTCGATAAACTCGTTGCACAAATGATATGAAATGCACAACTACTTGAATACTCTCTCAGCAGCTGCTTGCAAACCTACACGACGGAACAGAAGATAATCAGGTATGGCTAAGATAGCATTGACAAAAGATAGGAAAATATCCGCTCGGCTGAAAAGAAATAGGTTCGCTAGCCCCTTGTACCTTGCGAAACGCTGTTCAGCTAAGCGAACCATTGTTCAGCAGTGTGAAACGCTGTTCTGCTGAGCGAACCACTGTTCTGCCGTGCGAAATATGATCCGATGCACAACTCACAAAAACAATATGCAAATCGTGGTTCGGTTGTGCCCCGACCAACCGATAGGGACGAAACGCCCCAAAATTCAAGCCCGATTGATGTACATTTCTTACTCATTTTCCCTTTCATATATTTTCTCCTGAATACATCTGTATGGTGGTAAGCACAAGAGACAAGAATGCCACTTTCTGCCTGGGGTTTCTCATTATATGCCGATCGTATAGAGGCCAGCCAGAACTTATTCTGTGGGTTCAATCCATGAAGTGATGCAGGGTAAATGTCGCTGCTCCCCACCTCATCAAAGACGAGCAAAAGTTCCGACCAAAAGCAGAGATTGGACGGCGTGCGGTATGGTTGAGTTTGGAGGTATTCATATTAGGTGTGGATAATGAACTTTTACTTTGATTGATGATTTTTAATTAAAAATAAATAATAATAATAATTAAAAAATTGTTTTTAAAAAAGAGCGGACGAGCGATGAAAAAATAAGGAAGAGATATGCATACAAGACAGGTGTAAGAGGAGTGAGATACACAATGGCAGATCCAGGATTTCATTATACCCCGGGCTGTAGAAGGGTTGGAGACCACTGCTACCTAGGCTGGAAGAAGATTGTGCCCTGGCCTTACCTGATTTTGTACTAGTAAAAATCTCACGTCCCGTACTAGAGTCTAGACTGCCATGGGCCTGGATCTGCCCCTAGGGATACGTGATATACATATGACCTTATACCTTATCCTCAGAGCGATATAAGAGCGTGAGGTGTGAAGAAATCACTTATATTTATATTATCTTCTAACTTTTTAAGCAAAAGCTACAAACAAAAAATAATACAAACATCTCACTATCTTAGGTCCGATAACTTTACGCCCTACCTGCCACCCGCGTCGTGCATCATGCATTGTATATATGTGTCGCACATAATTAACGTAAAATCCCCAAACTTGGGATTATTGAATTGGAACAATGTAATATGTTTGAGATTACAAGCTAAATACCTATACGTTGCTATAGATTAACAAATTATATTACTCTTGATCTCTGGTGTAGTTGTGTTGATCGGGTACTATACTTTTTATCTCATGTGTTCAGCATGGTTGTATTCGCGCTTTAATGAGTGAAAGTGCCCAGCGTCAACTTCACCATCACATAGGGTCTAGCTATATTGTGCCATATGTACGGTGGACTCCATCGCCACACCTGACCAAGCTCTGCTATAGCTCACAAAATAAAACAATTATCATGAAATTCACATGCTAAATAACAAAAGATTTATGAATCAAGTTAACCAAAATCTTGTGACTAATGTAATGCAAGCACAATAAATAAACGCTAGTTGTTGCTATGAACAGTAAAAATACGACATCAAAGCATATATTTCTAGCAACCACCATAATACGCAAGTTGTTTACTCCATATTAAATCATAGACAAACCATGAATTGGTTGTAGAATTACATAGTGATCAGATTGGGATATGTTTTGCTCTATTCATACAATATATACTCCTACATGTAGAAATTAACCATAATTGAGCAGCTAAAAGGTTACAAAATTATATGTCCATCTGCATCCATGACAATGTCAAAACCAAAAGATCCAACAACAGAGGCTAGTCAGGCCATCTTGCAATATGTGAAACAACATGTTTTAATGGGAAGTGAATGGATATGTCTTGGAAGTTGGAACCGATTCCGCACGTTCAAGCTCAATTTGGATGATACCATAGCTTAGAATCCAACCCAAGCATCATCTAGTACCGATGCCATGCCAAGAAAATAGAATACTTGAGTGGGCCTACCTATCAACATGCGCCACTAATGCCTCCTTGCCCCGATGATGGGAGCAGCACACTTCACTTGCGCCGCAGCGGCCATGACGTCAAGAACCATTAGTCACACACGATGTCGGTTGCCCAATTTAAGGGGGTGATCGGAATAGCGATGGCTTTTAGCTTTTGGCTGAAAAAACACTGTAGCTGAGTTAGTGGATAGTGTAGTGAATAGTGAAAAAAAGCTGAAGCTAGAAGCTGAAGCTGAAGCTGAAAAAAGCCGAAACGATCAGGGCCTAAAAATCGAAGGTCAAAGATACCATTGTGCCTCCAGATTTGGCAGTCTACGCCACTAACTCAATCTTGCTCCCCAGATTATACGGTCTCCACTGTGCACCCCCGATGCAAACCTCCACTGCTAGTAGCAGACCTTGAATCGACTCTAGATTTGTTGGCCCCCTCCGGCGTCACCTCCGACCGCTGGTTGTGGAATGGGTAAGAGGGCAAAAGGAAGGATTTTGGTTTGGGAGGCCGTGAGATAGTTGGATTATGCAGTTTCTTTATTTGTTTTTTGAAAACAAGATGGGGGTTAGCATTGTGCTTTGCAAGATGAGAGGAAGGGAAAGGCATATTGAAAAATCAACTAGGGGTAGTGGATAATATTGCGAGTAATTATCTTTAACTTTAGATGACAGTTTTCTATGAGAAAACGGATGATGACCACCTAAATCCTATTTTTATATTAATAAAGATAAAAGATCAAGTGTGACACAGTCATATAGGGTCTTTTTTGGATTTATGGTTTAGCTTTTTACAGTAATTAGCTTTCAAATAAAGTGTCTTTTTAAGATAAGATCTACAAGTCGATTATAGTAAACACTGTCTTGATTTTATTTATATCGATCAAAATTGTACATAAGTATATCTCTCATAAATAGTCAAAATTTAAAAAATTGAGCTATAAATCATAAAAAAACCCCACCCATAGATTTTGGATCGTTCAACGTTTCGACGATCAATAATGTAAGACGTGCATGACACTAGATTAGAATAACATCTTCTTTTCGCGCATTATTTTACCGTAGCAACACAACTAAGGGCGCGCTCAGCTTGGCGATGGGCGGCTTTCAGCGACGCGGCGGCTTTTATTTTACTGTAGTGATTCTGTTATTTTCTGTTTTTTGGCATTTTTGTGTTTTTTTCATATTCCTTTAAATTGTTTGTGATAAGCTAATATGTCGCTTCTATTTTTAAATTTTTTAAATTTAATTATGCCCAATAAGCCAACTCAGTTACAGTAAAATATTAGCCAGCTGCAGTAAAATATCAGCCAAAAGACATGAGCCATCGCTATTCCGAACGCTACCTAAGAGTAGTAGCACATGTGAATGAGACTAACCTCCATCGAACTGATTGGTCGCGTAGAAGCGATGCCGTTTTCTATCAGTCGAATAAGGTCGTTTCATATTTAAAGCTGGTCCTCTTTGTATAATTGTATTGACTTCTAAAAGCTATTTTTATGATAAATAATTTTTCTATAATAACTAACTTTTAAATAGATTGTCTTTTCAAGACAAAATTTACTAATCAATTATAGTACATAATATGTGACTTTATTTTTATTCATCAAAATTATACGTAAGTATTTCTCTATAAGTAAGTATTTCTCTATAAGTTATTATTATTTATAAGTTAAAATCAAAAGCTAATATAAATAGACCAGAGTGCTCTGCTTTGGCAGCATGGGATTCCAGAAGCCTGGAAGACTGTGTATGGGTCGGTGAGATTTTCTTTAGAAAGAGGATGAAACTTACCAAGGATAGGTTCTCTTTCGTTTTTCTTTTCTTTTTGCAGTGCCTACATACTATGGGACTATTCGATTGGACTAAAGTTTAGTGGCTTATAGCTGAAATTACTTTGTAACTGGTTGAAATTATACTGTAACTGACGATAGTTTATATGACGTAATTAATTTTTAAAAAAATCTAAAAATAAAAAAGGTTAGCCCATCATGTATAATGTAAACGAATACGGGAAAAAGAACCGATAAAAAACTCAAAAAATATCAAAAAGTTAGAAAAAGATGAAAATTATAAATAGTGAAAAATAAATCAGAAGTCAGAAGTTCAAACCCAAATGAACAGGATCTATAGCGCACACAGAACATATGTACATCATTTAGGTGTTATTTTTTATTACAAGAAAGGTCGCCCCCACAATACACATGCACACACACGAGTAAGTTCTCTTAGACAGTCCTAGAATGACGAGGATAAATTTATGCTCTTATAAAATAAAATTTTCTATTAAGATGTATTTATGGGTGCATAAAAGTGAACTGCTCGTAATGTTCTTCTATATGGCTCTGGTAGCCAATGGAATGGTGTGATATCAGATAGGTGAATGTTTGACGCGACTGGCACGGAGCCCCGCACGTAGGAACAACATTATGTAGAATTGAGCTGGCCCAACGTGTGATCTTTTCTTTCTTTCATATGGACCGGGCCATCGTGCTTTTCCCATCTGGTCCATCGGCCTATCAGTGCATGTTTGACCCGGGAAATTGTAGCGCGCGGCGTACAGGAGCGGATCTAGTGTATAAAAATTAAGATTATGATATCGTAATGAAATTTTTTAAAATCTACAAAAAATTATTGTTTATTACTATTCATCAGTAAAGATAATTTCATAATATAATATAGGTGACACCAATAATTTTTTCATCTAGATCCGACTCTAGCAGCGTACGTGGTGCAGAGCTTGAGTGAATCGCACCGGCCGTCTCTTCACTTCACTTCCTGTCTCCGGCCGGGGCTCAGCTCCCCCACCCCCACGTTACATTTGCCGCACCCGTTGCTTCTGGCCTTCCACGAAACCCAACTTTCCAATGCTTTACTGCTCTTCCTTGGGTCTAGCATCCCGCACTAGCTGTCTAGAACATTCCTAAAACCCAGCGTGATCCGGACCGTCCACCGAGGAGATCGGACGCACGCAGGCGCAAGACGGTCCGGCTGTGCTCGTCTGAGCTTCAGCTTTTAATTTCGAGTTTCTTAATTATATCTTTATTTGTTTTTTGGCTATTTCGTACTTTTTATTTCTTTATATTATCCACAATGATATAACCTTTTGTAAATTTAATTATATTAAAAGACTAATAACAGTTACAGTAAAAAAACATACACAGTGTTAAAAAAAAAAGGCAAGAAGCTCAGATGAGCACCCAAGTCCGCCTTCCTAGGTTGGCAGCGGCAGCGGCAGCGGCAGCGGCGTACTGGCACGGCGCACGTACAACGACAACCCGCGGACAGGAAAGCGGGGGGCGGGAGCCCGCCAACGGCGCGGGCGGGGCACCCTCATCGTGCGTACGGTGCCGTCCGACCGATACGGTTCGCCGAGCTGAGCCCCCACCGCGCAGCTACTGGCAGGTCAGGTTACGAAAGGCGCAGAGGGGCGGACCCGGCACGGCTGCGAACGTGACTACTGGCAGGTCACGTTACAACCAAGAGCGTTTTGTGGCTCGGAAGTGCTCCGTGTCGGCACGGGCAGAGCAATCCTGTGAGGGCACTGTTTGTCACGTTGGTCTAGGTTCTTTGCAGAGATGTGTCTTTGAGTCGCGTCGTACGAGTGCCCCTGCCCATACAAGAACCAAGTCTTGGACTCGCAGCCGTAAAAACGTATCACTACTGTCTGGTCATGGGCGCCATGCTGCCGTATTCATTGTGACCCACACAAAACCTAGAGGATGTAGGGGACATATATATAATCTGTAGCTCGGCCTGCACACATGCAAAAAATTAAAAGGGAATTTTGTCTTGGCAAGGAGGACTGGGTTGATGTAACAGGATTCCCGTGCCGACATCGATTTTAGTTAACGAAGCAACCTTGCTTAGTTAGCTGGCCTCGATCTGTTTGCACTGCTCTATTAAAATTAAGTGAACTAGCTTAGCTTGTTTGTTGCATGACTTCATGCGGAGGTTTTCTCTACCTATAGCTGGCCTGCTATATGGCAGTTTTCTCTACCTATAACACTGTCTTATGCATTGTAACTTACTAAACAAGGCATATACACAGCTTCATTTCTTCCCAAAAAAAAATATTTTCATCAGTTATGCATTTTTCTATTAGCACTACTCCGCTTAAAAATATATGATAGTGGTTCTCTGGCTCTCTGTTCAATCTTTTTTGGCTTACAACTTTACATAAGATAGGATGGTTTCCTATTTGCCATTGGTGTTTTTTTGCGTTTGCAAGATAGACTTATATGCACATACACCACTACACACGTACACTAAATGCATACGCATGTGAGTGCGCGAGTTTTTGCTATATACAACGCATTTTAAATGCCTATTTACAAAATGTCAGTACACGCGCGGAATTGGTAGAAATATCTGTTTTGCCGCCCGGTCACCAAGCAGCGGCACTGTGGAGCTGACAGGTGGCACCTGGAGCCTAGCCATTGTGCGGTAGACGGCCTGCCGCTTGGCCACCATGCACCAGGGCATTAGTGTTGCAATTAATTAGTTTAATTACGTGATTAGATAATTTATTTGCACACACTACTCGTAGTATATATTGTACTGTCGTATGTATATGTATATGTATGTAATTATTTGTTTTATCATAAATTTTAATATATAGTATTATACTTCCGTTATATATGTATATGTAATTATTTATTTCATTATAATTTTAATATGTAGTATTGTACTGTCGTATGTATATGTATATTATGTAATTATTTATTTCATCGTAATTTTTTAATATATAGTATTGTACTACCATTATATATGTATATGTAATTATTTATTTTAATATAATTTTTAATTTATAGTATTGTACTGCCATTATATATGTATATGTATATTTATAAAGTTATTTACTTTATCATAATTTTTATTTGTAGTATTATACTGCCATTATATGTGTATTAAAAAACAAAAGCATTCACTCAACAGTCTTAAAATTGATCATTCCATAGGTTGTAAAAAAAAGTCCATTTAGTATGAAAATTGTACATGAAACTAGCCAATTTAGCTAGTAGCTGGTAAACCGATAAATACTTCAAGGGAAAAAAACTTCATTAATCGAATCGGTCATTTATGGAAAGTGTTGTTACATTTTAAGAAATAGTTAGTACCATAAAATAAGTTAATCTAGTTCACTACAGAGCTACTTCCATCTTAGCAAAGAAACATAATGTCATAACAAGATTTTTTTAGTATTAACAATAATACATACATACATATATACACACTTGTATGTACTGTTAATTTCATCATAAATTTTAATTTGTAGTATTTTATTATCATTATCATTCTTCGAACTAAAGTCCTACAAATAGTTTACGTAAATAATTTTTTGAGTAAAATTCAGAACAGAAAAAATTACGAGCAAATTACACACTGAAGTACACTGCGTCAAAAAGCTCCACAAAAAATTCATAATTTTTTGTGCTCATTTACTAGATCTAAAAAATTCTACGAGTAGTACATGCAAATAAATTATCTAATCATACAATTAAACTAATTAATTACAACACTAATGGCTTGGTGCACGGTGGCCAGGTGGCAGGCTACCTGGTGCACAGTGGCTGAGTCCAAGCCACCTAGTGCACGATGGCCGGGCAACAGGCCACTTGCTGCACGGTGATCGGACTGCAGGTGCCACCTGTCGGCTCCACATCGCCGTCGTCCGGTGACGGGCGGTAAAATGGATATTTCTACTGATTCTACGTGTGTACTAATATTTTTGTAAATAGGCCTTCAAAATGTGCTGTATATGCCAGTAGATTGATTTTTCCTCTTAAAATGCTTTGATATTTCTAGTTGAGGGTATGTTTAACGCCACATATGTCCAGCTGCAAGTTGGTCACACTATCAGTATATATAATACAACCATAATATAGGACGTTCTCTTGTTTCAGAACTTTATGTGTATGTACTGTGTAACTGGGCATACTTTTTTTTGCAAGAATCTTGTCAATCTGGGGAGTTGGCATAGCACTATACCAGGGGCCCACCTGATGAAGGCTATAGAAATAATCTTTGAAATGAGCAAGTACGGCAAAACATTTTTCTGACAAGTTGAAGTAAACTTGTGGTAAAACGGAAGGTTGAAATAAAGTGGATAGGGACTGCCCAAACGAAGAACACCAAATCCATTTGTTTAAGGGGCATAATACAACCATAATATAGGACATTCTCTTGTTTCAGAACTTTATGTGTATGTAGTGTGTAACTGGACATACTTTTTTTTTGCAAGAATCATGTCAATCTGGGGATGGGGAGTTTTCATAGCACTATACCAGGGGCCCACCTGATGAGGGCTATAGAAATAATCTTTGAAATGAGCAAGTACAGCAAAACACTTTTCTGACAAGTTGAAGTAAACTTGTTGTAAAACGAAAGGTTGCAATAAAGTGGATTGGGACTGCCCAAACGAAGAACACCAAATCCATTTGTTTAAGGCGCATAATACAACCATAATATAGGACATTCTCATGTTTTAGAACTTTATGTGTATGTACTGTGTAACTGACATACTTTTTTTGCAAGAATCATGTCAATCTGGGGATGGGGAGTTTTCATAGCACTATACCATGGGCCCACCTGATGAAGGCTATAGAAATAATCTTTGAAATGAGCAAGCACGGCAAAACATTTTTCTGACAAGTTGAAGTAAACTTGTTGTAAAACGAAAGGTTGCAGTAAAGTGGATTGGGACTGCCCAAACGAAGAACACCAAATCCATTTGTTTAAGGAGCATAAGACCCGGCCGCAGGACACTGACCGGGGACGGCAGAGGTTAGCAATGCTTCCAAACTTTGCATTTCACGATTGCAAAACCATAATCAAATAAAATCCTCCGTTACCTATCTATGCATCCAAATTAATCCCCATACGAGATCTCTCCAAGATTTGCACTAATTAACAATCTTGTTTGCACTCGTCCTACTGCCTCCGGTAATGCGGCGCAGGGCTATGGTTTTCGCCTTGAAATGGAGAAATAATGCTATATGAGGAGCATATTTCAATTTTGTTTTGGCATGGTTTGGTACAGAGTAAGGCATGTGCAGAATGGAACAAGATTGCCGAGAATTACGTAAGGGTAGAAAAGTGCCTACATCGTAGGAGCTGCATGATCGAATTGACCCTTTGTACGTGCCAAACAACAATGTGTATGCATGTCTTCTCGCTGCTTGTCTAGCCATCCTTTCGTGATGGTACACGCACAATTACAGGAAGAAGAAACAAGATGGAGATTTGGCCGTGCTTTTGAAGAAACAAAGACGTTGTTTTTCCGATACAATAATGAAGCAATAAGCATGTTACAGATCTACTCGTCAATATTTTTCCGGATTCACCAGCAGCACACGATGAACGTAACATGTCAAGTGGAACAGTAGGACGATTTGTTAATTTATAGCCATTTCTTTGACGTCGTGTCATGGTATATTGGTATATCAACACTCAATACTAAACTACTAATCTTCGTTCTAGATGATTATGGAAAAAAGCATTTTGTATGAGAACCACTTGCATGCTCTGATTTGTTAACCTCGATTCGTATGTTTTCTCGTTGTTTTGCTGATACAATAATGAAGCAATAAGCGTGTTACAGATCTACTAAATATTTTTCCGGATTCACCAAGCACCACACGATGAACGTAACATGTCAAGTGGAACAGTAGGATGATTTGCTAATTTATAGCCATTTCTTTGACGTCGTGTCATGTATATTGGTATATCAACACTAGATCAATACTAAACTACTAATCTTCGTTCTAGATGGTTATGGGAAAAAAAAGCATTTTGTATGAGCATGCCCTGATTTGTTAACCTCGATTCGTATGTTTTCTCCAATCATACGTAAGAGGAGACGAGGACCAACGAACACGTAAATTCCGCGCAGGCAAGTCTCGTCACCCTGTGAAAGCTTCAGTTTTGTCCGAGAAACGTTCAGCTCTGAGTAATAATGGTCGAGTGCTCGAGTCTTACCCTGAAAATTCTTGGAACGTGCAGGTTCCTACAATCCTACTAGGCTACTAGCCAATTACCGATTACCAGTAACTAGTGGGGTTGGAAACCTTGCAAGTTCCAGCTTTATCAACATTGGGATGTTCTAACAAACACGAAGCTATGGTATCACAATCCACAAAGGAAAATTGAGGCAATAAAAAAAAGTTCAGAATGAGTTGTTTATGGATCATAGTACGGTTCTGTAATATGTAAGCATTTCAGTCTCGATCTGTGCAGATTCTCCAGGGCAAAGCATCAAGGCATTGCTTTCAGCATATCCAGAGCACACCAAGCATACGAGAGCGAGGGACCACGTGAGAAGGTCTACGATTTTTTGTAATGAATTATTGTTAATGCATGTTAAATTAAATTTAAATTTGTGAAAGATTTAAATTTTCGGTTTAGTGGTTTCAACCTCAAGTGATCAGATTGGCCAATCCTGTTGAGCGGTCTGACCGGTGCTGTGTGCCAAGGATATGAAAGTGATGAAGCTGATTCATGTAGATCAAATCACATCTATCTGGTCACCGTGGTTTGTAAGATTTTAAAGTTGTTTCGTTTGGAACCTTTCTTGAGGTATCTTGATCTAAGGATTTTGGGTTCGAATCTTTGGATAATCTTGCTTGCTATGATATATAAAAACTCATCTAAAACTATTTTAGTTGTTTTAATCCATGAGTAAGTTGCTTTGCATATTTTGAGAATAGATTGGAACAGAGAGAGAAAATAGCACTTTGTAGCACGCATCTGCATGCAGAAACGGATGTGATTAGAATAAATATATAACTAATAGTACTTAATTAAGCTGGTCTCGTTAGATTCTAGGCGTGGAATGGCAGACAAACAAAAAATAATCTACGTTCATATATAATTCTTCTGTGCAATACCTGAAGAACAAAACAAATGTATTAGGACAATCCGATGTTCTGCCGCTGGTTTCATTGGCTTGTGGGAAGTATTTTTGGAGGGCGGTTTCAGTTCCCCCTCTTGGACTTGATCTAACGTGTGCAGGTGAATAATTTACAAATTGCAAGGAACATTTGTTCTTATTCTCCAGCACATGTACGTCAGAAACAGTCTCAAGTTGTCGCTCATGCAGCAAGAGGCCACTCCAACCAGCTGCTGGCTATAGCTTCTGACTAAGGCTCCTACTTATTAACTAAAATTATATTGTAGTAGCTATTAATTTTTATTAAGTTATTCAATTAAAGAAAAAAAAAAAAATACCGTTATATCTTCACAGATAATGTAAAGAAAAAGTAAAAATAAAAAAAACAAAATTAGAAGCTGACTATTCCAAATATCTTTTGACTTAAAAAAGCTAAAAGACAAGAAAAAACCGGAAGCTACAGCCGCTTAGGGCGGCGCCTAAATGTTTTAACAAACCTTGTCAGTGTGCAATTTTCTTGGGGAGATTCCAATGGAAATCAGGTGCCGTCTTTCTACCACCTTTCAGAAACAAGTACACATTCTTGTATTTTATATGCTAAGAAAGAGTTTTCAGTATTAAACCTTAGTTTCGTACTGACGAGTTATTCAGTATCAAACCTTAGTTTTGTAGTGACACTTTGTCCAAAAAGTGCAATTTTAGTCATCCAAAATGCGGATTGGCGTTTTCACACAAGTCCCGGGCATTTCAGTGGAATTTTAAGGAATTCTAATGGAACGGCATTTCACAGAAGTCACGGGCATCAAGTTCCTTGAAGTTAATATAATAAAATACAATAGCAAAACTTTCCCATTTCCATTAAACAAAGAAAAAAAAAAAACATCAGAAGGAAAATGACACCTAGATTCGATCACACCTATTTTTGTTCATGCTGCAGATGATTGGGGGCACAAGTGAGACTGTTATGCGTGCATCTTTCGCTTTCCTTCTCTTGTTGATGGCCTGCCTATTTTAGTTCATGCTGCAGATGATTGGGGGCACAAGTTGAGAGCCGTGCGTGCCTGTGTTTCACTGTATGTACCTGTACCTATAGCTCTCTAGCTATGGTGTCATGAACTAATGATATAAGGTTGTTTTAATCGGCTGGAACTGTTGGTTTTTGGTTGAAGCTTTTAACTTTTGACTAAAATAGAATAGTAGCAACTAGAAGAAATACTTGTTGGAAGTTGAATTGTTTGATTAGGTTGAAGCTTTTGGTTGAACCTACGTGGAAAATCAGAAAAAAAATGCATCTCTGCGGGCTGAAAATGAAAGAAAAGGGAAAATGAAAGCGATTTGAAAAGGCCGCTTTTAAAAATAAAAGTGTTAAAATCGGATTTTAACTTCTCAAAAGTAAGAAGCTAAAGTCGATTAAAAACACCCCTATAGCATCGGGGCGAGTTCATCTCATGATGACAATGCTAAGATTGACGCATACGCGGCGATGCCTCGTGTGGTGCTCGTTCATCCCATGACTGTGGTGCTTGTTCATCTCATGATGACAACGCCAGGTTGACGCATACGCGGCAACGCCTCATGCGTGTGACGACGCCAAATAGATACACAGGTGGCAATGGAATGAAATTTTACACGCGCGACGCAAACACGGGCTTCGATCAAATAAATCAGTAGTTGGAAAACCTGCAGAGATCGATTGCACGCATTAGTACGTTGAACTCCCAACAAACAATTACACAACTATCCCGATCTTGTACAATGACAACAGGCTGGAGTAATACAGTACGCCTTGTTTTGAGGACACCCACTTGAAATATATGACGCATTTTTGTGCATTTTTCCAGTCCTTGGGCAACTTGGGATGCCTGTACTAGAGGGCAACTTGGGCAGGTTTGGAAAAATACAAGACAGTTGATCAAGCATGATTGCCAATAGTAGACCAGTGGAGTTCATTCCGCACAAGCCATTTGAGCAAGAGGCCAAGGTGGAGGATGTGCATGACTGGTAAAATTAGCACACAAGCACACGTGCTAGCCAGTCCAAATCTTTAGAGGACTGCACAGGGAGGATGGTACAAGTGTAGCCTGCATAGTACAAGTGCCACCACTATTTGCTTCCGAAGATACCTTTTCATTGTGTTCCAACTGTCTGATACCCTGATGTTTCTTTTTTTTCTTTTGTGTGGGAGAGCTGTCTAATGTATTTGAGCTATAATTTCTTTTGAAATACCTAAATACAATTTAGGCAAAGGCAGACAAATAGTAGCAAACTAACAGGGTGGCCGCGTATTTACGCGGCTAGATTTGTTTCAAAATATTTAGTATTAAATAATATAATTTAGATGTTTGAGAATATGTTTACGTATTTTATAGATTATTTAGAATTTTAAGATATTATAAACATTATAAATGATAATAGAAGCTTGTAAAAAATATAACTTGAAAAATGTATTTGAAGTATGAGCTTGATGGAAGAAAATTATTGGGCATACTAAGTTATTGAGGTTCTTAAAAACGTAAACACTCTCCATTATGAATAGATCATATAGCTGCATACTTCTATTCTTCAACCATTAGTTGCTATTTTACAAAATATATAAATGCACATGTACCTCTATTTAATCTCAAATCAATACGTTGATTATATGTACGACAAATTATCTTATTAGTTTATATATTATTATAATATATAGCTCACGTATACATCGATGTACTATAGGCGACCTACTTTGAACTTATAATTCCTCACACGCTGGCCACTCTATTGAACCATATGTCTTCTATTACTTCTCACCGCTACAATTTTTCTACTTTAATCTCCAACAGCACGTCCAATTGTTGATCGATCTCTCTTAGCCGTTACCAATCCTAATACAATTTCTTCACTGCCACCCATTCCAACATAAAACTGCACCGCATAGTTATCTTCTATTTTTCTTCAATTGTTGCTTAATGTTGACCGTTACAATATCAAACATGCATAAATATGCAACCGTCATTAATCCCTGCCAAGGACACCTGTCACGTTCTCTCGGTGGCCCTAAGTTTATTCCATATGGCTACGCCATCTCTACTTTTGTACGCCCATGTTTCTATTTATACATATACATGCATGATGTTATACGTGTTCAATGTCCCTCTTCTCTTTGTGTCGATTGTTCCTCTTCTTGGATATTAGTCATCTCAATGTTATGGCTTCCTTGCTAACTGCGGTGACTTTGCATTTCATTGATACAGACTATGTTTGCTTTAATCGCTATCTAATGATATGGAAAATCTTCTCGCCATCATCGATGACGTTGCCCCCTCACCAATGATGGAACGCTTCTAGCTAACTGATGGCCCCATATCATTATAATTCATCTTTAATGCAAAGTTTTATCTCATCTCTGCTGAAGTTTTTCCTATTATCAAGTTTATTTAGACACTGACTTCTTCAATAATCCTCACATTAACCACTCGTAGTAGTGGCCCTTGGCTCCTTTGACTCTGGCATTTTTCTTCAATGACTTCAATGAGTAGCATAACATTGCCCTTGTCCAACGACCAAGGTCGGCAGCATGATATTGTCCTCATCTCCTCCATCATCACCTTGGCTCTTCGTTTTCTGGTGGGTCAAGTTCTTTTTATTGGACAAATTGACACCATGACACTCTTTTGTGGTTTCCTTCGATACTATTTATGCTATCTTTGTTATAACTTCTATTTTTATTAAAAATTTCATTTGTTTTTATTGGAGGATGTATACAACTCAAATTGGTAATTTTATTATATTTATTTTGAATTTAGTTATATAGCTATTTACTTTTTAATTGTATGGAAATCAAATCAAATTTCTTTTTCTATTTTTTACTCTGAATTTCAATTATTTTTTTTATGAAAATTTATATACAGATCCAATTGCCATTTTTATTTATTTTTTATCCAGAATTATAGTTATTTAGTTATTTTACTTTAGATTTTATATCAAAATCAAGTTGTTAATTTTATCTTTTTTAATTTCATTTATTTTTTAATATTTGTTTAATTTTTATTCTAAATTATATTTATTTAGGATTTTTACTTAGTAATTTGTATGGAAACTAATTACTAATTTTATTTAATTTATTCTAAATTTTTGTAATTTAAGGATTTTACTTCAAAATTTTATGAAAATTAAATTACCATTTTTAATCTGTTTTAATTTTTTGTTGGAATTCATATGCAAATGTAATTACCAATTTTATTAAATTTTTATTCTAATTTATAGCTATTTAGAGATTTTACTTTGGAATTTATATTGAAATGAAAGTACTAATTTTATTTTATTAATGTATTTCAATTTTAGTTATTTTTTGTTAGAATTCATATGCAAATCTAATTGCTATTTTTTATTTAGAGATTTTACTTAGAAATTTGTATGGAAATCAACAATCCTAATTTTATTTATTTTTATTCTGAATTTCAATTATTATTTGGATTATACTTCACATGAACTCTTTTTTAATGTAGACCATTATAATCTAGATTAATAATGTGAATCTTTATATTTTTTATTTAATTAACATGGGAATTGCTATCCCTTTGGGGCGAACACTGTGGTTTTTTATCTTTGTTTTAATAATGAATAGAAAAATAGGATATTTAACTTTTGCTTAAGTGTATTTTTCGACGGCATTGCACCATGATTAACACAAGCAAGCCAGACACACCATGCCATCTGCGCGCGTATGCAGAGGCCTGGCGTTGCTTATTATTGTCTCCGGTCACCGTGCAGAATCTCTCGATCCGCGCACACGCTTTGACCACCCCCACAGGAGTAAAAAAAAAAGCCGCAGCCGTACAGCCCGATTTGCAAATACACCCCTCGAAACCCGCAGGTTTGCAATGTTTTCGTGCTGCCCAGGCGGCACAGCCGCACAGTACGCCGTGGCGTGCCTGTGCCGTTCGCCAGTTGGCCGAGTTGCCGCCCATCTCGGAGCCCGTGTTTCTGCAACGAATAAAAGCCACCCGGCCGCCCTCTCGTGTGCCCGTGAATGCAGCCACTTGGACGTAAGCTGGGACATACATACGGAGTGAGTGCATGTATGCGTACACGTTGTAGTCTGGAAAAACCACCCGGCCCGTCTCTCGCTGCACCGCTCCGTCGCGTCTCCATTAATCCCCTCCCCTAAGCACCGCCTCGCGTGGCCCCTCCGCTCGCCCCACCTCGGCACCTCCTCCTTATAAAACGCGCCCCCGCCGCCCTCATCACACGCCGGTCAGGTCTCATACCTGTGTCGTGTCCGTGTGTGCCACGGAGCTAGCCGCCAGCTACCTTGCGGTCCTTGTGTTTGCGGCAGCCTATCGTTTTCCTGTCGTCCGTCCACCACGGGCAGGGGCGCCGTTTGACACTGTGCATGGCGTTGGAGGCCGTGGTGTTCGCCCAAGGCCATTTCGGCTACGGCCCGTGCAGGGAGTCCCCCTACACGCTGGCGCCGTGGTGCGACCTGGGCGGCGGCGAGTTTTTTGGGGACCTGGATCACCAGCTGGCCGCCTCCGTGGTGCCGAATGCGGAGGAGTGGGAGGCGGTCTCCAGGGACCAGTCGGATGCTTCCACGGAGGGCAAGGCGCCGCCCGAGCAATCGGCGGCGGTGCCTGCCGCCGCGGGGAGGAGGAAGCGGAGGCGCACCAAGGTCGCCAAGAACAAGGAGGAGATTGAGAGCCAGAGGATGACCCACATTGCCGTCGAGCGCAACCGCCGCCGCCTGATGAACGAGTACCTTGCCGTGCTCCGCTCCCTCATGCCGGCCTCCTACGCTCAAAGGGTACAACTACTGCTACGCTTTAATCAATCAGTTTCGTTCTGACTGTATTAAATGGGTAATTACTCATGATTAACTACGCATTTGTTCCTAATGTAATGACATACTCGTGTTGTGTTTTTTTTTCTGTTTTTGTTAGGGTGACCAAGCATCCATCGTTGGTGGGGCAATCAACTACGTGAAGGAGCTCGAGCAGCTCCTCCAGTCGCTCGAAGTTCAAAAGAGCCTCCAGAACAGCGCCGGCCACTCCCCCTTCGCCGGCTTCTTCAGCTTCCCGCAGTACTCCAGCTCCGGCAACGCGAGCAACGTCAATAGCGAGACGGCCGGTTCCTCGGAGAGCGGCCGGCCGGCGGCCGTCGCCGACATCGAGGTGGCCATGGTGGAAGGCCACGCGAGCCTTAAGGTGCTCGCCCGGCGGCGTCCGAAGCAGCTCCTGAAGCTGGTAGTCGGGCTGCAGCAGCTGCGCATCCCGCCGCTGCACCTCAACATGACCACCGTCGACGCCATGGTCTTGTACTCCTTCAGCCTAAAGGTAACTTCTTTTCATGCAGCTTGAAAATCAATTAGAAGTTTTAGCGTGCGAGGAGGTGAGGTGTGTTGTGTGAGAGCACCAATGGATCTATTATTTTCAGCTTTAAAATTTATTTTTGATTTTTACTATAGTACCTAACTTTCAAACAAGTATTTTTTTGAGATAAGATCTACAGTTAATTGTAGTATACATTAAAAACCCAACATATGTACCATCTAAAATCATAAACGAGTATCTCTCTATAATCTCTATCATAAACAGTTAGAATTTAAAAATTTTAACCAAAAATTGTTCAGCCATATCAAATAAACCCGATGTTGTTTGGCGTGCTGCTAGATGGTATTTTGCCGCCAGCCTAAGGAGTTTTCCCGGTAGGATCAATGTTATTTCCTTTTTCTTCTTTTTTCTCGTGCTCTATCAATACGTTGAGCAGTTCTTCTGCTGGTTCGTTTCAAAAAGAAAAAAAAAAGAGCGCCGTGGCGCAGCGACGATTGGTTTCCATTTCTACATAACAACGCCGTGATGGCGTCGATCGCTCTCGTTTGGATGGCAGGTGGAGGATGACTCCAAGCTGGGCTCTGTGGAAGATATTGCCACAGCCGTGCATGAGATCCTGGGCAGCATACGGCGGCAGGAGGAGGAGGCCGGCCTCAGCTCAGCCTCAGCCAGCAGCTGATGCCGCCGGGGAGACCGTCATGCACGTGAAGCACTGCGCTGCACCCGGCACCTGCACCTGCACGCCGTGTGCCTGCCCGTACGTCCTGGAAGTGGAGTCCGTCCTAGCTTTGTATGCGAAATTGTGAATGTGATCGTACACCCTGCATGCAGTCTTGTCCAGGGCCAGGAAAAAAAGGAAATATATCAAAACTGGCGCTCTGCTCTGGCCACTTCTTTTTTGGAGCGACGTACTTGTAGATTCACGGACCTAAACGCAATGCAGCTATCTCGAGTTCATTCGCGCACTGACGCAACCCCTGTTTCACCGTGGTCCACCTGTCGAGAGATACGTTTGGACGAACAGTGTGCTGGGCGTGCAGAATGATTGCCCGATGACGCGATGAGTTCGCTCGTTTCTCCCGTGGAAAGTTAATACTCCTTCGTGCCAGCTTGGGCGAGCCGTCGGTGAATAATGCTCTCCGGAGAAGTGCGAGTTCGGGGCGCACTCGCGTACGCAGACAGCATGAGAGATATGTGGTAGCGACCAGAGACTCCATTGACCGTCCGTATATGCGTCAGGGCTAACTGCTTGCAGTTGTATCTTTATGTGCGTCCCTCCGGATATCCAAAGGACGACGTCGTGCTATCCACTTACATGTCCCGAAACGCAGATCGATCTCATAAATATACCAGTTTGCTTCAGTGGTCTCCCAGACCCAGAAGGGAAAGAGCGAGCGAAAATCTGGGCTCATGATTCGTAACCACCCTTGCTCATCTTACGGTTCGATAATGTATCAAACATTCATATGTTTTGCGAGGAAATTACAAAGAAATCAACGATTCCAGAATGGTTCGGAGAGGCCACGAGAGGGGATACGGACTAAGGAATCGTATAAACAAACTATTCTCTTGAAAGCTAGGAATCATATGAGCTTGACTGCTGCAGGCGCAGGACCACATCATGCGTGTCTTCTGATGTGGGAACGACCGCGCAGAGTGAGCACTCGGGGGTGATGCACTGGGGCCTAACGTTGATGCCAGAGACAAGAGACCCTGTCTGGATGATATGATTTTGCAGATAAGCTTTGTAGAATAATGTCTTGATAAAAGCAGCCGCATAGCGGAGGGGATATCATGGAATGCACGACTCCTCACCCCGTTTTGCCCATAGATTTGTAGCTCTGTACACCGCGAAATGTGCACGGGGTTCACCCAGGCAATGAGCTGTGGGCTACTCTTGCAAGGCTCATTTAGTAGTACATCTGTTTCGGCTTCACATTTCAGCCAGTTGACACGTACATCTGCTAAGGACTTACGTGCGCAGCTGATGCATCGATGCCTTGAAAGCTAACTCCTCTTCAGTTCCATCGGTCAAATGGAGGGGGCTTTCTTGTGCGCGTTACCAACTCCCCGAGAGCAAATTGCACGTACAGAACACATGAAGTGACTCGGCAAAATTCCAAAGCTTACACATGTCAGCATGTGAACGTCTCGAGTAGACTATCTATGGATTGTGCTCGACTTTTTTTTTTAAAAAAAAAGGTTAGTATGTTATTGGCTCGGTATTTTTTCTTTGGTTTATTATTCCTTGCTATAGTAACTAGTTTTTAAATAATGTATCTTTTCAGAGCTAGGTCTGCAGGTAAATTGTAATAAACACTCTAACGAGTTCAGTCATATCAGATAAAATCACATGCGACTACTTTTCTCTATATATTATCTCTCGCAAACAGTTAAAATTTAAAAATCATAAATCAAAAGCTAAATCCACCGTCCAAACGAACTCACCCATTGTGGGGGGAAAGGTCCGAATTTTTGGTCGATTTTGACGTTCAGCAAGTTATGTAGTTATGTTCGAGAAAACAGTAAGAAAAGGGAAATGTTAAAATTGGGGTGGGTATGGGCCATCATTCAAGTACTGAACCAAGGTGGCAGTGCTATGGTGGGCTTCATGGAGCTCAGCAAAACTAGGCACGGCCCATCTCCGGAAATTCCGTGCAAGCATTACTTTTGTACAAACGAATTCGTCTGCCCAAAGAAAGGTAATCATGAGCGAATCATAACCGTGTTTACTGTCTGTTGTTGATCGAAACTAGTAGATTTACCCATATGACTACGCAACTAGATATTATAATATAATTATCTTTAATATACAATTTTATTTTCTATAATTGAAATTACCAACGGCAACTGTCCTCTGTCTACAGTTGTCAGTCTAACCTTTTTCCCAGACTCCAACCTAAACACCACTGACAGGTGGGTTCGCTTTGGTAGCAATCATTCTAACGTTTTCCTCGCTGTGAAACCCAAGTCGCAAGTGTCTGCATAGCCGCATGGTGAGAGTGCGGTGTGCGTCTGCCTTGTACTTAGAAAAGAGTATGGTACGCCCCCACTCGTTCTGACAGGTGGGCTCGCATAGGTAGCAACTTTTGATATTACTGAGCAAGTTGCGCTGGTACAGAGTTGTAGTAGCAGAGAATAACAGACTGATTGGAGTTTGTGGTTTGTAGTGTAGGTAGCTAGTACTCTACATCAAAATGAGCTGAGAAGAGATAGATAGATACATCCAATGAGAGGAGATAAGGTCAGAAATGAAAGAATTCCATTAATGATCATCTCATGCATGTGTATCAAGATAACAACATGTCCCGCACATCACTGTCTCCCCGGTCTCTAAAAAAGAATCACAGAAAGAATCTCGTACTATAAACAACGGTAAAACAGAGCCCCAGGACGGGCGATCGAAGATCAATCACATGATCCTCGCTCCATCTAGAACACGACGGCGGCGGCGACCGCGCCGGCGACGGCGACGAGGCTGACGGCGGATGTGTACACGGCGGAGCTCGCGGGGGCGCTGGCGGGGGTGGCGGAGACGGCGGACGGGGTCATCGCGGAGGGAGCAGAGGCGGTGGGGGCGTCGGTGGTCGGGGCCGGGGGAGAGGCCATGGGGGCCGGCGCCGCGGCGGTGGGTGCGGTGGCGACCGGGGACCTTGCCGGGGGCGGGGGCAGCGGGGCCATCTTGGGAGGGGTGTTGGGCGCCGGCTTCGGCGGGGGGATGGGGGCCGCACCCGGGGCCTGCGCCGCGGCGGTGACGGCGAGGAGGGCCACAATGGCAGCGATCACGGCGAAGCGAGCCATTGCGTCGGTGTTGGTGGCGGAGACTGGGCTAAGCTTTGGAGGAGAGGAGGTAGTAGCAATGGTTTGTGTAGAAGGGTAGAAGCTGCGAGTTGTAAGTGGAAGAGGGGAGGGGACGGGGCTGGTATTTGTAGCGGAAAAAGGATCCCCTACGCCGGTTAAGCAGCAGCTGTAACGTTGAGGTCTCACAAGACGCCGTGGCATTGGCACCGTCACTGTCATGTAGGGCAACATCGTGTGGGACCATACCGTCAGCGTGCGTGGCGAACAACTTCGCGAATTGGCGCCGGCCAAGTTGTCCCTTGGGGCAGCGGCACCGCGTCGCGCGCGGGGGTGCAGGAGGAGGTCTAACGACTAGTTCCGGGGACACGTGGTGGACCCTACGCCGTTGGATCGTGCGCGGACGCTGGAGATGGATCCGCGCTTTCTAGATCGATGTGACCCTTGGGTGGCGGCCGACTAGCCGTTGCGGTCGGTAACTGACGCGCTGCCCCGACAGATGGCACAGTGGTATTATTATACGAGCCGCAACATCGGGAGGCGCGACGATTCGCGAATATATTATTGTAGCTCAGCCGCCACGTGATGATCGGCCGTCCAACTCCGCGTAGAAATACGCATTCATTCAAAAGCTGGAATACGTCAGTACGAGCTCGCACGGACTTGTTCGTTGGGCGACTAAGTAAACTGTGCAAGTAAATGCTGGCCCGGCAAATACGAGTAGCGGCAGCAGGCATTTGCTTCTGTTGCGCCTTGCATTACCGTTGAGCAGCAGAAATTAAATACTACAGGATCACGGTCGGAAAAGCAGTACGAGTGCTCCTACCAATTTTTTCAAGCTACCGAGAACTGTGAGGGCACATGGGTACCAGTGACAATCCAGGATTCTATAAGCCTGGGCTAAATTTGAACGGATGAAAACTTACGCCAAATGTACCTATGAAAGGTATATTAAAAAAGGTGTCGCGTAAATGCATAATTGATATAAAATTGGAGACATGGTTTACAATAAGAAGAACGTCGAAAGAATGTAGCAAAGTTTAGAAATACAATTTGAATACATAAATGACGAAGATTTGGTCCATTCTTCCTAGACGCCTATGATTTCTTCATCAATAATCGAACAAGAGCTAAAACCTGTAAATGCAACATACAAAGTTTACCAAAACAGTGATATACATAAACAAAATATATGAAATTTAAATCCACAAGAACCCAATTTACTACTAGCACTGATAGGTTGAACTTGCGCGG
This sequence comes from Melocanna baccifera, assembly GCA_036346265.1. Taxonomy (NCBI): domain Eukaryota; kingdom Viridiplantae; phylum Streptophyta; class Magnoliopsida; order Poales; family Poaceae; genus Melocanna; species Melocanna baccifera. Next base: position 4,257,849 of record CM070682.1, read on the forward strand.
CGTAATCCCTTGAAAACCCCATATATAAGATGATAACGTCGTGGCCATCTTCATTTTGTATCCCTAATCCAATCCATTAATTCTATAGACCATGCATGAAATAAACATTTCTTGGTTGGTTTACCAAATGAAAGCGTAGCAGAACGCTGATAGAAAACAACAAAGCATGCAGCAGCAACATTTCAAGTACTACATACAAATAGGCCTTCAAGGGAAGGCAAACTTACTGCAAAGGTAGTCAACCATCGGAAGAATCTACAAGCTTTTACTGTACCACAGATATGCATGTCAGCTACATAAAGGAACTAAAAAGACAGTAGAAGAGGGTAAATTCATGTGGATGCTAATTTCTACGGTTTACATTAGGACAGTGATGTCTAGTGACTAGCAAGCACAACAGTGGCATACATTTGAAGATAGATGGTAAATATCTATCTGGTGGATAGATGGTAAATATCTATTTAGTGGGCATCTTCTTCCTTGCAAATACCATCTAGAACACCAAATGCTCATTTAGAATCACAGATTCACAGTGGCCAGTGGGCATCTTCTTCCCTGCAAGTTATGTAGTAGGTGCTGCTCTTATGTACATGATAATCACAATTCACAAGTCACAACCTTGATTTGATCTAGCATCAGCCATCAAGACATCAAATCATCAATGATCAATTCATACAACTATTGATTTGAAATGGAGCACTGGGGATTGGGGAGAATGGGGATTGTGGAACGAACCAAGTCAACCAACTGATTGGGATTGCGGAACGGCCGAACGGGGCTCGCCGGCATAGGGAGGTGGCGTCGGTGCGGGAGGGAGGTGGGCCAGGCGGCGGCCCTGGAGGGAAAGAGCTGGCAACGCCAGCGTTGGAGCCTCGAGTCAAGGCGGCACTGGCCGCTAGAGAACCTTGGAGGCGTGACCGCGTCCGCGTGGGCGTGGATCCATCGAGGGAGGTCGGAGCCCGGAGGCGCTGTCGTAGGATTGGATCTAGATGGAGGACGGCAGGCCGCTGGCGCCCTAGCCGGCCAGGCGGAAGCTTCAACTCTTGGACTGCCGTAGGATCTGGATGGAAGTCTTGCTTCGTCCACTGTGTACATTAGGTTTGGCCGTTTGGGCTAGGCTTATGCCTTGAATATATGGAATGTGGTGAAAGACTTTTCATTGTGGCCTGGGCCAAGGCCTACCGTCTTGAGTTGGGCTGGACCGCTAAACATTTGATTTTTCTGGCCTATATAAAAAAATTTGCTCTACTTATTTTACTGGTCCTCGAGCTATAAGCTACCTAACCCCAGGATCAGCTCCACCCGTAGAATCAGTACTACACACAAAAAAAAAACAGTGCGTTTTATTTGTACGAGAAATGAGAAACCATCTGGAGCGGGCACACCCTGACAACACGGCCCCGTGCATACACAGCTCAACAGCAGACATCAAGGCTTGTAATTGCTAAATGCTGCATTGTGCGCAGACACGACCACTCCAAGCATATCCCGACCATCATATTAAGCAGGCACGGACGTGGCCAAATCTAGGCCGGGAACCAGTTCGATAGAAGACGTAAAAACGCTCGGACCAGGCGGACGAGCCATATTTGAGACGGCGTGGCCTAGACGGCCTTCAAGGTTTAACTAAACCCAACCAAGAAAACGCTAACAGCCCAATGCGACAGCACGAACTACGTACGGCTCGGGAGCCCACGCAAAGTCCCTCTTACGTCCACAAAGGCACAAACACGCGGCATCAAGGCCTTTCCATGAATAGGGCCAACGGGCCGAAGAATTGCATATTGCGTGTGCCACACCTCCGTAGATGCGTCCCAACCACTATGTCACGTTTTCTTGGATGTACGTCTTTACCGTGGCCACTAGGCATCTCTTGGCATACACCCTTACAGTCATCGACTCACTGTGCCATCCACACAAATTTATCAAACCATGGTTGCCGCCTCCCTATTTCTCGACTATTATGTGCATGTTAGACTTAGATCTAGGGTTATCAAATATCAACTAGTTGAACTCTTGTGGGCTATATAAATTACAATATTTTCTGGCCCATCTTGGTCCACAGCAGCACAACCCACAATCCCACTCGACACTCATCATCCATGGATACAACTTCTTCATCTTCTTCCGTGATCTCCTATGGCGGGCGTCGCCCCAAATTTAGCTCAACTACATACCTACTCTCTGTAGATTTTCGCAAATTTTGGATGTATCATAACGATAACAAATATCAATATTGACAAATAAATTTCATATATTTTTATTAGCAAACTACATAACCTTCATGACAGTTCGTATACTCTACCACTCAAAAAGCATGTAGGGTTTTAAATACATCTATACTTAGTATGACAATATTGATGTGGCCCCATATTGCTTCAAAATTTGTAAGTAAAATATTTCGTATAAGACACCCATATTAGTTTTGAATCATTGCACTCATAGTAATGGTCGCGATGGCCGAAATAAATAGAGAATTGGACACTTGATTTTTTGAGTTAGAAACTAAAAAGGTTCTTAATAGCCAAATAAAATAAAGCATGAGAACCACCTATTGGTGGCGTGGTAGAGTTGAGGATATATAATTAAAACCTATTCAGATTTAAATTATGACATTTTAGTAGTAATTTTGTGAACTCGTGGAGTTATCTCGACCTGCATCTTTCTAGGCTCATGCTAAAAGGGCGCACTCGCGTGTGTATATATGTGTCTTTCTTGTAATCGAAAAAACAAAATACAACACCTTCATACCATTCACATAGTGCCATAAAGTCAAAGAAAAAAATAGGTGACATGCTGTCTACAAAACCTGAAAGAGGGTACATAATACAATTTGCATATATTCCCTCGAGTATTATCAAATTACAATGAAGTCCAAATTCAACTAAAATATATAGCAAGAAAGGATATATATGATTTTTACAAATTTTAGAGGTGCCCATGCTTACTAAGCACCCCTTTGGCTCCGCCTATGATGATAAAAATAGCTTTAGTTAGTTCATTATTGTTTCTAGTACTTTGATTGAATTATGGTACGCCTCCTAAGGTACCAAAAAGTCCTAAACCTACAGGTTACAAACTTGCAATATGTACCGTCGACGATTTAATCATTGATCTTACTACTTAGGGGGCATTCGAATAGCGATGGCTTCTGACTTTTGGCTGAAATTTTACTATAGCTCGCTGATTTTTTTACTGTAACTGAGTTAGCTTATTGGGCATAATTAAATTTAAAAAATGTAAAAATAAAAGTAATATATTATTCCATCACGGACAATACAAAGGAATACAAAAAAAACACAAAAATACCAAAAATAAATAAATAAGCTACAGTATTTGGAATCCAACGCCCATCGCCGAACGTTGGTTTTCAAAGAAGCTGAGCGGGGCCTTAAAGTAATGAATACTATAGTCTAGACTACATAGAGAAAATCAGAATGTCTTTATTGATCAGAATGTGTTACAAGGGAAACTCAATAATCACGAAGAATAATGGGCGTGAACAAACTATGGATTAGATTCGATGTGTCTGTATTGCTGCTTGACTTGGCCTTAAATAATGCCAAAGGGGTGACAGTTGTGTTTGATGAAGAGGCACCTTGTTGCTTCTAGGAATTAGCGCATGTGGAGACAGTTGTTGCTGATGCTTCAGCCTTTCGAAATAGCCGTAAGGCGGTTCTTTGGGCTTTAATTAAGAGAATTAAATTTATTGCCCGACCCTTTGGAGAATTGTAATTTGCCACTACATGTTGGGGACACGCAGTTCTACATGCATAATCTGGGCGATTATTATCCCGAGCCCGCATCGCCACGAATGTAAGAAAAGATCAGATTGGGAAGATTGGAAGAAGGTAATAGCAACCGAATTGCTATCTCCGAACAAAAGAGAAGTGTTTGGGCCCGTATGTCGCACTCCTCCCATATGCACCCGTAGAAGGCACAAGTGGGTATTTGTTCGAAAGAGAAATGAAAGAAACGAAGTAGTGAGATACAAAGCAAGGCTCAGTAGCACAAGGTTTCACTCAACGCCCCGGAGTTGAATATGAAGAAACCTACTCCCGGTCATGAGTAGAATTACCTTTAAATATTTGATCTCAATGGCAAAGTGAACTTGAATTTAGAAATGAAATTGATGGATGTTGTGATCAGATACCTTTATGGTGACTTGGATTCGAGATTTATATGAAAGTTCTGAAGGAATTCTCTCCCAACCAAGACAGAGCAAATAGAAATCTGATAAAGGTGAAGCTTAGAAAGTCCTCGTATGGACCAAGCAACCGCAGAATGTGGTATAATCGCTAGCGACTTTCTCTGTAAGAAAGGCTACACTAACAATGAAGACTGTCATTGTGTATTTATACGGCGATCCTGCATGGATTCTCGTGATAATCTCGGTGTATGTAGATGATCCAATATCATCGGACAATGGAAGATATAAAAGAGGCAAGCTCCTACTTGGAGTCGAGTTTGAAATGAAAGATTTGGGCAAAACCAAGTTCTCGCTTAGGCTCGCACTGAGCATGTCCCCGGAGGAGTCTTGTGAGACATGGAAAGAAATAGACGGTTATGTCAAGGACACAACAATACTAGTTGGTTGCATGGGTCCATATGTTAATTCCTAAACCCTTCGTCTGGCTGGCGACCAACACCTAGTGTAAGGTAGGCATCCACTTTCTCTTGAGTATTTCTTTAATTCAAGGGTACTTAGGTCTTTTACCCTCATAACATAACTCAGTCGGTCCGATCTGGGTTTTATAACCATGGTTTTACTTGATTTGGAGCCCTTTTTGAAAAAATTTGATATGAGGGTATTCACTTTGGTTCGTAGGTTGGTTTCGTTTGCTATGACATGTAGGAATATATATAGAGTCATTTTTGCTGACCTTAACTCACGAGTAAGTTGTATCTAAAGATTTTGATATTTGCATGGTTTTAGTGTAATATTGTATGTTTTGAGGAAAGGTTGGTATTTTGGCCAATATTATCCTGATTCTTGGATAAAATAGATTTCTAAGACTCTCAGCAAGATGTGTGCATAGTTTAATCTGATTTGATCATGGATTTTCAAATATGCACTAAAAATGGTTTGGACTTGGATTGTTTTCTGTTTTGAGAATAATGGAGCGGTCAAATCGCTTCTAGGCCTTGTCAGACCGCTGGCTTGCTGCCAATCAAACTGCCAAGTGGTGACCGATCGAACTGCCAGTTTGAGATCGGTCAGACCACAGATCGATGGACGACCAGACTGGTCTAGTGCGTGTTATGCATCTTTGGTATTTTGAGTTGTTGCTTAATTATAAAATGTGTAATTTTATCTTCTTAGCATCTAGCTCTGAAATGAAAATTTTTCTCGTACTTCAAAAAATTTGTGAGAGGATATCATTCACCACTCCGTTGTTGATGCCGGTCTCACATCCATGCTGAATGTACTATCGGGCACTGTTTCATCTGGACCATGTTTGAAGAACAGAACAACTCTTTGGCTAGCATCTGCGGTCTACGATAAGACTCCAAAGCTTTCGTTGATAGAAATGTCTAGTGGTCCTTCGATATCAAAGATCAGTTGTTGTGCGCTAGGCTTCTAGATCCATGACGTGTGTCAAACATATGTCCAACTTTACTGCTAGTTACACGACATTTATACACGCAGCATACGTCAAGGGTCTTTTGGATCGTGCGATTTCGAAGGAATCTAGGGCGCTCAGTTTAGATTAAATAAACTAACTTATAATTTATTTTATATTATAGTTAGTTTATTTTTTACTATAATTGATGATAACTTATTTGATATAATTAAATTTTATACATTTAAAAATAAAAAACAGGTTACCCTATTACAGACAATACAAACAAATACAAGAAAAAAGGTAAAAAAACTCTAAAATGCTAAAAAAAATAAATTTAGGAATAGTAAATTAGAAATCAGAAACTAAAACCGAAACAAGCAGGGCCATATTGATAATTTTCCTATAAAGATCTTTGGAACAGAGAATTAAGCTCATAGGATTCCCGTAAAATTCCAATGGCACGGCATTCCATATGAATTTTAGAGAAAAATAACATGAGGTTGAACCTCATGGAAAAATGCCCTTGTTGCATCACCCCCTCTCTCATCAAATTACTATAAATCAGCCATACACCATTTTCGAATTATTCCTCTGTTTTTTGTTCATATAAAATTGTACCGGTGTTTCCGTATTTTTTTATTTCCTGCATAGGACGAACACATAGACAAGTACTTGTTCAAATGTTCAGTGTTACTACGTGACAGTCAGCTCGCTTCCCGAGACGGTCGATATGAGATCCAACCCCGATCCTGCGCTGGGCGTGCACTGTTTGCAGATAACGACATGTGCGGAAGTAAAGGACAAGTGTGCCCTTATAATCGACTCATATCCCTCTAAAAAAATCGTCAACTCATTGGCAAAAGCGACTCCACAGTGTTGCACATGACATTTCCTCCGGATGTCGTGCTCAAAACTCAAAAGCTCGCAACAGCGAAGTGGTTATCACTTATCAGCAGCGACAAAAGACGTGGTGAAAATCTGTCGATCGCCGAACATTTTCTGCTTGTTAGCTAGCGTCTGCCTCCACTCAAGACCATGCACGTTAGCGAGGCACGAACTGGCGAGATGCAGCTGTGTCAGCCTAACAACCATGCATGGTCGGACACTTTAAACCGCTACAGTTACCTATGCCGTTTCAGCCGACATGGTGAGATCAAATCACGACTCGAGAGGATGCATCATACGAGCATTGCTTTGTCGCGTGTGAAAATCACATCAGAAACCTTTTAACAGTGTGATGTCACGGTTGAAGTAAAATTGGCCTTGGGAGACGGCAGGGCCCGCCCTTAAGGCCGCACATGGACTGGGTGTGGTGGGCCTCGCGTTGCGTACCCTACTGCGCAAAAGAGAAAAAAAGCACTGTAGTACAGTGAACAGTACCAGAAATAAGACACGTGGGTTCGGACCCAGATAGGTAGCTCGCTCGAGGGTCGCGCCCACCATCCGCGCAACGAGTGGTTCTCGCAACTACCCAGTTCTAATGCGGACCGAGCGGTTGCTCGGTTGGCAGCTTGCCCGTCCGGCTCGGACAGATGTGTATGAGTGTGGTGTTGTGTGTATGTGTGAGAGTATCTCTAATAGTTCTATTAAAGAGTCTATTTTTAATGTCGAAGAGTCTATTACTATTAAATAGTTTATATCTAATGTTATCTTTAGATAAGATAGAAGTTTTAAAAATAACCATAAAAAGATATTGCCTTAAAAGTAAAAGATCAAAGAGAAGTAAGGAAGCAGAAGTGATCGGCGTTGCGTGCCGAGACTCAGACCAGGGGTTAAGAGTATCCACAATGTATGAAAAAGGGGATCATAAGCTACCTTAAGGTCGACCTTATACATTACAGGGTCAACCTTAAATAGTTATAAACAAAAAATACTTAAGACCAATCTTCAAGCTAAAGACGTGACCATAAACATTAAAATACAATTTTTCTTATGAATTATGTTCTTCTCTCTTCTGAGTAGGACCCTTCGTTATAGCGTAGTGGTGGTTTTAAACATAACAGAGTCGACATTAACAATTAGATGAGATCCACCTTAAAACTCATTATGATCTTATACACTGCAGATGCGCTAACCAAAGCTGCACAGAATTGCGCATCCCCTCGGTTCGCGCCCCTGCTCAGGCTCTCAGCGAACACCGCCAAAACCGGTCCCGATCCATCAGCTCTGCGCCCCTGCCGCGGAGGAGTATTTTCGCAGCGGGGCCTAGACGTGTGCCCTCGTGTCGTGTCGCGTACGCCTCACCCGGATCGCCACACGGCGCCGCGGTCGCAGCGTTCGGCTGACTCGCTTCGTTGGGAGCTGCACGGTCACTGCCGCTTAATTTGTTGCACGGTGCCGTGATCGTGCAACTGGTGACCATAAATCAACCGAAGTACAGAGCAGGTTCGATGGAAGAGTTTGCACGTTGCAGCTGTGCTCAACGCATTCCTGTGTGCGTCTATTGGCAGCGCCCAAATAGATCAACCTCTGGTCATAATGTGACCGCTGCTGAGCCTGAAGCTCTAGAGCGGCCCAACAAAGCTCCATGGTGAAAGCTGCCTGCCGTTGCTGATCATCCAGTGGCACTCGCGACTTGTCGACTCAACAGTCGGTTCTTTGTTTTTACATGTTTTGATGGGATGTCCTTTCGAGTTTTTATGGTTCGATAATGGTGGAGCCAGGACAAGATTTGACCCTGACGGTGTGCAATACAGCCCATCACCCCCAACCATCAGATCACATAGCATCCAACATTAAATCGCCAACCGAACACGACATGTACAATACAAGATGTGAGAAGACCTCAATTGAACTGAACAGCAAGCGATCGACATATAGTCATGTGAGTCCACAGCGCCATGTGCCGTACAAGTAGAAGTGTGTAACCGCATCACCCAGCCATTGATGCAACAAATTTATCTTGTTTTCTTCGTGGGAACAGAAGCCGCGACCAGCTTTTCGGTGCACGAGATCGAAAGGCATGTGAAGGCGGGCAGGCACATCACTTTCTGTCACTCGCACCCGTCGCCTCGCCTCATCTTTCCCGGCCCGCAGCTCTGCCATGCACGCCTCGCTTTCCGTTTTTTCCTCTCTCGGTGGATCCCGTCGCGGCCAACGGTGCAGGTCGGCTTCGAAGACGTGGAAAAAAACACGCCAGGCTCGAGCGAGTCGCCGTCCTAGCACAGCACGGATGGTCCTCGCGCTAGTGCGTGCGGCAACTTTAGTTGTTTGCCGCACCCGCCAATCAAGTGCCTGCGCCTGCGACTTTCTGGGCCAAATTAAAGGAGGTCGCTTCTCCGCCCTGCTTTTCAGTGCCTGCCTGTTTTGCTCGCGCCAGCGACCTGTGTTCATTTCACCAATGGCGCAAATCCGCTGTGGAGCTTAAAGATATTTCGATAACCCCGCACATTCAGCAACACCTACCTTACGGTGGTCACCCACCCAAAATAAATCCTCCTTAGGGTGATTTTACCTCAAATTTTTTGTCAGATACAACTACGTCATTTAATTGTGCATGTCGTCTAAATCGGGAATGTACCTTCACCACGTGATGGGCACCGATGTAAGTACATGAATGAAAAGCACGTCAGTACTCAGTACGATGTTAGTATCTCAAGTTGAGTGCTTGTTATGATGCTGATCTGACTAACCAAACAGATATTGCTTTGTTCAGCATAAGCAAAGCACGGCCATCACAAGAAAATGTCGGCAAAGGCAAATCGGATTAAAGATGGCACGCCACCGTTGAACTCTTGGTGATATTTTTGGCTGCTGCTACAAATATAACACGTTCGGAAAGGATCTACATCGTCTCGGTGACACATGCAATGCGATGCACGAATATACAAAACTTTTAAAGCTAGCTTGGTAGCTTTTTGGCAAGCTGCAACATCGCTAGCCTCAATTTAGGGCACCTCAAAGTTTTCTTCGTTTCTCTGTTGGCCCTGGGCGGGTTTTTAAATCTAAGGGTGCAATCGGATTGGATTTAAATGGATATTGTTTATATCATACTCTAATATATTTTTTCTTGAATTTGGAGTCGGATACACATACAAATTCATATTTTCAGATACAATACTGCCAGAATAGATATATAATGATTTCGGATCGAGAACAGATAATATAGATGTATAAGATGGACTTACAAAAAAGAAATATACATTGAACCACCCTGTCCAACCTATCATTCTCTCGGTCCTCACCTCATTATCTCGCCCTCTGCCGCCGCCCACCACCTTCCATCGTCACCTATCGCCCACCGCCGCCGCCCACCACTGGCTCAAAACTCTGTACCTAGGCTCCCACTCTCCACTTTTTTATGCTAAGAAACGATTACACGTAAATAGATGTTACTACTAAATTAAGTAACATATATAGTCCCAAGGTTTGTTCAGGCCCCTAAACATCAAGATCGATCATGACACTAAATCCTCATCCTAACAATTATGATAAAGAAGCAGCTAGCCAACGGTATACCGTTGGAAGCACTTCTAACGGTATAGCAAAGTTTCATAGCGTTTTAAAACACTGCAACAGGTTTTAATAAGTTTCATCAAGTTTTAGAAAGTTCCATAAAAAAATATTTGAAAAAGTGTCGAGTTCTAGTGAGTTTTACATATTTCTAGATGTTTCTAGAAGATTTCAGAATAATTCAAGACCAAGCTCCAACAAGTTTCAATATGTTTCATTAAGTTTCAATCGAAGAGTTTCAAAAAGTTTCAGCAAGTTGCAATAAATTTTGACCAAATATTTTAGCAAGTTTCAACAGATTTTATCAAGTTTCAATATAAAAGTTTCAAGAAGTTACAACAAGCTCGACGAGTAGCAACAAGTTCCAATCAAAAAGTATGCAGTCGCCTGTCGACGAGCACTTGCCTTCCCACACGCCACAAGGTTCATTCGTGTTTCAAAACGTTCCAGCAAAAAAAAAATCAAAACGTCCAAATTATTTAATTAAAAATAAAAAATCTTATTATATTTTCACAAATAATATAGAGAAATAAGATAAACAGACAAAAAAACTAAAAAAATACCAAAAATTAAAAATTAAAATTAAGAAACCGATGAAATCTAAGTAGCTTCTGACTGCGGAAAGAAACCGAAGCACTTAGGGGGTGATCGGAATAGCGATGGCTTTTGGTTTTGGTCAAAAACATCAGAGTTGGTGAAAAACACCAGAGCTGAGTTAGTGGATAGTGTAGTGAATAGTAAAAAAAAGTTGAAGTTAGAAGCTGAAGTCAAAAAAAAACCGAAACGATCACCCCTTAGAGTGACCCAAAATTGGCTTTTGTGCGACATTACTTGCTTGAAAGGGTAACGGCCTTGGATTAGAAAAATATTAATTTTGTGCGCAACGGGATTTCTTTTCACAATCCCGAAGTTTTAAAAAATCTTTAAAAAAGAATTCTAATAAATGTCGACAGAAATGTTAAAATATTTGGTTTTGGCTCAATTGCATGCTAAGCCAAACCAAACCATCCAACCATGGTTAGACTATTTGGCCCCTCGTGATACTTTGTGGTTACATGGCGTGCATGCGGCTTGAGGTTAAACGAATGGAGAAATTTCCTGGTCTCATATATACAACGTTGTCGTAATTTTTCTAGGAGAGATTCATTGAAATATTTTCATTATCTATAAAAGTAACATAGCAGGATGTCATCCTTCGAGCTGCAGCTTATAACTTATGAACGATTGATGGTTTTTTGTTCTAACGTAAGTACTTGTGCGAATAAAACGAATGTTGATAAGCCGATTAACCGTTTCGAAAAGGCTGTTTCGATAAACCACTTCGAAATAGCGATAGAGAAATTATTTTATTTGTTTATTCGAGATAAGCCATTAGCTGAAAAGAATATAGCAATAATATATTTGACCAGACATATTCACCATTCTAAATTTGTTTCTTTGGAAAGTTGTTATAACTACAAGGAAAGAAAACTGATTGATGGCATGTTTGGAACGCTGGAGTTTAAAAAAACGTTTTTTTTTTGTAAAAACTGGGATAATATTTCTATGTTTGAAATGGGCCCGATAACTTTTACAAACTTAGTACTTAGATCCACAGCTCTCTTAGTAAGAATTAACATAGATAAGGTGCCCGGTAAATGATGTGAATAAAACTCATTTTGAACACAGAAATCGGCCCCAACCGTCGACACCGATCGGCAACACAAAAATCTCGGCCACATGACATCTCGGCACTGCCAACCAGAGTGCCCGGCCAGGCTAGCTACCTGCTTTTATTTATGCGCGAACCATGGCTTCTTGCATCAGTTGTTTGCCCCTGCCCCCCCTCCTCTCCTCGCCTCCGTCCTCCTGAAGGACGAAGAGGTACTCCCATTCAGTTCATCTTTACGATCACGACTTCCGAAGCAGGCAAGGCCATTGCCGCCGACATACAAAAGGGGAAAAAAGGGTGTGGTATAGCTAGTCGCATGTGCTTGCGACTCCTCCCACCTCACAACTAGAATCATCTCCATTTCCTATCTTCCGGCTCGTTCCGTCCTCCTGAACTGCTAATCGCAAATGAAGAGGCAAATCAAGAGGCCCACCAGCAGCCAGGAATCCTCGGAACCAGGTATGATGGCGGCGAGACGAGATCTCCTCCGTTTGTGTACTTGTTGCATGGGGGTGATGCATGTTCCGAAATGCCAACGCCGCTTTTAAGCATAGATGTTAGTACAAAGTATGTGCCTTTTGGACATATATACATGCTAACACGCATCTGTATCCCATATTCATATTCGCACTTGCTTAGCATGAACCTCCCATTCTGCACTCTAACAATATGCATGCACTTTGCATTTTGGAAATCTAAGCATTTACGGAGTATAAGATTAATTGTTAAGATCATGTGTGAAAGAAACAAGAGATATATACTACCAGTACGAAGTTAACTATGTGGGCATGTGCACATATTGCAGGTGAGAAGCTGGCGTTCGCTGAGAAAGAGAGCCTGCTCGCGCCGTACATGGAGCAAGACGAGGCCGAGCTGGAGGGGGTGGACGACGACGACGACGAGCTGGCCGGCGGGCGTTCATCGTCGTGCGGGCTGGGCGAGAAGAAGCGTCGGCTGGCGCTGGAGCAGGTGCGCGCGCTGGAGCGCAGCTTCGAGACGGACAACAAGCTGGACCCGGACCGCAAGGCCCGCATCGCGCAAGACCTCGGTCTGCAGCCGCGCCAGGTCGCCGTCTGGTTCCAGAACCGCCGCGCCAGGTGGAAGACCAAGAAGCTCGAGCGCGACTTCGCCGCCCTCCGCGCTCGCCACGACGCACTCCGCGCCGACTGCGACGCCCTCCGACGCGACAAGGAGGCCCTCGCCGCAGAGGTACTTGATTGTTTGCTGTTGTCACGCGCCGTCACGTCACTTGTTACTTACGTATGTTTGTGCCACGCGGTCAGATACGGGAGCTGAGGGAAAAGCTGTCCAAGCCTGAGACAGCGGTGAAGGTGGAGGCCGGCCATGACGCCGCGGAGGAGCGCCAGGCGACGCTTGGTGCGTCGGCCGCGGCGATCTACAAGGACGGCTCCTCGGACAGCGACTCGAGCGCGGTCTTCAACGACGAGGCCTCGCCATACTCCGGCGCGGTCCTCGAGCAGCCGGGCTTCGTCGGATTCGGTGCGTCGTTCTTGGACTCGTCGGCGGCTCCGACAGGCTGCTCATCTCTGCCCGTGCTGGAGACCAAGTGGCACGGCACATACTCATACGACTCTTACAAGAGCGGTGGCTATGGCTTCACGGAGGAATGGCTGGCCGGCTCTGACGCGATCGGCAACGATGGCGCCGGCTTCTTCTCCGAGGAGCACGCCTCCAGCCTCGACTTTGGTTGGTGTGGGAGTGGCACCGAGGGTTTTGATCTCCACTATTAGTGTAAAAGTAAAAGGTGGCACTGTACATGCATGCATGGGCTTTAAAGTTCCAACTAGTGGTAGCGTGTACTACTTGGCTAGCTAGCGGGCTAGAAGGGCAAGGTGCAAACTGCGAAGCAGAGAGTAGGAAGGGGGAATTTGAGAAACGTCCACGGAGGATGTAAATGTTAAAAGAAGCCGTCCCTCCATCCTGCCAGTCAAAACTTTTGGCGTGTAACACTTCGACAAACGTATAACTCTAAAATAGTGTGACTTTTTAAAATAAATCTATAAGTAAATTATAGTAGATATTATATCAAATTTAGTTATATCGATTAAAATCATATGTAACTTTTTTCTGCTCTCTCACAAATAATTAGAATTTAAAAATCATACATTAAAAGCTAAAAACACAATCTAAAATAACCCACCGACACATATGGCAATGGAAAAAGGTAAGTGGGTTGGAAACCTGCAAGTCAGGATTCAGGATATCGGATAAAATAAAACATTTCTCGATCAAAATATTGCTATGCCTCACCACAAGTATCTGAATTCGAGAAAGAAAACAAATATAAAATTAGGATCAGAGAGAGGAAAGTAACAGTAACTTATACTCGCTGCGGTACGAAGTGCCGTCATCGTTCGGCGTTCGTGCTTGTTAAAAATCACGTTGTCAGTCACCTCTACTACGCTCATGGTTGCACGCCAACGTCTTGTGGGTCCACCCGGCCCCACGGTGGGTGGCTCGCTGGTGAGGCGACGTCATTGCGAAGGTCTATGCAGGTTGCCACGGTATGATGAGTTTAGAGATAATTGATGATTTGTCTAAAACTTGAAATGTATTTGATGTTTTTTTTCTTATGATGTCTCACTAATATGTAAATCGGTAAGTCCTATCAGTGATACGATGGGTGAAGATAAATCATCAATTGTATCTCAATTAATAAGACAAACGATCAAATGTCGCGAGAGGTTATGGTGTAGGTGTGGTAGTGCATGCAGCACGGGTGCAGCGGCCATAGCCAGAGAAAGAAAGAGAAACGACGAGGAGGATCGGTGCCGGCGTTGAAGTTACAACGGAGTCTCCAACGGCGAACGAGACAGCTGAAGTCGAAACGATCAGGACCTCACTCTTCGAGCCTGTTTGGAACACAGGAAGCCGTTCAAAGTCCACGGAATAACAGTGCCCAAAGTTGTCTGACCTCTTAACACACCAGGGATTAGACTTTTGTGAACTCTCTCCTCAAGTGAGGCTGTCGTAGGGTTAAACAATGTCGAGTGTTTATTCTTTAACTCTGTCCCATAGTGTTTTTCACTAAATAACAGAGATTCCAAACACATGATAATGTGCATACCCCCCCCCCCCCCAATTGTTTATGGTAGGGATCAACAGCTTTGTTGCCAGAAAAATCAAGGTGTCCTAAGAAAATCGTCTAGTTCTGTTAATCTATTGATGGCGTAGCTGTGCAAGATTCATGGCATGTGAGGCAGCTAAAGAGCCCAAGACTACTGGCTGGCTAGCTTGGTGGCATGTTCCCCTTCCACCACACAGCTAACGTATCCTCTTAAAAAAACGGAAAAAGGAAATAAGCGATGTAGCAAATGCAAAAGAACTACTTTAGAGAAGATCAAAAGCGAGCCACCAAAGGCAACTTTTCTCCAGTATCAGCAAAGAAATGGAGTACTCCATATATTAAAGGCAACTCTGTTGGGTCGGCCATTTCCTGGGTAGAGGCAACGGAACAGATCGAATCACAGGTCTACAGTGTCATCAAGAACTCTTGGGCATCGTGATGGGTGGATGCGATTATGGGATAAATTCGTATCAACGGTGAGCTTGCAGGGATTTTTACACCCCGGTTTGACACAACCAAGTTAAGTGAGCTGGCCACCGAACCGAGAAGAAATGATAGATGCTTGCTTTCCATTTTAGGCAGACTTGAGAAAATTCGTCTTTGCAGGTGTCAACTGCAAGAAATAAAACTTTTAGTTTTAATTTACAAAGTGTTTTTGGTGGCTTTCAATCGTGTCAAGTCATCTCCACGACGAGCAGGAACTGATAATGCCAAGGTTTGGTACGCGTCCATTTCGCTTGTAGGGCACAAGCATCGCCATAAGAAAAGAGTTTTATATGCCTCCTATTATTCATAAATCAGACCTGGTACAGCACGATCGTAGAATAGGAGCATCTTTGCTCAGAACGGCAACTAATCATGGACTGTTTTTTAAGTACAAATCATGGACAGCAAGTTTGCTGAACTGCACAAAGGAGTCGGTGCAATGTACGTACAATATGTAATACACGCGTCCAAAATCTTCCCGTTGCTTCGGTACCTCTGTGCTGCGATGACTCTCCCAGTCTCACAGGTGTGAGACATTTGGATCATCTTACGGTGTTAACTTTGTTATATAAATATTATTAAAATTTGAATTTGGTTTTGAAAGTTAGCAAAATTCCGGTCCAATGTGACCCGTCTCTGGCTCGCAACCTGATCGACGATATGGTGTGACCGAATTTTAGTTTATGGTTGTTTTTTTCTAGAGAGCGTGTTTTAGAGTTAGGCATATGCGGCCAAACCGGCTAGTGATTGGTGGTTTGATTGGGTAGTCCGACCGTCATGGGGACAACGGTTAGACCGGTGCTTGGTTGTCTGACTGGCCGTGGACATGTCTAGAGGTGTCCAAAAAGGTTCTGAAGAGACCATACATATCTAGGATACCTTGCATATGTCTGGCCAGACATATCTAAGGTACCCCACATATGTTTGGGGTGTTGATGAAAATGAATATGAGCATAGGCCTATATTCTATGAGGTGCAAGTGGACGCTATGTGTGACATGGTTGGGTGAACCATGATGGTCTTGAGTTTGACTCATGGTTTGGGAACTATAAGTGGTTTGAGTGTGTGCACATCATGGGTGCAGTTGTTTGGTTGTGGTGTATTGCATGATGCATTATTTTAAATAACGTGAGTTAAGTGCATAAAACTTTATGCTTGAGATACTTGCTTTGTCTTTGAATGTGCAGGTGGCTTGGAGAACGCTAACATTAAATGGCAAGGGATCGCGACTAGACCTAAGAGCAGAGGTCCGTATGGTCAAGTAAGTCTAGGTGAAGCTACGTGACTTAAATGAAAAGCATAGAAAAGATAAGGATCAAGAAGGGATGAGTTGGTGTATGTGGTGCATTGAGTAACGAGGCCGATGTACATAGAGATCATTTTGGGGAGTCTAAATACGTAAAGATGTAACGGCTATTCATTAGGTATTACGGGTTATGTGTCAAAGTATGCTCGGTTTTTCATAGAGTCTTCATTGTGGTTGTTTATGCTCTAATTTTTTTAGCTAATCATAGCTATTGTACTTAAAGACTCTAAAAATAATTTAGAGAAATTAGTATTTGTGATGCTCCTATTCAACCCCCTTCTAGTTGTCTTTTCAATCCTACAAGTTGTATTAAAGCAAGATTTACTCTTTGATTGATCTTAATCGATCATGAGTAGGGCTGCTAATATGAGGTCTTATGAGCTTTTTTTTGTATCTTATTGTGGAGCTTTTACCAATGACGTCATTTGTAATCGGAGGCTTGAATTCAAAGTGAAATTGTTGGCTAATGCAAGAAATGTCAAGTGTTACATTTGTGGTGGTGATTTTTCCTCAGATTATTCTAGTTTCAGGGATAAGAAGCTCTTAGGGCTAAAGGAGGAGAGGGATGATCATGAGAAACATTCTGAGAATGATCCTCTATTTAAGCTAAGTAAGGTGACAAAGGAGAAACTCATCTCAAAATTATTTACTCCTAAGTTAGAAGTGAAAAACCTAGAGAAAGAAAAGAATGCTTTGCTTGATGAAAATACTATGTTGAAATCTTTTTTCCATGTGAGTCTTGTGAATCATTGCATGTAGATAATAATAATTTGAGAAATTCTCTTGCATGTCTAAAATCTAAAATTGAATTATTGAGATCCAATACTTCTATACCATGTGTTTCTTGTGTTGTTCTACATTATGAAATAAGCTTAAGATTGTTCATAATTCCCTAGTGTTTGATCTTGATAATACTATATTGGAATAATTAATCTTAGGTCCATGATTAGAAATAATTGTGATTCTTGTGTTGGCATGCTAGCTAAAAAAATAAAACTTTAAAATTGACTCACTCCACATGTGTAAAGCACCATATCATACTAGGGCTGAAATTAGTGAGTAAAGATCTAATCCTTGAGATACTTGTATAGCCATTAAGAAATTGCTTGATGATAGCATGCCTTCATCATGCTAGGGCTAGCCCAAATAAGTTACTATGCCATGTCATGTCGACCCACATGCCTGCTCTCTGACCCAAGCATGACACGGAGAGGGGTCGAGCCATGCCGGGCTAGCCTGAGCACACTTAGCACAATAGGCTACTGATGCCCCGTTGAGCATAGTGGCCTGGTCTGATGTTGCCTCGGTGCTACCCCACCTGCAACCATCACTGTTGCCCATGGCCCCGCGTCGCTTGCAGCCGCCATTGCTACCCGCCCTAGAGAAGAAGGCTAAAGGCGGTGGTCGGCGAGGAGGAGGCTAACGAGAGGGAGAACTGGATAGAGGAGGCGGCGGCCGATAGGGAAGGAGGGAGGAGGTGGCGGCAACCAGGGAGGGAGGAGAGGAAAGCTAACGGGGGTGGAGTCATGATAGAGGAGGTGGCGGGGTCATCATGGAGAAGGTGTGCTGCATGCTGTCCATGTCTGGTCTATTAAATAGTTTTTGGGCTAAAGCTATTTTCACTGCTTGTTATATGATCAATCGATCACTGAACACTGCCATGGACAAGCAAATTTCGATCGATATGTGGTATGATTCTCCTGTAGACTACTCGAGCATAATGTTTTTAGTTGTCATACTTATACTCATACTGATAAAAGTAAATTCAAGCCAAGAGCCATTAAGTGCATCTTCCTTGGTTATAAGCCTCAAATTAAAAGCTATAAGTTGTGAAATTCTGATGTGGTTGTAAGCAGAAGTATTACTTTCAATGAGTCTGCTCATTGAAAGAAATTACGACCAGTGATGCTCCTGCTAAGAAACCACAAAAGACCAGCGTGCAAGTAGAGCGTGTCATTAATTCAGGATTCTCATCAGAGTCCAATAAGAAGAATACTCCCCCGTCCACAAATATAGGTCTTTTTCGACTTTTAAAGTCTCCAATGCAAGACTTTGACTATAATTTATTATCAAAATATACTAGCAAAATAATAAAAAATATATTATGAAAGTATTTTGTGAGACAAATTCAATGATATTATTTTATATAATTTATCTATATACTTTAATATATATTAATGGCCAAAGTTTGATCGCACTAAATTCACAACGACCTACATTTGTGGAGGGAGGAAGTACGTAGGATATTTCTGTTCGAGCTACAACCAATAATTTTTTAACAAGAATTGATGGAATTCAATAATCTGTAGTTGCAGCTGGTCGGAAAAGGAAGTGGTGGGAAGCCCAGTCTTTAGACCGAATTGAAGAGCCTAACACGTAACGAGGCCCCCGGTCCCCTTATATTAAAAAAGAAACTGCCACGAGACAGCTACAGAGGTCCAGTTAACGAAGTTGTCTTAAGTTATGTGTGGTGTTTTGTTTTGCTGTTTTATAATTTCTACTGGTCCATAAATTCTAGGAGACCGCTCAAAAACAAAAGGCACCACCTTCGGTGTCTCGTACTCCCACATGGTTGCTGTTTAATCTGTAACACGACTTAGATTATGTAGTTTTCGCTCAGATATCTCCAAATGCTACGAAGGATCGATAGATGTGTCATGGAGATCGCAGTGACAGGTCCAGACACGCGACGTCTTGTCCAGGAAGACAAAGTTTCAGCAGTTTCGGTGGGCGGTCGCTGAGTCGCTCCTATCTACGTCCGCTAAGCTCCAACGTTGCGGTCGCGTACGGCGGTGCACGTTTCCGACGGCGACCTTGTCGCCTGCCCTTCCGACTGTTGGATCGAAACGTCTCGTTTTTGTTGATCGGCGACAACCTTCTCTCCCTCGAGCGTTCTCTCTCTCTACTTGGTTGTGGCATGGCCCGCTATGCGATTGAGACCTCCTCCAGATTTCCAGCCCATGAAGTGGCCTGTTTTGGTCTTTAGCTTGGCCCATCTAAATTCTCAGGCCGTTTTTGCTCCGTCCTCGTTGTATTGGCACGGAAGTGAGAGCCGGTTGAACACCAACTCGGTCGTTGTATTAAGCATCAACTCTCCAAAGTTCCAAGGCCCCTGGTAATTTTGGCCCACATAACACAATGCACTGCACTCAGCAGTCCAGACATACAACAGCATTTGGTTTTCCACTCACAAATAGGCGCACTTTGTGTTCCCCCGCAAAAAAGAAAAGAAAAGAAGACCAAACTTTGTGCCAATCTCGATTATGACAGTGATTTTTCACCGCGATTTACCACCCAACGGATGCATGTTAAGCTAACAACGACCTGCCCAGCAAGTAGATGCGTTCAGACGAACTCAGCATTTCTTAGTGGCAAACCCATAAAAACCCGTGCAATCAATTTGACTCTTTCTTTAAGCTAACAACATGAATGCACGTCAATGTTAAGGAGTAGCGAAACAGATGTCCTCACCGACCAAGTCAACCGAGAGATTTCGCACTGGATGCCAGAGCATAAATTTCGTGAAAGCCCCCCTCCTTGTGACAGAGTAAAGGAATCCTCGCATGGTCGGCAACACACACGAAACGGACTCGCGTACTCATGTCGCCGCTCGATTGCGTGATACTGCATTCCAAGCACACGCGTCATTGTCTGGGGAATGCTAGCGTCCGGATGTCCGATCCGGATGCTAGCTTCAGCGCTCGGCTGTAATATTTTTTGATCATATTTACAACATTTTTCATCTATATTTGTAATATTTTTCGTCTATATTTTTCTTGCGACATTTTTTATTTCGTGTATGCTACATTGACTTTCGTATCACATATTTTTGTTGCATATGATAATTAAAATTGTTGCATACATTATCTAAAAATGTTGCATCGGAGCGTACGATGCGAATACTTACACCGTTCTTTCTCTCTTTTTTTTTGTTGCATATATGACTGATAAATATTGCAGATATAGACGAGAAATATTACGGATGAGAATACTTATATCATTCTTTATTTTTTATTGTAAATATAGATAAATATATTATCAATATAGTAAAAAAAATTACAGTAGAGTGCCCAATACAGAACGTCTGGATCAGGCGTTCAGGCCGTAGCATTACCCTAGATTTAATAATCCAACCGACGCAGCCATGCCTCATAAGAATACGACACAACTAGAAATAGCAGGCACGGGTACCTAGTTTGCACAACATACGGGAACGCCGAACCGATTATCTCAACCCAGGGGCGGAACTAGAACAAAAAACAACCGGGTTCCCCACTTCATCCTATATATAACAATATATATAGTTTTCAAATAATATTATGCTAAATAGTAATGCGATTGGTAATATTTAGCATCAATACTTTAATGTAAACGATAATAATGTATGATGATAAAAGAAGTAGTGATCGAAATACTTACTAAAATAAAAAAGCTTGATAATAATATTGATTAGTTGTAGCAATCTGAAAAAATTAAAGACAAAACCACAGACAAAAATTAGTCAGCATTAGTAAAATACATCATTCGATCTCAATGGCCTATTAAAAAAGAACAAAATTACTTAGAATTTTCAAGTAAAAAATAGTAGAATGATCAAATGTAAGTTAATGCATTATCTTTTAGTATTTACGTTCTTTCAAATTCATAAAATAACGAACCATAACATCATTCATAATTTGCATTAATTCTTATTTCTCCACATTGCAAATAAACATATCATTCATGAAATTATCACAAATTAATTGAAAAGCTAGTTAGATATTTGTATGCTTAATAGTTTAAAAATAATATAATAGAAAAACATGTTCAATGGTTTACTTACTTGACATTGCGGTCAAATACTACAATTTTACTTCCGATTTGCAGTGAGATAGGCTGGTATTCCAAAAATCAAAATTGAATCCGTAAGTCTTAACCCTACAATTCAACAAAAATCAATCAACAATCATCACATTGAAATCCTAACTCACAAATTGGAATAATTGAGAGAAAATTAGAATAAAGTACATACTGATCGGGTGAACCTAAACTTTCTTCGGCCGGTGAGGGCGTGAGGCAATAGGGACCAAGTGACGCCACAGTAAGATGGTTGGTGAGGGCAGCTAGTGGTGCCAACTTCTTTTATTCTCTAGTGACCAGTCGCTGCCTAGCTGAGTGCGGTTGTATGGCGGACATGATGCATATTTTCTGGCCAACCATACGAGATGAACAAGCATAGAGGATTGTTGTGAGGTGACATGCTTCGGCAGGGGCGGAGTCAAGAATTGGATATGGGGGGGTCGTCACCAGTCTGAACTCTGCGGCTTTACAGCTCGACGCCTAGGCAACCGGCGACGCGATGTCGTGACCACCGCGAGACACGCGACCACTACGGACCAAGCGACCAGCGCACCACCACCACGCTGCACCACCATCAACCCATAGTTCCCCACCCCACATTCCCGCAAGCACAGTCACAGAGTAATCACAGAGCAAGAGAAGGAGTAGAGGGGAAGGAAAGGAGCAAGCAAGAGCAATCACATAGGCTATGTTCTTCAAATTACATTTCCTCACTGCCAAAACACCAGCGTCAGAGAATAAAAGCAAGTTTACCTATCAAGTTAACTAAAACTTGAATGATGAAAGGAGCAAGCAAGAGCAATCACATAGGCTATGTTTTTCAAATTACATTTCCTCACGCCAAAACACCAGCGTCAGAGAATAAAAGCAAGTTTACCTATCAAGTTAACTAAAACTTGAATGATGAAGGTACTAACTGATATCTGCTAATTTCTTTGTCAGAGGTCCCTTCAGAGAATGAGCTTTTCTTCTTCCAATTGTACAACTTTCCGAGCAAACGAAACTCGACTCTCAACCTTTGGAGCAGAAAAAGTTGATCTTCTTCTTCCCGGCAACAAGGCACAAGTTACTGACATCAAAGTTCATTGAATAATGGGTACTACAAGGTATGCACAAAGCAAATCAACGAAAGAAAAACACATTAAGGAATATATACCCTCAGATTAACACCACTAACTACAGAGAACATCATTCACCGGTCAATGCTTTGATCATGGAAACCCCAGACACCTTCTCGCTTTTTGTTGGCACGATATAAAAGGAATCAGAACCGTAGAGCAATTACATCTAAATTGATATTATTAACTCAAAGTCAAGGGCGGCAGGGGGGAGGGGGGACAAGGGGGGCGGCGGGGGGAGAGCGAGGGGGAGGAGGGCGGGGGCCGGCGGGAGGAGGGGGGCGGCGGGGGCGGCGGGGGGAGGGGGAGGGGGAGGAGGGGGCGGCGGGGGGTAAGTGAGGGGGAGGAGGGCGGCGGGGGGAGAGCGAGGGGGAGGATGGCGGCAGGGGGCGGATCTGCGGGGGAAGGAGGGGGTCCACCCGAGGTTGGGGGGTGCCAGGCCCCCGTGTCCCCCTCTCTCCGCCCCTGTGCTTCGGGATCATCAAATAGACGTTGTAGCTTGTTGCGGTGCTCCCCCTTACACTAGTTAAAGGCTAGCTTGGTCTACTGTAGTTGCCTCATGGACTGAGAGAAACGGAGGCTTCTTGTGAACTGCTACTAACTACTAAAAATTTAGATTGTTATACTTTTTTCATTGGATTTTAAGGATAGAATTAGGTGCACTGAGTTTAGTCGCCGCGAATCCTCCAAGCCAAGGGAAGCTTGCCTGCAATGAACCCGTACAATGCGGGCACGCACGCGAGCCACACGCGCGCGCACGGACGCGCCGACGTCGCACATCACAGCGTAATTGATGCACGTTGACCAGTCGACCTGCGAGCGGTGACTAGTAGTGCCACTCGTTAATTTTTGTCATGTTCTACTAGCATCCCCTGTCTAGGGCTGTAAAAAAAGCTCGAGGCTCGCGAACTACTCAAGTTCGGCTCGCTTTAGACTCGATTCGAGCTTGGCTCGAGCTCCAAACGAGCCGAATTCGAGCTTCATCTCAAATTCGCGAGCTTTAACGAACCGAACTCGAATATTCGCGAGCTTTCAATATTTTTAGCCTCTCCCGCCTCCCCTCTCAAAAACCTTACCCTCCCGCCTCCTCTCAAAAACCTCCCGCGCCCAAAAACCCGGCCATGCGCCGCCCACCCCACCCGCGCCCAAACCCACCCGGTCCCACCCCGCCCCCGCACCGACCCGCACCCAAATCCTAAACCCTACCGCGGCGCGCGCCCCAAATCCCCGATCCCCGCCCCACGGAGCCCTCGCCGCCTCCCTCCTCTCCCTCACCGCCCCACCCCGTCCCCCCCCCGCCGCCGCCGCCGCCCCGCGCCCCTTCCTCTCCTCCTCCTCTCACCCCGCGCCGCTCCTCCCCGTCCCTTCCTCTCCCCGCCGCCCGCCGCCCCACCCCGCCCCCGCCGCCGCCTCCTCCCCGTCCCTTCCTTCTCTGCCGCGCCCGCCGCCTCCATCCCGTCCGCCCCGCCCCGCCTCCCCCCGCGCCGCCGCGCGGTGGCGCCGCCTCCCCCGTCCCTTCCTATCCCCGCCCGCCCGCCGCCCTTCCACCCCGTCCCCCTCCCGCCTCTCCCACCGCCGCCGCGATGGCGCCGCCTCCTCCCCGTCCCCTTCCTCTCCCCACCGCCTCCTCGCCCCGCGCGCCTCTCGCCCCACCGCGCCTCTCGACCGCGGCCCACCGGCGCTCTCCCGGCCGCGGCGCCTCTCGACCCGGATCGGCTCGGCCACGGCCTCCGCGCCTCGCCGGCAGCCAGTACTCCCGGTCCGCTGTCCACTCCTCTCTTCTCCCGGCTTGTCGAGCCTACACGAGCCTCTCGAGCTTGTCCGAGCCGAGCTCGAACCTAACTTCAAGCTCGACGGTAATTTCAAGCTTGCTCGAGCTCGGCTCGAGTTTCTACCGAGCCCGAGCCGAGCCAGGGTAAGCTCGCTCGAGCTCGGCTCGTTTACAGCCCTACCCCTGTCCATTAACGAGGCCGTGTGGGCCCGTGGTTGCTTTTTCCACAAGAGCTCGTCCCTATTATCCTTTGCTCTTTTCTTTCAACTTTCTCTTTTCCTACTTTTTTTTTATGTGTGAAATACTTCGCTGTGGAAGTAGAAGAAGGCAGTCACGGCCAACAAATCCCACTAGAGGAGACGTGCAACTAAAGAAAGCTAGCTTCTTTTGACCATCGTGGATGCGTGGGCAGCTCTTACCAGTTTCTCGTTATAATTTTTCTTTTTCGTTTTCCTCACCAGGGCTAGAATATCTGCTTTCGCACAGACGCGTGATGACGAAAAGATACGATAGGTTGGTTCTTTCGGATTGTAGATGCCACTTTTAGTTTATAATTTTTAATTCTAATTATTTATAAAAAATAATATACAGAGAGAAATAATTATATATAATTTTAGTTGATATAACTAAATTTAGTAATCAAATTATAAATCTGATCTTAAAAAATATATAATTTAAAAATTAATTACTATAACATAAAATAAAAAACAAAAAAAAATAAAGCCATGCCAAACCCGCCCAACGATAGAATGGACAATGAGACGTGGTATGAAATAGCGTCCAAAACATAATCGGTTTTTATCAAGAGCCATTGTATGTTTTACTAGAACTGGCACTAAATCGTCAGAAAAAGAAAAATCATGCCAGCTGCTGTACTGTCGTCGATAAATACGAACATGTGTCCTCCATCCGGAAGAAATAGCATTCCTTCGTTCTATCGAGGGATCATATCTTAAACAAAAATAGTACTCACTCTGTTCTTTCTTACTTGACATTTTTTTTATTTTTTATAATCTCCGATATACAACTTTGACTATTATTTTTTATATCTTTACAGTAAGATATAGCAATAAAATTATAATGTTATGAAAGCATTTTTAACGATAAATTTAATGATATAATTTTTGTGTAGCCAATCTAGATAATTTTAAGAGAAAACCTACGTAGCGATATACTGTTCGTGTCTTTCTCAACGGAATAATTGTAAGCCATTAGATCAAATTCACCTAGCCACTTAATCTCATCCACATGCACCCAGCACCCGAAGCTTTTTTTCCAATCTCTTGATTCATCAGCACGTATTGCTCTTCCTCTTCTCTCTCCCTCCCCCCTCCAATCACACAATCCCTCTCCCTCCAATCCCCCAATCCCCAACTCCATCCCAAAATCAAGTAGTGTTGGGCACAAATCTCAGCATCAATCAGCCGATGAGGCCTCCTCCATGCCATTTGAGAGGGCATGAGCGATAGCGTGCAAGGCCATGCAGTGGGAGAGCGGGCGCAAGAGGTGACGTCGTGACATGGAAGAATGTGCGAGCGAAGGTGGAAGGAAAGGTATGGGTTGGCGTGGAGAGGCACAATAATGGGCTAACGACTAGTAAGCGGCTATCAAGCAGCAAGGGAGCTGCCATGATGACCGTCGTGGGGGCCAAGTGAGAGAGCGTATAGGCGTGGCGAGGGCGCGCGTGATGGCCGTAGCTAGAGGGAGTCACACCAGTGAGCGGCGGGGTGACTCTTGGGTGTGGTGAGCTCTACGGCCACAAAGGAATGGAGGTCCAACGTGGAGCGTGACTGTGGATTGCAAGTATATGAAACTTGTGGAACTATGCTGAAATTTGTTTTGAAACTCGTTTTTCAATCAGTGGAACTTGTCCAAAACTTCCTTTTACAAACTTAGTCTTATATCTGACACTTGTTGAAACTCTTCAGTTGAAATTTGCTAAAGCTTCTTGAAACTCCTTGGTTAAAACTTGGTGAAACCTATTAAACTTAAAGGTTGAGTTCCAAAATCTGAAACCTTTTAGAACTTGGTCTTGAAATTTTTATTGGAATTCGAAACCTTTTCAAATATTTTTGAGTTTCTAGAAATACGTAAAAGTCACTGGAAATCGAAACCTTTTCAAATATTTTTAATGGAACTTACTGAAACTTGATTTCTAAAAATCTGATACTTATTGAAACTTTGCTTTTAAACTTTCTTAAAGTCTTCTGAAAACTGCTTGATACAAGCGAAACTCAGTGAAACTCAAAAAATTTCAAACGTTTTCATTAAACCCTATAAAACTTATATTGGATTTTTGAAACTCGGATGAAACTTGTGTGGTATTCGTCAAACTCATTTTGGTTTTTTGAAACTCGCCTAAATTTTGGATGAAACTTATGTGAAACTCGCTGAAACTATCTAAAACATTAAAATTTGTTTTTAAAACTCAATTGAAACTTTTGTAAAACTTGTTGTTTCAATAAAGTTTTAGTTATGAAACTCGTTGGAACTAAAAACCAGCTGAAACCCCAAAAAACTTATTTTGGATTGAAACATGGATGTAACTTGTGTGATACTCACCGAACTCATTTTGTTTTGTTTTAATTTGAAAATTTGGATGAAACTTGTGCGAAACTTGTTAAAACTGTTTGAAACTTTGAAATTTGTCTTCTAGAGCTCAGTTGAAACTCTTGAAAAACTTTTTTTTCAATAAGTTTCTATTATGAAACTTGTTGTAGCTTATAGTTTCTGATATAAAACTTATTGAAGCACTACACAACTTTATATGAAGCATATTTGAAATTCTCTGAAATCATGTGAAATTCATAAAACTTAGATAAAACCCAGTGAAACTTGCTTATACCGTTAGAATCCTTTCCAACAATATACCATGTGATAGCATCCCCTAATTTTAAATATATTGATAGTCAAATTTTCAAATATTTAATGACACGAATTCTAAAATATCAAGTAAAAAAAAGGAGTACCAGTACAATGCAACCCTACCTTTTGCAAGAAGCCAAGTAGCCAACAACCTTTCCCCTTCCCTTCCTCCGAGTCTCCCCCCGCCCCCCGTGCACCTAGCCACCAACTACACCGCAACCAGCACCACCATGCCTGTCTCCAAACACAAACACGTACGTTAAGCCTAAACAGCCAACACACAGGACATATATACACGGAGACACCAGCACGTTTATCGAGCTACGAAGCTTCGGCCATGCGGCGGTCGGACTGGGAGGACCGGTGCAAGCGGCACCCGGAGCACCAGCTGTCCAAGGGCGTGTGCCCGTACTGCCTTCGCGACCGCCTCGCCCACCTCTCCGCCTCCTCCTCCGCCGCAACCACCACGTGGGCCTCCTTCTCGGCCAGCACCTCACCCTACTCCTCCGCCGGCTCCCCTCCGCCCCACCACGCGGCCCTCTCGGCCGACGTCAGCGCTTTCCACGTAGTCAGCGACGGCTCCTCCGTCAACGTCGCGGCCTTCTCGCAGCCGCTTATGCCGACATCGGTTAAGAGACCAGGGAGGCA
Organism: Melocanna baccifera; assembly: GCA_036346265.1. NCBI lineage: Eukaryota > Viridiplantae > Streptophyta > Magnoliopsida > Poales > Poaceae > Melocanna > Melocanna baccifera. The sequence continues at coordinate 4,285,640 of CM070682.1, forward strand.
AGAAGAGGTGAGCGGTAGGGAGTCTGGGAAGGGGAAGGAGGAGGTGAAGAAGAAGAAGAAGAAGATAGGAAGGTTCCTGTCGAGGCTCCTCGGAGCGGAGAAGCGGCGGCAAAGAGGGGACGTCGACGGCGGCGAGCTCTTCCATTCCAAGACCATGAAGGAGAAGACGTCGTCCAAGTGGGTGTTCTTCTGACCAGATGGCGCCATACCACGCATGCAAACCACGCCTGCGTTTCCTCGGTTCTTTACTCCGTCTATTGTTTCCAAGTATTTTTGTGCTTGATTTTGAATTTTTGGGGTCGTGTATACGAAATCAAGTAATTAACCTGTTGGTGATTTTGTACTTAACCATAATTAAGGAGAAGCATAAAGGGGAAATTGCATGTGCTTATATTGTGTAAAGCTAGAAAGCTTAAGAATTAAGGACAAAGTGTATATGGATGTAAAATAACGTGTTTGTACAGCATTTGGTATAGTTTGCACTATATGGATGATCTTCGGAATTCACTGATGATCTAATAGTTGAGAGGTGTTTATATATTTTTTTCAATAGTGATTTGTATAATTTTTAAAATATAATTAATAGTAAATATATATTATTTATCTTTTTATTTACTTTAAAATTAGTGCTATTTTTGTTGAAAATAAACATATAGAAGCACTGCTCCTAATAATTTTGTTTAGTTTGCTCCTTGCTACAGTATGTATCTTGTGATTTGCCATCCGGAGGACCTCTTTCTAGGTTGGACGTCCTCCGCCTAGCACACTTTTGTCTCCATATTAGTGCTCCTTATTTATTGTCTCGAGCGACGGCACGTGTAAGACATACATATAACTTACGGATCGAGTATATAATGTATATTGTCTTGACCGACAGCACGTATAAGACACAAATACTCATATGGATCGAGTAGGCAAAATGAAAGGAAAGAGAAAAAAAAAGGAATGTTTATGCCGTACACGCTCAAATGGTCATATATGCACTGATACAAGAACTAATTTCTTTTCTAAATGTCTACATGCTGCTCCAATTTTTCTGTTTCAAGACAATCTTATTCCTTTTGCTTTTCTGCGTTCTTATTTTTTTCAGCGGCCTTAATCCTCTATCCTGTCTGTCGTTTGCTTTTAATCTTTTTGCTGGTGTTCTCTCGTTTTGATCGTGAAGTTGGTTGTCCCGATATCCCGATTTGATTTCATTTTCGCCAACTCCGGCGGTCCGTCCTGCTTGGTTGGGCGGGGCAGCTCAACAAAAGAAAAACTAGCTATATTGGATTGCCACCACTGCCCTCCGGCAGTTCCCTATTTTGTTCAATACCATATAAATAATTTGTACATGTAAATAATTAAGAGGAAGATGGAAGCTGGATTTCCATGCATGAAAAACAACCTGTATCATGGGGCGCATGAAATGAATTTGCCAATGTGCGAGATAGAAAAATGTTTGTCCAATTATACATTTGTTAGGTGCCTTATGCTCAGTTGTGACGAGCACGGAGGCTTGTACATATAGGGCATGTTTTTTTTTTATCTATGACTGATAGCTTTTAAATTTGGTTGATAAATAGTAATAGCTGGTAGAGAGACCATGAGAGAGAGTACGGAGTATGAGAAACTCGTGTCCGGTTTTGACCGATATAGATGAAGTCGCTACAATATCTACTACAAACTTGTAGATCTCGTCTTGAAAAGGCATTTCGTTTAAAAACTAGTTACTGTAGGAAAAACACTTTAATGAGAAAAGGCAAAAGCTGAAGCCGAAAAAAGTAGCCTATATAAGGGCAAGCTATATACAGATTAAATTAAGATAGGTTATTTTTGGTTACGGTTGATGGTTTTTTGTTCTAACACAAGCGTTTATACAAACGAATTAAATGTCGATAATCCACTTCAATAGGACAGTGAAGAAGCCGTCCCGATTGTTTGTTCAGAAAAAATCATAAACTATAATTTGAAAAGGAGGCGTAGTGGAGCTTAAATTAATGAAGGATGGAATTCCAATTTCTAAATAGCCAGTGTCAAAATTCGATGAACAATGGTTTATATAGTCAGACCTGCATCTACGGGCACGACAAAATGACAAGCAATATGCATATAAACGTGTATGACTGAAACAAAACCACGAGAAGGTCAAAGAAACAATGAACAAAATGGCTGTCTTGGAGAAGGAATACTAGCCCTTCTGTAAGCCTTGGAACAGATCATAGAAAAAACCGTTGACCGTATCCTATATCGGTTAGAGTGATTACATCTGATTGGCCCAGATAAGCAGAATATCCTTATCAATCGTGCCGTCCATCTCGATCGTACATGGTAGCACAGTTGCCGTTGGGACCTGTAACCGAGAAGTTTTCCAAGGGGTGGATGTGGACGTGGCAGCGACTTGACGATTCCTTCCGTTGACGTGGAAATTAAAAGCCCAGGGGCGCAGCAGCGCACGGGCGCCCATCCCCTCGGAAGCGCACCGCTTGTTGGGCGTTTTCGCACGGGAGCACGTCCACAACGCGGTAGGCAAGAGTTGGCCGAAACGTGTCGTGCGCCGTGCGGACAGGCAGGTCGCTGGCTCACCGTGTGTCGCCGTGCGCGAAGCGGGCTGTGGGGGTTGCGGACTCCAGGGGAACGGGCAGCCGGCCCACCACGCGGATCGCTCTTTGGGCCAGACCAAGGAAGGGGGTTGAAAAAAGCATCGCTGGTGTTTGTTGCTTTTCGGCCCGTGACAGCCCACACTGGATGAAGCAAACGTGGACAGCATAGTACGGCCCAAAACAAGGCCTCGTTTGGGCAGCCTTTTGGGCCAGCGGAGTCGAATCCGTTGGCTTAAGAAGCGACTGTTAATGCAAATGGGTCAGGTTATTTCGTAGTCCAATCCGATCAATACCACATATGGAAAATCAGTTCAGCATCCGGTCGGAGTCGGTATCAGATAGCTTAACTTGGGTTTGGTATCGAACTCAGAAACACCATTATCAGCACTATTCGGAATCGGTAGCGAATATCGGATAGTTTACCACCCGGATGTCCGGGAAAACATATAGCCCAGTCAGCGGCAGCACCCCGGTTCACTAGCCCAGCCTTGTCACTCTCGCGCATTAGTTCTCTTGGGAAGTAGTAGCTGGTAGTTAGGCCTAGTATTGGTAGGGTGTAATCAGAGTGAATATAGATGGATATTATTTATACTATATTTTATTATATATTTTTTCTCAGAGTCAAAGTTGAATACAAATAGTACTAGATACATATTCCCCATTCCGTATTCGCTCCACAAGCTTTCAGACGGTCGGTCAGTTGAAAATTATCCGTTTCTTTTATATCCTTACACAGAACATTGAACAGTAGCAGTGCAATCAGAGCTAATACAGAGAGACTAATCGTCGAGATGTCGAATGAAGAGCACTCAGTATTCTCCTTTTGTTTAAATGCGGCAATCCGTTTATCTGTTATCTTATTCCTAAGTGAAGTTACAACAAATTTACACATATCACTTAACATGCAGATATATACGGACAAATATCACTTATCTGGTATCTTATTTCGTATTTTTCGCAGAGTCAGAATTAAACATAGACAGTACCGGATACCTATTTACCTTTTTCGTATTTACTTTGTGAGCTTTCGGTCGATCAGTCAGACAAAAATTATTCACTTTGTTTTTGCTAGTGTCACTGTGTTAGTTGAGCAATTGGGGGAACTTTTGGCTAGGGATTGGAAGTGGTGGCCGTCAGTATGGATTTATTGCTTTTATGTTGAATTTGTTTTATGTCGTGTGATCATAATGTACTTATGTTTAACAGTTGTAGGCTAGCTCGAAGCAATGATGGTATGATTCAATGTAGATTTCTTTTCGTATATACGTACTATCTGTTTGTATTATCTGCTTCTAATTTGAACCCAACATGTATATGTCCTGACAATTTCGAGCTCGAAACTTCGAATTCGTATCTATACCTGGCCTGACTTTATCCGACTTTAAATCAGAGAAAAAAAGTTAAGATAAGGTATTAACAATATCGGACTAAATTCAACCCGTTTGCAACCTCACTGAGAAGGCTCGGAAGTGTTCCATTACAATTGTGGTAAAGAGCGAGCTAGTAGTACTGTTAAGTTTGCTGTACCATTGTTGGAGTATTAAGTTGTTGGTTGTCATCAGTTGGACTGCACAAACCTTCACCGTCTGAGCCGAGCTCTTGTCAACTTTACATACGTGCTCGATCTACACTGCGTAACTTCGGCGGCATAAAAGCAGCAATTAGAAATACACTTGACCAAGGGCAACTCATCACCAGGCAGCCAAACCCGGCCCGCCCAAGTCCCAACCAAGGGCACCAACTGATGAACGCCCCCGCTCATAGACGCGTTCAACGGTGGTGTTGTAGTCTTTTCATGCAATTCACATTTTTTCTGATTATTATTTTTTTCTATATTTCTTTGTATTGTCTAAATAAACTAATTCAGTTATAGTAAAAAAATAAATCAATTATAGTAAAAAAAAAGTCATAAGCTTCATTCTAAACACCTCAAAACTGGCATGCACATGCACACAAAATGCGCCATGCCACTCCCCGATTCCCAGCAGCTATTTGTTACTAACACTACACCCGCTGCAATTCTTGCCAACGGCCATATAGAATTCCGACATCCCTAACAAATAAAATTTATTGGTGGCCGATAGTACTGATGCCAAACTAATTGCCAACAGCACTAGCACAGAAGCTTGTGCTATATCCGAAAGCATTGTCGCTTATACTAGTAGGTGCAGCACTGGTGCACATAATATCGGAAATATTTGACCCAATGTCAAGAGGCTAACCAGCATTAAGTAGGAGTCACCACGATGGAACATTAAAGGCTATCTCCATTTATACAACATGTAATCAAATTTGTGTTACGTTAGCATGCCTAAATTTATTAATATATTCTCGTTCAAGAACTTATTAATATAATATCCTCAAACCATGAATCCATGATGTAGTTCAGGTAAATAATAAATTTGATCATTTATATGCAAATTTAGACTACAAATTATTGCCAACTTCTTTTGAATATATAGTGTGGATCAAGAAAGAATTAATGTATACTCGTGTCAAGTGTGATACGTTAATTTTCCTCGCAAAAAAGTGTGATATACTTTTAATTTTGATAAAAATTTTAAACAATAAATAAATAAATGGATGAGTCTTTGAAGCAAGTGGATAACCGCGATAGAAAGCCCTGTTACCAACCAAACTGGCGGTCCAAACTTTTGTGATTATCCTACTGCCATAAACAATTAAATAAAGTGATACACAGCTATCTCGGAAGGCAAAAGGCCCACCTGGCCCATTAATTGTTTTTGCCCTAATTAAGCATATCCCATTGTTCATATGTTACCATATATTGCGCCGTCATACCTTCGTCATACCTCCGATGCACCACACTACCTTCATCAAATCTTCCCCTCGTTGTGGCATGAGTCCACGACAACGATGACAAGAAGAACTTGCGAGGTGCCCGACGCCTCTACAAGTGAGTGACCATGGGCGTTGTATCATGCATCATCAATGAGGTGCTCCGTGGCCACGACCATCTTGTCCGTGAGACGTCAGATGTCGACGAGATCAGCAAAAAAAATCGACAGCTCGAGCATGGTGGCCGTACCGACGCGATTGATGTGAGGAAGTCGGGGGCGCATGTACAACGCAAGCAATTCCTTCGATCGCCACACCTCAGGAATCGAGCAACACATAAGCAGTAAGAGAATCACAAATGTATTGAAAGATTATGGTGTGGCTAAATATCAGAATTGTTTTTGATAGATTTAGATTATAAATAGAGATATATTGTACCATATAAACAGATCTGAGAATTAATAAAAACTACATTCCCTAGTGTTCTCTCCCAATTTAGTGCCTCTCCTATGATTGATCTGCTTCATTTTGATGATTGATTGATTGTGTGATTGCTTTACCGTTTATCTGTTCTACATCGATTCTTAACACATTTTCAGCACGAAGCTCTATATGGTACATGGTATGCAAATCACGAATCAAGCGATTATGCATTGCTATTCATGCTTTAATCTAGATTGATTCTATATTATCTAGCAATGCAATATTTAGATCAATCTTGTGGTAATTTTTTCTAGCAGTAGATTGATCTATAATTTGTGTTTAGATCTAGAATCAAATAGATTGGTCACCTAGTTTTCTAGATCGGTTTTGCTGGATTAGAATCTCGTATAGATTTACATCTAAAATCACAGCAAGAAAATGCACCGTTGAAGTTCTACAGCAGCGATCACCAGAGCACAGCCCCGACGGCCGCCGCAAAGCTGCTATATGAAATCATGGGTTGTGTGACGCTTGCCAACGTGGCACTGGTGATACCCCCAACCTGACCGTTTGCTATGTGGTCCTGTAACTATAGAGTTGAGAGCACTTTCCTATCGAGCATCCGACCATCGCTAGTGCACCGTTCGATGAGTTCACTGACCTGATAGACGGACCCACTATGGGCTTCCGGTGGACTGGTGCCTGTATATGCTGGGCCAAGGGTAGATCGTCGATGTGCTACTTGTTGTGGCACAACGAGTTCGAGTCGTTACACGACAATGACATCATCTGGGATCCATGGACTGTAGATTTCATGGATCATGTATTGCTGTATACGTTGTCCCTACAATGCCTAGAGGATGCGACGCTATGGGTAACGACATGCCATCTGGTGTTCTGGTACATGGTGAAGGCTTACAGGCCTCAGTGTGTAATGCGATAGTTTGGTTTGCACCAGATCGTGCCTCCATTCGGACGATAGGTTCCTACCACAAGCCGTACACCGGTGAGTCAAACTCCTTACGAGCAATGTTTACATTTTGAATGTCTTGCTTTGTAACATCGATGATTTTAGAAATACAGGCAATCGAGGGCGGGTCGGTATGGTACGGACTGGTAGCCACTGCAGCAGGAGTGGACGATAGCATGGACGGATAAGGCGCTGATGGATGTCCTCATGGAGCAGTGCGTTCAAGACCGCCATCGGCGGCCCAGACCACTGGCCCTACAGAATACTTTGAGATACACCCTAAAGTAGGCCAAAAAATAGTGCACAACCTAAACTGTGGTCGTTTGACAGATCACATCGTGCACATCGGGCACCCAGTGGGGGCACCATGCTCACCCGCTAGGTCATCGCGACCTAGCGAGTTCGATCAACCATCGCAATTTAATGAGTCTGCCCGGCGTCGCAGTATTAGCCGCCGATCATCCACGAACCATATCGACGAGGAGGTAATTTATGTACAAATCTATGTTTTGTTTTCCTGTTAGGCCTTACATTCCACAAACATCATGGCGTTCTCCCGTCGTAGGTTCGTTGTCAAGATGCATCACTTTTGACCTCCGCACCACCTACACAGACTACCACTCCCCATCGTTCATCTTCGCTGCGCATCCGAGAGGTACGAGATCTGCATTCTACACCTAAAATATTTATTGTGACTAACATCATTTCATCTTGCAGCCTCTAATTCAACGTTGGGGTGACGTCGAGTCCACCGATGACGATATGGGCTTCCCGGATCTTTCAAGAAGCGGTACATAGTGTTAGGGTTTGCAACGTATGTAGGGTAAAGCTCATCGTTCACACCATACCTAGGGTTTAGAGACTTTGGTGGCTAGAGCTCTTTCGACTTCGCTGCCACGTCGTACAGTTAAGACAAGAGCTCCTTCGTACCACAAGGGGAATTTCTAGAATCCTTCATTCAGGACTTGATTGCTGGCAGCCCGCAGTTCATCATGTCTCAACAGGAGAACATCAATGCTTACCGGACCCAGCCTGTTGTACCTTAACCCACTAGACCACCGTCGGCCACTCAAGAAACAGAACAGTTTTCATATCTCCTCTGAACCGACATGCAAGCTTAGGATTGGTTAACGTATCCCATGGAACATGCTCGTGCTTAACAAAAGACAAGGCTATGCATGGAGAGACAGACACGGCGAGGAGATAGCAACGGCTCAGATGAATGAGCCATATCACATCCGTGCATGCTTTTTTGTACTATTATATATACTCATATAAACATTCGTAATGCATAAAATTCTCAAAAATAGATAATTACTATGACTATGTCAGAAGGCCACACATAAAATTTCATAATTTTTAGAACTCATTTACTACATATAACAACTCCTATAAATATTATAATTGTATAATTTTTTATCAACATTCACAGCGGATAAATTTGTCAAAAATTACACAATTAAGTACGTTATGTCGGGAGGTTGTACATAAAATTTTGTAATTTTTTAAACTCATTTGCTATATTTAAAAATTTAAACAAACATTATACAAAAAATAATTAAGACAGGTAATTAAGCTAGCTCATTAGCCAGCTTAATCACCTGGAGCCCTGCCACCGGGCTGCAGGACATCTAGAGTCTTGTGACCGGACGGCATGCTTTGGCCGCATGATGGCCGGGCTCCAGATATCACGTGTCATTTCTACAGCGTCGTCGCTCGATCACCGTCACCAAAAATACTATTTTTATTAATCCAATCAACATATAGATATTTCTATAATTATAATTATAAATAGTGCTGTATATGCCAAAATTACATGATACTTTCGCGCGGCCGTCCTCGTGCTGAAGTACTACAACTCTTTTTTCCTGAGAGGAGACTCTATTATTAGAGAGAGGAAGTCACTGTACTTTGTTAGTTCTGTACTTGACCTTTTTTTAAGAGGATAATTCTGTACTTGACCTTACTTGACCCAGAAGGCCAGAAGTCTGGAACTGAGCAAATCCAACCCGGCCGAAGCCCAGTTTAGAGGCCTATAATGTTGCTCATAGCTCCCGGAGGACAGCCGACATGGCGACTTCACTAATAGCTGGGCCCCAGCACAGGCCTACAATTAGGCTTAGCGCCGTTAGATTTACTCTTGTGAGTTTCACTAACCTCTCATTTGCATAGTTGCCAGTGATCAGTAATGTTTTGTCTTCCTATTAAAAAAAGTATTGTTTTGTCTGAAAATTACAAGAGCCTGCTGGCTGCTGCCCTATAGTTTAGGGGGCGTTCAGAATAACCATGGTTTCTGACTGAAATTTCACTGTAGCTGACTGATTTTTTTTACTGTATCTAAGCTGGCTTATTGGGTATAATTAAATTTTAAAAATATAAAAAATAAAAACAACATGCTAATCTATCACAGACAATGCAAAAGAAATATGGAAAAAAAACAAAAAAACAAACAAAATTCACTATGAGACGAAAACACTACAGTACTCGTGAAGCCAAAAGCCGACGCTGATTGCTGGGAAGAAGCCTTCCTCAGCGCGGCCTTAGAAGTGTGTCGCTCGCATACCTTGAGATGTTTTCCAGTATAAAGAACAGAGGAAAGAAATAAACTGTAGGACAATACGGGCGTGTATTGACTGTGGTTAATAGCTTTAGTTGAAAATAAGGAGTGGCTTTTAGAAAAAGAGGTGAACGATGGAGAAAATGAGAGAAAGATACGTGCGTAAGACGAAAACGAGAGTGGTGTGTTATACACTTGTGACCCCTACCTTATTATTGGAGCAAGATAAAAGCAAGAGTGGTAGAGAAATCGTTTCAAAAAACCGGATGTTCATATTGGTTTCTAACTTCTTCTAACGAAAGTCAATTCGATCACCCTCTATATATCACTATGTCTAAATAGACCGTGTGCTTTGCTCCCAATTATTCGAACTCGAATGGAACTCCGGCGGCATATCGTGCGCCGTTCAGCCATTATGTTCTGGACATTGACCGGCAACGGACAGAAATAAGGCTGGACGAATTCTGTGCTGCGACTGCATCCAAATAACATACCTCCATAGAATTGTGTCACACTCACAGTAAAGAGCAGTAAGCTCATTTATTCGATGTACATAAATAGACACCACAAATAATTAACACGGCACCAATCCGGTTCCTGTTACCGAGCTTGACAACGAGAAAGATGCTGCTAACTGCATGCCCATACAACGATGATTTATGACGGCCATTAGCATACCATTTTCCGGAACACCGGCGAAATAAACACCACTTTTATTCGATGATCTCATCAGCCGATTCTGAACCCAAATTTCGCCCTCGTTTCTCCCATCACTTGTCCATCCATATGATGCATCTCAGGCTCTTCCCCTGCACGAGCAGGTCGAACGCTGTGTTTATGTCCTGCAGGTCTACCTCATGTGTTATCAGCTTCTCCAACTCCAGCTCCTGCATTTACACGAACACATGAGCGCAAACTGTCGATTCATATGCTAAAGATTTTAGTGGTGTGAAATTCATCTGAAGCCAAGGATAGTGTGACCTTGTTCATGCATTTCTCGGCGAGGATTGGGATGTCAGTCTTGGGTTTGATGCCCCCGAAGAGTGATCCCATGACGCACTTGCCGAACAGGAGCTCGATGGACGGCAGGCACAGCGGCTTGCCGTCCTTCTCTAGTCCCAGAATGATCGTCTTGCCCTTTCCCTGCGGCGGACAAATGAATGGCATTGTTCTCAATTTCTACAATCTCACTGCATTTTCATTGGTAGTGATCAAGTTGTGGTGGTAAGATCAGGACCGGTTTAGTGCTTCTGAACGCATCAGTCATCACCGACGCGACACCGATGCACTCGAAGCTGTAGTCGGCGCCGCCGCCTGTCATCTCATTGATTACCTAAATTAAGCACAATTAAGAACACGCATCCATGAGTTATAATTGAGATCTATACTTGGTAGAAAGAATATGACTTCGTCTACACTGTCCTTGTGTGCCAAATTCTAACTGGACTACTTTGGAAGGGGTTGGCTACTTGGCTTGGTCCTTACCTCGCTGACTGAACTCTTGCCCAGTTCTGATGGATTGATGAAATCTGTCACACCGAACTTTTTTCCTGCAATATATTAGAGTGGATAATATTTTTCTTCAGTTTTGAATTCGACCAAATGGATTTTTCGTGGCTCGTTACTGCAAAAAGAAAACGGGACTTGCCAACTTCCTGTTTGGCAGGGCTCAAATCAACACCGATAATCTTCGATGCTCCACACATTTTTGCACCTTGCGCCACCTGAACAATGAAAAGTTGATCACTGCAACTTCGGTACCATTCAGCTGGAGTTCGTGTTAACAAGAGTACTCTGAATCGCTTTTGAGCATAGTTTAAAATTCAGTGGACATGTATCAGGAGAAGCAGCGACACCGGCTTACCGACAATCCGATCGATCCCAGTCCAAAGATAGCGACTGACGATCCAGGATCCACCTTGGCCAACCTCCATGCAGCTCCTACCCCTGACATTGGTTTCACGATGTATTAATATCAATGGGCTTTCCTTGACCAGTAAAACACCAATTAATGGTAAACTTGACTAGTCGATCGAGAAGCTATATGCAATTCTACAGTGCAAGATATGCGACATTTTCTATGCCCCGTTTCGTTTGAGGCGTGGCGATCTAGGCTCACCGGTGCCACCGCCGCAGCCGAGGAGACAGGCGAGTTTGGGCGGCACGGCGGGGTCGACCTTGACGACCTGATTCATGTCGACGACGGTGTACTGGCTGAAGCTGGAGACGGCGAGGAAGTCGTGCAGTGGGGCGCCCTGGCTGTCCCTGAACCGGGTGGTGCCGTCGCGCCGCATCCCCGGGACGATCGAGAACGGCACCGTGGTGCACATGTTGTTGTCGTTCGACGCGCAGCTGGAGCAAGTGCTGCACTGCCCCAGGAACGTGGGCACAACCGTGTCGCCGACGGCGAAGCCCTCCACGTGTTCCCCCAAGCTCTCCACCACCCTACACGCAGCACCGTCCCGTCGAAAAAAAAAAATCAAAAGAGAGATATCTTCTTGTTCACCATCTTCGTCGTCATCAGCACTCGGCAATCCAGTAATTACCGAAGAACTAAGAACAGAAACCTACCCGTAGGCCTCGTGGCCTAAGATTCTTGGGAATACTGGTGGTATGACAAAGTCTTCCTACGAAGTTAAAATAAATCGAGTTAGCAAGTATGCACATGAAAGCGCAGCACCTAAGTACTTCGGAATTCTCCGACGTTTGAGGCGTAATACCTTCACACGCCAGAAGGTGATGTCAGTGTGACAGAGGGAGGTGCAGGTGATCTTGATGCGAATCTCGTAGGCTTTGGGTGGATCCACGACGATCTCCTCGATGGTGAGCGGCTCGCCGGAGACTCTACACACCGCCGCTGCTCGTTATCATGGTCGTCGATGACATCAGTAGTTAGACATTAAGCAGTAAACAGCCAAACATCAACAAAGCTAGCCATGCATGACGAGTAGTAGTAGTAGATGCTAGCTAGTACTACTATGTATCTCTTGAGTTAGTGAGTTACCTTTGCAACGGATGGGCTTGAGGCTCTGATCCACCATGGCGACTGGCCGGAGAGGATGGCAAGTAGTACGTACGTTCTTGATACTCTCTTGGAGAAGTATGGAGCAAGCTCTGATTCACAAGTCACAACCACAACCCGAGTAATAAATAGAGGCTGTTGGATCATGTAGTTAGATCTAAAATTTTTATAGTGATATATAATTGATAATGCTGTTTATTAATATTATTTGAGGTATTTGATGTGCGTGGACCCATATTAGTTAAATTAGAAAGAATTTATGCCATAAAAAGATGTTAATTTGACCTTTGCATATACTCGAGTTGAGACGTGTAAAGATTAAAGATGGATGATACGTGTTGAAGTTACAAAGGTGCAGTCTGAAGGTTACGATATGTAATAATTTTGGAGTTTCTAGAATTGTGTAGTGTGATAAAAGTTGAAAAATCTATGTTATGTAAGGGTTTCAGATCTTTTATTTGTTGGAATTAAATAAGAATTTGTTTGAACTTTAAACTACAGATAGATATAGGGTTAGAGGTTAATTTTAAGGCTAATAGATGTAATTTTTATATTAGAGTTTAAAGGGTGCTAAGAGAGTAATTTATAGTCACAGATACGATGACCCAATATAAAAAAATAGATCTATTTCGAGGAGAGCATCCGCATCTTTTAACAGAGAACATCAACGAGAAGAGCAGCCGGCTTTCTTCACGTCATAGGTGCTGATGAGGCTTCCCATCGACGACGGATCCCACGGAGAAAAGCTATAGCAACATCGGTTTGCAAAGTGGGAGTCGCCGGTCAAGATCCAACTATTCGGCGAGACCATACGAGTACGGTTACGATTAGTGAGGCTACAACATGTACATGCATACAGATCGTGCAGGACGTCGGCTAGTGTTTTTAATTGATCAATGGAGAAGATAATTAAGATTTGTAAGTGTTAGTCTGATTTTTTGGTTATTGAACATTTTGTCTTTTCATACTTTATACTCAACCTCTTGTATTCATATTAGTTTTATATTTCCATTAGTCATACTAGGCTATATATATATATATATATATATATATATATATATATATATATATATATGTGTGTGTGTGTGTGTGTGTGTGTGTGTGTGTGTGTGTGTGTGTGTGTGTGATGCTTGTGACTTGAATAAATGAATTAAATAACATGATTGCCCCAAATATTCCACGCTCTAATGGTATCAGAGCGGTACCGCTATTGAGCTGCCGCCTCCACAGCTTTCATCGCGCCGCCCCTGGGAGATGATCTCATCTCCATGATCTCTCTCAGGAGCTGCACAACCCATAGTTTAAGTCATGCTACCGATCATCCGATTGGTTCCAATTGGAGTTTTCCCCGGTTATCTTCAAATCGGGTTTCTCTTTATTTTTTCAATCATAGATCGATTTACGTCGCCCTACTGACCCGTCGATGTTCCTCGACTACGGACTTCAACGTCTTAGTTTCGAACTCTTTGGTGCCTCATCTCCTCCGATGACTTTGTGGTGTGACACGACGCGCTCGTCGACACAGCCCTCCCTCCGCGGCCTTTCGAGCGCCTCGTCTACCGTCGTCATCACGTCAAATCATCATCGCCGACCTGTCGTCTACGAGCACGAGCCGTCGCACCATCGAAAGCACGCCACCCTCGATCATGTCCGTATTCTTGATGTACCGACGTCATCATAGTTCGCTGACATTTTCACCAAAGGGTTGCATTTCTCTGTCTTCATAGAGTTCAGATCCAGCCTGAACGTCCGTATTACCGACGCTCAAACCGCGGGACGTGTTAGCCTGATCCTTTGGTTACCAAACGCCTCGTCTCATCGTGCTTTGTGTTCAACCTCTTGAGTCCACATTAATCTTGCGTTATGTTCACATTAGTCTTATATTCACATTAGTCATGTGCTTTCATTAGCCATGCTAGCCTATATATATACATGTAACTCTTTATGACTTAAATCAATGAATTAAATAGTATGATTGTCTCAAATATTTTACGCTCTCAGTAAGCTTCAACAATACAATTTAGTTTGCTGCTTTCCACGTGTACAGGTGGTGCAAACATGTGCATGGCGGCTTGCCAAGTCAACTTCATATTTCTATTTGATCCTAAGTACAATACAGTCATGTGCATGGCGGCTTGCCAAGTCAATTTCATATATAAAAGCGACATCTCTAATTTTTATCTGCTACAGTAGTTACTATAGTAATTGCTACAATATTGTTTTGCTGCAGCGCCCAGAAAACAATATTTTTTCCATTGCTATCTTTTTGTTTATATTTTTGCTTTTGCTATGTTGGCAAGTTGGATAATTAGAAGAAGATAAATTTGAGAAAAAAAAGCTTTCGCTGTGGATACAATTATTCACTCCTATAAATGTCAACGATGATCCTACAGCAGCCAACTCCCAATAATTGGATAAATATCCGCTTAATTTTCCCTTTTGTCCTGCCGCCCCTGCAGCTAGGCCTGATTTTGAGCCCCCGAGCAGGCAAGAGAAATCACCGATGTAGTTTTACTTAGTAGATTTGAGATAAGGTCTTCAATTAATACTTCGTCCCTACCACGTCGGCGTCTGCGTTAATTACTTGATTTGGAAAAAAGAAGAGTAATTTCGCAGCATAGTTATGACGGTGCAGAACATCAAGCGAAAGGAACAACGAAAGAAGAAGGCAGTAGTAAGAAGCAAAGAACCAATGTACCATTTCTGAATAGAGATCGGGTTACAGTATCTGCTGTCTGTCTCCGCCTGCGGACAGTTTGGGCAGTCTGTTCGTGCGTGCCCATCCAGAAATGAAAACAAAGAAGCTGTGCTCAAGCGTCAGCGCACCATTGGCTGCACCATTGAAGCTGTGCTCAAGCGTCAGCGTCAGATGAATTGGATGCATGTGCTCGACAGTGCAAGCGTTGTCTCGAGTCGACTGCCGCAGGCCGCACCCTAGGCTGCTTTCGAAAGGCATGGGCATGCAACTACCATGTCTGCCGCATCTGGTGTTTCAGCGTGAATTATGTGAGATGGAAGCAATTGGCGTGTAACTGTGCGAATGCTATATTTGTGTATCCGGTCGATTCCCTGGTCCTATTGGCCTCAGTTTGCTTTAGTGGCGGAGCTAAGAATTAAATATCACGAGGACCAACTACACTATGTACTGTGATTTAATTCAATAAGAAAGGACAGATAACATCAATTCAAATAAAATCATTTGAAACACACAAAGGGTATATTTGTAACTAGGGGTGCAAACGGAGCAGATACGGACGGATATTACTCATTTCGTATCATTTTCCATATTTTTTTATCAGAGTTGGAATCGGACACGGATAATGCTGGATACGAATACGGATATTCTCGATCACGAATACAAAGCGAATACATGTCGCTTCGAATACGGTTAGTCTCGGTCACGAATATTTAGTCGGATAAAGCGCGAAAACAAAAACCATATATATCACATGTGTAAGGATCAATCACCATACTATATATCCATAATGGAACTACATTAGTAGCTTAACAAGCAAATTTCACACGATAACAGAAACAAGTTAAGCAATTAGTAAATTCTAGTTAGCAGAGTAGCACGTAAATAATAGAGACTAGTTAAACAAGTAGTAGCTAACTAGCTACATACCACACAATTCGAAAGTAAGAATTAGTCATAGCCAAGTAGTCAAGTACATTACTTGATACGGGGTCGTCCGATCTTCTCAATGTAGGATGGATACTCGCGGGAGTCATAATGAATTGTAATGATCCTCTAATACCAATGCAAAGGAAGAACACTCTTTAATCCACTAAAACACGCTCGCGTTGGTTTCACTGATCACTAAGCGAATATTTATTGTGCACCTAATTCTCAGCGGAAAGATTGAACGATCTTGATTGATGAATACTCTTAATTCCATATGAATTTTCGGTAGCAATGATGAATTCGAACAAATTTTTAGTAGATTGATTTTTTCTTATATAGCCCTTTGGGACGTTCATATGGTTCTCAAACCGAATATAACTCAACTCTATATTGTTTTAGACTCGAACTCAAACAAAAAAGAAACTAGATTTTACAGTTGTCACATTATTTCGGTCATAGCAAATGATTCGTGATGTATTTGAAGATGAGGCCTTATCCATTACATAGGTCTTGAAATAATCTTTTCAGTGAGTACAAGAACATCCAAATCGGATTCCGTTTGTGAAAGTTATAGCATTTTTAGTAAGTATCTGTTGGACTGTTTCAAATTCAATCCAAATTGAGTTCTAAGTTGAATCTGAATTTGAATCCGGTAACTATCCAAAAAATATCCGGTAACTATCCGAAAAAAATATCCGAATAGTTCTGTATCTGTCGGATAATATTTGTTCCGAATCCATTTTCATATCCGGCAAAAAATATCAGAATATGTATCCGTATCCGGCAAAATCTCCGAATATCGGAAAATTTGCTTCGAATTCTATCCGAATTAAAATGGACGGACGATCAAAAAATATCCGCTCCGTTTGCATCCCTATTTGTAACTATTAGATCATGGGGGACCATGGGACCTGCCAGCCCCCTTCCCCCCACCTCTGATTTGCTTGATGTGGTACATGTCACTTCTGTAAAGAAAAAAATATATACAAAGGGACCTCATCCACCTGCACGACACATTTCTGCAACAATCTCAAATCAAATATCTTGATCCACTCAATCCTTATGCGGCACGGACCAGGAATTGTCGGACGACGAGCTCACGTACGCATGTAGCTTGTGCAGCATGATCACCGGGGAGATGTAGGAGGCAAAGGCACTGATGCCGAAGGAGACGAGCCGTGGCACACCGAGCTCGTCGGCTGCAAGCACTGACTAGAGCACGTCCACCACGTGGACGAACAGATCTGGCCTTGGTGCAAGCATGGTTGGGAATGCTAGCCAGAGCGTGGCAACCGTATGTGGAGAGGAAGTCGGTGAAGAGGGACGTGGATGGGAGCCCATCTCGACAACATGTCGGCACCAGCGAGGTCCACGTGGATGAAGGGTAGAGGAGGAGCCCTGCGAGGAGGAGGAGCCCTGCGAGGTGTGACCCTTGGCCACAAGGGGACTAAGCTCTGGAGAGAGGTTTTCTTTAAGATTGTGGCAAGACACATGTCGCACAAGGAGATAAGGTCTTTTTGATGAGAAAAGGACTGAGGTCCTATAATTTTCCTCCCACTTCTGCAAGCTCGGTATATATGAGACTACGTGGATATCATTCTATGGTGTATGATGAGTATTAGATTTGTTGTGCAAATGGTGTCAAAGTAGTTTGATTTTTAGAGAGTTTGTAATTTTTTAAGAGTTGTTGTTTATCTCTGGCAGTCTGCCTGCATGAAGTGAGCAGCCAAATCGGTGGGTCTGGTGTGACCAGAATTTGAGAGCAGCAGATCATCGGTGTGGTATAACCGATTTCTAGTTGGTAGTTGCCTTTTTTCAAAAAGCATATTTTGGAGTTGGGTACATGCGGTCGGACTGACCATGGTTGGCGATGGACTGGGGTGAGTTACCCGGTGTAACCAGCGTTGAAAATATAATCGATCGGGTGATCGATTAGACTAACCAATGGTTAGCGGTTTGATCACAGTGGTCAAATTGGTGGCTGCAGCTAAATTATAGTGAGAGTAGGAATTGAGTGTTTGAGTGTGGACACAACATAGGTGTTGTTGCATGGTGTATTATTTTGACTAGCATATGTCAAGTGTATGGAACTTGTGTTCGATATAATAGCTTGGTCTTTGGATGTGTATATGGCTTGGAGAAATAGTTGACGAGGATATAATAATCCTTGTAGTTATTACGTCATCATATTCTTCAAATATACTCATTAATGATAAGAAAGAAATTTCATAGAGTAATCGTAAGTCTCACTACAACTACTCCATAAGCTCTTCTATGATTATCTAGTCGTAAGTTCTACTATGAGTAACTAGTCGTAAGTTCTTCTACGGCTACCTAGTCGTAGGTTCTATTACGACTACCTACTCGTAGTTTTTTCTATGAGCACTTAGTCATAACACTTGCTGTGACTACTTGATCGAGAGTCCTATTACGATGGGTTGAATTAACGACCAACCTACTCCAGCGGTAGGTTAGTCTGACAAGACAGTTAAGCATGCATTTATACTCTATAACCGCACACGATTTTACCTACGTCTTTTTGACAACAACCGTCCTACGGTGAACTGTTGCCCATGTCTCTCTGATAATAACCGCCATCCAGCGATTAACTCCCAAAGCATCAAGACGCCTCCTAACAAGAAGCAAATGTTACCAATTCGCCAGCAATATAAGGGACAGATTTTGAGAAGAGAGGAGAGGCCGGAATGAGTGACAGGTCCCGGTAGGGAGTAATCCATTCTATAAGCAGTGTAATTCCACGCACTGTCCACGTTTGTAAGTTTTTCCACAGCAACAATAGCACATGACGTAGAGTTATTATTCTCTCGGGAGAAGGCCCGAACCTAGATAAAAATCCTTGTGTCTTTACTCTGCATGATCACACAATAGCCTTGAGTGCTTTCCCCCAAATCCAAGAATTCATACGTAAGATTGATATTATAACACCGATAGTAGTGATCAATGGCAATGGACTAGGACTAGGTGAAGGAGATGAGGTCCAAAGTGGTCATGTAAGTCTTGCTGAGACTGCGTGCCTCAAGCAGGAGCACAAAGAAGACAAAAATTATGGAGAGGCAAGTTAGTACATATGATGTGCTAAGTGATGAGACCGATGCACGCGGAGATAGTTCGGGAAGATCGAGTGCATGAAGACATGACAGCCAGTCATTGGGAACTGCAGACACCATGTCAAAGCATGCGAAGATGTTTTGTGTGAGGTAAGGATTCTTAGCTCATCAATTATGTCAATTGAGGATTTTGTGTCGTATGGTACTATATGACGATTTGCTTGCTATTGTTGGTGTAAGGGATGTTCATATTGACTTCTGGCTTCAACACCTGGCTTCTCAAAGCAACTTTCCTACTCTTTCGCTCCTGTCTCACTCTAGAGATGAGATAGGGGTCATGGTCGTGCCACGCACCCCACTAATCTTGTTTCTATCTCACGCATACATCTTTCTCTCACTTTTTCCACTGCTCGCTCTCTCTTATTCTAAAAGTCACTTCTTTTAGTCGCTACTATTCATTTCAGCCAAAAGTCACCAACTATACCCAATATGAACACCCCCTAAGCTCGAGAAGCTGAGGTCCAAAGCAATCAAGGTGCCGTCAGAAGATGATTAAGGCTAGCGAGTGGTTATAAACGAGAAGACAAAGAACCGGAGCGGGAGCTACCAGGGGTAGATATGACATGCAATAACAAGGTGGATCAAGAGGAGCTAAGGTCCAGAATAGTCAGGGAAGCCGGGTGCCATCATGGTGAATGGAAAGGCATATGGTGCACCAAGTGACTTAGGCTTATTTGCAAGTGAGGACAATTTGGTGGGATCTGGACGTGTGAGAGGTTTGGTGATAAGACATTGAGACCACATGGAGTTAAAGATGAAGCATAAGATTGCTTCAAGGTGAAGGAAGCTTGAATAATGAAAAAGTGGTTGTGTGCGAAACTATGATGGTGGACTAAGTGGATTAGGTCAAGGAGTCTTCATGGCAAATTTAGGCTATTAAAGACAAATGAAAGTCACATTTTGAGTAGCGTGCATGTGTGAGTGTAAAACATTGTATAGCGTGGGTTAACAGTTAGCTCATGTAAGAGTAGATGAAACCCAACTAGAAGTGATGGTTAGAGTTTCTCTTATGAGCCTCCACATGTAAGGAGGGAGAGAGGTGGCTTAAGTGCTATGCTTGGGAGAGTTTAGGCTAAGACTTCTAGGAGAATTATCGTTCTTGGAGAGACTTTTTCAGAGATGAGTTGTGACTCTTTATCTTAAGCTTTTGTCATCCTTGAGCTTGTGAGTATATAGAGAGTAGCTATAATATTCATATCTAAGTATCAATAGATATCAAAATTCATCTAAGTCTTTCTCCTCTTTGCCCAAGTGTCAAAATATTAATATGGCTTGGTTTTTAGTATTTCCTTTTCCCCTCTGGATCTTGTTGTGATCCATGATAAGTAAGAGGCACTAGAAAATACTAATTGATCAATCGTTACCCCTCTAGATTACATCCATAGCAAGAAACAAAGATCATCCCCATTTCTTGCTTGTTCTTGGTCCAAATCTGGGATTTCATGATCTAGATAGTTGTAGATCAAATTCATGCCTAGATTAGCTTGTTGTGGCATGTAGGAGTAGATCTAGATCATCCTCTTGATTAGAAACTCCTCGGGAAGAACTAATTTGGGTTTTAAGGTTTTGGATGTTCTTGAGACCTAGATTTGATTTTCTTCGATTGAGTGGACCTAAGCAAAAAAAAAGGCTTGTGATTTTTTGTTGTTCTCCTATTGCCTTGAACAAGTCTCATATAAAATTTAGGATTGTTTGGATGATATTTGATCAAGTTCTTAATATTTGAGTTTTGTACTGAAAGGCTTTTTGAGATCTAGGAATAGGAGAGCAGTTAGATCGCCGAATCCGATTTCTTCTATTAGCCAATGTTGTCCAATGGCTTTGATTCATTTGATGAACTTCTGTGGAAGAATCTTCTCAATATCCTGCAATGCCTTCACTTTTACCTATCCATCTCCAACTTTGCCATTTTTCCAGTTGAATGGTTTAGACTTGGAAAAGATTGGTGGAAGAAGACGACTTGGTCGGTGGGCACGAAACAGATTGGAGCAATAGGGGAAAGTGAAGAAGCCAAAAGTTACCCAAGGTAAGTGTTGTGGTTACATACCAAATAGAGAGAGTGTGTAGTAGAGAGCTAGGTGAGCAATACCCTCTCTTTCATGGTTTGTATCGCATATATATATCTCATGGGGAGTGCTTTTACAATCATACCCTTCAAGGGTGTTTACGTCATTACACATGTCCTATTTTGGACCTTATAACCTTCTAACATGCCTGTTGGGCTTAGGTGAGGCCACCCCTACAACAGTAAGCTTTTATAACCGTGCATCGTTACATGTCTCGAAAATCGAACGGTTATTTCAGGAACCGCTCCAGTGGACAGATCTGTGAGAGTTGATTGGAATTCTTTTTGGAGTCCATTTATCTTCATGACTCAAGTGAAATTACCTTTCTGATCAAGCACACTTCTGGTCGAAAAGAATCAAGAAGACACTACTTTCGATCAACTATCATCCATGACTTCTCTTGTTCAAATAAGTTATTTTTATTTAAAGTTGGAGGACTATATAATGAGGATAGAGTAATTCTTAAATTGTTACGTCATTATATAATTTATATATACCCCTTATCAGTAAAGGAAAAATTCTATGAAGTGGTCATAAGATCTTTTACGACCATCTTATAGTCGTAAGCAGTCATACGATTATCTGGTCCTAGGTCCTTCTACGACCATTTCATAATCGTAAGTTCTTTTGCGACCATGAGTTAGTCATAAGTAGTCCTACATCTACCTCATGGTCATAGACCTTCCTGTGACCAACGAATCTTTGACTAGCCTGTCTATGATGATCTACCACATGGTAGGTCAATATAACATGGTAGTTAGAAAATAACCGCACATAACCTCTCTCACAACAACCATCGCATGGCGAGTGGGCAATCATGTCCCTCTGACAGTAACCTTCGTCAAACGGTTATCTACTAAAGCATCAAGGCGTTTTCTGGCACAAAACAATTGCCGTCGCTTCGTTAGTTATATAAGGGTTAATGTTGGAGAGAGAGAGGATCAGATCCAATAGATACAAGAGATATCGTAAGGCTTTTTCATATTACTCTATTGTTATCATTCTCTTTGAGCAATAGTGGCACAGAACGTAGGGTTATTATTCTTTCAGGAGAAAATCTAAACTCATATAAAAATTCTTGTGTTTTCAGTGTACTCATAGCCTTTCCCTTGAGAGAGTTTCCCCAAATCCAAATAAATTATGCTTAAGATTGATATTAAAATATCGACAAAGACAAAGTGTGGGTTCTTTTGGGTTGTGGCTTAGACTTAAAATTTTAAATTCTGATTGTTCGTGAGAGAAATACAAAAAGAGGATCTTAAGAAGATACTTTGTTTAAAAATTAATTACTGTAAAAACCTAAGCTGTAAATCCAAAATAATGCACCCAAAGATCATTCAGCTTCCTTTATCTCCACTATATGTCCTACTGTATATAAGTAGCAGATGGTAAGTACATACCACAGGTCGGCACTGTGAATCTGTGATCTGCCTTGGGCTGGCTGATAAAATGTTCGGCTGTGTCAGGCTCCAAGGTCTAAGCCGAGCCTACAGAGTCTGTTCTGTTGCCTTGTTGAGAATAAAGCTAGACGGCACGAGATGGTCCTGCTGTACTCCGCGGCGCAAACAAACTGGGTTAGGCTTGCGGCCATGTCTTCGTCCATGGCCAGCATGGTTACTTCCAATAAACCTCACATAGCTGGTGCAGTGCAGTGGTGCACTCGACCAGCACGTCTCTCGATCTGAACACGTTCGAGTTGTGCGACGAATAAAGCAGACCAGAGGTCACATCCTACGGATGTACACGAAGGAACAAAAACCCTTTTAAGAATATCACTACACCCACGAGACCAAAAACCCACGTTGGTTTCCCATCCTGCCCTTCTCCGGTCAAAGACAAGCTCTCGGTCAAAGCAGCTTGCCGTGCGTGCTGCCGTTATTTTAAAAGCGGAGTACAAAGCGGTTGGGGTCTTAAAAAAAGATCCACCCGACTACGCCTCCACCTGGCCCGTAATCTCTCGCCTTTGCGCCTCGCGTCCCCCCTTTTTCAACGCGTCTTTTCATTTCCATGGCTTGCCGCCGCTGCTCGCTCCCGCTTCGGTCCGTGGTCCAGCGCGTAGATTGTGTGGTCGTACGGTTCTGCTGCTGCTGCTGCGACTGCTTTCTGGGGCCACGAACCTTCTATGCGGGGCTCTTTGCCTTTTGTGCATGTGCTTGTGCTCGAATTTGTTTCCTTACGGAGTGATTACCATGTATGTAACCACTGGAACGGTGTTAGATCGGTACTGAGCGGCCCAGCCAGGGCACCAGTCCGCTCATCGACCGGCTAGCTACCCCTCTGCTTTGCTTCGTTCCAGGACAGGACAGAGGAGACGCCCACTTCCTTTATCGCTCCTACCCCAAATCCCAATCTCCCACTCCCACCTCACTCCCCCTCCTCTCCCCCTTCCGCCATGGTCATGGACAGGTCCAACCTCCCACCCCCTCCCCCTCCCCCGCCCCCGCCTCCCGCTGCCTCCTCCGTCAAATCCCTCAACAAGTCGTCCTACAAGATCTCCAAGCAGTCCTCCTCTTCCTCCTCCTCCTCCTCCATCAAAGCGCCTCCACCGCCGCCTCCGCCGCCGCCTCCTTCGGCATCTTCCGCTGCCGTGGACCACCCACCTCCCCAGCCCCCCGTCTACAACATCGACAAGTCCGACTTCCGCGATGTCGTCCAGAAGCTCACTGGCTCCCCCTGCCACCTCCTCCCGTCTCAGCACCCGGCCCCCGCCCCCGCACCCCCGCCGCCTCCCATCATGGCCCCTCCGCCCCCACCCCCGCCGTCGGCCATTCCGTCCCGCCTCCACCGCATCCGGCCGCCGCCGCTGGCACCGCCCGCCCGCCACCCATCCTGCCGCCGGCGCTGTCCCCGCTCCCGCCTCTCCCGGCGGTCTGCATGACGGCGGAGTCGCCCATCTCGGCCTACATGCGCCGGCTCCGCGGGATGCCGTCGCCGATCCACCTGCCGACGTCGCCGCTCGGGTTCGGGTGCCTGCGCTCGCCGCGGACGCCGCCGTCGCCCGGCGTGCCCATGCCGGCCACCAGCCCCCGCGTCCGCGACCCGTGACCAAGAACCAACCGTTGCTGCCGCTGCCGCTGCCGCTGCTTCCGATGTGTAGATATGGCCAGTGTAGGAGAGATCTGGCGAGGCGGCGGCGAGGGAAGAGGAGGAAGCAGCAATGCAATTACAATGTGTTAGGTTCACCCTAAAATCTTAGCTCAAAAATCCATTTTAGCGTGTTCTACCTACCTTTATATTTTGTTGGTGTATGTGGGACATGCGGCGTGTCGGCAACCGATGAATTGATCATGTTCGGCTAGTTTTTTTTTTTTGTGACAAGCGTACGATGTAGTATGCAGTGGAGAATCCGTTTAGGATATCTTTGTGGATGATGATTATGATATGATATTTAAAGGTGTTCATCAGTTCTGCCTGGCTAGTCCTGGAAATGGTTTGCACTAGCTTAATTTCTTTGTTCTTTGTGAGGCCAGGGTTGGAGCTTGGTGCACATGTGAATGGACATTTTGACTTGGTCTCTGTTGCTCATGATAGATTTTGTTCGGTAAGGCGATTGCAATTAGGCTTCGATTTCTGGCGTGATGTGGACTTGTTTTGTTTTGTGGTGTACCATGGGTCATCTAATTATGCTCACATGGGGTGTAAAGGGTGTTTGGTGATACATCGCCGTTTGGCTTTGCCTTTTCTCTTGTTAATGAAGGGTTTCAGTTGTATATCGTGAGTAGTATAGGCTTTCCTGGCTGCACACACCATAAATTTCATGAGCTAATAGCTGCAAGCCTGCAATAAAACCTCCTGCAATAAAACCCCACGTATTTAGGGCTTGCTCCAAACGGCCGTAAGCCGTGGCTTTTTTTCTGTAGACTTTTTGTTACAAATACGCTGAAGTGGTTGTTTACTTTTCCTAAATCAACAAATTAAAAAAATAATTAGAAAAAAAAAAAATAAAAAACACTGCTATATCTTTGGAACAATGAAAAGGAATAAGTGGAAAGAAAAACTGAAAAGACAAAAAAAATAAAATTAAAGCCTATTCCAAACGGCTTCAGCTTTTGACTTTTATTTAGCTTTCAATTTATTTAAGCCAGAAGCTACTTAGATCATATTGACTTCTTATTTTGGCTAATTTTTTAACCTTTTCATTTTCTTTTTTTTGTATTTTGTTGTATTGTTCATGACGATATAATTGTTTTTATTTTATTTTTTTAGAAAAATTAATAACTATTATAGTATAATTTCAATCGAAAGTTAGTCGAAACCCTAGACTCTAGTTGAAGCCCATTGGTGTGCCGTCTAAGAAGCTTAGAAGTTAAAGCCGTTTTGGAGTGAGCTACTTCTTGTGCTGCTATCTACTGAGCACATTGTCATCTCCCTTTTGTAATTTGACCAACTAAAAAATGGGTTGAATAATAAAATGTGAGATAAGAAATGTCAGTTCTTGCTACGACAAGACAAAGATTTAACGGGCACTGAATGACTGGCAATAGTGGCAATTCTCACATTTTCGCATTTTTACTTCCAGAAACTTTTG
Source organism: Melocanna baccifera (assembly GCA_036346265.1). Classification (NCBI taxonomy): domain Eukaryota; kingdom Viridiplantae; phylum Streptophyta; class Magnoliopsida; order Poales; family Poaceae; genus Melocanna; species Melocanna baccifera. Next base: position 4,311,340 of record CM070682.1, read on the forward strand.
ACTTACAGTGAATTAGTGCTCAAGTCTCAGCTGTCGACATTGCGACAAAAGTGCTTCTTAGGTTCAGTGATGACTGATGAATGTGGGGGGAGCATATTCGAGATGCATGAGATTACAAGCATCCTTTGCACACTTGTTTAGCTGAGGTCAAATGGGTGGTGAGATATTCAACTTAAGGAAATTTTACTGTGTGTCAAGTTGATTGGAAAGCAAGAACTGAAAAGTATTGGGTAGGTTCTTTTGATCTGAGGTTTATAGCTTATAGTTATATTTTTTGAATTCTGACTGTTCATAAGAAACATTACGTAGAGAAAAATAGTCGTATATGATTTTGACCGGTATAATTGAACTCAGTATAGTTTGTATTACAAAAAATGTATCATTTAACTACAAGTTACTATAAATATAGAAGTCAAACCTAAAACATAAGTCAAAAGAACTGAATTCATTTTTGTCATCGATTTATGGCAGGACACTAGTTACCTGAAGTCCAATTGGAAAGTGATACGTTGGGAAGACGCCAGTGCCATGGCTGCAACTCAATAATTTGTTTTTTAATTTTTGTTCTTTCCCTCTAGCTCGTACTTGTATGGTCACAATATTATTCCTGATGTATTTTCCTTGTTTTAGTTGTTGTATAAGCTAGCAGTAATATTTCATTGGCGATATGCCCTCCTTTTCCCAGCTGCTTCCACCCTTGCAGGGTTTGCTGTCCAGGTTGTATTTTTCCCTTCTGGAAGCATTAGGTTACGTGGTTTCTGCAAATCACGTTATTTTAGCATGGCCTCTGACTGTGTATAACGATGTAAGGCTTCACAAGTGGAACACTTGTAGCAAAAGTTGGCCGAAACATTTCGTCTTTTCTCTCTAGCAAACCGTATTTGTTTGGTTACACCAATCTGTAATTATCACTTGCCTGGACAAAGAGATAAAAACTAGGCAATGCAATTACAAACCCTGACACTATAGCCAGTGCACTGTGTTAATCTACGAAAACCGACGGAGGGGCATGACAAACGTATATTAACCAGGACAGGAGAAACGTAAAAACAAGCATGTGAAATTGCCCTGCGTGGTGTTAAAATGAGCAGTCGGTACGTGGCACAAAGCAATTGTATGTTGGACCGGATGGTAACTGAGAGGATGAAAGATACTAACTGAAATTTTTCTAAGTATTTTAGAGAATTTTTAATCTGTAGATCTAAATGGTATGAAATTTTACACCGATCTTTTCTAGATTATTGTGAATTTATTCCAATAAACGATCATAAAAATTATTATCAAAGTTTAAACCCTTTTTAGTTTATTGGAAGGTTATACTAAAATCGAGCTAAAATCTCAAATGGTGAATACAACTTGCTCGTAAATAGATGATAGTCAAGATGGCTCTACATGTATTTTCACATGTCACAGTAAACTAGAATACCAAAAAAACACGACCTAACAACCCTTAAAACAAGAAATCACTCGATAGAGCCAAAATCAAGTAAAATCGGATTTCTTCATAAACTTACTATTAAAGTACCTAGATGATAGAAAATTGATCTTTAGAGGTTATCTCTACCTCAATCACATCTTTTTGCATAGCAAGATCAAGAAGAGAAAAGAAAAAGATATCAAAATCAACCAAACAAAGATCAAATCAATCAAAATAAGAAATAGACATGGAGATCATTAAATATTGATGTATTGCTTGCTCGAGAATGTATGCTTTACAGCTACTCCACCTTGGAGGACAGAGAGCACATCATACACTCAAAACTCTAACCCTAAAACATGAAGGCACAAGAGAAATGGATTAGATGGTTAATCATATGTCTCCATTCCAACTCTCTTTATAGATGGGCTAGCCAGCCCCAACTATCGCTTAGTGGATACTATTCACTTAGCACAATGGGAGAAACCCATTAACTCAACACATGCGGGTTTTACTCACACATGTTCGCTTATATACGTTTTTCAAAACGCATAAGTCCATATCCGCTAAATCCTTAGCCTCGATACGTCTCAATCAAACCTGCTCCATCTTGACCTAAAATGCTCTCCAACGCGTCGCCCACACGTCGCCTACCTTGACCTATGGAAACAAGTGTCCTTCAGTCAACAAAAAACATAAACTACTGAATACTTGTTTGTGCATATATAGTTTGCTTGATATGTGTGAGAGAAATTGATATTTATTTTACTATTTTGGGATCATGTTTGATCATACGTGCCATTCTCTTTTCGACACCGCCCATCACACTCACCACTGACTACCATAGCCGGTCAAACTACCACACTTACCACCCTACTAACACCTCCTCCCTTTGGATGTCGCCCTGGTGAAGGACTCCCAAGTCTTGCACCTCTCTCCTCTCCTCCACATCTCTACCTCTGTCTCCCAGGCGAATGGTGCTCTCAAGGAGTCGAACGTCTATCCGCACCATCGTAGGGGCCGCTGGAGCCGAGGGGAGCTCTAGGCAAGAGGCCTTTGTCTAGGGATCAGTTGCGCCACCATATCCTAGGCGAGGCCACATCTAGCTCACCTTGGATTTGCATCGGCATTGCCTACGTCCTCGATGGTAGAGGATGAGCAGTTGAGGTGGTCCCCACCCTTACAAATGTGGTGGAGCGAGAGTGCTAGTAGCTGCGGTGGGGAAGGTGATTGGCGGGATGGCAACAAAGTTTGTCGCCGTTTGCTGCCACTTCCTATGTGCCATCGTTGAGCTTGTCATCCTTGTCATGATGTACATGCTTGCAATGTTGTACTGTCGCACCATCCACGAGCACCAATGCCTATTGCCAAGTGGAAGGAGAATAGCACCGCATGACGGAGAAGGAGGAGCGTTGTGCGGTGGGGAGTAGGAGAGGAGGAGCTATGCCCTTGGACAAGGAGATTTTTCTGATTAGATCTAAAGAAAGAGAGAGAAAGAGAAGAGGAGGTGTGAAACTTGAAAGATGATGATACTAGCTATTAGGATTTGGAATAGGTGCACAATGGCATGAAGTTTGAACTTTGGTAACAACGCATGAGCACTTAACTATATACGGTCTTGAATAAGGTTTATACATGAGTAAAATTGATATCCGTTATATGGTTTAGAATCATGTTTAATGATCTTTAAGATTATATTGCAATGCACGAGGACGATGCTAGTAATATCAAAATAAAGAAACACACAAGGGTAATTTCGTCTTTACAAATAGAAGTCCAACACCACTGCCACCAACTTTCCCGGCTACCCGTATCACACTCCATTGCCGTCACTTCCACTGCGACAGTGGGACTGCTCCCTGCTCGCTTCCGCGACCCCCGGAGCCGAAGGAGACCACCACAGGTGGCGGCGAGGGATGGCGGGGGGCGCGGAGAAGGTGGACTACGTGTTCAAGGTGGTGCTGATCGGCGACTCGGCGGTGGGCAAGTCGCAGATCCTGGCCCGCTTCGCCCGCAACGAGTTTAGCCTCGACTCCAAGGCCACCATCGGTGTTGAGTTCCAGACCCGGACCCTCGTCATCGACCACAGGAGCGTCAAGGCCCAGATCTGGGACACCGCCGGCCAGGAGAGGTACACACACCGTTCACCTCGATCCCAAGCTGCTCCGTGCCCTCCTCTTCGTCCTCTAGTCTGCTTCGACCTTTTTCAGATCTCCAGGGAGTACTATAGCTATAGTAGAAACGTTGGCTGGTATATCTCTACAGCGGAAATTGTCGCCTTTTAGCGTGTTTACAACCACCCCAACTCATCTAGTACATCAAAATGTGATGTGGATCTGGCATGCGATACTTAATACTGATGAGGCAGAACGAATGCAACCATTTTTTGCCTGAAACTACTTATGTTGTAGGATTGCAAACCATAATTGGGAAATTCGCTCGGTTGGACCATTTTAACGCAGCCATGCCATAGAAGTACTCCAATTCTGCGTAGATAGAAGATGGTTGACAAGCGGAGCTTCAGTAAATGGCAAGAATGTCTACGGAATTCTGAGTTGTTCTCGGTTACTGTGTACTTTGTGCATCTGCTGTCTGACACCAGAATGTCCTAAAAATGCATGACTCGGCAATAACTAAATTTCCTGGGAATCCTGTGGTACAACAAAGGAATAGGCTTGCAAAATGTACTATGAAAAGGTCTGCCAGAATTTACTCACTGTGAAGAAAATTTATTTGGTTGCAAACTCTCTAAGACGGCAAGCATGTCATGTTATAACACCATATTGGGTTGAATTTGTGCTCTAGAAGCTACCTGTGCATTTTAGATAAGATATGGTTTCTTGCTGCCAAACTCATGCCATGCATTCTGAATTTCTGATTTATGTGGCATGCAGTGACTTTGCAACAGATGTCACATGAGTGTGAGCATGTAAGACAGTAGTAGATCCTGTTGATAACACTGAGGAATATAGTTTCCAAGTGGCAAATTGCTTGCCCAAGTTATTGGTTTCTGTGAAGTTTATCCGTGCTCTTGATGATAAGTCTTATGATATGCTTGCTTAATGCTCTTGAGGTATCCTGCTTGTTAGAATGTGTACTTGCTTAGAGTAGTTGATGGCATTTAGATATTATTCTAGCATTTGGATTAGTGGGTACTAGGTACTCTATGGGGCTATACACAATGATGAACTTCTATTTAACATTTTTCAAGAAAATTTTGCTGGAGTTGAGAATGTAATTTTCAATTATTTTCTTTTTGGCCCCTGCATCTTATCTACGTTAAAATGTTATGAATATGATGTGTCATACCAACGTTGCTTCAATTGTCAATACATTATACTATAATTGAAGGACCAAGAATGACAGGATATGAAATGTTGTAAGATCACTTCTGGAGACGCTAACTATTCATGCATCAGAAATGTATATTCATGGAAAATCATTCTTATATTGTATTCTGATTTATTTGCATAACATGAGAGCTGGCATCTTTAGTACAAACAAAGAATGGTATTGACTTATTTGTGGTGTTGTGATATTTTTGCACTTTGTTTTGTGGCCTTTGTTCCCAACTTCTCATGCTGGCTGCTCCCAACTACTGCAGGTACAGAGCTGTGACGAGTGCTTATTACAGAGGTGCACTGGGAGCTCTGCTGGTCTATGACATCACCAGGCGCCAGGGCTTTGATCACATACCTCGCTGGCTGGACGAACTCCGTGCCCATGCTGACAAGAACATTGTGATAATGCTTGTCGGCAACAAGAGTGACCTTGAGGAGCAGCGAGCTGTGAGTACTGAGGACGCCAAGGAGTTTGCTGAGAAGGAAAACCTCTTCTTCCTGGAGACATCGGCACTCCAGGCAACCAATGTAGAGAATGCTTTCCAAACTGTCTTGACGGAGATCTTCAAAATTCACAGCAAGAAGAACATGGTGTCAGAGCCAAAGAGCAACGGGGCTATGCCAGCAATGGCAGGGAAGAAGGTCCTTGTCCCAGGTCCGGTGCAGGAAATTCCAAAGAGCAAGTGCTGCAGTTCCATGTAATCATTTATTCCTTTTATAGGTTAGGTTCGGGTGTGTTGAAAATCCTGTGTTATCCACGCAATGATGTTTTTGGTTGTAAAATCATTGCTGAAATAGTCTTAAGATTTCAGAGGATTGGTCTTGAAGAACTGATGTATACCATTGGTGTTGTAGCTTTGTCACAGTTGTGATGTTGTTTTTGGTTGTAAAATCCTTGCTGAAATAGTCTTAAGATTTCAGAGGATTGGTCTTGAAGAACTGATGTATACCATTGGTGTTGTAGCTTTGTCACAGTTGTGATGTTGTTTTGGTTGTAAAATCCTTGCTGAAATAGTCTAAGATTTCAGAGGATTGGTCGTGAAGAACTGATGTATACCATTGGTGTTGTAGCTTTGTCACAGTTGTGATACGAAGGGAAGGCAGGCAGGACGCGGTCTTGGTGTTCCTGTTTTCCAATTGATGCATTTTTTCGAAGAAGTGTGAAAGTATCAATCGCTGTGTTTGGCTATTTGCTTTTGAGATAATGATCGGTGTTCTCTGATGCAGTATTTGATGTTATTTAAAAAACAACTGTAGTATACGATTACTCAATCAGCATAGATGAGACGCTGATACGAAAAATTAGAGCATCTGGCTTGAAAATTTTTTGTTGCCGATAAAATTTTGACCGTAACTGTAAAAACTCCTCAACCAGAGTAGTAGGTGATGCAAAAGGAAGACACAAAACCTTCACTTGCACATGATTTTAATTTTTGAGTCTCCCATTTGATTAGCAAAACTGAAAAGCATCAAGCCGCCTGGGCTTTTTATTTTTTTTTAAAAAGATGGTTGTTTGTTACGGAGGACGCGGGGCTGATCGGGCCCATGGTGCAGTGGCCTGTTATCCTTCCACCGCTGGAAGCGGGCAGTGATTGCTGCTATGTGAAACCAGCCTCACAGTGTGCCTGCCACTTCAGAGCCAGTAACCAAAGTGAAAAACCATATAAGAAGGCTTATAGTTTTGTTATAATAAAATATTATTATTTTAGAGGATTGAAAATTTACAATTTGTAAATTTGACAAAATAGATGATTTTAGAAAATTTGAGTCATAGGATAATTTAGTTTGACCTAGGTCAATGTATATGTGTTGTATGATACATGTTACAGCTAACATATGTCAAGTTGTGAAGAATTTATACCCGAAAATGATTTCTTGATTTTTGGATTGGGGCTACGCTCATGGCTGAGCTAAGTCCCAAAAAGATCAATGATACCGTGTAAGATGGCTGAGCTCAAGCATGACACGAGAAAAGCGAAAAATGCTGAAAGAAAATTTGAGCGACGGGTTGTACCATGTGGCTCAGTCGGTCCAAGTGGAACATGGTCTGATAAAATCAAAATGGGAGAGACTTGCTGACTTGTTGCTCTAGCGGTCATACTGAAAAAGCAAATCCATGTGGCATAAGCAAACCTTGAATCAAGTGAACTAGTAAATAAGCACAATCCATGAATGGGAGGTCCCCGATTTGGTTCATTTGATCGGGGCAAAAGAAAAAACGGTGGCTTCAGGGACAGAGAGATCCCATGTGCGGTGCACCCGCCCAATCCCCTGGACCCACTAGCTCGCCACCCACACAACTTGGCACGGGCGGGCCGCGAAGGAAGCCCTTGACAGGCCGAGGAGGCCTGCTGCACAAGAACGCCTACGCGGCCACGCCACCGCTCGGTTCGGGCGGACGGGACGGACACCCATCAGCCGGCGCAAAAACGCGCGCGGAGACCACTGCCGCTTCCCCGGGGCACGGCACGCGCGGTCGGGCTACACCATCAAGCACCGCTTGGCTCGTCGCGACGTGGTGGCGACTAGGCGGTGCCGTTTTCTGCGGGAAAGTTTACCGTGTGGACCGTAGCCTATGCACGGTGCAGCTACCGGTACGTGGAGCGGCAAGTTTTCGTGATTTCCGCTGGGGAATTTTTGCTGCAATCGCTGCGTCCCGCCGTCCCGCGAGGCTTTGGACTTGGCAGTTGGCACGTAACGACACGGTGGGCAAACCAGGGAAAAAATCCGGGCTGCCGCCTTTTGCATTGGGCTCGTGACTAGGCACGGCGGCCCGGGTAGGGGAGAAATTAGGCCAGAACTGCCTGGGCCTCAAATCTTTCTCTGCAGCCCGTCAACTCGTTCGGCTGTGCCCTAGACATTACTTAAAAAAAAACTCGCCCTTCCCGGCTATTTCGGCTTATGACTTAAAAGTTTAAAAGTTTGAATTCTACCGTTTCTCTAGAGAATAAAGAGAGAGACTTATATACGATTTTAATTGATATATTTAAAGTCCATATAGTGTCTACTATCCCGTCTTAGAAAGATATTTCGTTTCAAAACTAATTACTGTAATATAAATTATAAATTAAAAATTAGATGCTGAAAAGAACATAACCTTTTTTTAAAACAAGTCACCTTGTAGATTTTCTCTTTAATACTGGAGCCATTACCTAGTGTAGATTTGAGCCAAAGAATTATGAAGTAGATGTAAATGCAATAAATGGATTTTCAGAGCTCCTCAAGGGGCCAGAGTTGCAACACATGATTAACTTGCAACTATGTTGTGTGGAGTGGACAAGTAGTACTGTAGGAGGGCCTCAGGTAATGCGAGAGTTGCAACACACGATTGGAATTTTTTTTAAGACTTTAACATAGGTTCTCTACCCTTTTTTTTAAAAAACATAGGTGATCTGGTGCTGTCATTTTTCTATTTCTTGATGTGTAAGAGGTATGTGACGTTATATTTTCGCTGGTTCGAATCCGGCAGGTCGGAAGTTTCTTTTGTATTTTTTTTCTTTCATCTTTTGCTAAGTTTTATCGATTACCTCCAATGTTTCGTAATTGTTTGATCATTTTTTCTCTTGTGCTTAGTTTGATAATGATCGAATAATCTATTAAATATAACTTTAATATGTAATTAAGACGTTAAGCTATTGTAATCGTAGATCACTTGAAGTAATATTGTCCGAGTACCCCTAGTTGGAGAATTACTTCATGAGTACTCCTAGTCGGAGGATTACTACCCGACCAATCACTGCTCGGAGATCCTACGATCCAATTACTCAATTTAACTTCAGATAGTCTCCTGCATGGTGAACTAGGGCACATGTGCCCCTATCCCCTCACGGTTGTTACTATGATCTTTTCCCATTAACAAATAATTAATCAATAGTTATTTGTTAAATTTCTCTCGCGGTGCGGATAGCAACCGCTTGCTCGGTCAGGCGTGAAGAATTAACAAGGTGCTTGTTCCAGTAGGACAATCGATACCTCTTCAAAGCTATTTAAGCATCACAGAAGAAGATGGAAGATCGGATCAAAATAAATCTCTCGATCAAGCAATAGGCAATGGAGGCAAGAAGTAGCAAAGTTAGAGCCATTAGCATCCCTTTTTAATCACCCTACAAGTGCTATTTCTCTTCTTTAATCCTCTTGAGAGGCTTGATTTTTCTATATTTTGTAAGATCAATAATGAACTCGAACTATTTCAAATTGTTTGATCTTTCCATTGGCTCTGCTATTCTTTTGTCTTCAGGGAAAAAGACAGTATTAAACGGTAGCACTCAAAAACAAGATTACACGAAAATGTTCAACATTGTTACATGTCTACAACAAAAGTTCGTTTTTGGATGAGAAGATGTACCTTGGTGTGATCGATATTCGACGTTATATGTTTGAAGAGGTGAAGAATACCTCTGTAGAAATCAGCATTGTGCTGGCAAATAACATTGGAAAATAAATTAGCCACCGCTAGCTCAGTAATTGATGCGCGAAAGCTCAAACAAAAGAAAACCTTGTTTTCGCCCTTGTCTCCCAAACGAAAACAAACATTTACATCGTCGATCTCGCAACATACATTTTTGGATCGCCAGAATGCATGTACTCTCCTGCTAGTTGCACGTCTCTTCTTTCTTGAATGATTTCAGATACCAAAATATTCATTAAACTCTTGAAATACACTTCTTTTGCAGGTCTCTTTCACATCGAATAACCACGAGGAATGTGCATTATTGATCTCACAACATTGCAGTTTAAGCACAGGGCATTTCCCTCCAATTCAATACCCTCCAGTGTCAATATGACACGGTTAATTGCCTGATTGCCTCACCTCCTTGTGAGGCTCGAGCTCTGTGGTCTAACCTTGGTCCTGCTCCTGCTGCCCCTGTGGCTGCTGCTCCCTTCCCTCCCCCGGATCCTCATCGACGAGCCGGGGCTCTGGCTCAGCCGCCGCGACACCCGCCTGCGCGAGCTCCACCCGCTGTTCCCAAGGGCCGCCTTGGCGACACTGTCCTTGGCCACCTCCCGCGCGCGCTGCGGCTTCACAGGCTGCTTGTTCAGGTACTCCAGCCGCGGAAGGAGGCCAGACACCGCCTTGCGGAGCGTGTCGTCGCCGATGTTGGTCTGGACCGGGTTCCCGAGGAGGCTGAGAGCCCTCAGAGAGTTGTAGTTGGCCACGAGCTGGCCGAGGGCCTTGGTTGTGGTGATCTTGCTGAAGCTCAGGTCCAGGACAGCGAGCTTCAGCAGGCGGTGGAGCCCCTCGACTTCGCTGATCTTGTTCCCGGCGAGATAGAGCTCCCTGATCGCCGTGCAGTTCGACAGGCCTGAATGTAGGAAGCGAAAACGCACATTGGTCAGCTGTTTTGATTCACATTGATTGCAGCACAGTGACTAGTCTGAAATTCTCGTAATCTAGCATGCATGCAAAGTCCAAACGTGCCTGGTGTCTTGGTGGAAGTCTGGCATGATCGTATATTGCAGTGTTAGCAACAAGCAAGGACAGCAACTCATGGACGACGGACAGAAATGAGGTCATAAAGGGGCAGTGGGTGGACCAGCCCACCGATGTGGCGTCCAGTCATGCACATCTGTTTCTAGGGATGAGCAAAGCTGGGATAGATCCACTAGATTCCCAAGGTCTGAACAAGCTAGCATATGGAGTACGGGACGCATTCACGACGATCATCAAAGTTTACGAAGCAAAAAGTAGAGTGGGAGATGTCTATTTCGGATGTCTGATGCCTGTGGCACTGGTATCCTATCTGGCGTCTGCTGATAACCAGACGAAACGCAAGAACTGCTGGTTCTTTAGTTTTGAGTGTTACAACGAGCCAAAAGCGTATAGTCCTTTCCCATCTCACAGGATTACTGTGTGCTACCACTAAAGTCTGTACTTTGGACCATCCTATAATATGGCACGGGCCAAGATCTGACCACTAATGCGATCGATCCAGGAGGACACATGAACATTGAACAATGAACAAGGAACATGCAACTCAGTAGCTCCAAGAAAACGTACTGAAATCACAGGCAAAATGACTGAACGGCTGATGGGAGGCACGCATCATGGTGCATTGCCAAGAAATGCTTACCATGTCCGATCCGGGAGATCCGGTTGTAGCTGAGGTTGAGCACGCGGAGCCTCGTCTGTTCCCGCAGCCCCTCAATGGTCGCAATCTTGTTCCTCGACAGATCGAGCGAGTGCAGGCCCTTGGGCAACGATCCCGGGGAAATATGAACTGCAAAACGTTCACGTACATTAGCCCAAGAAAAAAAATGGAACTTACATGTACTTGTTGTTACAGTACAAGGTGATTTGGACATGTACTCTTAACACTTGTGTTACTGCCAAGCATGACTAGAATTTACCGATGAAGTTGGCAGACAGATTGACTGCCCGGAGGCTCGAGAACGCCGCGATCATCGGGACGACCTTGAGCCCCATGCCCGATATGTGCGCCACGGACGAGAACGTGTTGAGCGTCTGGATGATGCTGTTCGCCTGGATGGCCTCGTCCGCCGTGCGCCACCGCGCTTGCGCGTGGCCCTTGGCCCCCGACGACGACTCGGTGATACCAGGGCAATGCGGGCGAAGCGCGCCGTCGTCGTGCTCAGTGATGCCCTCCTCTTCGATGTGGAACGAGCCGTCCCCGAGACTGTTCACCCACGCGCTGACCCGGTCCAGCGACGAGGCCTCGGCCGAGAACGCGACCCACTGGTTCGGAATCGGCTCTTCCTCTACGGCGATCTCCTTTTTCTTGGCGTCCGGCACGGCGGTGCCCGCGTCGAGCGCGTCGGACGTGTACCCGTCGTGCTGCTGGGGCATGCCATCTGTGTCCGCGGATGGCAAGTTTGGTATGGCCGCGCCCGGCTGGTGCAGGTTCCGGTGGCTCCAGAGAAACAGCCTCCACCACAGCTTCCGGCTCCGGGACGGGAGCACCTGGCTCGACGACCGCTTCTTCAGCATGACGCGGTCGGCGGTGCACGACGTTTTCACGGACGCCGTCGGGCTGGCGTCCGGAGCGCCGTTGGGGGTGGTCAAGTTTCCGGTGGGCAAGGTCACGAGGTCATCGTAAGAGCGTGACTTCGCTGGCAGCAGGTCGAACGCTTTCGAGCCAGACCTCGCCGTCTCGATGTTGGAGCACGAGCGTTCTAGCCTTGATGACGCTGCCGGCACCATGCCGCCAACGCCGAACTTGTTAGCGTCCTTGTCGGCGCTGTCACTGTTGTAGCCGGATGAGCCTGCGCCAGCGCCGAGGTCGACGTCAGACAAGCACCTCTTTTCTGAGGCCTTGTCGTCGTTCTCGTCACGGCCTTCGTACGCCATCTCGGCGACTGTGTCAGCGACAACCTTTGTGTCGCATGCTGGGGTATTGTCACTGCCTTTGACGATGTCCGCGGTGTCCGCCCTGTCCATGAACTCCACCGGCTTCACCTTCGGGCAGTCGTCCCCACTAGCATTTTTGGCGTAAGAAACCTTGTTCATATCCTGCAATCACGTCATGGATGACATGCACTAGTTATTTTTTCGACGGTACTCTACCAAAATTCACCATTGAAAACTGAGGGCACCACTGACCTTTGATTTCTTCCTCTTGCCACCGAGCAGAGCAGAGAAACAGCTGATCTTGGCCATCTCGGATAGTCACACCGAAATTCTTTAACACTTTTTCAAAAAGACTTTTCCGGAAACTTTGTGCAAGGAATAGGTAGGAGAAGCTGCCAGACAGGCGTCGCAGTTCCTTAGCCGTTGTCTATAGGAGAGCCCTTCCGACGGAGAAAAGCGGAGATAGGAACGGTGCCTGCATCCTCCCGTGCCCGCACGTCGGTTAAGGCGCCGTGCGGCGGTGCGGCGGCGAAGGCCAGAGTGATCGGAGAACAGGGGAAGCCGTCGCGGCCACCAGCTAACGCTGCAAGCAGAAAGAAAAGCGTGATCAGATCAATTGACACAGCGCAAACTAAGCACCGTCTCAGCATGTCACGATTAGTAACGAGGATAAGAGTCCGGCGATACGACAACAAAAGATCAAAGAGGAGGAATTAGCCATTACCGGGAACCGATCGAGCCAAGATCGCAAAGGAGACCAAGAACCTGCCGATGCAACAGTGCTGGTATCTCTCAGTCCGGGTTGGAGTCTAGCAGGAGAGGTGGGAAACAGAGGAGAAGCGGAGAGCAGAGCAAACGCGCGTGGTGGGAGAGGAGGGGAAGCGGGGCCGCGGTAGAAATAGCGAGGCAGGGAGGGAAGGGGTCGGTCGAGATCGAAGGCCACAACCTCCTACGAGATGGTGGGCGCCGCCGCGCGACGCACACGCGGGGAAAACGACGCGGGCGCGGCTGGCGCACGGCAGCTCCCGACGTCACCCCGTCCCATTTGCAAAGTGTAAAACCTGGTACTGTTTGAACTTGTGGTTTTTGGCCCGTGCGACCTCGGGTCGGTCACGTACGTGATTGTTTTGAGTTTGACTTTGATGAGGAGATAAGAGTTTTCTTTGGACAGAGTGTTTTAAAAGACTTTGGCCGTTTTTTTTTTCACCGATCTGACGTTTGCCTGGGTATACATCCTGTTCGGTGCTGTAGTGTTAAGTTATTAACACCGTCCCCAACTCGAAATCCACCGTTCATCCTGATTCTCAAGTCATAACTGCAACGAGATGAACTATCAGCTCCTGTACATGGCTTGAGGCAATTTGAGAATTTCCCAATTTGTTTCAGAAAAAAAGGAGAGGTGAGTCCCCTTGTCATAGATATGGAGATAAGAGGAGGGGGAGTCTTATCCTTTTAAGGCATGGCCAGCTTCTCCCGTCGCGGCATGCGCAAGAGAGATTAGACAGCCATCTCCCTCTTCCTCTTATACTCGGTTTGTTCTTCTACGAACTGAACACTTTATCCCTTTTTCCCCATCTACTATCACCTCTCCGATTTGCTCGCTTGATTCGATCGGAACCAACTAGCAGCACCTTTTCAGTGAGTTGCGGCGGTAGTCCCAGGCTCATCTCCACCAGCCTGAGGCCCTTACCAACCTCATTGGGGGCAGACCTGAAAAGGAACCAAGGCACGGTCAAAATCGGCGCTGGGTCATCGTCGGATTTGCACGTTCTGACTCTCCTGTGGAAGGGCTGTAGGGCAGATGGTGTGTGGTTGGCTTCGCTCTTGTCTTGGTCGAGACCTTGTTGTGGGCGTGCTCTTTCGAGTGTTTGCAGAGGCTTGGTTTTGTGCTTCGGTCTTGTGCGACATTCTTTAGTACCTCGATTTCTCATTTATTGTTTATTGTAGGAAGACGGCTTTGTATCTCTAAGAATCACGCCGGTGACTACGGTTCAAGTAGCGGCGATAGGTTTTCTGGGTTGGTGTCATCCTCGACATGCCTAGCCGAGTTTGTTCTGGATAGCTTTGAGTGCCATACTAGTGTAGATTCATACATGTTTTTTTTTCAATTGATTAAGCATTAGTATTGAGAGAATTGACATAATTAGGGCCTGTTCTTTTTGGCTGCGGCTTATGATTTTTGGCTGAAATTTTTGAATTTTAGTTGTTTGCGACAGAGATTACGGAGAGAGAGATACTCGCTTGCGATTTTAAATGGTACAAATGTTGAGCTTTTATTATGTACTATAATTAACTTGTAGACTTTATCTTAAAAAAATACTTCATTTGAAAGTTAGGTATTGTAGCAAAATCCAAAAGCCGTTTTAAGAAATTGAAAAAAAAACAGACCCTTAATGATGATCTTATAATTGCTTGATGAGGATTAGGCTAAGTTCGAATAGTGTGACAGTAATTGAGTTGTTCTAGGCATTGAACTGTTATTATCATTTATCTCTCTTGGTTCGGTTGGCAGTCATTGATTCATTGCCACTGTTGTAAAATAATTAATTGAATTTTGATAATTGGCTTGCTATCTCTTAACTTCTTTTGTTAATTTTCAGTACTTACTTTATCTCCAATTGGCTGTTTATCAAGTATCTTTTAGATATCTTATCAATTAATTGTCTGGTAATTAGAACAATTCCATGTCTAGTTTATTTGTGGTTTTACTGTCACACTATTAGTAAGTTAAAGTCGAGGTGATCTTGTTCTAATGCAAGTGCAACCGATATCTGAGAGCAATAAAACTTAAATCTCAATTTGGCTCTGGTCGATATGATATCAATTATATATGGCCTGAGATTACATTATTATCATACGATTATTTTTTTGTGCTCTTGCCATTATTCTTTACTCAAAATCCTATGTTTTGAATAATCATCAGTTTTGGAGTTATGGATAAATGCTAAAACCCTACTGTTTACAACACGTGCTACCGTGACAGACGTGCCTCGTCGGTTTCGATCGATGTGTCACGTACGAACCTGAACGCGAACACGAACCTTCGGGAGAAATGCTCCGAAATCGAGCGGGGCGCGCAAGTCGCGCCTCACAAAAGCGAGGTTAACCGCAGTTTGGGCCAGGCTGCCAGCTTCGGGACGTGACCGCAAGGGCCACACCATGACACCGGCACGCCGCGTGCCTGCAAATTCAGGCCGTATCCGCCCCTCGCCGTTTCGTCCATCTCCGACAGGCTCAGGCTCAGGCGCACGCACCCACCTCCTCCTGCAGCCCCCACCCGACGACGCAACCAACGCGGCGGAACGCCGGTCCAGAATATGCCGCGCTTAATTAGCTCCATTTTCACGGCGGTCCCTTGATCCGTGCGGGTGTTAGCCGGTGCCATTTCCCCTCATCCTGCTGGATTTTTAACGTCGACTCTTGTAGTGAGGTTTGCGAGCTGCGACTGCATCTTCGAGTTTTGGCGCAGTATATTGCAATAGGGTAAAGATGCTCGTCTATGCTGGGCTCGATCCGTCGCCCTCGCTTCAAGCTCGCAACCAACGTCATCTGACGGTAATGGGTAGTATCCGTCTATCCGAACGGAGGGTGCACGACCATTGTTCCTTTGTTATCGCAAAAGCATCTCCTGCAAGAATTAATCCTGCCTGCTCGTCTTTCGCCAGCTCCACGTCTTTAATTAAGACCAACGATCTGAAAAAGTGTGGTGACGACAAAGCTTCTGCTGGGGAATAAGATTCATTACTAGCAAAAACGTACTACACATCCCTTCAGCTACCTTGCTAAAGATTGCCTGGTCGGATTTGCCAGCTTTCCCGTCATTCCCCAAAGATATCACCAGTCTACTTTACCTGGTGACCATGACCAAACCCACAATGTACGACCACACAAGTCGCGATCACGGCCTTCTATTTCTACGGTTACTCGTCCGTGGACAAAACTAGAGAATAATTTTGTCGCCATGAAGGCGCCTTTCTACTTTTAAGCGAGCCATGAAGTCGTGTTATCATCACACGCTACGTACAGGAACCAATGGAATTTGGCATCAGGAAATTGACACTTGTTTTCATGTGCAAACAGCCTGAAAATTTTCAACTGCAAACAGTCTGATGGGTAAATTACTGGACTTTCTTACTTTACACTGTACGGTTTAGACTATAGTTCAAAACTTAAAACTGGTTGAGGGGCAGGATGGAACCTAGAAATTACATATGCATCTTTCCGTGGACATTGCTTGAAAAGAAATTTCCGCACGGGCGCAAGTCTTTGGTATCCCTGTAGGACGTTATTTTCGCTCGTTTGTCATGCCTGCAATAGTTTGCTTGCGAAGTAGAACTGCTTGCGAGTGAATTGTCATATTCAACCTCGAGATCGTCGACTGGACCGGTCCAATTCGGGCATATTCCATGATGATTTGCCTTTGATCAGAGTCAGACCTTTCTTTAGGACTATTTTTCATACAGGTCAACCCTTCGGGCAGGATGTACCGGTCCAATAGCTCCGGTGAAACCATAACCTGGCCAGCTCTTCTTTAATTCGGACAAGAAATTCGCAGCAAGTTAGGCATGTAAAATTTTAACCGCATGCAAAACTAACGATCTCTTAGTTCTTGCTTCTTGGTTAGCAGTAGTCCTCCTTGAGTAGTACTCCGTTTTTTTACCTCAGGAGGCCGATGAGGGAAGAGAAGGAAGCAACAGTTACCACAATGGAAGGCTTCTTGGTCAATTGAGCACAGCATTAGCTTGTACTACTGGGATTAAACTATTCTTGGTAGTAGCACCGAATAATTCTTTTTTCTGTTTAGCAAGTCACATCTCACATTTATCTGAGGTTCTCAAGAACGTCCTCGTTGCCTTGTGAAGCAGCAGGAAACAGGGAGCCGATGAGCTCACAGCACCGACGGCGGCTTCCCGACGGGCGCTAGTGGCGGAGGACGACGAGCGGCGACAGCTGAGTCCGGCGGCGACGAGCTCGCGCGGCTGCTGGGGAGTGGGGCGGTGTGGAGCGGGGACGGAGAAAGGAATAAAGGAAAACGCAAAAGAAATTTTAGCCTAATGGGCCCGCGTATTTGCATGGCCACAATTCGCTGCCTTCAAAAACTAACTCTACTAGTGGCCAAGGAATTGTTGCGATCCAATCGTCGGGGTAGCTAACGGATAATTCGACGTAATGTAGGGTTTATTTCGCAAAACGTCCCTTCACCACTCCACTCGGATCGATCTGGGCCGCGCAATATGATCGGACGGTTGACTGGGACCCTGGGGTCGATCGCGGCGACTCCTCTCGCTGACATGTGGGGACAGTCAGCAGCAGCTGCCGCGCAGTGACGCGAGCGCCCGACCTCCCTGATCTGGAGGACGTGGACGGCCTCCCCGTCGGCGCTGTCTCGAAGAACGATCTCGATCGCCCAGCGCCGACCGCTCCCAGTCCCGGGGGCGTCGCGCTGGGCCGACGTCCCACGACGCCTCCGGTGCCGGCCGATGCCGCCCGCCAGCGCTGTACTGGCGAGCTCCCTCTTGTCAGATGCAGTGAAGCCCTCGTGGTTACTGATAGGGAATCTGATCAATCATTGCAGGTGCATTGACGTCGGTATCTTACCTCCTAGGTCCTAGCCAGATGCAGTTCACTGATTCACTTGCCCATCTCAGTGTGTTTGCACATGGACATCAAATCAATCAGTGCGCAGTTGCTAGAATACTGTTCCCAGTGTATGGTGTTGGCTTGTTTTCTGGTCTTCTGCTTTTAATTTTGGTTTTCAGTTTTCTTAGAAGGCAAAAAGTTAAATATTAAAATAAATAGTTTTTTAAAATGGATTCTATATATAACTTACCGAGTCTAGAATCATGTATACTATCCATATCAATATCTTCACTGTCTACTGTTGTCTTAAAAAATACAAATAAAAATTATCATCCGCAGCTTAAAGGAACAACGCCGTCAATTGCTGTCGCTTTGGTGAATTATTGATTCGAGTTTCATACGTTCAGTGCGTCTGGACCTGTGGGCATGTGGCTACTAAGCTTTCTACAGGTCAGTAACAAGAAAGCTTTCTTTTGCTCAATGGCAGCTAATCTTCGGGAAAAGGATCTTCTCACTGTAACTTTTGTGGCTGAAGGAGCAACGGTTAGTCCAAATCGGCAGTGATGTCCTGATTGTGCATACAGCAAAGAATAAACATAGTGATTCACCTATGCAGGGCTTCATATGTCAAATGCAGAATCAGCTTGCTGTTTCTCAGTAAGGTTTTATGCTATCCATCTTCTGTAATAGGATAGCATCATATTGCCGAACAAACTCGAAGCTCGAAGTTTCAGTCAAATATTTGATTGGTTGAAGGAAAATACCCTAGTGTTGATATGGGTAGCAACCCCCAATTACATAAACACATAGTGCATTATGCACTGCCTGTACTAGAAAAAAAACGTGAAAAAAAATCTTGGACGCACATGCAAGGCACCCAAAATTTTTTTAGATCAAACTCAATAGTAGTTAGGAGATTGCAACCAAGGATAAATTTGATCTTAAAAATCTGCAGCTCCACACTACACCATATGTAGTATACATCAATGAATTTGTTTTTTCACAATTTTTTTGTGATAAGTGCATCATGTACAGTTTGAAGGGGTTAGCTGCCCAGACCGGTAGCAAGTCTGCACAACACCTCAACTCCCAAATCAGAGGAACAAATATACAAATACAAATGGCAAAGGAAGTAAGGCCGTAAAATTGCACACGAATTTGCAAATAGCGGTTGCAACAAGAAAAGACTGTTGAGGATCCCATGCAGAACAGCAGATGCTTTATGCCTTTGAAACAAAATTTTACTCGAAGCCAAAAGGCTCAAAGATAGAAGCATCTCTCTATACATAATAAAGGTTTTAAACAAACATTATTCCAGGATTGATACAACCTGTACGCATAAACCAAATAACAGAGAAATAAATAGAAATAAGAAACCTGTGGACTTCAGGAGCTATAGCAGCCTCCGCAAACTCACAGTTTTTTAATTGCTAAAAATGGATTCCACCATAAAATCTAAAGTTGAATGGTCTTGCATTCAACTTATTCTAATTTACCAAATCTTCTATGTTGTCAGGAGCAGGAAGTATGGCAACAAAAGGAAAACTGTATAACTAATTGCGAGACTGAGAAAGGCATTAGTTTCCTTTAGCAAGGCTTTCATAGAAGAGTATGTAGCCATTATCAGTGTTACTACTGAACTCTTGTGCTGAGCCAAAGAATGTCTGTACCATGGACTCATCAGTCATCTCAACATTCTCGTCATCAAAGAACAACCAGTGGTTGTGGCTCTTTACCAAGCTGATATAGTGGCCGTGATTTGGCCCACTTCCAACATGAACTAGCACAGCAAAAAGGGAATATTCCAAGTCTGAGTTGTCAACAGTGTTGATGAGTTTAAGCTCCAGAGGGAAAACAACTCGGTATGATAGCTTTTTGTAGCGGCCAAGCTGCTCAATGTACTTGAAGCGTTTGAGATGAATTACCAGGATGTTTGGTGGTTTCTTTATCTTCATCCTTTTCTGTGCTTCTTGTAAACTGAAATTAAGAACACTTTCCATCACGATCGAAGATAAATACAGATAATCCAAATGTATGAAAATGCACAATTGATACAACAATTTCGATATAACAACAATAACAACAAAGTGTTTTGTCCCAAACAAGTTAGAGTAGGTTAAGAATGAAATCTCCTCAAAATCAAAGAGATGAGAGTTTTAAAGACTTATAATGCTAAAACTCTAAGCCATATAACCTGCCAACTAAGTCGATAACCTAAAACACAACCTCTAGACTTTTTTTATGGTTCCAGTACATGGATCGCTAACTTCCATACGCTCCTATCCAAAGCTAATTCTTTAGATACATTCTAATCCCTCAAGTCTCTTTTAACTGCTTTCTCCCACATCAGTTTTGATCGACCTCTGCCTCTTCTTACGTTTTTAGTGTGTCTTAAAATTCCACTACATACCGGTGCCTCAGGAGACCTCCATTGGAGATGTCCAAACCATCTCAAATGATATTGGACCAATTTTTTT
Source organism: Melocanna baccifera (assembly GCA_036346265.1). Lineage (NCBI taxonomy): Eukaryota > Viridiplantae > Streptophyta > Magnoliopsida > Poales > Poaceae > Melocanna > Melocanna baccifera. The sequence goes on from CM070682.1 coordinate 4,331,461, forward strand.
CAATTGGTGCTACCCCCACCCTATCACGTATATCATCATTGTGGATATGATCCCACCTTGTATGATCACAGATCCACCGCAATATCCTCATTTTCGTTACACTCATCTTCTGTATATATTGTCTTTTAGTCGCTCAACATTTGTTCCATATAGCATCACAAGTCTAATCGTTGTTTTATAGAACTTACTCTTTAACTTCTGAGAGATTTTTTTTTTGTCACACAGGACATTAGATGCTTGGCGCCAATTCATCTTATTCTGTGACTCACATCTTCATCAATCTCACCATCCCACTGTAGTATTGATCCTAAATAACGAAACGTGTTCTTTCTAGACGTTACTTGTCCGTCCAGTCTAACATCTCCATCATCTGCCCTGGTACCGCTAAAATCACACCTCATATACTCAGTTTTAGTCCTACTAAGTATAAAGCCCTTTAATTCTAAAGTCTTCCTCCACAGTTTCAGATTCCTATTAATACCTATTCTACTCTCATCAACTAGCACCACATCATCAGCGAAAAGCATACATTAAAGGATATCTCCTTGAATGTCTCGTGTGACCTCGTCCATCACTAGGACAAAAATGTATGGACTCAACGTTGACCTTTAGTGAAGTCCTATCTTAATAAGAAAGTTACTAGTAACACTACCACATGTTCTAACATTAGTCACAATATCTTTGTACATAAAATATGACAGTCAAAAGGAAAATGAAATGTCTGCCAACATAAAAAATACACATAGTAAAATCAAGCAAAACAAGCAGAGGTAATAACTAACTTGACCAGAAGCCACTGATGCTACTCTATCAAATCATTATGTGTGCCACTGAGTGTAGCCATGTTACAGAATGTCAACCACCAGGAGGAGATAGAGATATCGGATATCACATGAGGAAACAATGAGCAATTAAAGGAACGGGAATCACATACCTGCAGCATTTGTCACAGAAGAACTTATCCTCAGCATTCAAAGTCTCTGTTGAGCTGAAGTTTTTAAGACAGCTGGTGATTGAACTATTTTGTTCGATATCCAGACTCAGGTCAAAAAATGTTTCATCTCTATCAGTGACAGTTTCACATCTTAGACATCTAGTTTCATTAGTCAATATTCCCTACAAAAATAAAGAGTAACAGGCTCATCTCCACGAACTGTAGTAAGAGCAGAAATTGGAGTGCACACACGTGTGCACAAAAAAGCATGTTGGCAGAAATGGATGAAAACTCACCTGGAAGCATTTGTGGACCAATGTAGCAACTGGTTCTTTATGACTGCCAGTGGGTTGACTATTAATAGGGCCATTTGAATTATTTTGAAAAGAGGCATTTTGAAGAGCTTCTCTGACAGCATTAGAGTCTTTGCCATTTGAATTCTTTTGCAAAGAGGAATTTTGAAGAGCTTCTCTAACAGCATTATATTCTTTCTCAAGAATGTCAACTAGCTCATTCAGCAAAAAAATCAGAAATTCATGAGCATCCTGTAAAATATGATAGTCTTTCAGTCAACGGTCAATTCCCAGGTAGACCTTCCAATGAAAATGTACCACAAAGTGTAAAAGACAGTAACCCAAACTTACACTAACATAGTAAGGAATAAGGAAATGTCATATAAACGGCATAAGCTTGAAAGTGAACAAAAATCTTCTTTGCAACAATGAAGACCATATCTATTCTAGGTGTTCCACAATGGTGAAGCATACTCATATCTCATCAGCCCAGGATTCTCAGTTTCTCATTGACAACTAGCCAAAACAGAGATGGCCCTTGCCAAAAATAAGCCCAAGACCAATTCTAAACCACTAACAATTTGCCATATAGAGTATCTAATGCAAACCCATCTCTAGGTGCTATCTTGAAAACTCACTTGTGGGCCATTGGGTGACATACATGATTTCTCAATATGTGAGGGGGGTTATTGCAAAATGTTCATTCATGTGACCTTCTTGTGCATTTAAATATAGTCCATCCAAATCACATCCAATGATCCACATTACGAGTTTGCATATAGCACCTAGAAATAGGTTTGCGATAGAAATTCCCTACTTATTGAGTATTTTGTCAATCTAGAGTAATCAGCTTGTTATACTTTGTAAGTACTTAAATATAGATACTTGAATTTAGTACTACACATCTAGCATAAACAACTGGAAAAAAAATAAAGCACTGGGCAAAATTCACAACAACAAATCCAGAAGGCCAGACACATTACTTTAAATGATGATTAAGACCATAATGTGACCGCATATTTTGCTGAAAACTATGGAAAATATATCGATAAATGCATCATTCACCAAATGTATCACCTGGTGCATATAGCTGCGGAAAAGCTCATTCTGTTTCTTCAGTCGTTGTATAAAACGCTTAGGAGCAATAACACCCGTTTTCTTCTTCTGGTTGCTGATCTGCATGAGCAAAACACAGAATAATTATTTTGTTGCAATGCAGTACCCATTCCTTCTTCAGTGTACTCCAACATAGTCACTTTTATCAAATCATAGCATCTTAAACAAGTAATAGGCCTCCAGGTAAAAGGAAATACCCAATGAACAGCGGTTTTCTGACTAACAGATAATAAGGAGCATAAAAAGCAATTGTCTAGTACCTATATCATATATATCCTCTCACTACAGAGTTAAACACAAAACTGTCCATTAAATTGAAGGGATCAAGCAAGGAAATAACATATCCTGTCCCATGGAACTTTCCCATTTAAGATTTAACAGGCATTGTTCTTATGATCTTGTCTAGGTTTATTCTATTACAGACTTCTGGGCGTTGCTCCATAGTCCAAATTGTTTAATTTGACGCAAGCACAACTCCAAGAGGTTACTGACAGATGCCCACTTGTTCAAGGAACATACATAGTATACTGCAAGTTTCTCATGAGAAACTCTCTAAAATGAACCAGCAACGTTGTTGGAGGTAATCCCATGGTATTAAAGATACATGTCATAAACTACCAGTTAACATTCAATGTGTTAATGTGCGATTTCTACACGGTGCAGCATATGCAGAAAAGTGAGAACAGAATAACAATTACAGCAATCAATAGCTGCAACAGTACCTGAGAGAACAGGTCAGCTAAGCACGTTAACATGTTCTCTTCACCATCTCCGGCGCTTTTATGGTTTGCATAGTACTCCAGTAATTGCTCACGAAAAGGAACACAAAAATAAAGTGCCTGCAATAGAAGGAAGTAACAATTAAGCCCGTCTTATATGGAATACATATATAAATAAAGAAATCATATTATAAGCTCCCTTCTCACAATGTTCTAATCAAAATTCAAAAGATCTCCCATCCAAAGCAAAACTCCTGCATCTGAACCAAATAGCTGACCGTGATATTATACACTCATGTCGACAAATGCAGAAGCCATGAGTTCCCCCAATCCCCAATTGTCAAACCAAGAATGCAATCATTCGTTTCAAACACACATCACAATCACATTACAATAATCGAAACAAGAACAATATCTCATCATCAGACCATCACAAAAAAATTAACACAAAAATGCAACCGTTGAGCGGAAAAGAGGCTACTCGACTCTGGAACCATGACGTCGCAGAGCCTGCCCGGTCCCTCTCCATCTCGCACACAAATCTGACGCAAAAGCTGCGACCTTCGACGCAACCATCACAAGATCACATTTACCGCACCACGATCCCGCAAAGATCACACCCCTTCTAATCGTCCGACACGGAGACACAAGAAATCCCACGAAGGTGGCTAGGGGGAATTGAAAGATTCCGGTTCCGGCGTACCTGCAGGACGCTGTTGCAGTAGCAGGTGTTGCCGAAGTTCTCGAGGCCGAAGTAGCGCTCGCCCTCGGGGAGCTGCTCGCCCAGCGCCTTCTCCAGCCTCGAGCTCGCTGCGCCCATCACCGCCCGCGCCCAACTCCCATTGCCCGCTGGTCCACGGCCACGGATCGGCGCGAGGGCTTGTCACTGCTGGTGCGATGCGAGTCGTATCGCTGTATGTATCGGCGTGGCTTCCTTGTCGGGATTGATTGGAGGTTGGACGTTGGAACAGGGGAGGAGGAGGAAAGGAGGAATGGATAGTTGGGGGGAAGGGAAGAAATGGGCCTAATAAAGGCTCATCGCAAGAGTAGTCAAATCCCCGGAAGTGGACATTGCTGTCTCGTGTGCGATATCTGCAGCCGACCAATTTCGTGGTGTCTATGCCCGTTCATTACGGCTTTTTTTTTTAAGTAGTTTCTGTTTTTAGCTGTTGTCTTTTAATTAAAACTATATTTTAATGGCTGTTAGTTTTTTAATCACTCAATTAAAAAATAAAAATCACTGTTATACCTCCCTGGACAATAAAAAAGAAAAATTGGGGAAAACAAAAAAGCAAAAAAGAAAAAGAAAAGAAAAAAATAGAAATTAAGAAGCCAACATATTCATTTCAGTTTCTCGTTTTTAAAAGCTAGAAACCAAAGCGAAGCCAGAATAAACGAGGCCATAATTCAACGGTCTAGACCCCACTATGAGCAATCATTGTTGGGGACAGAATGCAACTGGTTCTAAATACTAGATCATCATAATATTGAAAAAAAAAGCTTTGGAAGACATGTCCTTAATACCCTCTCCATCCCGCAACATAAGTTTGACACATGTTGTGGTTTGATTTCAGGGACTGCTTCCAGTGAACTTCCAGCGGACATAGCAAATGGAGCCAGGAGTCTTAACGGGAACGCAAAGGATAGCAGAAAGACAAGAGCTCGCTCTCCAGTCGCCGACCGGGATTCTCACTGGCCAAAGCTGGCATCTCCCCCAATATGAGTCCACAACATTTCTTCCCTCTTGCTGAAATAGCTTGTCCACGAGCTAAAAGTTTGGGTACCTCCTCGGAATTCTATGAAAGGAATTCAGGAGGCTTCCTCTAGTAAACAACCCTTCCATTGCACCAAGATCTCCCAGCGATCGCGGCGAAGAAACGTTGGACCACCTTGAGAATAGGGACAACCCGTCTATGATGAATCATCGGCAAAGAGGGAATAATAGTGCGCGGATCACCGTGAAAAGGCTTAAGTAAGGCCACATGGAACACGTTGTGAATCTTAGCTCGGGCAGGCAATTGGAGGTGATATGCGATTGACCCGATGCGTTCAGTGATCACATAAGGACCATAGAACTGGGTCCAATTTGGAGGGCAAACGACCTTTGATGGACATAGCAGGACGTCGGTGTAAACGCAGCTAGACCCATTGGCCAACAACAAACTCCACTTGCTGATGCCCCCGATCTTCTTGTGCTTGTAGCAATCGTTCCCTAATCTCAGCCAAGAACTCATCCCGCGCCAGCGGCTGTTGTTCTACCGCGACCACCCGTGTGGCATAATGGTCTGCAGTCAATAATGGAGGAGGATCATGTCCATACACGACACGAAAAGGAGTTGCTCGGAGCGCAGATTGATACAATGAATTATAACAATACTCAGCCCACGGCAACCATTGCACCCACTGTTTTAGTCGATCCCCACATAAACATCAAAGGTACATTGTAATAATCCAATTCACCACTTCCGACTGGCCATCCGATGAACTCATATGCAATTGAACAACTGCCAGCTGAACAGCTCCGTCCAAAAATTACTCGTGAATATAGGATCACAATCACTCACAATTGAAGACGGAATACCATGTAGCCTAACAATCTCAACAAAGAAGGCACTAGCGATCGAACTTGTAGTGTAAAGGTGGGATAAAGCAATGAAACAAGCATATTTTGAAATATGATCAACAATAGTCAACACCACCGACTTGGTCTAAACCTTCGGAAAACCTTCCACAAAGTCCATCGAAATATCAGCCCAAATTGTCTGGGGTACCTGTAATGGCTGAAGTAAACCATATGGGTGGAGGTGCTTCGTTTTATTTTGTTGGCACACCGATCAATTCTTTATGAACTCTTGCACTACCTTAGGCAGCCCAACCGTATGAAGACTAGCAGGTAGCGATGTAGAGTCTTTTGTACCCCTTCATGTCCTGTGCCATGGATGTCGGCCATTATCTGCTGGAGGATTGGTGAAGATGCTGGCAGAAAGATGCGACCGCGGTAGCTGAGAAGACCATCCGAGACCTGCCAGTTGGAGTCCTCCTACCTGGCCAGCACCCGGTCACGCAATGCGGTGTAGTCTGCCAACTCTGCTATCTCTGGCGTAGTCTGCCAACTCTGCTATCTCTTGGCGTAGTTGATCAAACCATGTGAATTGAGGACTAGAGATTACCTGAATGGCTGCCTGAACAGTCGGACCCCCTTCTCGCCTGGAGAGTGCATCAGCCACCGAAATCAAACACCCTGGGCTGTATTCAACCGTGAAATCATAACTAAAAAGCTTACTGACCCAATGGTGTTGTTGAATCGTGGACAGACGCTGATCCAGGAGAAACTTAAGGTTATAGTGGCCCGTCTAGATAGTGAAAGAACAGCCCCATAAATATGGCCTCTAATGACATGCGACCTTGACCAATCCAATTAACTCCTGCTCATATGCCGTCAGTTTCGCATGTTGAGGCGCCACAACACGGCTAAGGAAGGCAATGGGCCATCACCTTGATGTAGGATGGCGCCAAACGCAACCCCTGAAGCATCGCAATCCACCATGAATGGCTTCGAGAAATTCGAAGAAGTAACATTGGAGGTCATAATGCGTTTGAGAGTCTAGAATGCTTGTGAAGTGTCCTCGGACCATACAAATGACTCCTTCAATAACTTAGTGAGAGGGGCTGCCACTGTGCCATAATCTTTAATAAACTTCCAATAGTATCCTGCCAACCCCAAGAATCTTTGCAGTGCCCGCACTGATGTTGGAACCGGCCACTGTAGAACTACGGCCACTTTTGTGGGATCCATGGCCACTCCCTGGCCTGAAATGGTATGGCCTAAATAAGGCATCGACGATTCGCCAAAGGAACACTTGCTGTGTTTGAGGACCAATTTGTGGGCACGAAGGATTTGAAAGATGGCATGAACATGCTACAAATGCTCTAACCATGATGAAGCAGTAGATCAGAATATTGTCAAAGATGACCAAAACAAAGCGACAGAGAAATTGGTGCAAGATCTCATTCATGAGTGCTTGGAAAGTAGATGGCGTGTTGGTAAGGCCGTAAGGACATCACCAAGAATTTGAAATTCCCAATGATATATTATGAACATTGTCTTCTTAATATCGTCGACATGCATGCACACTTGATGGTATCTACTACGCAAATCTAGCTTAGTAAAGTAGCAAGCTCCCTACAACTCATCGAGCAGTTCATCGACTACCGAATCGGAAATTTGTCCTTCACCACTTGCACGTTGAGGGCTCAATAGTCGACACAAAACCGCCAAGTCCCATCTTGCTTCTTGATAAGCAGGATCGGAGAGGAAAGTGTTAATGTGCTGGGCCGAATAATTCCTTGCTCTAACATCTCTGTACATTGGCACTCAATCTTGTCTTTGAGGAGATGCGGATAGCGATATGGCTAGACAGCCACCGCATCGGCTCCTGGTCAAAGGCAAATCTGGTGATCCTGTCGGCGCTGCGGAGGTAGTCCGCTTAAAGGTTCAAACAAGTCGGCAAACTCCTGTAGTAGGTCGGTTAACACCTCTTGCCCCACCATGTGCAATACTTGTGGAGCGGTTTGTGTGGCGCCGATGCCCTGCCATGTAACCAAATGGTCTGAGTCCATGACAATATGCCCTTGTCGCGCTCTAGCTGATAATACCACTGTTGTGCTACCCTAGTGAGATGATATGCTGCCAACCACACCTTTTCCTCCTCCAAGGTGCGTTGTCTGCGGAAAAATTGCTCACATCTATTCAACCAAGGTAACAGATCCTCATCACCCCCATACGTCGGAAAATCCAATTTTATGATACTGTGGAGCCCCTGTTCTTTCCTCTTCTCTCTTATCCCATCTGCCGGCTGATCCGTTCAGGACACGGCTGCTTGCCCCAGTGTCCAGCATGCTAGAGACCGCTTCCTGCCCCCTTGCTGTAGTCGGTTGATGGCATCATCATGCTGCCCTGCAGATGCTTGATATCCGAGATGTCCTTCACCATAATGGCCAACATCTTGCCGATATCCTCAATGGACTTTGGTTCCTCCATGGAAGAAGTGGTGGCTAAAGGCTCTGATATCAAACTGTTGTGGTTTGATTTCAGGGACTGCATCCGGTGAACTTCCAGTGGACGCAGCAAATGGAGCTGGGAGTCTTGACTGGAACGCAAAGGATAGCAGAAAGGCAATAGCTCACCTGTACATGGAGATATCACAAATAGATAACCGATTATGAGAAGCACAATCGGCAACTAACTCCGACTCGGACTCTACTTTCCTAAAGCAATTGCTAACCTGTCCAAAACCGAACTGCATCCGAACTGTGTCCCTTGCCGCCTCTTGCCCTGTAGCCTATCACGGCGTTTTGCCGGCTGCTTCATATTAGGAAGTACATTATTTAAGAAATATTAGGGGGCGTTTGAAAAGCGATGGTTTCTAACTGAAATTTCACTGTAGCTGGTTTTTTTTACTGTAGCTGAGTTGTCTTTTTGGACATAATAAAATTTAAAAAAATATAAAAATAGAAAAAATATGTTAGCTCATCACGGACAATGCAAAAGAAAATGGAGTAAAAAATATAAAAAAGCCCAAAATATCTAAAAAAATCATAAAAAGACAAATTACTGAATAGTGAAAAAAAAGCTGAAGCTAGAAACTAAAACTGAAAAAAAAGCTGAGTTGAGTGAGCCCACTATAATTATTCATATTAGATAGACATAGCACACTCTTTCTATTAGAGATAAATATAATCTAATTTTATTAAATATTACTTAACTAATAAACTTCCTAGATATACATGTTGAACTTATATTACGGAATAAAGAGAGTAATTAGTACCATGCCTGAGTAAAGAAGGCATAAAAGCCATGGCATTGGGGACCATTGATACTCCAAAAGGGCATATACAAACTTTATCACAAGAAATTTTATTTCACAAGATGAAAATCACAAGAAATTTGAAGTGATGCATATGGTAAAAAGGAGAGGTGACCCGGATAGCACAATTGAATTGATTAGGGCTCCAACTCTGGAAATATATAGTAATACATCAAGCTCAATAAGTTACAATACATGTCCTAAATATGGTCATTTCAGGGCATTGTGTTCCGATAAATCAATTGAATAAATGTATGCTTTGCTGTACCCACTAAATCCCGCTTGTTGGAAAGAGCCTCCTGTACAAGGCTCATTGTAAGCTAGAACCCTTCTAATGTGCCTATCTACTCTTGGACTAAGAAAACAATACCATTAAAACATCTAGATATCTCATCTCTCTACAGGCCAGCATACTACTCAACATTTCTTACTTTCGTTGTCAGATGGAGGCGGCACACCAAATACCCAGTCAAGGACATTCAAGTACTTGGACCGAAAAACTTCTCTTTCCTGTGCATAGCAGTGCATGATGATTGAAGTAGCCATACTGAATACCACTACATCGGCTCGCTTTATCTGCAGTATTGGAGGGCAGAGTCCTGCATCGGTCATGCATGTGAAAAAGCTTTCAATGGCTCTGGCAAGGCAGTACAAGGATATCTCAATTCTCCTGCTCTTCTTCTCGATAAGCAATGCCAGACCTGTTGGAAACTGTCGTAGGAAAACAGTTTAGTATCTCAAAGATGCAGGATTAGCATTTATCGATGCTGAATCCATGAGGTAAAATTTCAGCCTTTGCTTACCGTGCCAAGTACAACAAGTGGAGTACTGCAACTCTGGAAGATTCTAAAAAGCAGGCATGTCCAAGCCCTGAAAATAGAGAAGGAAACACCATGAACTGTCGTCCCGACAAGAAAGGTTGTCGATACATCTACATGCCTACCATAAGATGGTAGGAGATGAAAAATAAAATATTGCGAACTCACCATGCAGATGCGCAATACACTGAGAGGAACAGGCTAGATCTCGCTGTTCCTAGAAGACTCTTCCCTAATATTGTGTTAGGCCTGCATTTTGTGAGGGATGCGACACATTTAGATAAACTGCAACCTGATGCCAAAACTAGAGTAGGCGGCATGACAGCTCGCGTAGATAGATAGAGTTTACATTATGAACAACACTGATTTTTTCAACCTAAATAGGACATAATTATTAAATGCATTAATTCTTACATGAAACATGGTTGCCCTCGGAACATCAGGCTCAAAATGCAGGGTATGCAATTATGCATGCTTTTTGGCAGCAAAAAATGTTTTTCCCAAATATTAGAAACCAAACATGTAAGTGTACATGGTATTACTGTATACCTTTTCAAGAGATCCTGCCGATGAACTACAAGTGCAGGAACTAGGTAGACTGGAACATAGACAGGAACTGCTCTTCCATATGCTTGTAACAAGAATGAAAAAAAATGTCCTGTACATGGTTGATTACCATGCACAATCTAGATTGAAGAGAGGAGATTAGATCACAGAAAATTTCAGATTAACAGAAGGAATGGAAATAAAAAAGTGGCAACAGTTTAGCTAGGAACAGTTATCTCATGGCAAAATGTTCAGCTGTAAATCTGACCCTTTGGATTGCATGCTTGATAGGCTAAACTTCTAAGTATAATATGAATGTGATTCAATCATATGGGACAACATGATACCAACAAATTTGTAGTACTTACTGAGCAAGGCACTTTCATATTTGGATCTAACTTTAGGTCAACACCAACAGATTTGTAGTACTTCTCGATACCCGCTAGGTTAGTGAAAGCAGTGTGGTTGACTATTTCCTTCACACCTTGCAAAATAACAAGATCCTTTCCACCATGCTTGTTTAAAAATGATTTATATGATGATGGCAAACTGTCCTGCTTTAGAATGTATGCCGATCTGCAGAAGAAATAATATAGGCAAAAAATCACTATTCTCACATGCTACTGAAAATGTACTACAAACTACATATATACATACTACTCACCAATTACCCGTGCATTGATGCATAGCTTTTTCGATGGTGTAACAAATGATTTAAATCATTGTCATAACAAGATGACAAGGGAAATACCCTTGCATCTCAAAAAAGTTCTTTCACATGCTTACATTATATTGCAATCTCAATAATGCATTGTATGAATCATGGCTCAAATTTTCGGACTAGCAAAGCAATTTGTGTTGTTTTAAAAAACCTGCATTCTGTTTTACACATTTCCTCAAAGATGCCCCTAACTTGGACATGTGGATTTTCCTGACATCAAAATGTTCCTTTTTTCCATTAAATTTGATGCCTATACAGATAGAGGAGCATTTTAGATTCTCATGGACATGAAACATTGTATTTTAGGTTCACAAGCATTTTCAATGACATTAACAAGATGCAAGACATTTTAAATTATGCTAAAGAATGGCATTAGCTGTACTTAATTACATTTATTTGCTCATTTTCTTAAGAAAGTAGCCTTTATGTGTCAGGAAAAAGGTACCACATGTTAAGAATATAAAGGTATTTATGATATTTTCTACTTTGTAGGATTTATCTTTGTGTGTTCTATGTACTCTATATATAGCCTTTTGGGCTGAGATCAATACAACTAACTTTTATGCATTCATCCTTCTATGTATCTAACATGCTATCGCCACAGTATTCTTGAAGTTGGTCTCACTAGCTATGATGCAGCCTACTGCACTTTGCTGCTTTTGGCCCAAAAGGAGATTATCACAGTCACCATTGCTTCTATCTTTCTGGGCTTTGGATCTCTGTTTGTGCTTCTTGTAAGTGGCGTTTATGTTTGATAACCTATTATGGAAGTTTTTTTGTTGGAGTTCTCCAGTCGTAGTCCTAGCTAGGATATATCAGGTTCTGCAATTAGTATCCGCAATCTTTGAGTCTTCTGTTGCGTCCATCCAAATTCAGATTTTTTTTCAATTCGTCAATGCCGTGCGAGTCCACAAATTTCTATGTTAATCAGCCGATTGTTTTGCTAGCAACGGTCCATTCTCTTGGATCGAGTATGGTTCCTTTCTTTTTGTATGGCTATAGTCGCCGCTCTTCTCTCTGAACCACTATAGGTTGTAGAAGTTTTAAGGCCACCACTTCTCTGTGAGCCCCCCTCCCCCCAGTTTTAAGGTCACCGCACTTCCTTTTCGCATTGCCGCCATCTCGGACTTCGATTTGCACCACCATACTTTATGGACTGTCGCATGACCCTGGATGGAGATCTTTTATGACTTTGACACAATTTTTCAAGAACTGATGACATGTTCAAGATTTGGACTTTGGATTTTACCTATTTTAGTGTCAAACTCTTTCAAATGCAATACTATTACACACGCTTTGCATTCGAGGAGGTGTTAAGAATATAAGGGTATTTGTGATATTTCCTAGTTTATAGGGTTTAACTTTGTGTGTCCTATGAATTTTATATATAACCCTTTGGGCTAAGATCAATATAATTATGGTTGTCACAGGGGAGTCGGCGACCACGGTGAGCGAGGGGCACCTAGACGAGTCGTCGCGCGTACGTGTCGTATGTATATTATACTTAGTATAGCCAGCCATACTCTACAAGCCGATTTAATACCCGCGACTCCTCTCCCGCAGCATCTCCTGCACTCCTCTCTCTCTGACTCCCCGCCGCCTCCTCCGGCCCTCCCCACCGCCACCTCCTCCCCCCGCCGCCTCCTCTCCCAGGTGCATCCCCCCTCCCCGCCGCCTCCTCCCCCCACCGCTTCCCCTCCCCACCGCCTCCTCCCCTCCCCGCCGCCTCCTCCCCCTGTAGGCTCCTCCCCTCCCGGCTGCCTCCTCCCCCCAAAGTCGAGGCAAGTGTGCATGGCGTCCACCAAGTACCGCCATGACGCCTAGGCATCACCGTAACAACCATGAATACAACTAACCTTTATGCGTTCATCCTTCTACGCATCTAATAGCACAAACATCTAGGGAAGTTGCTCATACTATTTTGGTGTGCTCATATAACATTTCCAAAATGAATATAAGATGATTCAAGGAAATATTAGTTGACCCATTTTTTCTAATCATTATTTGACCCAAATATATATTTGGAGTTGACAAGTGCAACAAATTTTCTATGCATTCTATACTACTTTCAAGCTTTGGAAATACTATAATATGGTCATGTTGTGGTTGGTGGTTGGGTACGAGTCCGAAGACCAAGGGTAGGGTGCTCGTCCTCATCTAGCCACCGGCAGGGCTCATACTCGACGTGGTAGAGAGGCTCTGAGCCTTGATTTTAGAAGAAGAGGGAGACTAAAAATTTTATTTATTCATTGCTTGATTATGAATGATGCGGATCCTCTCTTTATATGGATGAGGTTAGCTCCTAACAATATAAAAACTAACACAATCTAATGCAATCAATCAACTAAAGATAATATCATATCCATACTATCAAGATATAAAGATATACAAATATCTATTCCTAATATGAAGATATGCATCTAATTATTCCTAATACGAAGATATGCATCCAACTATTCCTAATACAAAGATACGTATCTAATTATTCCTAATATGAAGATATGCATCTAACCGTTCCTAATCTGATCGCTACACTGCATATGTTATTGTTCACATGCTACAGTACACAATACTGTTCACATGCTACAGTGAACACCTCGCCAGATCCTGGGCCATAACAGTCATCAGGTCCAAACAACACTATCCACTGAATATCCTTGAATATAAGAACAACAGTTTCTACGCAATCTCTATACAAACATACAGTAGTGACATTGACATATACAACTACTAGAACCTAAATATGTTTAGGAATTCTGAAAGGAAACTTACAAAATTTGTGCAGATGAAAGGCACATAAGGAAGACATCACCATGTGACCAAGTCAAAGGTTTGCAAATCTTTCCAAATCTTTCGCTCTTTATTCCACAACGGGATGCAAGTACAGCAGCACGCATGAGAATGTATATTGCCAAGCTAGTATGCTGCGTGCCTGGCCCCGTCAAGAGCATAGAAGGACCAGCAATTAACCCAGCTAATAATGACCTCCACCTTGCTGTTCTGAAGCAACAAGAGTATGGAGTTATACATTATAAAAAAAATGATTATGCTGTTACACATGGATAGCATGGAAGAAATAAGGAAACAGAAACACTATGCATTCTGGGATGTATGGTCAACAAGACGCAGATGCAGAATGGCAAAGTAGGGGCTGCCATTCAGTGATTTGATAAAATATGTGCAGAAGGCTGGTAGAAGATCGTTGCAACATTGGACATGTGGTTTGATTTAATTTTATGGTCACAAATATGTGCAGAATTGCTTTTCTAACTATTGTAAAGCATGAAGCCATGTTCGTGAGTTCTAGTTTGCAGTATTCCACAAGTGAAGTTTCAAAACTCAAACCATCCAAACATCTTTTTCTCGAAAAGAAAAAAAAGGTCTTGCTGTGGTTCTCTTGAAAAATACACCTAGCCGCGGTTCATCAGAATCAATAAATATGATGATTTACGACCTGCTGTTTCCAAAACACTCAAACAGACCCACCCTAGTTCCTAGTTTCCACTACCCTCCAGTAGAAAATGCCAATATTTTAGGTTCCAACAGGTTTAGAACCAGAGGTAGGAGCAGATATTTTTCCCAAATGCTTTGCCAAACAACACATAACTAATAATAATAATTCAATATTCTTTCTTCTTTTTTTTTGCAAAAATACAGTTAGCTGTAACCTTTGCAAATTGCCTGAGGTGGTTCGAAGGAACTTATTTTTGGTTATCAAACTAACCATGTCTCCTGATCATGCAGAAGTTTGATCACTTAATATTTCCCCATTATCCACAAAAGTCATGCTACCAGCTTCTTTCCACTGAATTACAAATCCATGGTCACTGATCTGTTTTGACATGCTACCAGCTTATTACCATTCTGGAAAGGAAAAAAAGTACAGAGGCTACTAGCTGGCGTTACCCATAACACATGAAAGAACCTCACAGTCCCCAACTACTGAACTCCTCACCACAATAACATCTTTAAATGTGATTCACAGCAAGTTGCCAGAGTTACCCCTGTTTTTTCTTTTCCTAAAGAGTTGTCCTCAAAACTTCGCTTCAACCAATCATAGCAAACATTATACCAGCAATCTAATCGAAATTAGCACACCCTAATGCAAGAAGCAAAACCAAGAAAACCATATTTTCCAACACTGAGAATTGTTTGCAACTGCAAAAAATTGAGCTCATGTCAATTGATCCTCATCAAAGCACATCTCTGCAAAAATACTAACAACAAATAATAAAAAATTGTAAGAAAACCATATTTTTCCACACTGAGAAATGTTTGCAACTGCAAAAAAATTGAGCTCGTGTCCTAGCCAAAATCAACAATCTTTGCTTGCAATTCACAGTGCCAAGGAACAAAGAACAATTTCTATCACAATACAACTGATCCTCATCAAAGCACATCTCTGCAAAAAATACTAACGACAAACAATAAAAAATACTACTCATTTTATTATCCTTCTCTTCTATAAGAATTGCTCATTTACATCACTCCAACACATAATCCCCACCAATTACGCTTCATTATCTCATATACAAGCTATTATCTTTAATGCAACTAACCAAAGCCAATGCCAACTATTAACTCAAATCATCGCCAAAGGAGTCACCCATCACCCATCATCTTCGCTACATGCAAATCCGCGGTGGTGTTCACCACCGCCACTCATCAAAGCTCCCATCTTTCCTTGCAATAAACAAGAATAGAAGCGAGTATTTCAACAGCTGGGATTCAGAAAGCTGACCTCTTACGCCCCCAGATGGCGGCGATGCACTCGTCGACGGAGACGTAGCTGCCGGCGAAGGTCCCCAAGAACAGGCCGTACCTCACCGTCTCCTTCAACGCCAGCACCACGGCCTCCTCGTTCGTCATCACTCCCGCCTTCCTACAGGCACCACGCCACAAGAATTACAAGTTGCAACACCAAGCAGCCTGCTTCTGCGGGGGATGGCGAGCGAAGGAGACCTCGATCTGGGGGAGCGGCGGCTACGGAGGCGAACTAGAACGGAGAAGAGCGCAAGGCCGCCCTTCAGGCCGGAGCCGATGGCGAAGCCCTTCGCCGCCGCCTCCACGCACCGCCGGAGCCACTGGAGCTCGCCCTCCTCGGCGGCCATCGCCGGCGGGGCGGCCGGGGAACTCCCTGGCGAGGCGGCGCAGTTGCCGTTCGCGGCGCATTGGGGCTTCTTCTCCGGCGAGGTGGGGGCCATGAGCTCGACGGAGATGGGATCCCAACAGGCAACAGTGAAGAGGAAGCTATGCGATCCGGCCTGTGGGCGCAACGCGTGTTATGAGGCAGAAGAGTTGGCTGAAAGATTAACCGACTTGTTTGCTTTGGCCGGGGTATCGAACTGGATGATGTTTACGTCTGTGTCCTATTAGACATAACTGTCTGACTGATTTACAGCTTACCGTTCTACGCGTGCCAACCATTTGATGACTTCTTGAGTAGATGACAATGTTAAGAACCAAACATGTAAGGCTGGTTTAAAATCAGTTTGATTTTTGTAGAGATCATCGATAGTAGATTAAAGTTTCAAACCTCTTGAGTTAAAAAGCCGTGAAATCAAGTTCCAGAACAGAGGATCATGCAGAAGAAATTAGCCTTAAAATGAGAGGGTATACCAATAACCATAAATAAACAAAGTTCGATTTACACGCATCGACGCCAATAATATCGCTGTATGCACTGCCTATATTAAACTCAAGATTTTGTTGCATGTATATCAAAACCGTATTAGGGCCAAAGAGAGTTGCAAAATTTCATGCCAAAATTCAATCTAAACTAGAGATTTGCAGGACAACATTGTTTTTCAGATGGTAAACCATCTCATCTCTAGCAGTTTAGCCAGATTTTCTTGAGAACCTTAGGTCACGTCGAGAAAGATGATGGCTTGTTTATGGCCGCGCTCAGTGCGGCTTTGTGATCGTTGCTAGCATTCGGCGATAGCGATCGTGGGCACCGTAATGCTATAGTAAAAACAATTTTGATTTTTTTGTTTTTTTCGTATTCCTTTGCATCGTCCGCTTTAGATTAGCGTGCTGTTTTTATTTTTATATTTTTAAAATTTAATTATACCCAATAAACCAACTCAACTACAATAAAAAATAAGTTAGTTATAGTAAAATTTCAACAAAATCAAAAGCCATTACTATTCCGAACGCCCTTTATATTAGTTTCTAAAAGTGTTTTTATAATACATAATTTTTCTACAATATCTAACTTTCAAACATGATGTCTTTTTAAAGCGGAGTTTACTAATCGACCAAAGTGTACACTATAGTGATTTCATTTATATCGACTAAAATCACACACTAATTTTTTCTCCATACAACTCTCTAAGTTATCATTATTCATAAACTGAAATTAAAAAACATCAGTCCGATGTGTCTGCTCGAAACTGATAGTTTTACACGCAACCCGCAGGCGACATGGCCCCGGTGCAGTTGTGCATAGTTATACGTCCTTGTCCGATCCATTAAAAGGTGACAAACATAGCTGGTGGAAGCTGATGATGATTGCATGTTGATTCGTTTCCTGGAGAGGTTTGGGAAAGCAAACTGAAAGTGTAGACAGACGCATATACATCATGTATTTACTACTTCCCAATGGAAGGGTTTCGTTTGAAACTTCAATTACGACATTTCTTTTACATAGGCTTCTTCCCGACGGAAGAAGGAAGTGACTTCAATTACTACATGTCCTGTTACATAGGTAAACATGTCTTACTATGCAAGTAGGTTTTTTCCGGCTGCCACTTATATTTTTTAGTTCTAACACAAGTATTTATGTGAACAAACCGAATATCGATAAGTTGTTTTAAAAAGATTATCTTGATAAGTCACTTCGAAACGTTAACAAAGAAAAAATTATTATGAATATTGTGTGTATATTCATGAGGACTCGAAGGGCAATATATATAGGAAGTATAAGGGGAGATACAAATAAATATACCATATACAGATAAGAAAACCGAGGCATATAAGGAAATAAATAACATAATCCTATTCTATCATTAACACCCCCTCAAACTCATGGTGGATCATATACACTGAGTTTGGAAAGAAAATACAAATATTGTACCCTTGTTTGTAGTTTCGTAAAGAAATAAGTAAGTTGTAACTCTTAAGGCACAAATTTTAGAGCAAGTACTCTCCTGAACCTGTGAGCGAGCATATGAAGAATCCATACCAATGTGTTTGGTAAATTCATGCTTCACTAGATCACGAGCAATACTGATAGCACCTATATTGTCAAACATAAGTGTCGTAGGTCCCCTCTAGGTACTTTAACGTCTGCAAGTAGCCATCTCAACTAAGTAATCTCTATTGTCACTGCTTCCATAGCTCTCAACTCAGTCTCTACACTTGAATGGAAAACTACAATCTGCTTATTTGTCTTCCAGGCAATCAAAGAGAAGCCAAGAAAAACACAATAAATAGAAACAGAATGACGATCAAAAGGATCACTAGTTCAGGTCGCATCGGAGTATGTCTGAAGCTATAGTGAGGTGGAGTTAGGGAAAAACAAACAATAAGAGATGGTTCCACGCAAGTAGCGAAGAACACGAAGAATATGGCTGTAGTGAAGATGAGTAGGACGAGCCATGAACCAACCCAAGACATGGACAACATGAGCAATGTCAGAACGAGTGTTTACAAGGTACACCAAACTCCCAACAAAATAACGATATCGGGTAGGATCCTCAAGAAAATAACCATCAGTAGCGCGAAGCTGAAGAGAAAGCTCCACGGAAGTCGTAACAGTGTGAGTATCAGTTAGACCAGACCAATCAAGTATATCATAAACATACTTCTGCTGGGAGAGGTAGTAGCCCTCAGACGTGGAAGAAACTTTAATACCAAGGAAGTACGTAAGTAAACCAAGATCAGTCATCAGAAACTACTCATTGAGATACTTCTTCACATATGTGATAAATGAGAAATTGTCACAAGTGATGAGGATATCATCCATATAGAGAATAAACAACATTCTATCTCGAGGTGAGATATGGACAAAAAGAGCAATATCATGGTCACTGATAGTGAAATCGACAACGATAATCACTGAGATAAAACATACAAACCAGGCATGAGGAGCCTGAGGCCAAAAAGAGCACGACGAAAATGATAGATGTGTCCATCTGGAACAGAATACCAGGTAGTGACTGCATGTAAATCTCATGCAAAAAAACCATTAAGAAAGGCATTATTAACATCCAGCTGAAAGATAAACCACTGACGAACAGAAGCAACCGCAACAAGAGTACGGATAGTGGTCATATGAGCAACAAGGGCAAATGTCTTATCGTAATCACGATCGTACTCCTATTAGAAGCCGAGAGCCACAAGACGAGCCTTACAACGCTCAATAGTACCATTAGACCTAGTCTTAATCTTGCACATCCACTTGCAAGTGATAGGACGAGCATGCACAGGTGTCGTATAAATATCCTAGGTCTTCGTATATCGAAGAGCATCAAGCTCCTTTGCCACAGCGATCTGCCACTCAGAACAAGAAGTAGCATCATGATAAGAACTAAGCTCAATGAGAAAGAGAGTATAAACTGTCAAAATAAACCCAAGACGAACAGAAGGCCAAAGGAATGTTTGGTCATGAAGAGTGTAACGAGGAGTATCATCAAAGGAACCAGACGTCGGTGTTAGTAAGATACTAGAAGATGAGTATAGTGAAGGACGACGACTCCTGGAGTAATGCACCCTAGAGAAACGAAATGGTGGACCTGTAGGAACAAGAGGCAGTGATGCAGGAGTCAACACAGGAGGTGGAGGTAAAGAAGGAACCACTGGAGATAGACTAGAGGAAGGCTGTGAAAGGCGAGAAATGACTGAAGAGTCGGGGAGAGACAACCAGGAGATTGTCTCGATGGTGAAAACAAGACAAGGAGCCGAATCTCAATAGAAGAAAAGTTGAGATTTGTCAAAGACAACGTCTCGTGAGATCCTGATCCATTGAACAGAAGGATCATAACAACGATAACCCTTATGCTCAAAACTGTAACCAAGAAACACACACTCAATTGACTGGCTGATAGTTTGGTGCGCTCACGAGGTTGTAGTAGGACAAAACAAGTACAACTAAAAATACGAAGGTGAGTGTACTGGGGGCTCTAGAGTAGAGACGCTCTATAGGATGACATCGTTAAGAGCAATGAAAAGTTGCATATTGATGAGGTATGCAGCCGTACAAACACCCTCAGCCTAGAACCGTGATGGAACGTGAGAGGCAAGGAGAAGAGTGTGGACAATCTCAATCAGATGACGATGCTTGTGCTTAGCAACCCCATTCTAAGCATGGGCAATAGAACAAGACTAGTAAAGAGTGTCCTGCTCAGAAAGAAATTATCTAAAAGCACCAGAACATTACTCGCCAGCAGAATTACATAGAAAATTATGAATGGAGGACTCAAACTGAATATCAACCATCATGGCAAAGCTACGATAGATCGTAAGAAACTAACCACGATTAGACACAGAAAAAGCAATATAAATTAGGAATAATCACTAATGAAAATAATATAAAATTGATGCTCACATTTGGAGATAATAGGCGTAGATCCCAATACATCTGAATAAACTAAATCAAAAGGACGAGATGACAATGATTCACTAGAATGATGAGAAAATTATAGCTGCTTGCCTAGCTTACAACCCTGATAAAATATACACATGTTAATAGTAACACGTCTAAGAACACCCTGACGAATTAATGAAGAAAGATGAGACCTACACAAGTGACCTAAACTATGATGTCACTATGCAAAAGCTCCAGAGATGGTGGTAGCAGTGGCAGTAGAGGTAGACGTGATAGGAGCAACTAAAATGGACAGAAAGTGGAGGCAGTTGAGAATGTAAAGACTCTAACAATCCCTACAGCACCAACCAGTCCCATGTACCGTCTATGTCTTTCGATTTTGGACGAAATAGGTGTAAGAGTCAAAACCAACTCTACAACCAAGATCAGTGAGCTGTCCCATCGAAAGAAACTGCATAGTAAGCTGGGAACAAGGGAAACAACTGGAATAGGAAAATCAGTGGACAAAAGAATGCCCTGATAGCTAATAGACAAGAAGTACCGTTAGCTGTCTAAATAGAGATAGAAAAAGGAGGTCCTACTGAAGTGAGAGATGTGGATCCGGTGTCATGTGAAAAGGGCACCTAAATCTAGAACCCAAGAGATACCTCGAGGAGACGTCTGAGCTAGACTGGCAGAACCTATTGAGTTGTGAGAGAGCTGAAGTAGAGCCTGGCAGAGCTACTGAACAGAGTCACTTGACTGAGAACCTGACGAGCTGGTGTGTCATCTAGTGAAGGAAGGGCTTCCCTACCCCAAGTGGATCATCCACCGTACGTGCTTTGCTCTGTTTTTTGCGCACCGCACAACTCTAGTAGTTATGCCTGAAGTTCTTGCAGTAGTTGTACTGAACTCTAGTTAGTGAAAAAATAGGAGTGGTAACAGGCACCTAGGAACAGATTGTAGTCGTAGCAGACATCGGCGGAGTAGTCAAAGAAGAAACAACAAGCATAGTCAGAACAGACTATACTGCTAACCCGAGACAAAGCTCCTTAGCCCGAAGCATCGAAAGGGCCTCGATGACGGTCGTCCGTGGTGAGTGGCACAGCAGTTGATCCCTGACAGGCTCAAACTCTGGGCGAAAGCGATAGACGAAATCATAAAGGCGAAGACAATCATAATCCACCTTTGCACTTCATGACACTCCTGATAAAGTGGAGAGGCCAACTCGTCCAGCTGGCGCCAGAAACGGAAGAAGTCATCGATGGAGGAGTCTCTCTGGCGAAGCGTCTTTAACTCACGCTGAAGCAAAAAGAACTGAGCATCACTACTCTATTGGTATTACTCACGCAAGTACTTTCAGATCTATCGAGTATACCATAGACCAACAATGTTTGGCTGGATGGAGTTGTCGACGCTGATCATGAGAATGGCGCAAACACGAGCCTCATCAGCACACTTGCGCTCGAAAGTGTCAATGGAATACTCGAAAGCCTCATCTGCAGCGTCAGCAGCAGCAGCCTCTGCCTCCTTCTTGGCAACCTCATTTGTAGGAGGTGCAAAAGTAGACTGTTTGAGAGGAGGTAAAACCGGTGGTGGCGGAGTAGGTCATGCACTAATAACATGTCCCCAAAGATAGAGACCATCGAGCATGATCTACATGAATGAAGGCCACAACCTGTAGTTCGTCCCATAGAGTTTTGTTCCCGAGAAGTGGATCGCAGCTGATAGAACGGAAGCTATCGGTAGGCGGCACTGGATGGTGTGGCGACAAAGACAACAAACTCTAACAGGCAACGCTAGACAGTGCATCAGTTAGATCAACATTTTTTCTTTTCCTTTTCTTTTTCTCTCTCTTTTTTTGAACTAATATAAAAACCCTTAACTAGTCGACCCAAGCCTAACCGAGTGCACCAAGAAGGTCAGGCGCCGGTCAGATGGGGTCAGGCGACGGCCGATTGGGTGGGCACCGACGAGCGGCGACCGGATCGGGTGGTGGGCGGGCAGGCCTTGGCGTGCGACGACCGAATCAAGCAGCTGACGGCACTGGATCTGTGGGCAGCATTCAATCTAGCGGGCAGCACGGATCGAGTGAGAGGTTGTCGGATCGAGTGGCCAGAAGGGCAAGCGCCGGCAAGGAGTGGCCAAATCGAGCGACCGGTGGCACCGAATCAAGCTGTCGGTGCCGGATCGAGTGGGCAGTGTTCGGCGGTTGGATCCATCAAGCGTGGGTTGTTGGAAGTCAGGCGGCTAAGGTGGCAGGCGGTTAGGCGACAGTCGATCGGGTGTTAGGATCGAGCAGCGGACACGTCGGCTGGGGCAGAGCGACGACAGGCAGCGGCCAGTGGATGGCGGTGGCCTAGAGGGCGACGACTTGTCCGTGATCTGGTGACGGTGGTGGATCTCCACGATGCGGAAAAACTAGGGTAAGAGCCCTAACTTTGATACCATATTATGAATATTGTGTGTATATTCATGAGGACTCAAAAGACAATAAATATTGAAAATACAAGGGGATATACCGAGGAATATACTATATACAGATAAGGAAAATGAGATATATAAGAAAACAAATTACATAATCATATTCTATCCTTAATAGAAATCTCATTAGTTTGTTTGAGAGAACCATAAGCAAAAAAAACTTAGTCATATGCTTGCACCGATGGAAGAAGAGAAAGGTTCAATTACTAGATAACCGAAGGCAAATGAAGGCAGACCAGTGAACACGGCAGCTGCTTAACATAGGGACGCTCAGTTGGATCGGTACTTAGGGAATGCGCAGGAACGATTTGTTGGACGAGGGAAGGACATCCTTTCGGCAGCAAATGGGAAAGGTTGCAGGGTCTTTCCTTCCATGTTAACAGCCACCAACCATGCCACTGGGTCCTTGGGGTTCAACGTGGCAGATCATGTAAACCATATCACAATTATCCATGCTCAGGGTGTGTTAGACCATATGATTAGATCTACGATACTTTGATGATGAATAATTGATAATATTACTTATTATTATTTGAGGTGTGTGTGAACTGATGTCGGTCAAGTTAGAAAAAACTTGTGTAGGAAAAATTGTTGGTTTGGTTTTTGCATGTGGAGGATAATTCGAAGGCGATCGTAGTCTACGGTAAAGATCGAGAAATGGCTTGGTGTGAAGTCATGGTCCAGAGGGTCAAGAATGCCGGAGGAGACGGTAGTGCTTGAGTTGAGGCGCAGAGAGAACAAAGATGGACAATACGTGTCGGAACTATGGCGATGCGGTTCGAGGGCTACGACAAGTGATGATCATGAAAAATTCGTATTTGAAGGGTCTCAGGTCCCTTATTAGTTGGAATTGAATTAGAACTTGTGGGCTTAGGATAAGCCTAGATTTTAAGTTCTAGACTATAAATAGAGACAGGGTTAGAGACTAACTTTAAGGGCTTTAGGTGATGCTAATTTAGTGCTAGAGTTTAGAGGTGTCAGGAGGTACTTTTTGTAGCCATCATGAATAAGAAATAAAGATTAGATTTGTTTTTAGAAAAAGAAAATTCCGACGGTGTCTCGTCGGTGTTGCTTTCCGCGCTCGCCCACGCGAAATTCCTCAGGGCATCTCCGATAGTCTGAGTCAGCTAGCTATTTGTATGTACACATCAGCATAAATCCTATGTGGAGAAAAGAGAGTATACAAAAAAAATCGAGCCGGCTCTTCCTTAAACACTAGGCTATAACAGAAAACGAGTCAATCTCTATAAATGACTGTGTGTGCATGTAAGTATCAAATAACTATCCTTATAGACAGTCCTTTGTATGCTAGCTATTTGGTTGATGATGTGGAAGTCTCCTAATTAGTTGCTAAATAGGACCATTGGAGATGCCCTCAGGCATTTGGTTCTTCGGTTGCCACGTCGCAGTGCTCCGTTGCTTCGTTCCTTCGGTCGAGCAGTGCATGGCGTATCACAACATCTTGGTCGACGTACCGTCTAACTCGGTTTTGTGCGCAAGCGAGACACTGCCGAGGGAACAACGATTGCTTTTTGCCTCGATCCATGCTCCCATATCAATGTGAAGAAAAGTCTGATATGTTGTCACAAGCTAGTTGCTGTTTGCACAACGAACACATCTAGTATAGCGAGTCGTTTTTATTTTTACATTTTTTAAAATTTAATTATGCCTAACATGCCACTCAGCTCGCACGACCAGATAGGTTTTTGGCGCTTGATGTTCGATCGCAGCTACAATATTTTTCATAGCGCAAACCAAAAGCCATCGTTATTCCGATCACCCCCTAATTACATCAGGACATACCAACCCAAGACATGACACACCAACCCAAGACTTGCCGAACATCACTTCAGAGGTGAGAATCAATTTGTAGTGTTGATGCTTTATTCTGTTAGGACTTCAGTGCAGAGGAGAGCTAGCTGTCCATCAAATCAAAATTGGTGAAATTGATCACGCCTCTGTGCTTGTTCGGCTAGGACATGCGTTACAGCGGAGGACTCCACTGCTTGGTACTGTTTATACTACATCGCTTTTGCTACGTTTAATTCTCTCGCTGTAGAAGTGATATTCATTCGTATGATCTGTTCAGACTATAATTATTTGCTTGTTAGATTAGTTTTCTTCTACTATTTATTCTTGTTTGAATATGAGTTAGTCTTTGCTAAATAATAAAAAAATCTGCTGCGCACCACAATCATTCGCTCTCTCTAATTGCCATCGACGATCCTACAGGATAGGAGCAGAACAAATAAAGTTGTTCAAGGATAGTTTTTCTGTGTTGTTATCCCACAGCTCAGGTATCAAATAAGCATATCTTGTCGGTGACCGGGATGTCATTAGTTTCTATGGTGAGGCTTCTTATTTTTTTACACTGTAGCGGTTAAAAATACACTGTAGTAGCTGTTAGCTTTTTCTGAATAACTAAATTTTTAAAAATAAAATATGTTATATCATTACAGATAATTAAAGAAATAAAGAGGAAAAACAAAAAACATAAAAAAACTAAAAAAGGATAAAATTAAAAAGTAAGAAGCTAAAATCGTTCGGAGCGAAGCCTTAATCATATTGTTGCTGCAGATGACATCCCGAACCAAACGCGCAGACGATCTACCAAATTCATCATGGTTGCCAGGCATCGGATCAGGCAGTTGGTTGAAACGCACCATGGGATCCTCCACATTGAGCACATTGAACACCAGAATACCCCGCCAAAGAGCGCGACCAAGCCCAACGAGTCTCCTTCGACCGCGATCACCTCGCCGGTGCTACGGAGCACCACATTACTCCAGTCATCTTCCGTGAGGCAGTCCAATTCAAGCGGGGCCAAGATAGGGCTCCACTTCTTGGTCTCGGATGAGTAGAGGTAGAGGTTGAAGCTCCAAACGTCACCAAAATTCGGTTGGATGGCAGGGCCACGATGTAGTGCTCACCGCCGCCGTTACCACAGGTAGTGGCGGACCCAGAAAAAAAAAGTAGGTAGGGCGAAGTCCAATAGCGGACCGAGGAAAAAAAACTAGGTGGGCTAAAGTCGGAAGCGTGAAATAAACAGTAGTACCCAAAAGCGCGACAATCCATAATCAAACTACAATTATAGTAATAAAAGTATGTAATACGAAATAGAAACAACAACTACAATGGGCATGTTAACATATGTAGATAACGGAAGGACAATGAAAAGTACCTCACAATGAAGCTTAATCCACAATTGTAGATGAGTTGTAAAAGAAACAACCTGTCAATTATAAAAGATAGATAAATCAGTAGTGTCACAATTTAATAATAGAATATAAAAGATGCAATAAAAAAGAAGATAAAAAATATACCAGTAAATAACTAAGTACGTCTAGGAGAACGAGACATTTTCATTCTTCGAGTTTTCATGTCTTGAAATCGTTTCTTGATTTTTTTTTCTCGATCAAGTCCTTTGAATATCTCTCGCTCGATATAGCACACCATCAAGTACCCTCATTTTCACAAACTAGTTTACATATTCTACATAAAATTGTGCAATATATAAAATCCGCTCCTCAAATTCTACATATATAAAATTCTACATATATAAAATTGTGCAATATATAAAATCCACTCCTCAAATTCTACATATATAAAATTATGCACTATATAAAATTCTACACAAACTAAAACTAGTTTACATATATAAAATTATAAACTACAACTAGTTTACATATATAAAATTCTACACAAAGCCATATGCTATAATCCAGACAAAGATGCATATATAAAAATAAAATCACCTCTGGCTCAGTAGCTCTGGCTCTCGGCCGCTCTCCCCAACTCCCCCAAATCCGCCTCGGCGGCCTCCCGGTCTCCTCGATCAATCGGTCCCTGCGCTCTCGCCTCTCCCAAATCGAAATCGCTCCCGCCTCCGGCTCCCCGTTCCCGCCACGCCTCCGGCCTCCCCCGCGCGCTCCGACCACGCCTCCGCTCCTCCGGCCTCCTAGCCGCTTTGGCGCCGCCGCACCACGCCATCCTCAGAGGCTCGACTCCTCACTTTGGCGCCGCCGCGCCTTGCCGTCCTCCTCCTCAACTCCTCACTTTGGGGTTAGGCGCCGCCAGCGTGCCAGAACTCCTCCGCTCTGCGGGACCGCCGGGGGCGGGATCCCGATCCGGATCTAGGTTAGCGCCGCCGCCGCTCTCTTTCTTGTACTTGTGGATTGTTTGGCGTTGGCCGTGCGTGTGCTTCTCCGCTACTACTAGTATACGAGTATATCTCATTTGCTTTGTTGGGCCGTGTCTTTCTTGGATGTTGCTTGGCTTAGGCCGCTAGTATATCTCTACACTGAAAATCACCACCGGGTTCGGACGGCGAGGCTGCCGCGCGGGGTGGGGGAAGTGCGGCGCCGAGGAGCTCGGCGCCGCCGGGCTCGCCGAAGGTAGGTCCGCCCCTGACCACGGGCAAGATGCCCAGCATCGAGGGGTGGAAGGTAGGCGGAGGGGGCGGCGGGAGCACGTCAAAGACTGATTCCCCTGGGTGGCCCTGTAGACGAAGTAATCCCCTCGAACATACCAGGCCAAGGAGATGCGGAGGCCGCCCTCCGCGCTGTATGACTTCCGCACTTTGGGCCGCAGCTCGGCGTAGCGGGCGACGTAGCAGGAGACGTCCGGGCGGTTGACGAGCGTGAAGGATACCTCCACCGAACTTTGGGGTGGCTTCGGCATGGTCCGGCGAGGCGACGGGGCGGGACCATAGTTATTAAAGTCGGATCGGTCATTGAACCGGTCGACCTTCTGGTTCACTGGTTCATCGGTCCAACCGGTAGTTTACTGGTCCAACCGGTGGTTCAATATGACTTAACAATATAATAAGTTTCTTATATATCATAACATCCAACTTGCTCACTTGGTCATCAAAGCTAGCCCATGAGGTGGGTGTCACAGGAGGTTGTGGGTTCGAGCCCTGTCTCATGCATATTTTTCCAAAAAAATTTCTGCTGCGCACACCTCCGGTCCAACCACCGGTTTTTTCTCCGGTTTTTTGCAAAACCGGCCGGTTCAACCCGGTTTTTTTCAGTTCAATCCGGTTCAAATGCACAGCCGGTCCAACAATAAAACCAAACCGGTCTAGACCTTGGTTCCGGTTTTTTCCGGTTGAACCGCCGGTCCGGTCCGATTTTAATAACATGGGGCGGGACGAGGCATTACGGACGTGATCTTCCATTACAAAATAGCACTAATACTTTGTTAAATTGGATAAAGAAGAGGAATTGGAGTTTAGACAAGAAAGAGCTAGACTTGGAGGTAGACCAACAGAGATTTAGGGGGACTGGAGGAATGAGGCGTACTTTTAGAGGGTGTTCGGAATAGCTACGACTTATAACTTTTAGTTGAAATTTTACTGTAGCTGACTGATTTTTTTACTGTAGTTGAGTTGACTTATTGGACATAATTAAATTTTAAAAACATATAAAAATAAAAAACAACATGTTAACCTATCACGGACAATAAAAAGAATATGAAAAAAACAAAATACAAAAAAAGGGAAAAAGACAAAACCACTTCAGTACCTAAGAAATCAACGCCATCACAGAAGCCCGTTGTCGACGCCATTCGAGTGGGGCCTTAGGCTGCGGCAAGTAGACCAACAGAGATTTAGGGGACTGGGAGGAATGAGTCGTTTTTAGGCTATGACTTGTGTTTTTTGCTGTAATTTATTAGTCTAATAAATAGTGATCACTAAAAGAGTCGATACTTATTAGTCTAATAAATAATAATCATTGAAAGAAACCAAAACCAAAAGCCGACTTAAACCGAAAAAACAGGGCAAGGAACAAGGAGGGTGGCTCTTTTGGGTTAATGGTTTATGACTTAAATATTTAAATTCTAGCTGTTCGCAAGAGGTAGTACACCCGGGGGCTTAAATATTTGAATTCTAGCTATTCACGAGAGGTAGTACGTACAGAAAAATAGTCGCATATGATTTTAGCTAATACAACTGAACTTGGTATATTTTTACTATAATCTTTCTATTGACCCCTACATTCAAAAAACGCATCATTTAAAAACGCAGCCAGAAATAAGGGTGTTACAAACAAAGTCTCAAATCTTATGTTATTGGCAATTAGAGATGACATAACACCTTAGCTCAATTTAAATTACAATTTGACCATGTGGTCACCAGTTGTAACAATTGGAGAATTAGTGTTTTTTGGATCTGTAGGAAGTTTCTACGTCACTGGACAACTTTTACAGACTTATGAATGATTACGGTTAGCAATCTTGTGGTCAAACTTCGGCTTAAATAGGATCGAGGTGCCACTTGATCATTAGTTGCTAAAGTGTGGTTTGAACTTCTATTGGCACACTAACACAAATTTAGAGACCTATGTTCAGATGGCATACCCACGCAAGTTTAGATGCCTACGTCACACTCGTACTCATTTTTTTGGATGAAAGATGAATATATTCGGGAAATATTGCTCGTTACAGTCGCATAGATCACGGATTTTAGAAATATTGCTCCAGAACCTGGCCAAACAGGCACCAAGACAAGGACAATCCGGCAAATTTCATGCACATTCAGCCTTTGCTCAAGCCAACAAATTGAACACTTTTCATGAATTTTATCATTTAAATATATTTTCCTTAAGATATACCGTACAAAAAACCTAGAGCTTAATAACAAAAAATCCAACCAAACTCAAAATATACTAGATGGTAATTTAGCAATGCAGCTAAGGGTTGTCGATTTGGTAACGCTAACAATGAACGCAGGTAGGTAATTTACAAACACATACCAGTCGTTACGACTTGGGAGTTGGGACCTAGAAATAGACCGGCATTGGCATGTCGTCATCCCACTTCATCCATGTCTGTCGATTCCTCAAGCATTTTTTCTTGCATAGCCTATCATATTAAAAGTGAAGAATCGTGTAAGGTGTAAGCCTCCCATAAACAGCATGCCTATAGTTCACTAGTCGCCGTAAAACTTACCACTTTGTGTGGAAGAATGGTACTACATAAAACTACCTGGGATTCCTGCATTTTTGTTACAACAGTCAGAATCCTCTGATACTGGTCCCGAGCATCTGGGTACTGAACCATGGACTTCACTCTGGCAAGAGCTTTCTGCAGCCTTTCTTCGGTTTGCTTCCGTCCTTCTTGCAAGAAATCATAATCATCCTCGGCAGGTTTATTTTGCATCACATTGCTACTGCTGCTGCTAGTGCTCCCTGCTGCACCTTCTGTAGACCGAAACCCAGGTAACACAACCCCTTGTCGTCTCCAGCGTAATATAACCTTCTCCACTACCCCAACAGACCAAATTATTTTGCGATAATGCTTTCTCACTTGGTGACCTCGCACATGAGCCTAGCCAGTATACAATAACGAGATTGAGCAAATCATTAGTTATAATAATAACATCGAGAACAAGAGATATTGCAGTTACAAAGCATGTTAATTGTTAGAACATCATGGTGTGATCCATATCCAACACTAGAAAATGAGGCTTCTCAAGTAGGCGACTACTATATAATTTGTAAATGATATGGTCATAGCTGAAATAATTTAGCATTGCACAGTTTACTGAAAATTTAGTAGCAGAAAATCTGGAAATTTTTTGCGTAGTCATCTTGAACGAATTGCAACAAGATCAATACATAAACACAAATGTTGAGCATTCGGAATACTAACAAAATTTCAGTGGATTATTATTCATACAATCAACATACATACCTGGATCTTGACAACTCTGTGTCTAATAAGCAAAAATTCCTTTCTTCCCTTCCATCCACGAAATTTGTTTTGTATTCGAGTTGCAGCAGCATGCAGGGGATCAAGCTGCCCTTGTTTAGATGGTTTAACAGATGAGTGACAGGGCACGTTCATCTGATATCGCACCATTGTCATCCTCATACTGAACTGCTTGCTTTCTCTGGAAGGATTGCACCCTGAAAACTTGATATATCTGAGCTGTCGCTTGGGCAGCCTTTCAGACAGCACCTATTGAATCTCCCATCGATCCAGCTTGAAGACCTTCACCTGCCAATGGTGAGACACTTCTTTCAGTAACATTTCCAATACCAGGTAGACCAGATATTTCTGCTGCAGTGCCCCCCATGGCTTCCTTTAGATTGAGGGTCTGAAGATGACTTGTTAAAGAAGACTCTGCCAGGAAACCAGAAATTCCCTTGTGTCCATTAGCTGACGCAAGATCAGCTGGGGTGCTTCCTGAAGGGAAATCAGGCGTTGGGTCTGTCAAAGCTCCAGGAGCTGCACCTAGTGCTATAAGTGCAACAACTGTCCGCTCTCTGCATAACAGGCCAAACAAGTTCAGTACGTATAAAGAGGTGTGAATTACAAAAATCACCCTCTGAAGCACTTACCTGCCACAAAATGCAGCCCAGTGGAGTGCAGTCCATCCATGAGCATCTCTGATATTTATATTCACGCCAGCAGTAATTGTTGGTCTTATTGCCCAACCATATCCTAGGGCAGCTGCCAGATCAAGCACACCCTGCCCCTCCTCATCCAACACAATGGGACCTTTGTCACCATCCTCTACTTTATGGAGAAGCCAGATATGCATTTTTTCCTTAATGCACTTTTCAAGGAACTGATCATTATCATCAGCCAACTTTAGCAAACTCAGAAGATGAAGTATTTGAATTTAGAAGGTAGCTCAGGTAAAGTTGTCAATACTAAAGATAATATCAATATAAGGTGTAGAATAAACCCCTCTGAAGAGCATAGTTGGCATACTTCGCAGAGCCAATTAAATTTGCTAGTTGACTTATTACACAATTTTTATATAACTTGGGGTAAGAGACAGGACGATTTGGAGTTAAAATTAGATAAGTTATACAAAGAGCATAAGACGTTAGCAGATTAATATTGCCTCTTTACATAATAATACTAATTTAGTCTTACAAATATTGGAAGAAAGTAAGGTACAACTAAGTAAAGATAGTCAAAATAGTGATTACATTAAAGAAGAAGTTACGTTAATATATAAGAAGCTTGACTTTTTAGAAAAAGCTCCTGTTAAAAGGAAAATTAAAAGAACATCAGAAGATCTAAAAGATTTGGATCAAGAAGTTCTCAAAATTAAGAAGTTGATAGAAGAAGTTAAAACCTTGGTTCTCTCTTAGTTATATGGCAGAATATAACAAAGCATTAAAGGAAACAGAAAAATATCTTGAACACCCTGTTGGTTTCTCTGATTACAAATCACCCAAAGAAGATTCTAAGGAAATAATAAGACAAAATAATACTATCCTACAATTGTTAGTTCAGATCTTGAATAAAATAGATACTGAAGGAAGACATAAGGAGATAGTGCTAGCCTCATCAAGAATAGTTACATCCACTAAAACCATAAACTAAGAAAAATGGATATATCTAAAAGCTTCGTTAGAAGAGATAAAACACTCCAATTAGTAAATATAGACACTAGACCACTCACCCTAATGGATAAATTAAAAGGAAATAGTGAAGATATAGATAATTTAGAAGAAGTCATAGACCTGGAAAGAGACCTTGAAAGGTATCAAAAGGATACTTTAAGAAAAATAAAACCCCAACAAATATATCATATGAGTATGTTTGAAAGCAAGACATGGTTATATAGAATATCCAGAGAAGTAGAATTAAGTATGTTAACACAACCAGTAGAATTAAGAATTATAAGCAAACAGTTTGAAAATGGATTAAAATATTCAGGTTACAAATTACATACATCAAGGAATGTATATTATAGGAATCAAAGGGATGACAAGAAAGAAGTTAGGAACTAAGGTCCTGATAACTTTATTAGATAAAAGATAGGAGACAGTGAATAAAGCAGCATTAGGGTTCTTAGAGGATGATATGAATGAAAATAATCTAATAACTTATACTGCTCTAGATTTGATTATGCCTATAAAAGAATTAGTAGAAAAAATGAGTTTGGGTTTTCAGACTAAAGGTTATGAGGAATTTAAAGGAACAAATTTATTACTAAGTATAGAATTTGTAGGAAGATTAACCAACAAAAGTAGAATTAAATATAAAGTAAATATGAATGATGTGATTGAAAGTATGCAGTCCAAGGGTATAAAGTTCATGAGTCCTTTGAAAATTGGTGCTGAAGAAAGGACAGGTGAAGAATGGAATATAAGTAATTTAATAGATGATAAAGTTTTAAAGCAACCGAAGATTACATAAGTTATCAAAACAATAAAGGTAGTACTAGTATCAAATTTATAACCTATAAATCTAGGGCTTTAGAGGATTTAGACTCAGTTATATCAGAACAAGATATTGAAGATAACAGAAGGCATAGTGTATCAGAATTTATGGAAAAATTAGATATAGATGGATAAATAAAATATTATGAAGATAAGTTAAGAAATATATCTGAAGAATATAATAATACAATGAAAAGTGATTGGCCTAAATTAAAAGATAAGGAAATTTATTTCCATAGAGAATTATTTAGGTTAAGAAAATTAAAAAAGGAAAAAGAAATAGCTAAAAATTTAGCTATTGATAACTCACAAAAACAAAAGGGTAGGATAATACAACCTAGTGATAAGAAAGAAATAGAAATCAAAGATATCAAAGAACAACAAACACTAAGTGAAGAAACACAGTGGGAAGAGAATGAAAAACTATTATTAGAAAGCTATGAAGGAGATGAATTAATAGATGAAACATGCAATAATAAAGAGGTCATGGATAATGCAAAATAATATAGTAATTTTATAGACTCCCTAGATGAGATAGGTCTACATAATTTAGATAATGCAATGGAAGTAGACATAGGTGGAGGAAAGAAAAGAAGGTATGGTGAAAGTTCAGTTAAAAATGAAAGAGAAATGGAGAGACCAGCCAAAGTAAAAGGAAGATGGCCTCCAGAAAAATATAAATATCCATATTTTTTTTCGAACGCGTAGGAGAACTACACATCATTATATTAAGAAGGAAAAAAAGAGTCTAAGAAGACTCGTACAACCCTCACCACATAGGCGAGGTTAACAACAAAATACCATCTGAGAACGATACATCAAATTTTCATCATATGCTTTTTTTCATTTCCTCAAATCTGTCATTTATTTCTTTTTCTAATTCCTTTAAAATATATTTATTTATATCATTCTTCCACTGTGGCGATATGGCCTCAAACTTTTCTTCTATTTTCTAATCTATATAAGACACGTTTAAAAGATCTACCACTTTCATTAAACATTCTTTATATCTGACACCCTTGAAAGTTTATTCTTTTATATTGAATAAGGGTGAAAATATAAGGGCTTTCTTATTTCTGATTTTTTTAATTTCTGAATGTAATCTTTAGCGACTGGTTCCATATGATAATTTACTTATAATATTTTTCTAGCTTTGGTTAATGCTTCATGCATATTTACATACTTTTTCAGGATATCTCCTGCTAATATTAAGTCTATTTTTTGGGATACTATTTTTTTCAAATGAAATATATATGCCTAGTAACCTTCCTTCAAATATTACATAAAAAGGCTTAAGTTCTATAAATTCAATATTTTCTAAAGCATACATTGACTCATTTTTCATATGAAAATATTCAGCCAGAATATTTAATATTGACAACATATATCATTTTTCTTCACGCTTATTGTTGTATTGATACCAAAAGTTATCTAGAATATATTCTTATACTTCATCAATGATTATATAATCTTTTATTTTGAATTTATATAAATTTGATGAAAATATTTTGAGCTCATTATCACTTTCAAAGCTGAAAAATTCGGTTCCATTGTAATTCATCGACCTCTTCATACCTGCAAAATGAAAGAGCGAGAAAATAGATCAGGCAACTTATTATCCTTTCCTTTTATATATTCAAATATAACCTTACAACCATTCCCATTAATAATATCTTCAGATAAAACCCATCTTCAGAAAGAATTGTTTTTACTATTAATTTGATTGTAGTACCTACATATAGCTTCACAATCTGTCCTGACCGTAAATTCTTTGAAACCTAAATATAATCTATAAGAATTTATTGCATTAATTATTGCCAGGATCTCTCTATCGGTATTGTTTATAATTTTTTGCTTATATTTCTAGAGGCATATCTACATTTTTTTCTGACTTTGATGAGTATTTGTTAGATTTTTGTTTTAATATAATAACCCATCCTAACTGAGAGGCATCAGTTTCAATAATAAGATAATTATTTTCTAATAGCAATTCTAAGGGTTTTAGATATCTAGTTTTTTCTTATATTATTCGTACTAGCTTAATATCTTCATAATTAAAATATTTTTGATTATTTTTCCTTAACTTTGCCTATAAGGGTCTAGCTAATTTTGCCAAGTTATCTATATAATTTTTAGCATAATTTATTATTCCTAAAAATTATTGTAATACCTTTCTATTATTCATAACATCAGAAAACTGTAAAATCTTTTTTGCAATATGCTCTTATAAATATATTTTTCCTTCTCCTATTTCATGACAAAAAACTAATTTTCTCTTTACATATTTCCATTTTCTTTTTAGATAGTATTAACCCATTTTGTTCTACTTTCTTGAAGAACACTTCAAAATGGCTATATGTTCTTTATAGGTTTTGGAAAATATTACTAGATCTATATATAGTAATATAAATTCTTGATTTTCATTAAAAATATTTTACATTTTTCTTTGAAATAATGCTACCGCATTCTTCAATCCTAAAGGCATAACAAGCCATTCAAAATGTCTTTGAAGACATGTGAATGTTGTCCATTATATTGATTCTTCTACCATCTTACTTGCCAAAACCCGGCCTTTAGATCAAATTTGAAGAAATATTTGCTTCCTTATATCCTATTGATCCATTCTTACTTATTTAGGATATTGTAAGCATCATCTATAGTATTTTCATTTAACCTTTTATAATTATTAACCATTCTTGACTTGCCTCTTAACTATTTCAGAATGATTTTTAACTATAAAAGCAGCTAACCTATGCAGACTTCTACTTTCCTTTATTGCTCCTAATTTTAATAACTCTTCAATATGTATTTTAAATTCATCTATATCTTTTGAAATATCTTCTATTGGAGAGTCTTAAAGACCTACAATGCTAAAACCCTAAACCGTACAACCTGCCAACTGAGCCGAAAGACTAAAACACTACCCCTAAAACTTCTTATGGTTTTGATACGTAGATCGCTAACTTCCATATGCTCCTATCCCAAAAAAAAAGTGACATTAAAACTCCCCATAATTCTCCTTTTTCTTATTGGTTATGGGGGTGTACCTATCAACAACAACATGCATTTCAAAAGGTTTCTCTCATTTATTTGTTACCTAACGTGTGCTCACTGCACAGCAGCTGCCTACCATTATCAATTCTTGTATCAGGGAACAACATCCACAGATATTGCTACACTTTTATAGTGAGAATTGTATATATATGCCATACAGAAATGTGTTTCATGATACCTGCCATAGTGGTTCTCCATCAGTGCTTGCACCACCTATATTCTTGATACTCAGTCCATTGTTACATACTTCATCAAACGTGAAAGATTCAATTCCAGGACCTTCTGTAAAAGGAGACTGTTCAGAGGTAACAGGAGCTTGGTATGTAGGCATTTGCTGGATCCCCTTATCAGGTTTCATCACTTCATTCCATGGTGACAGATCAAATTGACTATTTGGCCCATTGAATGCAATTCCAAGACCTGACTCGTTAAGAACCACTGGTAAGTTATCTTGGTCATGAGAATAGAAGCCTGTATTAGGTGCTGTAGCCTGTAATCCTTGATGATTACCTGGACATTATTTTTTTGTAGCAAATGAAGGGATACAAATCCATTCAACTTAGGTTCATAACCAGAAGAAATTATTTTTAATTCCACTTGCCTACAGATGATGCAGGAACATAAGGGTTGAAAATAGAAGCATCAATCACAGGTCCACCTCCATTTTCATGCTGCTGCATCCGAGAGAAAGAGTGGTATCCGGTTCCTCCCGAGTAAATATCTGCTGCACCGAATTTTGCTTTAGATACGCTGTGCATAATTGGAATATGTATCAGTGAAACTATTTTAGTGGATTTTACGCACAACAGAAGAAGATGACCGAACAGCTCATAACCTGATTCTGTTCCTCGTATTCGGAGGCTTGTCCGCTAAGTGAGCTTTCACCTTCTGTAATTTGTGAAGTCAACTGACTTCAAGGGCTATCCACACAAGCTGCTTGCAGCCCGTCATCATGTCCCCTACTACGAGAACTTGATTTGCCAGCCTGATGGTCATATCCACATACAAGAGGGTAAAATGAAACTTTCAGCAACTTATTTTCAGGAAGAAATGCTTTTCTTCACAACAAATAAGGCCACGATGACTTAGTTTGAACCCAAGACAATTAAAAAAATTAAGTAGCCAAAGTAAAAAAGGTAAGCAGTTAAGCACGAACACCAAATTGACTACTCAAACGAGCAGAGGGTTTCCATAATAGGTTTCTATATGTTTGAGATACAAGCATAAATGCACAATATTGTTAGAAAATATGCAGCCCCATTTCTTACTCTTTTCAGTTAATTTTACTCCAAGAACCTGCTATTGTTTTACATTTCCATCCTGTTATCAATTGCATTATTAATAAATAATAACATGTGACACAGCCACCTAATAGAGGATCCATCACTTATCACAGTGCTGAAGCAGTTTTTGTATAATTGCCTAATTACTGGTTTAACATAATAATCAAGTTCTTCAAACATTTGGGTTCAGTTAAATTCAAATCAGTAACAACTCTGCATAGCATCAAACTCAGCTCTCCCAAAACTAAAACTAATATCCATGAATAATCTAAAAGAAAAAAGGTGTGATTACTATCACAAGAAGCAATATATCAGAACCAACAATGCATGAAAGCAATGTACTTAACAGTTCCTAGTTCCTACAGAGCTGTATATAGAATGGTCAAATCTAAATATAAGATAAACAAGTAGCTAACTACATTGCAACCATAGCAGGGTTAGGTGTAACCTTGACTTCAAGATAATGTACAAGGACAATGTGCATAAAATCCCTGCAAAACCAAAGAAAGGAATGTTAAATATCAATGTGTTGTGGTATTTGTAAGTCCCCATGCATGCATGTAGGCTCCATA
The DNA here is from genome assembly GCA_036346265.1 of Melocanna baccifera. NCBI lineage: Eukaryota > Viridiplantae > Streptophyta > Magnoliopsida > Poales > Poaceae > Melocanna > Melocanna baccifera. Next base: position 4,369,584 of record CM070682.1, read on the forward strand.
CACAACGCACATCCCATGAGCTGTTAGTGCGCCTTCAAGCAGCAAAGCCAAAGCTACAATATTACAAAAGTAGAATGGATGACCAAAAATATTTCACTTACTCCTCCAACATCCAATAACTCCTCCTCTGGAAGTTTATATTCTCTTCCCCATGAGCATAATAGCAGTGAAGCACATCAATGCTTCCAGACTAGATTTATAAAGAATTATCAGTTTTATTGCCTTAATATATAAACAATATTGCATGACAAGTATAGAAACTCTTAAAAGAAATGCTGCAAGAAATCACTGAAATAAATTATAATACTCAATTTGATTTACTTTTAACCTTTCATGGGCTTCTTTGACAGTCTTTTCGTCCCTTTTCTTTCTCCACTTATGGCCATCCTTCCTGAAATATCTCAATACCTTCCGATCAAACAAGAAAAGTGAACCACCTAAAGCCAGAGATACAAAATATTAGTAAGGTACAATTGAACCTTAAACAGATTATTTAGAGACACTTTATCAACTCCTGCGCATATTTAATTGGGACTACATAGTCTAAAGTCTACATGCCACAGCAGGTGTGTAGATACTAGTAAATCAAATGTGCAAACCACAGTCATAGCTGATACAGAAGTAAAATGGCATTCATTAAGGACTATAACACAGTATAAAAGAAAGTTTAAAGGATGCCGACACAAGAGAGCACAAAACACAGCCCATATCATGGAAAGGTGTATCGATCACATAGCAACCATTTAATCCTGACACCAGTAGAGAGATCAGTCGGGTGTATATTAATGTAAGTATATTGCCAAAGGCAGCATGGATCTTTGTTTATATATGGTTGGGAGACTGTGCCTAGTTGTAATTAACAAAGAATGACCTTGGCAATGTCCGGCACAACTGTCCAAGGTGCAGCAACAAAAACAATGGATCCAGAGGCTTAACCATGTGGGGTCAAACTACATACAATAAAGATCACATCATAACCTTTTGTCAGCTAATACGGCATTGCAAAGCTGGTAGGCTACGCTAAATTTACACCTGACATCAATATTTGGCTAGACTAACACAATAAAAAAATCATAAAACCCTGTTTTCTGTTCTCAAAATGTTGTACAAGTTATCAAATCAATGCCAATTGCCAAGCTAAACAACATGGTTAGGTATATGTCTGCTCCAAAGGTAAAGTCAATTGTTGAAAAATAAGAAGCTACTGCCTTTTCAAAACAAATCATCAAACGGCAATAGTGTTCAACCAAAAAATGGAGGTCATACTTGGAGGCCTATTTGGTGGTTCTGGAGCTATACGGAAATTTCTGTAATTCTTAAGTATTTCACAAATCTCAGCAGGGCGTAACCATCGGTATTGAGCCTCCTTCAGTATCTGCTCAATATCTGTTCAGAAGTCATTGAAATGTAGAGTTAGACAATTTAACATTACTGCAAATGAGTTGTACAAAAGTGGATTTGAAAATATTCAAAGAATTGTCATCAGTGTTGCTTCCCAGTCTTCACAAAATGTAACATGTGTCATGATCATAATCTCACTTGCACAGTTCATTTCATACTGGGGGATCATTTTGTGAATAAACCAACTGAATTTCCAAAAGACACAACTCTTCTTCTGATTATGTGGTCACCAAATATAACTTCAAGAGAGAAAGGGTGGTCTAAATCACAACGAATAGAACCTATGTTCCAAAACTCAAATCTCTTTAAAAAGTACCATTCAAAACTCCAAAATTGCCAAAATCAACTTCGGAAACAAAACATATTCCGATATTACAGAAGAACATTGAGACTCCCAGATTTCCAGATCTTGCTGAGGGCTTAAACAACACTAAACCCAAACACATTTCTACACCAAGACATCAGCCTAAAAGCTTAACCTTAGCTCAAAGAACATTCATTTGCATAAGCAAGGGGTGTTGACATCTGAAAATTAACAGAAATCTTAATACAAACTTAAGTTGAAATCTATCCGCATTCTGCTAGAATGCTCAATTTGACAGAAGAATATGTGTCCACGTCCAAAAAAAGGAAGAGAAAAAAAGAAGCTAAGCTAACAACTGAAACTCCGCTTCAAGTCTGATGCCAGCTCGTATCACCAAGTCCACCGTTTGACCAAACCTAACTAATACCAACCAAGATCACCGAACATCAGCTCACCTAGATTATTATTAGTTTACTACCAATGTCAAATTCCAACACAACTGACATCTCTCCATTACATTTCACAAATCAAGCCTCCCTTGCTAAAAAATACTATCACGGGCAAGGGAAAACATTACAATACTACTTACAGTCCAGACCACCACATCCAAGGAAAACCTAAGCTTTGTCGTGATCACAAACAACCACACCTCCAAAAAATTTAGAAGGAAGAGGAGGATAGAACAAAATCTAACCCTAGGAAAATGATTACATACCAATATACCATCAGTAGAAACAGGGGTAGATCCAGGATTAAGGGATGAGGATCAGGTTACAGTGCAACATTGTCAACGCATGCACTCTCCCTGTAGAAAACTAGAAATGATCCATTCAAAACAGAACCTACTCCACGACCTTCTGGATGCATCCCACACCTGAACCTTTTAATCCAACCCAAAGGCATAAGTACACGTTCATGTGGACACAACCATCGAACACAAAATTCTCACAGAAAAACCCTCGAAACACTTACAAGTTCCAACTTGAACACCTAATTTCTAGCTCGAGTACTAAGAAACTAGCTTTGATCCAAACCCAAAGATAGACAGACTGTATAAGGGGTATGTTCACACAGATAAAGCTACAAGCCCTAGAAACGCAGGGTACTGGAATCCATCTCCTTAACACTGAAACCCCGGCCAAAAGCATTCCCAATCCTTTCGAATAGCTGCTACAGCTTCCGTCCATCCGATGATTCCACCCCCAGACCACTCGCGCTGGACCGAAATCTCCACTTTGATCATCACCTCACATCCATTCCCGCAACCACCAAAGCACAAAAATTCCCATACGATTCCGTCACAGCAACGCGAAATTCTCACGAGCTCCGAAGTTTGCACCAACCCACACATCCATTCCCGCGCGAACCGAGAACACGGCCGACGACCCCCAGCAACGCAGCCACCTCCAGTTCCACCAGCTTCCGCGCCACAAGTTCCACTTCCCAAAACGCAACGGAGGGGGAGGAGGAAGGAAACAAATCAAAGCAAAGACCGAGGCGCTGACCAAAGCCAGTCAAGACACCCAAGCTTCCCCAAATGCAGCCCGCAGGCATCTACAGCGAACCGAAAGCCTAAAACACGAAGCGAGCGGCGCCTCGGGATGCCGGTTCCCTCACCTAGCTGTGGCGCGATCGCGTAGCGCCGCCCCTCGGCCATCGCCAGAGCCCGACCGCCGTGGCAACCAGGCACGCCCGCAAATTCACCAAACCCTCCGCACCGAGCAGACTCCCAGGGCTCCCCCTCTCCCGGCGATTCGGACATATTTTCGTAGGGTTCTGGGGGATTCGCGGGGCAGCGCTAGCAGGTAGTGGTGATGCTCGAGCCGACGGAATTGGCGAAGTGACGAAAGAGAAACAGCTGGGCAGCCATTAGAGGTAACTAGAAGGGGATCTGTGAAGGACGAAATGGCCGTTTTGCCCCCGCGGTAGAGCGTGTGAATCTCTAGAAGTTTACAGAAATTTTTTAACACAGATATTAAGAAATATAGGAGTAAGTGCTAAGACTATATTGTATGATATTGAAACAAAACTTAATAGTTTGTGCTATGTTAGAAAAAATAAATCTTTATTATCTATAGATAGTGCTAAAAGTTAAAGTAAAAATAGCTAATAATGACCTTATATTGATAATGTGTTTATTGTAATGTCTATTTAAATATTAAAGGATGTACGTGCTTTTAGTGGCTTAGGTAGCACTCAGTTTGATGTTGGCTTATAGTTTTTACTACAGCTGGTTTACTTTTTACTATAGCTGAATTGGCTTATTTGGTATAATTAAATTTTAAAAATATAAAAATAGAATAAAAACATGTTAACCCATCACGGACAATACAAAGGAATACGAAAAAAAGAAAAGACAAAAAACCCAAAGAATCTAAAAAATAAAAAAAAGACAACATTACTGAATAGTGAAAAAAGCATAGACTAGAAGCTGATTTTAAGCCAACTTGAGCTGCCCCTTAATTGTGGGGAATTGTGGCCGTGATGGGACGATCTCGGTCATCCGCTTCAGTGCTTGCTCTTCTGTGGCCGCAGAATTAAGGCCGTAAAAAAGCTCGACGCTAGTGAGCTACTCTAGTTCGGCTCATTCTAGGCTCTATTTGAGCTCGGCTCGAGTTTTAAATGAGCCGAATTCAAGTTTGATCTCAAACTCGTGAGCTTCATCGAACCAAACTCGAATAGTTCGCGAGCCTCAATTCGAGCTTAAATAATAATACATTAACTCTTATTGAGCTTACCCGAACCGAACTCGAGCTCGAGCTTTTTATTGTTGAAAATTAGTGTATATTTGAGTTATTTTGACCGTTATCTAGTTCACTCGAGTCGAGCTCGAGCGCAAACTTTTCTTATTGTTGAATATTAGTGCATAATAAATTATTTTAATTATTATCGAGCTTTAACGAGCCGAGCTCGAGTCTAGGTTCAAGTTCGGATCCCAACTTGAGTTTGGCTCGAGTTTCTATCGAGTTTCTATCGAGCTTGAGCCAAACGAAGGGTAGGCTTGCTCGAGCCACTTCTCCGATTCTCGACTAGCTAGATACTCACTGTGCTTACCTACAATTACAACAAACAGCCCCGAGCCCGAAGGCCGCTTGTGAGCTCTGGTTCGCTTACACCACGTATGTGGTCAAGTGAAGGCGCCAAGCGTTCACCTAATCAGGGTAGTTCAGTCCGGCTGAAATTTCACTTATTTTACAATATAATTAATGATGATTTATTTAATATAATTAAATTTAAAAAATAAATATAAAAAAATAGGTTAGCGAAAAATAAAAAATAGTGAATCAGAAACTTAAACCAAAATGAGACCCTCGTCAGTCCAATACGCTACCCCAGTGTAGTGTCTCTTTGCTAGAAACAACCATGTTTAGAATTGTTTCCTATGCCATGCGAAAACTCCTGCTTTGATCTAGTGTTGACTCTCTTTTGCCTTTTGACAGTTTTCGTCTTACAGAGAACTAAATGTAAAGGTTTTGATTGCTCATGGGCAAGAAAACATAATCCAAGTCCATCCAGTAGTTCAAAGACCTGTTAATTTGGAGCATAGAAAATTTCACAAGAATTACACAAATGGTTCTATTTTCTCCAGCGTTGTCTTGTTTCCAAACTCATGCTTGCTCACATTAGTTCGAGAAAAATATCTTCTGAAGAACAGGAGAAGAGAGTACTAGCTCATTCAATGCAAACAGATTAGCAGGGCCGAGGGGAGCGTTTCATGCGGAGGGTCGCGCGGGCACTTATCCTCGGCGGGTAGTGCTCATGCAGCTGCGTCGCGTCGTGGGTGGGCTCGCGGTCGATGGTTAATGGCCGCGGCCCATACCTTTTGAGTTCGAGCGTTCGTGCAAATACCTTTTGAGTTTGAGCGTTCGTGCAAATTAATCAACATCCGTAAACCAGTAAATCACTTTAAAAAATTATTTTAAAAAGACGACGAAGAAACTATCATATTTATTTATTCAAAAAAACCATAAGTCATAATATAGAAAAAGAGATATATTTTTTCAGCTATGGTTTATATTTTTGATCTTAGTACAAATGTTTGTATGAACGAATCAAATATCGATAAACTAATAAATCATTTTAAAAGATTGTTCTAATAAACTGTTTTGAAATAACGATGAAGAAATTATCTTATTTATTTGTTCAAAAAAACTATAAATTATAAGTGTAAGCCAAAAAGAAAGAAGACTAATTTGCGCTCACGGCCATTCAACAAAGGACTTATTTTTTTCAATTTCTCAAAACGACTTTCTCAAAACGACTTTTGTCTTTTGCTCTACCATATTTGTTTTCATATTTTTTTGATACTGGATACAAATACGGATAACTCGAATACAAATACAAATACTAATTTTTAAACGGAGTATTTTTAAGATGGAGTCTACAAGTTAATTATAGTTTTCTGAAATTAAATCAAGCTTAAAATAAATTTTTAGAATTTAAAAGCTTAACATCTATACTATCCAAAATCTCAAGTAAGTATCTTTCTATCCGATATCCGTTTCGCTTTATCCGGATTATCCGTATCCGTAATTCGACGGATACTAAAATTCAAAATTTTCAACCAAAAAATATAAACCACAGTTAAAAGCTTAACATCTTTACCATCCAAAAGAAATAAACTAAAATTCAAAATTTTCAATCAAAAAATATAAATCGTAGCCAAGGCTCCCCATCCATTTCTCTCAACAAAGCTCTTTGGCGCCACAACACTCTCCGCTGTCTTATCTACGTTTGTTTATCATCACTGGTCACACGTCGTAACACACCACTCAAAACTGATGGTAGTATTTTTTTCTATTATAATCCACCCACTAATAGGTCTTTTTTCGGTTTCCAAAAGTTATTTTTGATTTTTTTATAATAACTAGTTTTTAAATGAAACGTCTTTTCAAAATGAATCTATAAATTTATTATAGTACACAATGTAACAACTTTATTTGTATCGATCTAAACTGCACACGGCTTCTCTTACTCCTTACTCTCTCCTATAGATAAAAATCATAAACCGTAACTAAAAAAACAGAGCCATAATCTATTACCTATCCTCTAATGTGCTCATCACTTCTCTTGCAGGCCACGAGTTGTGGAAAGGTGAAAGACGAGTGCAGCTGCATCACAGCGCGACAGGGAACAGTGTCAGTCACAGATTGGTCACGGTGTTTTTCCCCTGTTGCACACGTAAGACGTGCATCAACATGCAGTAGACGTGCCGTGCAGTGCGGTGCGGTGCTCCACAGGTGTCCACGGAACCAAGCGCACGGTGATGTTGCTGGTACTCGCAGGCGCGCTGAGCAGTTTGTTCGCCACCCACCACCAAGCAACGGGTGCAATCAGCAGCAGCCTGCGAGCGTTCACCGACACGCTCGGCAAGCACCCATGGGAGGGCTATGGTTCTGGATTTCAGATCGAAGCGACCACAAACACGCCGACGCTGCCCAGCTGTGCGATGTGCGACGTGCAGCGGTCAAGATCACGGAACTGCAGGGTGTACCCTACGTGCATCAATGCACCATGCATGATTGCAATCAATACCCTGTTTGTGATTAAACAACGAATTTATATCCGAGCCATGAGACAGGGTCGTAACCAGAAACTACCAAACCTGCTGACCTCACGATCGGAACAGAGCCGATGTGCAAGTCTAATTCCACATACTGCCAGCGGACAGAGTGACAGGCCACCAGAGCACAACAAATTTGGGTTGGAAACTAATACCTTGACAACCACGAAACAATACAACTGAAGCAACATGACACATTTTCCGGTAATGATGAACGACAATAACTGCCAAAATAGCGGCAAACCAACCATTTTGCCCATCAAATGCAACCCAACAAATGTCTCATGCAAGCAAAAGGGTTTGGATGTAATCACTTCTTAAGAGGCTGCGTCAATGAACAAAATCACTTTGGATTGTAGTCAATGCATCAATACATCAAAAAATAAAAGAGGAAAATTTGTTAATTATACTTTGAAGGGCAAGAAGGCCCAGATGTTAACACTAGGGCACAGATCAATCCATTCGGATATGTGCAAGACCTCATCGTGTACTAGGTAATCTTGTGCAAAGCTTCAAACGAATAACACTTCAACCAAAATGAGGCTACCCTCACAGCCTCTGAAGCTTTCGTGAAGTAAGCCTACCAGACAAATAGATGCTAAATGGACTGACAAATCACTGATTACTTGCAATTTCTTGTCAAGGTAATGTGGGCTGAGCCTCTTGAACTTGCTGCGTAGGCTCAAGAATTAATTTGCATTCATTCCACTTTCAGGACTATCTTCATTAACTCGTATACAAAATAGCTGATAGACGCCGAAGGCAGAACCTGACGAAGAGAAAGAAAACCTGTTACATCAGACAATCTGAAGCAAACTAGCATACAAACTCTCAGATCAACTGATGTATATACAATTCTCTAAGTTGCCAAAGAACCTATCTCATTGCAACTTTGCAACCAGTACAGGAATATCATTATCCATAAAAAAATTCCTGAGATAATCTCCTCACTTTATATGGGCCACCATGAGTCAAAACCCAAGCCTGATCACTACATGTGCAAATCACATGGATGCATTCATAGAACTAGCCCCTAATCATATGTGCAAGTGGATTCTCTACTGGAAGAAAAATGTACCTGTAATAAGCTGGGGATCAGACCAGCGTAGAGTGCTGGTACTCCACCTTGATCAACGATTTTAAGGCATGTTGCAAAGGCATTCATCCTTGTTGCTTTGACTTGCATCTGTAGCTGCCTCCTAACTACTTCAAAAGGGTATGTGGCTGCTTCAGCACAGCAACCAGCAATAGCCCCATAGAGTAAGGTCCTAGCAGTTCCCAACTCAAGCTGATCTAATGCATTTGCCTCTTGACCTTGTTGCTTCATCATTGATGCCCTCCTCTTCCCTTCAGGGGAATGCAGATAAGCCATCTTCAATATGTCATACACTCCGTAGAATACAGCGCCAGAGGGTGCCATGCTGATAAGAGAAGGCACTAATCCCTTGTACAGCGAGAAGAATCCTTCAGTCTGGATCATGTGGCGGGCAACACCAATAACCCCGCCTAAGGCTTCACCACCAGGAGCTACCATCTTTGTCCTAATCTGAAATCAAACAGCTCAATTCAGACAATATTTAGTGAAAAAATGGCACCAAAGAAAAAAGAAAGGTAATACAAAACCCAAAAGTTCTTTTAAATAAACATACCGTATCCATTGGTATGCACAATATCGTTGCTGTAACCCCGGCGGCAGCACCAGCAATAAACCTCTCAAAGTTCGTAGTTTCTTCATTAACAGACCATTTGAGCAGTTGCTTTCTGTAAGTGTCATATGCATAGAAGTTGACTGCCTTGAATGGAGCAGTGCGGAGGATGTTGACAAAGTTCCCTTTCCAAAAGCCTTTCAACCCTTGTGTTGTTGCAATCGCGTGGATAAGCTCAAATAGATTCCTCTGCTCACCACGAACTATATACTCCAACTTTAGCCTCTCAAGAGGAGCAACAACTGTTCTGTACGATATATAAAAATTAGGGAAGAAATTTCTAAGTACAAGGATAGGCAACGGAGACCCACTTTGCATATTACTTATCACGACTTCAGTCCCTGGTACCAGGCTGAATTCCAAGCCTTGTCCAGTATTACCCACTGGAAACCGGCCAGGTTCTACAAAATTTTTCAGGGGGTCTTTTTAAGATTTGCCTTTTTATTTGTATTTATTTTGAAGTCTATACATTTCTAGCATGTGAACATTATCACCAATACAGAATCCATTGAAATTGGGCAGAAAACACCTAAACTCGGACTGCAGAAAACACCTAAACTCTGACTGAAAACAGCAATACTAGTGGAGTACTGGTTGCCAGGAACCAGCTAATTTTCAAAGCCGAGCTAAGCACCTATGTTTAATTAATACAGAGTTCTTTTTTTCTAAATTTAGAAGCAACAACTGATGCAGAACACAGAAAATTGATATCTGAAATCTAAGTTTGGAGAAGCCACAACAGTCAAAAAGAGGCAAGATTCCAAATGGATACCAAGTGATACGTTCCTACCAACAATGAGTCAAAAACAAAGCAGCCAATCACAAATCAAAACTTCCTGAACAAGTGACACTAGTTCCCTTCTTGAAAAGTCCAACAGCGAAGTATACTCAAGAAGCCTTAAAAAAAGGTATACTCAAGCAGCTCTGTTTCAACAGCTATTTAAAATAAACACAGGCTGACAAGCTTGAACCTACTAAGCACAAAAGAAAATCAACTTGGGCCCACGGTTTACTGAAGAACGAAAGCAGCAACTGGGACCATCAAATCATATGAGATTTGGAACCATAAAATTGTAGATATAGGTCCAGTCATCTATTGGACCAATAACACGAAAGATGGCATAGTCCAATTACACCAAGCCAAACTTCTAATACCAGTAGCAAATCCAATCAAATGCTCAGGAGAGACCAAACGCTATGAAAAGTTCGACACCAAACTGAAAACTAGATGAGTATATTGAAGGAAACATATCATGTACTTCCCACCCTTCGGGTACTACCGTACTTCCCCTCTTCAAAACACAATGCAAATAGTTATGAAAAATTCCAGAAAAAAATCAATAGCATCGACACAAAATCAATCTATCATGCTACAAAATTTCAAATGTAAATTCAATCTAGACATTGAGAAACAAAAATAATAAATTCTGCTGAAAAGGAAATCAGAAAAAAGGGAGAAAAAATAAAAGCCACTATTCACTGAATTTTGTCTCTCTTTTTTTGTTTCTCCTAATGTAAGCCATGTTTGTAGTTGAATTTTTGTACGATACTTGACTATATCATAACCTATCTAACCAAATTCTTTCAGAATATTTCATGACTATTTGCATCGCGTTTTGAACAAGGGGGTGGGGGGCAGGGGTACGGAAGTACTAGAAGGGTGTGGAGTACAGGATATGTTCTCATATATTGAAATATTTCAAGAAATTTATAACATTGCTGCCCAGGAGGAGGCCATTTGTGTACTTTGTGCAAAGTCATGGGGGAAGAACAGAAAATTAATAGTTCTTCTAGAATATCAAGTACCTAAAAATGATTTTTCAAAGGTCATGTGTATGTGCATGGTGGTGAGGTGGACGCTGGTAGCTCTTGGGATATGTTGGCTCCGACCCTGAACATATCCTTTGAATTTCCTTAATCAAGAGCTAAACAATACTACTAGACAGTACTATGTAAACAAAATAACAAATTGACCATATTAACTGCCAATGTATTGTCTAGCTAAAGAAATAACTCCAAATTAAAATGTAGATAAGAATGGCTGAATTAATTGCTGCTATGGTCTCTAACTTCTGCTGTCACTACTATACAGTTTCACATTATCGTGTATTTTCGAGCTATATATATCCTCCAATCCATTGAGCAATCTTAAATAGCATAATACCACAAACTAATTTCACTAAATGTGACAATGTCCAATTTATCTCTGACATAATGCATTCAATTACACTTTATGGTGAGTGGGTTGGCCAGGCTGCGGAACCCATGTTATTTGTTGAAGTCACAAAACCACCAAGCTCCATAGAGGCCAGGCCGAACAAGAGCAGGAACCAAATTAAATACAATCTTCTCCCAAGGCTGCAGGAGCTAGATGTGGATAGTTTACTTTGAAATTTCAGTAGAATTACACAAAATTGTTGCTCCATGCAGAATATAGTACTCTTTTATTTATGAGGTAAAAAGTGCCAATTGCAATTCCCAGGCAGACAACCTAATAGCCTAGATCTTAATCTAAATGCTTTTAGCTTCCATGTTTCTAGGCTCATGATTCCATTTGGACCGTGATTTGCATTGATCCAGCTTCCCCATGATAGAAGATGGAACAGGACCATGACACAACCAAGTTAGAGTTCAAACTTACTTTATGTCCCAATGAAAACAAAGTGCTATATACACCACCTCCTAAGTACTTAACTCCAACTGTTTTACGAAAACTTATGTTGTCCAAGTGCTACTTTTGTAGTTCTGGTAGTTATGACTTACAAGATGCAATTTCACTAAAATCAGCTGCATCTAAAGGTCAATCCTCTATGCACCCAGAGTAACACTAACTGAAATACAGTGATGCACAAATGCCCAACTTATCTCACACTCCATCTATCACAAAGAAACCCTGAGCAGTAGTGAACATAAAATTATTCCTCTGACATCCCAATCAGACGCAATAGCTATTGCTCGCAACTAAAATGTCCAATCCATGTCACCAGACCGGCAATAATAATATATAAATACAACTGAACCTGAGCCTACGACACACAACTTGGCTTAAAATCAGCAGTATCTGACACCCACCTCTCATCTCTCTCCCGAAGCGTTGAAATGGAAGCACGGACCCTAAATTAAACAGGACACTCCTACATGTCACTCAAAATCTCATACTATATTCTAGTACACTACCAGTAAATGATCCCAGCGAGCTCAATTCATTTAACCAAAATGGCAACGACATTATACAAACAATGCGAGATTAGTGCTTTTCGGCAAATTTCAGCTCGATTTAACTGCGTCAGTGGTATAGTACTTCTCAGCACGTCCGAACAATGTAATTTCAAATGCAGTGGAGATTCACCAGTCCCAACCCAAAGCGGCTATACCTGGAGACCATGGCAGCGACGGCTCCAGCCCAGAGATGCTTCGTCATGTTCATGGCGCCCGCTCCGGCACGAGCCTCCTTCTCCTCCACCAGCTTCCCCACCGCCTCCACCACCACTTCCTCCACCGCCGCCCTCCTCCCCGCGACCAGCCCTTCCGCCTCCTCCCCTCCGCCCTTCTCATCCCCGGCCGCGAGCAGCCCCACCGGGCCCCGCACAAATCCCCTGCCCCCCTTGACCGACATCGTCAGCGACAGGAACCCCGGCGGCGGCCCCCGCCCCCGCCCCCGCCGCCGCACCCCGAACGACGCCGAGCAGCCGGGCATCGCCGCGAGGAGCGCGCCGTGCGCCGCTGCGTCGCCACCGTCGAGGAACAGCCCCGCCGCCACCCACTCCCCGCCGCCGCCCGCGGGAGGCAGCCACGGCATGGCGGCGAGTTGTCGACGCACGCCCACGCCCACGACGCTATAGGCTGCTGCTGCTCCTCCCGCTAGGGTTCGCGAGGCGAGGCATCGGTTTTATCGACGGAATGGAACAAAACAACACGGTCGCTTCGATTGGGCACGGAAGGGTGGAGAGGAGGGAAGCACAGCTGCTAGCAGATGCGGGCGGAGTGGAGGATAAAATTTATTCTTGTTCTTGTGATTTGCGATTTGTTGGCAGCTGGGGAGGCGGCCAGGCCGCCTTGGATCTGCCGCCCGGAGGCAAGAAAGGCCAACGAGGTTGCGCCAGGTGGGATTATTTTAAAAAATAAAATAAAATGCTATGCTTTTTGGAACGTTCAGAATAGTAATAGTTTATAATTTTTTACTATAACTGATTTATTTTTTACTATAACTAAGTTGACTTATTTAGTATAATTAAATTTAAAAAATTTTAAAAATAGAAAAATATGTTAGTCCATCACAAATAATGCAAAGGAATACAAAAAAAACCCAAAAAACTAAAAATCATAAAAAAAATAAAATTACTGAATAATAAAAAATAGAAACTAAAAACAGGAACTTATAGCGGGCTATCTACCTCTCGCTCTCTTTCTTTGGTCCACTAGTTCAAGTGGATGTTAGCACAGTAGGATCTTCCTAGGAACGATGGAGTAATTGTGTACTTAGCAAAAGGGGAAACGTGCGTCTCTCCATTTTCAGCTTTTAAAAAATGTTTTATAATTTTTTTCATAGTAACAAACTTTTATATAGAATATATTTTCAAGATAGAGATTACAAGTTATTGAAATACACTGTAGTGACTTTATTTATATCGGTCAAAACTACACATGAATTTCTGTTACTCTATATCCTCTCTCATGAATAGCTCAAAAAAACATAGATCATATGCCGTAGTCATAACTCAAAACCGAAAAGAACATACCATTGTTAGGATAGAATAGAGAAAGATGTCTCCACAGAGTTCTGGTTTGCATCACCAATATATAGTGTGGTAGGATTTCTCTATGTTATGACTATGGTTTCTTCTTTTGGTTGTGGATAATTGTTTTTGGTTGAGGTAGATGGTTTTTGTTTGGTAGTGGTTAACAAAAGGTTGATACGAACAACACACGTGATTTTATATTTGAAAAAATGTTTAGATAATCCGCTCTAAAAACCGTTTGTTTTAGCTTTCAAAAAAATCAAAAATCAAAAGCCGAAAAAACATGAGCATAGCGGGGCAGTGGCTCCTTGAAGCGTGCAGGCGCTGCTTGGGGTTGACCCTGCGAGGAAAATTCCCTTGGCGCGGCGGAATAGTTGTGGCGAATTCTCGGTGCCAGCAACACGAATCGGCAAGAATCCCAGGTGCCTCGAATACCCCTGGCTAGCGGCAAGGTGAGCCGACGTGACGCGTGTAGGATCCACGAATCACGGTGCCCGTATGTGCTAGCTTTGCCAAGTTCTAGCTCAGCGTTGGATCAGAGAACCTGGTACGGTCCATTCGCGTAGAACTTGTTCTTTCGACCCTCCGTCTATCTACTTGCTTCTCTCTCATGCATCGATAAATATATAATCCTGTGCGACAAAGAAGTCTTCTATATATATAATCTATACAGATATACATATGCAACTGTGTGATCACTGGAGAAAATAAAATCCAAAAACCCCTTCATGAACGTTGCCTTCCAGATAGTTTTGTTTTTACTTTTGGCATCTACTTTTGACTTTTAACTTCTCACAAAGTTAAAAAAATCAAATGTAGAAATAAAATAGCCTAATTCTTCAAACGACTTATCGGATTCGAATCATATGTACCACGTTCATGTCTCCATCATTTACTTGTGTTGAAAAACACAAATAAAAGCTATCAATGATAGTCAAAAGGTAATAACTGTAGCCCAAACAACACCCCAAAAATCAAGGGCCCAGAGTTACCCCTATTAACTCTTCCCTAGTTCCATTCCATGCATCCAAGAAAACAAAAAGGAAGAACCGGGATTAGATTACGAAAAAGGTCATCCATTCCAGCCCAAATGCCCAATAGTCTATTATGCCAGCCCATCTAGCCCTATACAAGTTACAAACAAAAACATCCTCGAAAGAAAGTTACAAACAAAAAGAAAAAGAAAAAACTGCTAGCAGTGACGGATAATATACTGGAGTACTACTGAGTATGAGTTCTACAATAATCTACACTTCATATAATCATTGCGTTTCTTCTGGCCGACAGCTGAAACTGAAACAAAACAAAGGCGATTGCAGCTGTGCCGATCGATCGCCAACAGCGCCAGCGTTGGCCGGCGGGAGGCGGGCAATTTAATTCCTGCATTACTAGCCACTCTTATTATACCGTCGCGCTGCTACTGCTAGCTGCTCCAAATTAAGTTTACATTTATTTTTTTTATCTACCACACCTACAAAAGACAATGGCCGGTCTCCCGTCATTTGCTGGCATTAAAGGGGCACTCGTATTAATTTTTGCTGATAACTTTTGCATGAAAATAAACATTAATGACAAGACAGAAGTAGCTTTTAAAGAATATGGCGAGTGGTATAAAAAATAAGGGAGAAATACGTACACGAGACAGGGGCGAGAGGAATATCATAGGTGATACGTCGTGACCTCTCGACTTATACTCGAAGCGAGACAAGAACAAAAGAAGTGTAAAAGTTGCTTCAAGAAACGAGACGTTCGTATTGATTTTTGGCTTCTCCAAACAGAAACCAATACAATTAGGGGTAGACCCCCTAACCTGTCTGATTACATCCTTGGCTTGTTTGTACTTGGAAGAGAAAACGATGAACCAAAGCCCTTCACTAATGAGAAGATGATGACCTGTCCAGTATAAAGATAAGGGAAAGGCTTTCTTTGTTTTAGCTTATAGTTTATGATTTTTTCTGAACAAATAAAAACAGTTTTTCCGTCGTCTTTTTGAAATAGTTTATCGGGACAGTTTTTTTGAAATGGCTTATCGATATTTAGTTCATTCGCATAAACGCTCGTACTAAAGCTAAAGCCATAGCTGCAGCCATAAGCTATCAGTAGTACAGGTTAGTAGGAAATTTGCAAGGAAATGGACCACACAGTGATACAGATAGTACTACTTGCATTAGTATGACTACAATAGTATTAATCATTGTGCTGCAGTAGTCTTACTTATAGTTGTATTTCTGTTTCTTAAAATCGGTTTAAGCAACAGATTTCAAAATTAGGGGTACATGTGAGAACGATTTTTCATAGAAACAAACAACTCTGCAGTATGTAGTTAATGTGGTTTTGTATAGACTGTATCCAGCTTATTTAACTCGTGACCAGCTGGATATACAGGCAATTAATTAGTTTCATTGCAATGACAAGAGACAGACGGCAACGACATATTGCGCTTCAATATACGAGAGGACAGTTCGTTGCATCCGCCATCTAGCTAGTAAATGAGGCGCATTAAAATTCCTTAGAACCAATTTGATCCATTTCCAGATTACCTCATAACTTGATCAGCACATATCTAGACGTGCATGCAACTTTTAGCTAACTTGGTACTCCAGTAGGAGGGCCCTAAACCTCACCCATCAAAATTCTATCTCAGATTTGTGCCACATGTCTATCACCAATCTTAAAGTTTCCTTTTCCTATGCCTTATCCCTCTCCCTTCCATTTACTTCCCTTCCTCTCCTGTCGCCGAGCCATCGGTGAGGCCGAGGTTGCCAGGCGGGTGGCCACAAGGTAAGGTATGCGCTCATGGCTATTGGCCATGCCGCACTCTGTGGCACCTCGTGGCCACGACACTGCCATCGTGTTGACCCAGATCTAGTGTGGTCACCTCCATACCCACCATGATCGAGGCTGAGGTCGCTAGACGGTCGATTGTAGGGCAAGGCTTGCGCTCACAACCATTGGCCCCGCCGCACCCCCGTGGCACTCCGCGACCATGACACACTATTATAAAAAAAGCTTATATTAGACACCTTATTACAGATAGTTCACCAAAACCGTCTGTGTTGATGCTAATGCTAAAATCGTTTGTGAAGAAATAATATCACAAACAGTTCATGGTGAACATCGTCTGTGAAGTATCACATATATTATCAAATACCATAGACGGTTTTTTATTTAAACCGTTTGTGATACTTCACGACGGCTTTTTGCCAGCGACCGGCGATGGCTTTTAGCTTCGTGAGTACTGTAGCAAATTTGTTTCGTAGTGTTTTTTTGTTGTTTGGTATTTTTTGTGTTTTATTTTTTTTCATATTTCTTTGCATTATCCGTAATAAGTTAACATACCGCTTTTATTTTTATATTTTTTAAAATTTAATTATGCCTAATAAATCAACTCAGTTACAGTAAAAAAATCAGTCAGCTACAGTAAAAATTCATCTAAAAATAAAAAACCATCGCTATTCCGAACACCTCCTGGTCTCTCTCCGCAGATTTTTTTTCTTTGCTAGCATCAGGTCGAACGGTTTCTTTTGACAGAAAAGGCCACCAAAAATCTAACTGACTAACTGGTGTACTCTGCGTGGTCGCGTCGACGAGGCGGTCGGCTATTGGTTTGCTTACTGTGACATTCAGTTTGCCTGCACTTGCTAATTGCAAACGTCCATTAATGCAATGCAATGCAATACCGTTTCCTCGCAAAAATTGCAAGCATTACTGATACACGTTAACAACGGTCTACAACAGCACGCACCAATAAATTTCAGCTCACCAACAACCACCCAACTTTCCGCAACGCAGTACTAGAGAGCACTCGATCGCAATTCGCATACATGCACGGACAAGTGACACATACCCAAAGTTGCGGACTACATTTATATATGCACTTATTTCACATCATATATGCACAGACAAGTGACTATGACCACTCCCCTCCGCAAACTGCCTTGTTTAATCTTGTAGGATTGACAATAACAGCAACGATATTTTTCCTAATTTTTTCTTAAATATTCAGAAATCTTTCATTGCAAAACTAGAAAAAAAAAGATAATCGTATTTGATGAAAGGCCCCAAAATTTCAAACAAAAATTTTCTTAATTTTCTTGGATTTTTGTTTGATTTCTTCCAGTTAATCCTAGCCCTTGATTCTGCCTTGGGATTCGTGCAATCTCTTTTTCCCTCTCTCCCTTGGCTCCCGCCTTCCCTCCACCCGTTGGCGCCCATCTCTCTCCCCGCCTTTTTCCCTCCCTTCCCCGTACGCACGAGGCCGCCTCCTCCCCGCCTTGTCGCCTCGGCCTGGCAGCGTCGTGCGCCCGTGTGCCCACTTGGCCGCGCCTCCGTCACCTCACCCGCGTCACCACCTGCCAGTGGCCCCGCACCCTTGCGTCACCCCCCAACCGCTCCCGCGCTCTCCCTCCACCCCGCGGTCGCAGTGCCGCCCCGCCCTGTGCCCCCTTCGGTCCGCTCGTGCGTCACCGCCTTTCCCGAGCCATCGCCCTCCCCGCCAACTCTTGTAGCTCCGTAGCACCGCTAGCATGGCCACCCTCCCTTCGCGGAGAAGCTTCCCCGACTCCTCCCATCGAACGCCATTAATGGCCGCACGACCTCGCGAGCTCCCGCCGCCTTACCCCTCCTTTAAAACCCGAAGTGCTTCCGCGGGAAGCACCGCACCACTCCTCTCAACCTCTCTGTGCAACCGATTAAACTCTACTCCTATCCATCGCCGCCGTTGTTCACCCCTGAGCCCGGTGAGCCTCCTAGCCGTTCTGCCGTTTCGCCCGACCAAAACCCAATTACTCCCTCCCCGAGCACCACCCTAGCACCACCAACGTTTCGCCTAACTCAATTTTGATTGAGCCTATCCCTTTTGGCCTGTCACCGTAAGCACCTCATCGGCCGCCGCCCCTCCCCGTGGCCAGCTCGCCAGAGCTCACTCCGAGCTAAAATAGTGCTTCCTCCGTGTTCCCCTCCTCCCCTAGATGGTTAAACCTCAGTCGGTTGGGCTCGAGCATCCCCGAAGCCTTCCCGAGCCTCTACCTTCCTCACTGCTTTCCCTCTCGCCGGCGACCGCCACCTCAACTCCTCTCCTCGCCCCGAGTCCAAAAATGGGTTCCTGGCACTCCCCAAACCTTTGGTACTGGTCATGGCCCCGGGGACCCTCCATCGAGGATGAATCGCAGCATAGGGCACCGCCCTGTTCTTCCTCTTCGCAGCCGGTCGGAGGTGGATGAAGACCCCTCTCGGGTTGTCGTGGCCGCATCCGAGCCGCTCGGGCACGATCCGTTGGCAGCCGCCCTGGGCGCGCGCTCGCGGGCCAGCTCGCGCATTCGCGTGCTGTCTTGGGCCGCACTCCCCGCTGGCCCACCCCACCGCTGGTCGCTCGCCCGTGCGCGTGTGCGCTCCCGTGTGGAGAAGTGGGCCACGCCCGACCAGCCCAGCAACCGGTTTCAAACTGCGCGCAGGCTCATGTCCTCCCGCGCGCCACCGTGGGCCGAGTCGGCACTGTAGCGAAGGCCGGCCCAACACTGTTCTTTCGATTTTTCCAGCAATTTATTAATTTCCCAATTTCTAGAAAAATCCAAATAAATTCTAGAAAATCACAGAAAATTCTAAAAATCACCAAAATACACCATTTTGTTCCTTTTGATGTCCTGGACCCATTTTTGACCTCCATTCCCCAAATTCATTCCAAAAATTCAAAAAATCCCCATTCGAATATTCATTGCATTTTATTTCTTTTCTTTTTATAGATTTTTATTTCATTTATTTTCCTAGCTTGTTTAGATACAAGCAGGGCTGAGAGTTTGTTTCTTGTGTGTTTACGCTAGTTCCGGAAGCGTTGGTGCAGAGCCAGGAGTTGCTTCGTTCGAGATCGCTGAGATCGTCCAGATTCACGGCAAGTCGCAAAACCTTGATCATATTGTACCCCATGTTAATTACATTATGTTATTATGCTATTTGCATTATTGATTAGTTGTGAAATGTTAGTTTGCATAAAATAAAATGTTTAGAATGACATGATATTTAGATATTTCCCACCACCGACAGTTACATCGTTAAATTATTGCCATGCCTTTGATAGCCCTAGATATAATTGCATAATGATAAGAATAATTGTAGGCTAAATACATTTCATGCAAAATCTTCACACTAATAAGGTTGTGGCCGTGGGCCGATAGATTTAGAAAACCCAAGCTAAGGTAGGGTGGTATAGGACACCGTACCCTAGGATGGTTGTACTGGCAGGTATAGTTTAGGGTAAGGGTGTGCAGGACACCGCGAGACGGTCCGCACCCACCGCTTTACCTAAAGTTGAGGTTGCGGACCTCGTGAAAATGTAAGGACTAGACCCTTATGCCGAGCAAATGACATAGTAACCGCTCAACCACAGGTGTTGACTTGTCAACCCTGGTTTAGTACCTGCTCAACTCAAGCAATGCGCTGCTTTGAGAATCGATACGGGTTGCGGACCGGACCATGAGTTGAACAGCGAAAGGACCCGGTTCCTTAACTCAGTCATGAGGGTTAAGGATGCGTGTGGGTAAAGTTGGGCAACTCTGCAGAGTTAAATAAATGGTATTCGAATACGCCGTACTCCCGGTTAGTGGAGCTGTGTCACTTGGGTGATTCTAGTTGCAAAGCTTAAGTAGTTTTTGCAAGTGTTTTAACTGGACTAGAGGATTAATTAACCTTTCATGAAAACCCCCCTAATCTTAAGGAGTAATTGTCATTTCTTGAGTTTCTAAAACTATTTACGAAACAAAACTGCATCCACATAAAATAATGAAACCGATATACTCCCTTCCTTTGTTAATCCGTGCAAGTAGTTAAGCTAGGGTTTCCTTTGTGATTTGCTGAGCTGGTTAGCTCACGGCTTGCTAAACAATTCAGAAGATCAGGACGTTGAAGAAAGCCTCCCCGTTGAGGAAGCCCCGGAGGAGCCCTTCTTTGACGAGGACCCTTGGCTATAGGTTTCCGCCGCGCTCTAACTTTTCTTGGAGTTTGTCTTTTGTAATGTAATATACTTTGGGCTTGCACGCCCCACTGCAGCTAAAACTGGGTTGATAACCCCTATCTTGTAATATATGCTGGACTTTTATTGTAAGCATGTGATGGTATGCTCTTGCGTGACATTCTGTAACTATTCAGGCGTGAACAGTTACTGAATGCCGTGTCCCAGGCGCCCCTAGAAACGGGGGCGTTACATTTGACATCCTAAATCCAAACTACAACTTAAAACAAATAGAGTCTTACAAAATCATCTAATCGATCTGATTGTCACTGGAGGAGCGGTCTAACCGGTGGGTGGTCCGATCGGCCACACATCGGCGCCCTGACTGGCTACAAGCTAACGGTATGATCAGATGTAGGAGTGGTCTGACCGCTTCTCTATTTTTAAAATAGAAAATCAGCTTGAGTTAAAACCATTTTTAGTATAAACTTCAAAATCTATAATTAAATGAAGTTAAACTTTGCACACATGTTGTTGAGGGTTTCAAAACCTATTCCATCTAGGGATCGTATGGATCTTGACCAAAATTCTAACATTTTTTCAAAACATATAAGGTTGCACTAAAATCAAACAAATCTCAAAAACTTAAGAAACAACTTACCTGTGGGATAAGAATGGTCAATATTACTCTAGATGTGCTCCTATATGTTACGACAAGCAAAACCAGCAAACAAACCGAAGCTAAAATCCTCATATTAAGATTTCTCAAGAAAAATTCTAAATTAAGCAAGAACTGAGGAACCTCAAAATTTAGCAAAACACAGTGCCAAAATAGATATAATTTAACCTACATAAGTCATATCCATCACTTATATGTCTTTAGCACGCAGTAAGATCAAGAAGGAAAGAAAAAAGTCAAATAACCAACAAGACAATAACAAATCAACCAAGACACGAAGAATTTATGAGAGATGAACAAACTTGATTATATTGCTATTTGAGAATGAATGTTTCATAGCCACACCATAAGGAGGACAAGACAGCACAGCGCATCGCTCATTCTTCTCTCTCAAATCCTAAAACTAACTTCAGAATGAAATGGTTTGGTTGGTTAGCTTACATGTCTCCATCACCAAAACCACTAAATAGATTAAGTAACCAGCCCACATCTAATCTTAATGGATACTGTTCACTAGTACAATTAGGGAAAACTCGTAAACCCTATGCAATATGGGTTTTTCACTCACACTTATGTATGCTTTATGCGCTCGAACCCGCTAAGTTTTTAACCTTTGATCTACTTGATCTTCTCAGCATCTAATTGACCTAAACTGCTTTCCTAAATACCGCTTCAAACACTGTTGTTTTGATCTAATTAAGTTTCTAGGATTTAGCAAACTACCAAAATACCCTCGCTTTTACACGGTCTTCTCCTTCCCTTGCAAGCAGTCGTTATGCTTGCCACATATAGGTACACCAATGGCTTACCATGTATCAGTAAGATTCACCCACTCTAGTTCCACTGGATCATGTCTCATTTGGATCGATTAAGCCACTTAGTGCAATTCGTCGCTCGAACCTTCCCTTCAACATTCCTTGTCTTCTTTGTGTCACACTTGAGCCCAACTATCTCACCCAACATCTTTGACTATTTTGGACTTAGTCTCGGTCCTCGCTGTTGACCAAAATTAACTCTAATCCTTCATGCATATTCAAAGGCTAAGAAATCATTTTCGGGTACAAGTTCTTTACAAATTGACTCATATTAATTCAAATATGCTTCATACAATATGAACAAACTGACCTAGGACCAGTCTACATAATTCTCAACCAAATTCCCAAATTTCAAAAGACGCTATTAAAGCTACAGGACAACCAGTTGTATTGCTGTGCATGGCTGGTCTAACCATTATGTGCACAGCCGGTCTAGCCGACAGGAGCTAAATCACAAACTAAAAATTTAAATCTTTTATAAATTTGAACTTCAACTCCACATACATGACAATGATTCATCATAAATAATCATGGACTTTCTCACATGATCCCTCGAATCCCTAGGCCCTAATAAGCATCTAAGTACGTACATTAGCAATGGTCTTAATTATCATCATCGTTTAATTCCTGCACATGTACGTACGCAGTTACATAGTCATATATATAGCTATAGCACTCGTGCACACATCAAGGTGCACGAGACGATCCATCGTCCGACGATCAAATATTCGAATACTGTAGATCCGGTCCTTCGTAGCTAGTCCTTGCAGCAGAGCAGCTGGAGCCCGAGCCTGAGCGGCGCTGGCTCCGGCTCCGGCGGCGGCGAAGCGGGGGGTGCCACCGCGGCGCCCCGGCTCGGCGGGTGCAAGAACTTGCAGTTGGGGCAGGCTGGGCACGAGCGGCACATCATGACCAGCATGTGGCACCGCATGCACACGCCCGCGACCATCTCCCTGGACGCGCCGGCAGGCGCCTCCTCAGGTTCTGCAGGCTTCGCCTGGGCGGGCGGCTTGGACTTCTTCTCCTGGACGAGCACCCGGCGCGGCTCGAACGTGAGGTTGAGCTCCAGGTCCAGCCCCGGCGGCGCGCAATTCGCGGGCTCCTCCGCCGTGGGCGCGGCGGCGCAGTACAGCTCCGGCTCCGCTCTCGGATCCTTGGACGTCCTCTTGTGCGTCCTCGTGTTGTAGTAGTGGATCTGCCCCGACTGCACGACACACAAAACGCACGTTGCACACGGTCACACACGCATATATTTCCGTGCCGACACATGGGCACGGCACGGCTAAAACCGCTCCTACTACGTGCGGACTTGTCGATCAGCGTATAGACACTACGCACCTTGATGTCGAGGCAGCGTTGCCACTCGAGGGGCAGCGGCGCGGCGTCGAAACTGAGCTCGATCCCGTCCTCCTCGTCCTCGCCGCCGCCGCCGTCATCCCGCTTCCGCTTCTTGCTGGTGACGGTGGAGGCGACGACGGTGGTGTCGACGAGGGAGAGGCACGGCGGCCGCTTGGCCTCCGGCAGGAGCGCCGACTGCAAGGACACCATGTGTGTCCCCGCTGCTGCTGTCGCTGCACTTGTAGCTTGCACCCTCGGGCGGTGAGGTGTGGGATGATAGTAGCCTAGTGGTGTACTTGGCTGCCTTGGTCGGGTCTGGCGCTCCTATTCTGAGTAGAGTTGGAGTAGTAATAAGTGGGCGGCGTTGGATTTGGATTCGGGTGGTGGGGTTTATATAGGGAGTGGGGTTTGAGGGGCCCGCAAATTTAAGAGCACAGAAGTGGTAGCCAGGATCTTAAAGGGGCACTGCGGCCGGGCCCACGAGAGGTTCACACTCACTACTGGTCAGGGCAGGGCAGGCAGGTTCAGGCGCCCTCCGGAGAGCTTAATCGACTTATGGCTTTAACTGTTGACTTTAGTTTAAAATTGTATTACAGTAATGATTAATTTTTTATGAGTTATTTAAATAAAAAAATTAAAAATAAGATAAAAATAAAAACATTGTATCGTTACGAACAATCGAAGGAATAAGAGAAAAAAAAACTAAAAAAGCTAAAATAAATTAAAATTAAAACCAGTGTATTCTAAGTGTTTTTTTAAGTTAAATAAACCTAAAATCGAAAGCTAAAGCAGTTTGAAGCCATAGCTCAGTCGCTGTAGCATTGCATTCGATCGCGTTCGCGACGCATGCTATGCACCCCCTTTCACCGCCGGGGCAGGGGGTTCCGGTCACCTCCCCGCCAACGCCATTACTCCATGGATGGATCGATCTGTCGATCGCTCTCGCCCCTCACATTCATCTTAACGCGCATGGGCTTTTGCAGTTACCCATCGTTTTGTCACTCGCCATCAGGGTCATTAATCCTCCCCCGGCCATCGGCTAGCCGGGGGGCTGCGTTAAGCGTGTGATGCTACGGCCGAAAGCGGGTATTGCTTACGGGGCTAACTAAAAAGCCTTCATTTAAAGGGCGACTCAACTTTCCGTTGGGGCTGCGGACACCACACGATCGACGGCCGCATTCATTAGCAGGAGATGGATAGAGCCATGTAGTAGTATCGCGGGGAAGATACAAGGATCGATCATCAAGATGCATCCTATCTTAATTAATCGTCTTTATCTTCAGGGCATCCCTAATTCAAGATATTATTGTGCCATATCTATACCCTCTATATCACTTAAAAATAAATATACATATAGTTTCTTCGATGTGTACTGTCTATTGGTAGACTAAATCAATAAATTTACATATTCTCTCGTATTTCTCTTTCTCCTCTACTTTCTTACCCATGCTACAGATTTAGATTTCATAGAGTAGACATAACCCTTCTCCTCAATACATATTTTAGATATGTCTTTTTTTTTAGTTTGTATGCTCTGTCTTATATAAGACACTGTTTTTTCTTCTCTTCTTTTAACCCTTTATCACATCATCTGTTATTTTATATAGATAGCTAGTTTTTAGCTATAGATATTGTACAACATGAAGTCTTAGGAGTGCCCTCATGCAGGGCGGCGCTACCTATCACTCTCATTTTTTCTTTTGGTTCTCAACTCTTCTTTTCCCTCCTTTGAAGCAAGGTGGTTGAGGCAATTAATCAGTAGCCGGCGTCGGTCTGTATGAGTAGCATCAGTAGACCGTAGGAAATGAGGCTCGATCACATTCATCATCACTTCATCTCTGCGCAGGTGCAGTACAAATACTTCAATTAATACACGCCGGTGAGGTGGTAGTAGTATAGGTATTGCAGGAGTAATTCGAAACTTACTGCACAGATTGACCTAGTACGATAGTACCAGCCAGTTGGGCTGCTTTAAAAGCTGCATCTAATTCTACCCCTGAGAAACGCAGTAAATGTGCAATGCATATACCAGTAGCTGTTCACAGCAAGAGTAAATGAGTAGTAGTAGTATATCAGCAACAACAAATTTAATTGTACTCATGACAAAATACTCAACCCCAGTCAGCACTGCCTGGATGCATAAACCTAGCCGTACTTAATTACGGCTGTCCGTCCTGTAATCCTGACTGTTATACTCTTAACCAACGTCACGGAAGCTTCCATTTCGATCATCACAAGGGACACGTGTCAGCATGGCGAGGCTCGTGGGGAGGTGAGAGCTTGGCTCGAGTGCGCACCGGGCGGGTGAGCAGAGCCAAGAGGGGGGAGACGAAGAGCTAATAAGCAGTAGTAAAAAAAACATAAGCGACAGTCCCAAATAACAAATGATGTGTATACAGTTGAGACTGGATTGAATACGCTAGCCTCTTTTAATAACTCTTAACTTCCAAATATGGGTCG
This sequence comes from Melocanna baccifera, assembly GCA_036346265.1. Classification (NCBI taxonomy): domain Eukaryota; kingdom Viridiplantae; phylum Streptophyta; class Magnoliopsida; order Poales; family Poaceae; genus Melocanna; species Melocanna baccifera. Next base: position 4,395,532 of record CM070682.1, read on the forward strand.
CCAAGAGAGACTCGGATTTAGGGGGCGCTCAATTCAAATGAAATAAATTAGATTATAACTGATTTTGTACTGTAACTGATTTATTTTGTACTATAACTATTGATGATTTTTTAGTATAATTAAATTTAAAATTAAAAATAGATCAGCTCATCATGAACCATGCAAATGAATATGACAAAAGAAGAAAAGGCAAAAAAAACTAAAAAAATAAAATTAATAAATAGTGAATTAGAAATCAAAAGGTAAAACTGAAACAAGCGAGACAAGTGGCCCAACACCCGCTGCTAATCCTAAATTTAAAACGAGGATGCATACCGTGGAAATAAATTTTTCGCCAACTCCCTCCCCTCGGTCTTTAAACCCCGGTGGGATTTTACCGGATTGCCCCTGCCCACTGCCCACCCAGGAAAATAGCTGCGTGGCTTTTATGGCCCTGTTGGATTGCTATGATGGCTGGCTGGTGCAACGCAAATGCTCCGGTTCCTTGCTAGCTCGTGTATGTAGCGTACGTACTACAAGCATCTAGCCATCGTAGTCTTTGTGAACAATGTACTAATAGCACACCGGTGTATACGCTCCCTGGTCCAATAAACTTTTACTTCTAATTTTTTAATTTTATCTTTTTTTAGTTTTTTAAAGGTTTTTAGTTTTTTCTTTATTTCTTTGCATTATTCTTGATGATATAACATTTTTAGTTTTTAAATTTTTAAAGTTAATTACGCTAGAAAAAACTAACAGCAGTTATAATACATTTTTAGTCACTACAGTGTAAAAAAAAGTTAAAAGTTTGAACTTATAAGCCCAAATGTCAGGGACAACTGTTAGGTTTGGATGTGAGAATTTGTGGAGAGTCGATTAATTTCTGCAGATATTAAGCAGTGCTTCTACGCTCTCACGAAAAAGCTTTATGTACGGTACCGGTCTGGCTGAAAGGCTCAACGAATTCTCGATGGAATCACACCTCTGAAGGATGAGTGGTTTGTATTATCGTGGGCTTTTTCCGTCATCGTAAATCTTACTTAAACATGGACCGGCATGTGTGGGGGTGCTTACGTTTAGATTCTCCCTTGCCAAGATAGGCCAGGCAGATGAACTCCAGTCATTTTCATTCATTAACGTGGGTATCATCAATTTTTACATGGATTTGTATGGATGCGGCGAATTTCGGCCAGTGCGATGACTGTTGTGCAAGAAGAATGAATGCTACAATGATATCACTAGTTCCCCTTTTGAAGATCCCCAGAATGCTAGAACAAGTAGCGTCCGCCTCACTCCTGGACCTCTAGCTAGATTGAGGTAAATTTAGTAGCTGGACAGGTCAGAGGTGTAATTGCTGCCAGATGGAGACGATGAGAAAATAAACCAAAGGGGATGGGCGGAAATGCGGAAAATAAACGAAAGGGGATGGGAACTCACCGTGCCGTGCGTCTTTTACCCTTTGCATTATTCGTGGATATATAACAATGTTTTTATTTTTTTTCAGCCCCCAGTGAACTATTTCTTGTCCTTCCTCAAGAGTGCCGTCACTTGTCCAAGCTCTCAACCACAACTCTATTTGACCCAAGAATCATCTAACAAGAGCAGGCCAATCGTGCTTCAGAAAGTAATAATAGGTAAAACAGATACGAGTCTTATGACATAATACATACGTAGTATGAGCATCTACCAATGACTGCTTTTGTTGGGGATGGTTCTGAAGAATTGACATGCCCAACATGGTTCTTCGTATCTCTTTAATTCTGTCCCTGAACTGATTTTCTCTATCATCTGTAATTAACAATCTTCCTGAGACAATCCCCAAAGTATTATATGAGTACTAAAAATAACAACCAGCAAGAACCCTGAGATAAATGACTACAGAAATATCTTCAACAACCTTAAACAGAACCAGATAAAAATTTCAAGAATACAATAGCAATATTCTTAGAAGGTATAGCGATATCCAGGGATACATGAAATGGATACTTAATCCTTTCACGAAATATTAAGCAGCCTTTCAACAAAAGTAACCTGAAATTAGAGTTCCCTATGTTCAGAAATATCAGCGAAACACTTTTTATGTAACAAATAGATATTGACAAATAATTTATAACTAGCATGGTGGCCCATGCTCCTGCGTTGATATCATTCTTTGAGCATATTTAATTGGTTTAGCGGTACATATATGATGGATAGTAAAGACACTACATGTGAAAAATAAAGTGTTATAGATCACATGAATGAATTCACATATTAGAATGTTTATAACGCTATCAATTCGATTTAATTTCCATGTTTAGAGAATTGGTTTCATTTGTGATATTAATGTATACTAGTATATGTTAAAACAAAGAATGTAGATTATATATTTGGGAGGAAATTAATACTTATTCTTTATAATTTTTAATCGGCATATCCAATAATAGAGACAATAGTTGTATCCATATTAATACAATTAAAAGAATACAAATTATAATGGATATTGCAAGCAAGTTCGTGTCAGTGAGTGGACCGCTTGAGTTCAATTTTATCTCTAGCATCCCGTATCTTAATTTTATATAAAAGTCCCTCAACTATACATACATACATACTACGGTGCAAATCAACTTCATGTATACTTCCATTGATCAAGAAAAACATTGGTTATGGTTTGTTAATCATAAGGAGCTAGATGCTTTTCTTTTTTGATAATTTCTAGCAATTATTCTCATTTATTAGCATCCGTCGGTTATGGATCGCTAAACATAATTAGAGTCCACCAAGTTAAGGGCCAAATATTTCTTATTTGAAATAATAATCCATTTACCATTCAAATAAGACCACTTTAGAAATATACCATCAAAAAAATCAGTTCACTTTAATACCACCTATTTTTTTTATGTTGGGCAAAATACCATTCCGTCTAGTTTCCGTTTACTTCTGATTTGTTATATCTCTTAATTTAGATTGTACTTGACATAGACTCTTTCTTTTAATCTGATTTGTTATAACTCGGATTCACCAAAATTGATGGCTATATCTTTCTCAAGTATATAATTAGTATAGATATAGATAGATTATTATATCTCAATGTCAACTATCAAATCTATGCATTTAAAATTAGAACTCACCAATTTAAGGACTAAATGTTGTACTTTTTGTGAGAATTTATAGTATATTTCTCTTTTTTTCTTAGCAACTCTAAAATGCTTGTCATCGACTTTTAGTATATAATAGATGAGTAAGAACAACTACTACACTTGTGTATTTCATTAAAAGCATGTTTGGTTGCTTCCCAAATTTTGCCACATTTTTGTGTTATAAGTGTGGCAAGCCACAGTTTTTTGTGGCGGCCAAAAGAGGCCCACACTTGTGATAAATTTTGGCTAGCAAATGAGTCTATAATAGGTGGGGTAAGGAGCTAAGAAAGTGTGGCACACCTGTAGGATCAAGAATAACATACCAAAGGGGGGTGAACAAGAGGTTTCAAAATATTTTGACTAAATCACAATTTTTTAGCAATAATAAACTTTATCAAAAACCTTTTGCATAATTAAGGCCTAAATGTTCTAGGTTTAGCTAAGGCATACTAGCAATATCTATACTAGATACACTTCTAACTATACAATTTAATTCAATAATAAATGCTAGAAATATAAATAAGAAAGCTAAAGGCAAAGGAATAAACCATAATGGAGACACGCAATATTTTTCCTATGCATCGAAGACTTGCAGATATTTACTAGTCCACGTTGAGGTAAACCTAAGCAGATTGGACCGGCTATCCGAATTGAGCCTAAAAAACTCAAGTCCACTAACGGACATACCGATTTCTACAAGGAAAAATAGAGAAGATTACAAATGAACTTGAAATGCATGCATGAGCACTTCATTGATCAAAGTGGCATATGTTAAGCTTCAGGCTATTAGTCATGACTCTTCTTTACAGTATAACACTATTCTACAAACCCGATCTTTTCCCCCAAAATATTGAGACTGATAAAAGGCTATAAAGAAGTTCTTAGACTATATTTTACCTTTGACTTAAGCTTTATCTTGGTCTATGTCAACCTTCGATCACTTTTACATGCCTTTTTCGTGACGTTATCAAACTCTGGGACTAAACCTTTTCAACATCTCAATAAGCACGTTAGTCCTTTTAACCATTTTCGTCATTAATCACTAAAATCATTTTTAGACGTCTAGATGCTTTCAACATCATAACTGTGGCTCAAAAACAAACACTTGCCATAAAAATTAAAACTTGGCTAACTTAGTTAACATAAAGTTTGGCACGGACCAAACAGGGCCTAAGATCCTGACCAAACACATCCCTAAAATGGATCGAGTTCCAAAGTTAAATGGCCAAAATATTAGTATTTTTTGTATTTCTATCTAGAGTTTCTCAAGTTTTAAAATTTAACTTAGAAAAATCAGCAACTATCATACACAAGATATTTTTGTTGAAATGAAAAGCACAAACAAGGGGCAGTTTTGGAACCTAGCCTCCTTGGGAGAAGAAAGTGTTTGATCCTAGAAATAGAGAAGAGGAGGGAATTAAGAAGGCGACCCCTCTCGCAACATTTAAGGGTGGAAGAAGACGGTCATATATAGTGGTGGAGCTAGGATTTTAATGATGGAGGTACGAACTTAAAATATATCGATAATTATAAACAAAGAAGAGTAATTATAATCATAACAAAGCTTCTTCAGCTTAGTGAAACATGAACTTAAAACAATACAAGAACTACTATTAGCACTAGTAAGACTCACATCAAGAAATGAAGTTATCTATATAACACTGAAGTACTGAACTAAAACAAGAAACAACTATAATATTGCTAGATTTTCCTGTGTTAGCCTTCAAGAATATCAGATAACAAATATTTGCTCTGTTCTCTATCAAGAACAACAATCAGGTACTAATGTACCATAGATACATTATTATTCTGATAATCAGGCACCTATACATGATTTATACAGTAAAGAGTAAAGACAACCTATGTCTTTCAAAAAGGAGTTAGCATCTGATATGCTCATCCTTTGTATTTCATATTTGACTCATTTGATAACAGAACTACACTACACATAGCTACATTTGAGAATAAACATGGGCTATGCCGATGCCTATTGCCTATTGGGCTAATAGAGTAATAGGCTGCCAAGTCAAGTGTATGTATAGTGCATAGGAATATATATATATTATATACTTTATATATTAGAGGATATGTACTGAATTTTTTTGTAAAACTTTGGGGGGGTGCAACTGCACCCATGCTATACTCTGCCTCCGCCACTGGTCATATAGAGGTCATGCTGCTGAGTCCACCGGCTCCCAACTATCTGCCCTTCAATTCTCACTTCAGTACGCGCGCGCGCACACGCAACGTCGCCCCTTCAATCTGTTACGTATGGCGACGTTCACCTTCACCAGAAGCACTCCTGGCCGCCTGATGCGGCACGGTCGTCTCCAATCAGTCGCTGGCAAGCCCTTCCATTCCACCGGGAGTGCATGCATGTGTACGCACGGTTGCACGTGTGCTTAGCTATCTGTTCTGATCGTCCCTATGGTCGAACTGGTTGAACCACGATTGCACTCTCAGTTTCCTATTCTTGATGCACATTGCAGACGAACCACACTATGGATGTCAGTATTCATGGTCGATAGATTGTATAACAAATTACTCCTACAATCATACAAGGAAGCCGTCCTAAAATGCCTGCAATCAAATCGTATCGATTTGATCAAAGATATCATCTAAAATATGTAGTTTGGATATACTAAAATGATACGAGTAAATTTGCTATGAAAAATACTTTCATAATATTGTATTTCCATAACTTTTTTTTTTGAAAATATGCTGGTAAAATTTAATGGTCAAAGTGGCATCGTATTGATTTTAAAAAGACAAAAAAGGCTTCCTTTTATTAAGCGGTAATCAATTCATAGGCATACGTTAGATCATGCATTGGGCTGTTATTGGATCAGCAGCAGCGCAAGCATTTCTAGCACAGATCGTCTGATTCGATTTTAAGTTGACCCGAACTATTAAGGCAACGGTGGAAGGAGAGAAACAGACAAATCTTTCTAAATAAACCTTTGACACAACGCACGCTAATCAAAGATAAGGCCAAGTTTTAGGAGATGGCTGGAGCAAAAAACTTGAAGTTAAATGAATGGGCAAGAAATGCTGTGTAGCAGAAAATGCAAATCTCATCTTGTCACCCTCTTAGGTTCTGTTCTTTTGCGGCTTCTAAAAGTCGTTTTTGGCTTTTGCTACAGTAACTAACTTTTAAACAGAGTATTTTTTTAAGATGGAGTCTACAAGTTAATTGTAGTACACGTTAAAAAACTAATATCAGTTCCATCAAAAATCGTAAGCGAGTATTTCTCTTTCCGCAATCTCTGTCGCAAACAGCCAAAAAGCAATCAGCCGCAGCCAAAAGTCATCAGCCATAGCCAAAAAGAACAAACCCTTAATCTGTTGTGAAGAGTAGCTTTTCTTCTTTTTCTCCGCCACAAGCTGTGTTTGAGCTTCCTGTAAATTGATATCCGTTTTCTCTTACTAATGTACCATCCAGCATCTTGGCTTTAAAAAAAAGGGAGTGGCCTGCTTTCATGGCCGTGAAATGTGGCAAGGCAGCTCTACTACTGTTCTCGATAAATGCTGGCAACAATGATGATTGGGTATGTAGTCGACCAAGTTAGCATTCCTGCTGCACGCGCTTGCAATCGGCGCAGCTAGGCCGGCTCGCAACAATCCGCCTGGCCGATGCCCCGCCTGTGTGCTTCTGGGATGCGTGGCTACGCCGAGTCGGCCAACTGGAGTCAATGACCTGCCGACGACGCGGATGGCACCATAAAATGAACGAACGAACGCACGAAGTCCCCGATTTATCTACCGGAGTACTTTAGACAATAAATACGGGGAGTTAGTCGCCGTGACCGGAGCCTGTTTTTTTTTTTATGTGTCTGATGATTTTTGATCGTGGTCAATAATTTTTGTCTATATATTTTGAAATAATACTAGACAGTAGAGACGTCGACACAAACCACACACGATTTTAGATTCAGAAAGGTGTCTCATTTGTTTTAATTTTCGAAGAAGCTAAAAATCAAAAGCAGTGGTATTTAAGGCTATGAAAAATAGTGGCCCGTACATAACCATCATTTGACCAGGCCAGGGGTAACCTCGTTACGCTACCGCTCGCTCTCACCTGCTAGCTACCTGTATGCGCATAGGCCAAAAGCTGTTGATATGCACGTGACTTGTTATTGGATGGGTTCTTTTGGGTTGTGGTCTTTTGATTTAAATTTATGAATTCTAGATGTTCGTGAAAGCAAGAACGGAGAGAGATACCCGCGTGCGATTTTAGTCAGTATGGATAAAATTAGGATATTATCTACTATAATTAACTTATAGATTCTATTTTAAAAAAATATTTTATTTAAAAACTAGTTATCATAGAAATAAATCTAAACAGGAAAGGACTCACCCATTATGAATCGACAGCATTCCTCCTCCTCTCTCTCTCTCCATCAATCCTCCCCTGTGGCAAGTGGTGCCATGTAGTAGTAGTACTATACTACCCCATCCATCCATTCATTCAGCTATGCTATCGGATACTAAAGCACAGTTTATTCACTGTCAGGCCAGGCCAGTTAACCGAACGCACATCTACTTCCGCAGCCAACTAATCTTGCTTGCATTTATTTGATCTGAGTGTGCATAGGCAATTAAACCTAGTACTGCGTAGTTTATTTGCTGTCTACTGAAGTACTACCAAAGCAAAGGCATAAGCAGGTCCATGCTCTGCTTCTTTTTTTTAGATTACGAAGGAGAACGTACGAGTCGTGACCACCACACTCATCCCATACATGATACGCACACATATACGTGTAGCTCCTGAAACACACGTGAAATATAGAGTGAAAGTCGCTAAATAAATTCTAAATTTGTTCCATACCTCACAAAATACAAACACATACTTTCTCACCGAATGCACACATGTACGAAGATGAGCGAGCGCGTCAAATCCGAGATTCGAACACGGATGGACCAGACGCGACTGCAATTGTAGCCAACTGAGGCCCCAATCAAAATGGAGATCAAAACACTGTTTAGCGATTAAAACACTGTAGCAGCGATTAAAACACTGTAGCACTTTTGTTACGTAGTAAATTTTTTTTGTTTTTTTTGGTTTTTTTGCGTTCCGTTTTTTCTCATATTCCTTTGCATTGTCCGCACTATACTAGCGAACCGTTTTTATTTTTACATTTTTTAAAATTTAATTATGCTTAACATGCCACTCAGCTACAGTAAAAAAATCAGCCAGCTACAGTGTTTTTTTCAGCAAAAGCTAAAAGCCATCGCTATTCCGATCACCCCCTGAGTGTAGCTTAGTTCTCGCTCCTGCTTCTCTGGAAATGGTCGGGGACATCATCACACTTCCCGTCGTGCAAGCAAACAGGTCTCATATAATAGGAGCAATAGGGCCTGGATACAACACATCTTAACATCCATGGGCTTCCGTCGTGGTAGATGCTACCCGGCCCAATAGGATCATGCGGTATGTGCCAGGAGATGAAAATAAATTAATCTAATCTCTTCTTCAAATTCTATCACCCTAATTTATAGTCAAATATCTCATCTCACTAAGCCAACGCCGTCTAGCCTTCCTCCCGATAGTATTTACCCCGATGAATTAAGGTTCATCACATTTGGTATTAGAGCAGTCGATCTCTTCCTACGACTTCTGCTACCATGACTCCTATTGCCAAGTCGTTAGCCACGAGAATCAGTCTATGAGCTACCGTTGCAAAGCCATATCGTATTACCACAAGACTGGTATGGGATAGTCCTGACTGACTAATTTGTGAGGTCCCAACTTTGGTCTCGCTATAGGTTGAATGTGAGCGTAGCATAGGTCATGAGAAGTCTCACACGACACAAAAGGAGGTTTCACCTTGTGGATTCATGTTGTGGTGAAATCTTAGTGGCGGCGTGACCAGGTTGAAGGCTTAGTATTGTAAAAGCCTTGTCATGATCTCCTCGCCGCATACTAAAGGAAGTGTGTTTATCCGGTGGCAAAGTGGGATAATCATGTTTTGTGGGTAAAGCTGTACAATCTCTGCAGAGTGTAAAATTATCCTGAATAGTCGTGCCCACGGTCATGGGCAAGCTAAGTAAAAATTTTCATGTATTAGACTTTGATTTTTTAAAATGATTTCTGAAAAAGCATATGGATAGATAGAATCCATGGGAGATTAAAAAGCATATGGATAGATTGAATCCATGTGAGATCTTTTTTGAAAAAGATGAATCAGGTGGGATACATATGGATAAGTTAGTGTTTGGTCGGAATCTGCATTAACGATATTATTTTGTTAAATTGCTATTTCTCTCTATCATATCAAATTCAGTTTTTGAATCTATTTACTGTATTTACCTCAATTCTGTTTTTACGCACAAATAACCTATTATGCATTTCATTGTCAATTCTTATGTATGCATGAACTTTGTTAAACCTCCTGGTGTAGCTCGTGAAGTACTTTATGTACTCATGTTGCTTCATTCACCATTTTCAGAGAAGGACTTCATCGACCTCAATGAAAGTAACGACGAGTAGACCACGTCTTACAGTCATTCGCCTGTGGGCAGGCAGGATAGGCTGCTGCCTTATGGTTCTTTTTTCGCTGTTTATATTTAATTTTGGTTTATGAACCATTGATGTAAACTTTGGCCATCAATCTTATATTTAGTTAATGAATAAATGTCATTGTGTATGATATGAATTTTTGTTATCTATTGTGTGCACTAGCTTGATCTTGAACTAATACGATTTACACAGAGGATCCAGAAGTCGTTGCTCTGGAGTCCGACATGTCAATTGCTGTGTGTAGGGATGCTTCTCATATGCACAAGATTGCGATTGTTTCGATACAGAGAAATATAACATTTGTGAAGGGGTTAACTGAATCATTCTTTTGCCAAACTGAATTTTGCACTGAGTAACGCACGAGACAAAAAAAAAAAAACGCAGTTGCCAGGATCAAACCCGGGCCGCCCGCGTGACAGGCCCGAATACTCACCAACCACTATACTTCAACGACTTGATGATCCAAATTGAAATAACTCATTACAAATGGTCAAAACTACCATATGGTTCATCAAACAAAGCAGAATACATAATGAAATATTTTTGATCCACTTGTGTAGAAAATAGTACCCACGATGAAGTAAATCAAAACCTTGAAAGTTCCAGTGGCGTCGGCATTTTTTCCTAATAGAGCTGCGGTGTCGGGGTGGTGCTTCCTAGGCCGAGTAGCCGTTAGAATAGGTAATTATAGGCAGAAGGCAACAAGGACTCCATGGCCCAATGGATAAGGCGCTGGTCTACGGAACCAGAGATTCTGGGTTCGATCCCCAGTGGAGTCGACTGTTTTTATTCCGATCACCCTTTCAAGTGCTTTTGTACTCTACACTAGATATAACCAGTGTGAATCAAGTGCTTTTGTACTCTACACTAGATATAACCAGTGTGAATACAGATAAACTAGTCGGCGAGATGTTAAAGGACATTCGGTATTTCTTGCCTATTTACATATGGTAGTCCATTTATTTGTTATCTTATTCTTAAGTGAAGTCGTGAAGTCGACTGTTTTTATTCCGATCACCCTTTCAAGTGCTTTTGTACTCTACACTAGATATAACCAGTGTGAATCAAGTGCTTTTGTACTCTACACTAGATATAACCAGTGTGAATACAGATAAACTAGTCGGCGAGATGTTAAAGGACATTCGGTATTTCTTGCCTATTTACATATGGTAGTCCATTTATTTGTTATCTTATTCTTAAGTGAAGTCGTGAAGTCGACTGTTTTTATTCCGATCACCCATTCGATTGCTTAGATATAACCAGCGTGAATACAGAGAAACTAGTCGGCGAGATGTTAAAGGACATTCAGTATTTCTTGCCCATTTACATATGACAGTCCATTTATTTGTTATCTTATTCTTAAGTGAAGTCATAAAAGACTCTCTATCACTTGATACATAGATAGATATTGACATAATCCACTTATCTTATATTCTCTATTCTATTTTTTTTCTCGAAGTCGAATACGAATAATACCAGATACCTATTCTGTATTGGCTCTATAATTCTTTGTTTGATCGATTGGATAAAAATTATTTGCTCCGTTTGCATCCTAGTGATGCGTTGGCCTGGAAGAAGGTTAATATGGACAGATATTGTGGTGTGCGCGTGGAGCCACTGGTTTGACGTGAGGTCAATATGGAGAGGGTGAAATTTGGTTGTGCATTGTTTTGGGCCTACGAAAATGTGTCCCCAACGCATCAACTGATCAACATGAGTATCAGCAATTCAGCACGTCAGAACCCTCGCAGATGCTCACTGCTAGTTGTTAAGCAACTCGAACTAGTGTAGAATGAAAAGCCCAATGTCAGTTGTGGCGGTACAGAAACATACATAATCCTAAGCAGAGCACCTACTCAATCCATCAAAAACGATCACTGCCAAGAGAGAGTCCCGATGTAGCTGTATCCCTGTGTATTTCCGTAGTGATAAACCCTCACTATCAACCTTCCGGTCCCAATTCCAGTTCCAACTCGACTTGTGAAAATGGTTTCAGTACAACAGGAAACAAGAAAAATGGCATGTCAATCTTCTATCTGGTCGTTACTACTCACCAACTCCACGGGCACATACATAATCATCAAGTTGTGAGTTCTGTTCAGAGTTAGAGTAGAACTGCACCGGTAAGACTAAAGTGACTCAGATCTATATCTATCATATGTAATCAGTGACGGATCTAGAATTTTATCGTGCCCCAGGCTGAACTTTAACAGGATAACATCCTAAAACTAATATCAATTTATACCCACACCACGGCATAATAAAAATACATCATAAATACATAATTGATATGAAAATTTAACTCAATTCTTTAACATAAAACATAATAAGAAAAACATAGCAAAACTATACAATGTAGCATAGTAGATATACAATCTGAGTACCTAAATAACGAAGATTTATTCTCTATCATATCCACCATTTCTTCATTGATAGTAGGATAAAAATCAGAACCTACAAAAATAATATATGAGAGTAAGTCAAAAAGGTGTATGAATAAATATAAATAACATGAAGTTTACATTTATAAGAAACTAACTTACCATAAGTGTGAGATAGTTATTTCTTACGTGACCTCATCCCTTGAAAACGCTTAAAAATCTTATCATCATTAATGCTTACAAATATGTTTAGCTCAATATAGCATGCAATGCTATGATTTATCTACTCATCATTCTTCTTATTCTGCAAATTAGTCTTAATACTATTCATACCTGATAAGGCTCTTTCTGCAATTGTTGTTGCCACTGGCTAAATCAGGGCCAATTCGAGACAATATACCAATGGAAATGGCGACAGAGGCTGTGTCATCTATTTGTTTGACGACAGAGCCTTTGTAGCTATTTAAAATGGTGATAGAGAGTTATTTATGTAAATTTTTAAGTGATGATGTATTAATGTAATATTAATAAAAAGTATTAGTTAAAAAAATTCGTTTCTTACCACGTTGACAAGTCCATGCCTGTAATAGGCTGTCGATTGGCTGTTTTTTGATGATGTTGGACGGACCCTTGTTCTAATTTCACTATGCACTCTGCTGTGGATTGGAGTTGTGAATTATGTGTCCTACAACATGTCGATTTATGTTTACTGTGCGGGTGCATTTTACAAATTTATTGCGGATGGTACTTATGCTGTTTCTGTTAACTTTTTTTTTCCTTTTGTAATCAGTGTTGAATTTCTCATCGACGCATTTGTAGTTTCGTGTTAACCCGAACCGATCAGTCAATAAGGGGGGCTAGTATGATGCAATTTCTGCTTCTTTGTAGCTTACACACCAGCTCCTCCTTGCCATCGCTCAGTAATCTAGTGTTTCCTTTCATTTCTACTGGTTTGGAAACGCGGATAAGCAAGCATCATTGACATTGAGTCGCAAGGACAATGGCGGCGTCGATGGATTTACCCCGTTTCCTGTTACATATTGCTTGCAACACTTCCGCCACGGCAAGGCGTACACTACAGCTGTAGATGTCCAATGAAGACCCAAATTTGCACCATGAAGAGGATCAAGAGATGGAGTTTCACCAACAGCGTCTATGCGAGTCATTACGGCCAATGTATTACGTACGGATGTACGGATACTGTATTTCTAGTGTGTAGCAGACGTACACGTGTGTGTAGCGTGAGTAGAATATGTGTCCTTTATATATACTCTTCAAAAAAGTGTACGCGCGCATCTAACTCATTCCGAGGGAAAGTGCCATGCAAAGCAGTTTGAGTTACTTCGTGCTATGCTATACGATTACTACTAATCCCCACCTAATCTTGCAGTGCACGATGCATGTAATTGAACAACTAGACCAATAGAATCGGACCATGTGGAGGGATACATGTTTGTTTCGCCACGTGGGCAGAACCGTATATACGTTGCGAATACATCAATAACGACTTTATTAGCTATACCTAGATAACAGTAATATATATGGTTCACGTAGGTCAAAGCTCAATAGATCGCCGATATAGTTAATCAGGGTCTTCAGAAAGTTCAGATGCAAAACCCAAATAAGCATGGCAGATTTCAATAGATAGCTCTTTAAAGGATGAGCAATACATGTAGGCAATCCAAACTAATAATACTTTCCATAATCCCCGTGGCATAAGCATCTATTTCATTTAACCAAACTGAAGAGAATTTATCCTTGCAAGTTGCAACTCTGTGTATGTGTGTGTGTGTGTAGCAACGAAACTACTAATTGCTCCGTTCACACAATCCAGAGGGAAATAATACAGCAGACACAAAGTAGACAATTCATAAAGCACAGGTTCTGTTTTACAAATCTACACCATCACCATCGGGATAAGCGCGCGGCAAAAACTACATCGCGGATGGTAGCACCTGGGAAATTCTACAGGCTGACGATAACCTTAACCTTCTTGTAACCAAAACCACCTTCTGAACCCTGTAGCTCGTGTTGGCACATACATTATAGTAAACAACTAGTGAACATAAATGACAACTGAAGGACTATATGAAAAAGTCATGTTTAATATTGTGATAAGCCATTATAATATTTGTAGAGTGGTCAATTGATTTTACAAAGAGTACATTTGATTTAGACTGTTTTCTGGAAGTGATAGAAAAATCAGAAGTACCGTAGGTGTTTATGCGGTAGTACCAACGTTGTGAGCGCAGTAGTTCCGCTTGAACGGTAGTTTCGCTCTAAGTCGTGGTACGTAGCACTCTCAACCGCCGAGACCGAATATGTTTCTACAGGTAGTTGTTGTGCACATTTGCTTTGGATGAGGTAAACTTTGATGGATTACGGAATAAAATTTGATAAAACGCCTCTCTTGTGTGATAATGAAGTGCGGTGAAAATAGCTAATAACCCTGTTCAACATTCAAGAACCAAGTATATAGATATTAAACACCATTTCTTGAAAGATCATGTTGGAAAGAGGGATATTGAAATTAGTCACATAAAAACCGAGGATCAACTAGCAGACATTCTCACCAAGCCATTAGATGAAAGCCGCTTTTGCAAATTGAGAAATGAACTAAATGTCCTAGACTTCTCAAATATTGCTTGAACCCTTGCTGCATGTGTTTGAGTTCTACTTATGGTCATTTGAATTCTTTTGTAATGATTTATCAAAGATTTTTGTCAAAAACTTATACATTCATAAAAACTATGTTGTTAGTCTACAAATAGGTTCTCAAATGTTAAATGATCCTGAATGATTCTTTCTTGAGTGCAAAACTAGAGATCATTAGCATTAAAATCAAAATTCTCTTTCAAACTCAGCAAAGTCCCAGAAATATCAGAATTACCGCTGTTGAATGGTCGGTACTACCGCAAGGCGGTAATACCGCATCCAGCGCAGTACTACCGCATAACGGTAATACCGTGACGGTCTGTGGTCATACCGCAGAGCGGTAAGACCGCAGGCAAGGACGGTACTACCGATATTTCATATGGGGCGGTTACTCCGGACTTCTCTCCTATTTCATTCCAAAACCCCTCTTTCTCTCTCCTCATTTACTTCAAAACTTCTGAGAAAAACTCTCTCTCCCAAGAACTCTCTCAAATCCCCACCCCGATCTCTAAATCCGGTGGGATTTTCAACGTTCTTGGACCCAAATCTATTTCACAAGAGTTCATCTCCTCAATTGCTTGAGGTATTTCGAATCAAACTTCAAGTTTTCATCTCTTTTGAACTCTTTTATAAAATTAGGTTAAATTTGAAATGTAGACAAGTTTGTTGATAGATTCTTGGGCAAAACACATGTTTAAGTGATGTTAGATGATTTAACATCTTTCTATTGGAACATATCCAACAAAAACATCACTCAAAATCCTAAAAAGATTTGCCCTAGAACTGCTCAGGAAAAACGGCAATACCGCTCGAGGAGCGGTACTACCGCCGGACGGTAATACCGCTGTTGGCCCCGGAATTACCGCTAAACGGTAATACCGTGAGGGTCCGTGGTACTACGGCAGACCGGTACTACCGCATTTTGCACTACGGTACTACCGATTTTCCTGGAACTTCAGCAAAATTGTTTTCTTCAATTTCAATCTAAAGTTTCATACTTTCTATCATTTGTTTGACTCCCAATTGTCCTTCTTTGTCAAGATGGCTCTCAAAATAAGGAATGCTCTAAAGAAAGTCCGAGATGTGGCAAGGAAGATCTACGACAGTAGCGGAAATCCAAGCCAAGGGTCATCTCGTCAAGCACCTGCTCCAGCCCTACCTGCAGCTGAATCTGAACATGAGGAATCTCCTGAGAGAACTCCTGAGGTCAGTGACAACGGAACCCCCAATGGTTCCGACACCGAGTCAGAACGGTACATGAACACCTCTTCTGACAGTCGGATCCCGGAGGCAGCAGTAGAGTCAGAAGAAGAAGAGGCAGATACAGGACCAGCTGATAATGAGCGAAGGAACATTGCTGATATGTCTGCTGACGACTATACCATTCTCAGACATCGTTGGCAGCAACTCCTTCGAAAGAACACCAGCAATCCTTTGTTTCATACACAGCTTCAGGAGCAAATTTATGAGGAGGTGTATCGGTACAACAAATTTGCCGATCACAAGTATGTAAGCTGGGAGCATGTTGATCAAATCCACATGTTTGATGGGACATGGCGCATGTTTCAGAATGCAGGACTTCTCCATCTGACCTCTCTTCAGTCAGATTACAACGAGGATGTTATTCATCAATTTTATGCCACCTTATGGATATCGCCCAATTGTGAGAATCTAGAATGGATGACTGGAGAGAAATACTTAAGTGCAAACAAGGGAGACTTTGAGGCGACTTTGAACACTGTCTCAAGCGGGTATCCAAAAATATTTGATAGTCCTGCGATCCCGCTTCATCAATGCTCAGATTTTTATGATCAAGGAGTGAGATATGTGCATGGCAGGATTTATAGTCTCCTCCCTATTCTGAGCTTGATTAACAGAATTATCAATCACACAATTATGCCCAAGAGCGGAAACTTCGACGCCATTCGAGGGCATATGTGGAATGTAATTCAATTTATCATGACATGAACCAAGTTTGATGTGATTGACCTCATGATTCGAGAGATGGAGGATTCCAAGAATGACAGAAGCCGAAGGATCAACTTTGCACCCTATATTATGGCTCTCATCATTCACAAGATCGGACTATTTAGAGGAGGAAAGGGAGGTGTTCACAAGCTCTATAAGCCTCGAGAGAAGGGCCCGGTGCCTTCGCGCCCTAGTGCGCATCATGGAGCATCCTCCTCATCTCAACCTCATGGAGGGCAGGGACCTCAAGCAGATGATATTTCGATG
Organism: Melocanna baccifera; assembly: GCA_036346265.1. Classification (NCBI taxonomy): domain Eukaryota; kingdom Viridiplantae; phylum Streptophyta; class Magnoliopsida; order Poales; family Poaceae; genus Melocanna; species Melocanna baccifera. The sequence goes on from CM070682.1 coordinate 4,412,421, forward strand.
GCTCAACTTTACGCTGCAGTTATGGGATTGAGTGGTAGTATGACCACCATGTCAGATAGCCTCAGCTCCATCAGTGGAAATGTCTCCTCTCTCAATGATCACTACTCTACTCTGTCTGGTGATGTGTCCAATCTAACTACGGCTATCTCCTCCCTTGGCGACCGGATGACAGCGCTTGAGACTACTGTTGCCCCACAACACTATGCGCGTCGCCCCTGTCGCCGTCTGGATCCTCAGGCCTAAGACCAACATCCTCAAGAGTGACATTTTTGGTCCTTGATGCCAAAGGGGGAGAAGAAGGAGAAAAAGTGAAGGAGGAGCAAAAGAAAGATTTTTGAGCTTTCTCTATATTTTATGTAAAAAACTATGTGGTATAATAACACTATAGATGTTTACTTTAAGTCAGATGAACATTATGCATATGTCTTTTATGTTATTGCCTTCATGAAATTTCAAGTGTTGTTATATGCATATCATTATCTCTTGAAATCCATAAATGCTCCAAATACAATTACTGCCTACTTGTGCAAATTTAATTTTCTCATTTATGCACACATTTAGGGGGAGCATGTTAAATTGATTTTTTTTAAAAAATTTGAATCACTTTATATCATGAAACAAATGAAAGATTCAATTCGTTTCTCAAAAGTCACAAATTAGAATATGCAACTTGTTCTTATGCAAGTAGTATATTCACACCCTCCTTCACTTACTTTTTAAAAGGTGTTGTCATCAATTACAAAAAAATGGAGAGATTGAAAGTATCTAGGCCTTTAAGTTTAGAGTTTTGGTAATTAATGACAAAATATGAACATGGGACAAATGTGTGTGCCAAGATTATATAGATAAAGTCTTATGTGTGCAAAGTAAAGAACAAGCTGCAAAGATTATTGAAGCTAGAAGAGCGAAGATGAGGTAAATAAATTTTTGGATCTTTTATTTAATTTCACCGATGTTGGGAGTAAAGATGGAAGACCGGATTATAGGTTAGATGCCGTACTATTAAAAGGGATTGTTGAAAGTAGCTTGATAGCATGTTTTGGTGCACATTGGATCAATCTAGGAACATGCATGAATTTGAAATTAAGCTTGAAAACTCTCTGGGCTCTCTCAGAATAATCGGTAGTACCGCACACTCAAACGGCATTACCGCCGGACGGTAATACCGGATTATGTGCGGTATGGAAATTCCAGAGAGCACCCCCTGAGGACTTCAACTCACTGAAGTCGGTAATACCGAAAATTGAACGGTGGAACTACCGCAGTGCGGTAGTACCGCATGGTACTTCGGTATTACCGTTTTCCGGTATAGAAATTCCAGAGAGCCTCCAAGTCAAGACTTAGCCGCACAGAAATCGGTATTATCGGTAATAGCACGACGGAACTACCGCAGTGCGGTAATACCGCACCGACAACAGCGGTACTACCGCACAAAATTCCAACAGCTAGTTCTGTTCGTCTGACATAGCCGTTACTGTGTGCTACAGTAAAGTGCGGTAATACCGCACTTTGTACAACGATAATTCCGATTTCCCTGAATTTTCAGCATTAATTGCCAACAACGGCTAGTTTTGATTGGTGAGGTTATAAATACCCCCACCTGCACTTGGGTAGGTTACTGAAGTTTCATTGAACTCATTTGAGCCCTAGAGCATTTACTCCACTCGTTTTTAACTCTTGAGCGTTCATTTTGAGCTAGTGGAGAGATTTTTGAGTGCATTCAATTCTAGTTGATCCTTTGTGCACTTGAGCGCTGTTAAGTGAAATCGGTGGTCTATTCTCTTGGTGCTTGCCGGCACCTAAACGGCGGGAAGATCCATTGCCGGTGATTTCTTCAAAAAAAGATTGTGAAGAAGCCCGTGCAAGTTTGTGAGTGGTTTGGAGCTCGCCATCTCCGGAGTGGAGGAAGAGCTACCGATAGTGATCGAGGTGTTTCGGCTTAATTCATGGAGCCGGTCCGATTAGTTCGGGCTAACCTCAACGTGGACTAGTGGAAACTGGCAAGTTTCCGACACCACGGTAAAAACATCGAGTGTCACATTGTATTTGTCTCTTGTCTATTTTAGTTATTGCTCTTGCTTTCCTTTGTGTATTGTCAATTGCTTAGAATTGCTTGTATTATGTAGGATTATTCTTCACTCAATTTAATGCTTAGTAATCATCTAGTCATTAATTGTTCAATTTAGTTAAGAATTTTAAAACCTCCTATTCACCCCCCTTGTCGGTTATCCTCGATCCTACAGCGGTGCATCAGTAAGCTGAGTTATGGTAGGTTGGTTCTGAGAAGCGTTGATGCCCTCTTGTTGAGATATGTCGAACTGGGGGCATCAGCAATCAAGTCCTGAACGAAGGATGTTAGAAATTCTGCCCACCCAAGTCTCCAAACTTGCGTGCACTCCAGACCCTGAGTATGGTGTGAACGATAAGCTCTGCCTACCCAAGTCTGCAAATTATGTGCATGCTCCAAACCCTATGCGCGGGGTGAACAATGAGCTCTTCCCTACGTATGCTGCAAACTCTAGCGCCGTGTACTGCTCCCTAGAAGCAACTGACAAGCCCGTATCCTTATCGGTGGACTGGCAAACCCATCACCTCCATGTTGAATTGAATGATTTTGTGTGCCCTGCAAGTGCCACTGGGAAATTAATTACTAGACTTTTTGGTCTGAAAGTGAAGGATGATGTTCATGCATTCTTAGAACACATCTAAGGAGATATTTGTGGTCCTATACAACCCCTGTCAGGACTATTTAAATATTTTATGGTTCTCATCAATACTTCCTTAAAATGGTCGCACATATATTTATTATCTACGAAAAATAATACTTTTGCAAAACTGATTTCATAGATAATTCAAATTAGAAATAATTTCCCTGATTATCATATAAAGTCCATCAGAGTGGACAACACTGAAGAATTTACTTCAAAAGCATTTGATGATTTTTGCATATCAATGGAAATTAAAGTTGAGCGCTATGTTTCCTATGTCCATATCCAGAATGGACTAGCAGAGGTATTAATTAAGAGGATTAAATTTATTGCCCGACTATTTTTACAGAATTGTAATTTACCGACTACCATTTGGGGACATGCAGTCCTACTTGCAGCAATTCTTATCAACTTTAGATCTATTCACCTGTGCAGCTAGCGCAAGGGTCACTACCAAAAATCTCTTATCTCCACAGGTTTAGGTGCAAAGTTTATATACATATACCCCCCCACAGTGTTTTGCAGTGCGTCCTCTCCGAAAGCCCGGGATATATGTTGGTTATAAGACAATATCCATAATCAGATATTTGGACCCCAATGACAGGAGATTTGTATACTACCCATTTTGCTGATAGTATACTTGATGAGGATAGTTTCCCGACATTAGGAGGGTGGAAATCAGCCCCTTGATAAAAAATTCTGAGAAATTATGTAGCAAACCACGGGAATCCATGCACAAAACCAGTGCACTAGTAAGCAAATAGAGAAGTCCAGAACATCATTGATTTACAGGCATTAGCAATCCAACTTCTTGACCACTTTCATGATTTAAAGAGCGTGACCAAGTGACATGTGCCTACATGTAATGCACCGGAGAGGGTTGAAATGCCAAAAAAAGTGGAAGGTATCCCTAATCGTGTTCAGAGGCCTTAAAATAAAAGAATGAGAATTCCGGACCTTCGAATCCCAGGTAACTGGGAATGCCTTGTGAAAAAAGATAAGAAGGATTTAACACAAACAATCACTGAAGTTCTCCGGAACTAGTAGGGGAGCTAGTTAAGACCTAGCATCAGTATATCACCTTCAGAAAAAAGGCATACCAGATCTGTACATTCCCATAGAGGAAGAAACGAGTATGGATGTATGCGCACATATCGGAACTGGCAAACTAAAGGGACTTGCCCCCGTAGCTAGAAGAAGCGGTGAGCAAGAAAAAAAACTACAAGAATCATCCATGATGAAATTGTTATAAACTATATGCACACGGGAGAATTTATGAATAGAACAACAACCAATATTGATATATATTTTACAAAGAAAATTATCACATTCATCGATCTTGATCTAGAGCTTGCATCGCTCGCTAAATGCAATAAAAGATCATATTGAAAGGATTGAAAAAAGGCAATAAAAATTTAAATATTATCTCTGAATAAAAGAGATGTGTTTGGGCCTGTAAGCCGTACACCTCTCTATGTGCACCTTTTAGGGCATAACTGGGTATTTATTCCAAAGAGAAATGAGAAAAATGAAAGTGTAAGATATAAAGCAAGACTTCTTACACATGGTTTCAGTCAACATCCAGAAGTTGATTATAAAGAAACCTATTCTCTGGTCATGGGTAATATTACCTTTAAATATTTAATCTCAATGGTAGTAAATTTGAATTTAGAAATGACATTGATGGATGTGGTAACGACATACCTTTCTTGAAACCTGGATTTGGAAATTTATATGAAGGTACCTGAAGGTTTCCCTGTCCTAAACCAAGAAAAAACAAATAGAAATATGTACAGTGTAAAATTCATAAAATAACTATATGGACATAAACATTCATAAAATAACTATATGGACATAAACAATCAGGCAGGATATGATATAATCGCTTAAGCGACTTTTTGTGTAAGAAAGGCCACATGAACAATGAGGATTATCTATGTGTATTTATACGATGATCCCCGAATAGATTTTTTAATAATCTTAGTGTATGTAGATGATCTAAATATCAACGAAACCCTGTAAGATATCAAGGAAGCAACTCTTACCTAGAATCAAAGTTTAAAATAAAATATTTGGGTCAAATCAAATATTGTTTTGGTTTGTAGCTCGAGCATATCCTAGAAGGAATATTAGTATATCAGTCGGCCTACACTCAGAAGGTGTTGGAAAGATTTGACTTTAAAAAGGTATACCCTTCAAAAATACCAATGATCGAAAGATTTTTGCAACAATACAAAGATCCATACAGACCTAGAGAAGAAGGGGGAAGTCCTAGGACTGAAATTCCTATACATAAGTGCAATAGGAGCACTTATGTTTTTAGCAAACTGCACTAGACCAGATATCGCATTTGTCATAAATCTATTAGTAAAGTATAGGACAGAACCTACCAAGAAACATTGGTAGGGAATAAAGAACATCTACTGATACCTCTAAGGAAGCAAAGATCTTAGACTATTCTACATAAAAAATCAAGACCTAAATATGACTAGCTATGCAGATACCGGGTATTGTCAAACCTATATACTGCTAGATACAAACATGCTATGTATTTATATGTGGTGGAACTACAATTTTATAGAAATCGTCTAAACAAAGTCTTATATCAACTTCAACGAATACTTGGAAATCATAGTACTTTATGAAGCCGCACGAGAATGTACCTGACTTCGACGAATGATTCACCACATCCAGCAGTCATGTGAACTGAATGTTGTGCAAGCTCACACAATTATCTATGAATATAATATGTTTGTGTTGCACTAGTACAAACGGGTTACATGAAGTGTCATCTCATAAAGCATGTCAACTCTAAGTTCTTCTATGCTCATGAATTGCAAAAGATAAACAAAATTAAGATACTGCTTACCAAGTCGTATAAAAATCTTACAGATTTATTCACTAAGTCACTTCCAGCATCTAATTTTGAAAGATGTATACGTGGAATTGGAAAGATGAGACTTACATAAGTGTAGAATTCAGAAGAAGATTCTTCTCGAGCTCACTATTAAAACTTGATCACGAAGATCGAGTATCTGAAGAATAAATTCTATAGATTAAATAAAATTGGATGGATTGAACTCTTTTTTTTGACGAGTTTTCGGAAGTTTCTCAGCTAAGATTTTTAATGAGGCAATTCGTGTAACACAACATAATGTATCATATACTTTTTCTCTAAATTTTTTTTATTTGGTTTTTATGGAGTTTTGATGAGGCATGGACATATCGATGAGTGTCCAAGGGAGAGTATTGGGAAACCTAGAGCTATGCCTGTAAGTCTGATCCATTGGTAGACACCCTCCGCTTAGTTTATAAATATGAGTCCTAATTATTATAAAGTGTACTTACGAAGAAGAAAACTATAAAGATAGGAGTTTCTCTCTCATGTCTCTATATTTTTCTATTATTTATATTATTTTATATTTGATCTATCTATCTTGAAGGAATTATTTGTATTGGACTTATCAGCGACGATTTCACGACAGTTTTCTCTCGGTCCACCTCAAATGAAAGTGCAACCACTTCGGTACATATTCCGCCGCAAGTAAGCCCTTGGAAGAGCTCCAAAGGCCAGGTGTACTTAGCCCATATAGGGTCTGCCTCTGGCACTAGAGATTAGCCGCTAACTCAGCCCAACTACCTCTCCATTTACCTTTTCCCCCAAACGTAGCTAGAAGCGCAAGCGAACCGCGTCGGCCGAAGTCCAAAACACCCGAACAAAGCGATCACGTTTTCGCAATCTGCACGGTAATCTCCCTGCAACTTTGTGCGCCACGTCCGGCGCGATACGGTTGCAGGCAAAACCGGCGCAACAACCCTGGAGGCCTTGACCGGGTCGTGCCACCTTCCAACAACAGGCATGTCGCTAAAACCGTGTATCGTTTGTCGTGCACGGGCACTGGTGCGACGTCCTCCGCCAGTTCCCACCCCTCTACCCGCGCCACCTCCTGCCGCCTCCACTCGTCGTCTCTCCCATGACGGACAGGGCCCTCTCGCCCGTGCCCACCTCCTTCGCCTTCGGCTCCCTGCTCGACCCTGTCATCGTGCCGCCCGCGCGCCATCTGCACCACGACACGTACATCGTCCAGGTCCAAAAGGATCAGATATACCGCGTGCCGCCGCCCGAGAACGCCTACCTCACCGAGCGCTACCGGACGGAGCGCGGCGGGCTGGGGCAAGGGCTCTACGTGCTCGCCGTGCGTCCTGCGAACGCTTGGCGTGTTGCTGGCGGCCGCCGTTTTTCTGGGCGCTGGTGTCGTTCTCTCCGTCGTCGTGTTGCGGCCGGACGCGCCGAGCTTCACGGTCGACAGGCTCTCCGTCCACAACGCGTCGCGGCAGCAGCCCATGGACTACGACTTCTTCCTGACAGCGATCAACCCAATAAGGTGACCGCTCTGTGGTACAAGGACGGCGGCACGGCCAAGCTGCTATACCAAGCCACGACCTTGGCGAAAGGCGACGTGGGGGAGCCCGAGGACGGCGGCGAGGACGCCACAGATTTCAACATGCTGCTGCACGGACTGCAGCACGACGGCCGCACGCCAAAGGCGGTGGAGAAGGGGCTCAAGGGGTCCAAGGACGCCGTCACGCTCGAGCTGTCCGTGGATATCGCCGTGCAGGTGCATGTCGGCGCTCTCGGGTTCGGGCGGAAGAGGCTGGCCGTGGAATGCGAGATCAGCGCGGCCGGGCTAAGGAAGGACGTGCACATTTCGTCGCAGAATTGCAGGAGTAGCCTCGGGAACTGACGACGCGCGCGCGCGCCCCGTGGTGGCGCTTGTGCATTCCGGAATTGTGGGCGCGCGCGCCGTGCAGTGGATAGGCTCGAACGTCTCGTGTAAATGTTTTTGTGGCTCTTGAGACTTGTGCAGGTGTAAATTGTTACGAACGGAAATTCTGGGACTGGGACCTTATGTGAACTATGGAAAAATGTTCATGTGTGATGCATGCTCCATTGTGGTGTAGAATAGGGCTGCTAATTCCTTTTTCCATGTTAATTTCTTCGGTTTTACTGGCATGTATATTTTATATTAGAAATAGATCTATATAAATGAGACATATTTTTATAATTTTAAAATATATATGATTTAGTATCACATCGCTAAGTCAAATAAAAAGACCAATTTATAAGGTGAAGTGTTCCATACTTTTTGAAATACCGATGACATCCACTTGTTTCGACGGCGGCACAGATCGTGGTCGGAAGGCCACCACTTGGGGTAGGACGGTTTTTTCAGATGATTGGCACGAGTGCTCCATCGTTGACACTGATGACATCCCGGTCACCAACGAAGGATATGCTGGTTTGTAGCACGGATAATGACGAGCTGTCGGATGACAAGGCCAAGAAACTAACGTTGAACAAGATTATTTGTACTTCTCCACCCTGAGCATGGATAATGACGATGTTGTTTACATGATGCGCACGGCGAACCACGGGGTGCCGCTGGCATGGGGTGGCGGCTGTCAACATGAAAGAGAACTTGCTCCTTCTAATGGTAAAGGGTGCAGGTAGCTAGTTCGAACTATCGTCACAGTGGCTTCTCCAAGCACCTCAATATAAGCCTTTTTTTAAAAAGCTACCGCTTATAGTTTTTAACTGTGATTTATTAGTTTAATAAATAATAGTTGTTAAGAGAAGTCAGAAACTCAAAAAACGCTGAAAAATAAAAAAGAACAAAGCATAGTAATGGATCTAATTACTTGTAGCAACGCGCCATGTCCTACCATAGGGATAATTTTTTCTTTGGGCTGCTGGGAAAACCTCTTGTATAAGGGAGCGCTCATTTCAGCTGTGCGGTGACATTCGGCTGCCTCATTCAGTTTTTTTTTTTTTTCTTTTTTTTCTTTTTTCTTTTGCTTTTTGGCATTTTTGTGTTTTCTTTTTTTTCTATATTCCTTTGTATTGTCTTTGATGAACTAACATGTTTTTTCTATTTTAAATTTTTTTAAATTTAATTATGTCAAATAAGCTAACTTAGATATAGTAAAAATTCAACCAATTATAATAAAAAAATCATAAACCATTATCATTTCAAACGCTACCTAAAAGCATCTTCAGATGTTGCTTGTGCCGCACAATCTAACAGCACTGTCATATTAGACGGTTTTTTTTCATAGATCCCTGTTCAACAGCAGCTATGATCTTCCGTCTACTTATCGTCCTGTCCTTTTTGGTTCTGCCGATGTAATGTTCTTCGACAGCATTTCCCTTGTGCCGAATCATGAATGCCCGCGCAGTTTCGGACGGGTTGGGCCGCGCACGCACCCATGCACCGTCAGCTTCTTATTATTCAGTTTCCCAGGCGCCAAACCTCGCTGCAGCCTGCAGGGTTTGCCAAACACCATCTCTAGATGCAACCCATGGGCGCTATTCTGTCTGGGCCTGAAATGTCAAGTATGTAACTAGCCTACGGCAGTACGAAGCATAAATTCCAAGCACGCCGACGTACACAGATAGATTGCCCCCCTTTTTTGTTGATGTGTTTGTGTTTTTGAGATGGGATGGGACTGAGATTGTTGAATTGACACCTGTCAGGATGTAACAACATCAGTCAGGTCTGGTCATCTCACAATGTGATGACTGAAAGATACTTGTGCATCGCCGCAGAAGTCTTGTCAGATTTGGTATTTGCAAAAATAGTATTTTTGTTGTGCGATGACCGGACAGCAACATCAAAGGAGTGACATATGGCTTTGCCATTCCACAGACGGATGGCAAGCGGCCTATCACCCTGCCACCGGATAGCACTTCTAGTTGTATGGAATCAAGAAGCACTACTTTCGATCATTTATCATATATGATTTCTCTTGCTCAAGTAAGTTATTTTCACTTGAAATTAAAGGGCTAGATGATGAGAATAAAATAATTCTCAAATGATTACATCATTATATACTCTAAATATACCCTTTATCAGTAAGCGAGAAAATTCACATAGTGATCATAAGCTCTACTGCAACTATCCCATAATAGTAAAGCTGTCCTACGACTACCTGGTCTCAATCATTCTACGACTATCTCATAATTGTAAGTTTTTCTGCAAGTATGAGATAGTAGTAAGTGATCCTATGACCACCTCGTGGTCATAGATCTTCTTGTGACCAGTATATCTCCAACTAGCTTGTTTACGACGATCTACCACACAATGGGCCCGTCTGACAAGATAGTTAGAACATGCGCTTATGCCTAATAACCACACATACGATCTCTCTCTGACAACAACCGTCACACGACAAACAGCTAACCATGTCTCTATGATAATAACATCTGCCAGACAGTTATCTCCCCAAACAACAAGGCGTCTTATGGCGCGAGACAACTGTCGGCATTTTATCAACTATATATGGATTGATGTCGGAGGAAGAAGGGATCGGATCAAGTAGATTCAGGAGATACTATAAGTCCTTTTTGCATTACTCTGTTGTGATCATCTTTTTTTTAGCAATAATGATACAAGACGTAGGGTTTTTATTCTCTAGGAGAAGACCAAAACCTATATAAAAATTTTCGTGTCTTCTGTGTACTCGTAGCCTGTCCATTGAGAGTTTCCTCTAAATCTATACTAATCATACATAAGATCGATATTAAAACATCAACATTTCTGAAATTCCACTTCACAGCCATTTGGCCCAATCACCCAAGCCAACCTTTTCTTGCACAATGAGCACAGTGAGACCACAACATAGACCAACACAACCAAAGCACAGGGAAGGGATAAGGGTGAAAGCAATGTCAAGGAAAGAGAGAGAGCTATTTCACACCCCTGACCAACAGCAGCAATAGCCATTCCCCTCAGCCGAACAACAGAATTTTCCCCAATCCCTCAATCCACTCCATTCCCCCCCTCAAAATCCACCAATCCAACTGAGGAAGAAGGAGAAGGGAAGCACAGCAGCAAAGCCAGAGGAATCAAAGGAACCCGAAGGAGGAGCAAGCCGCAGAGAATCACAACCCTAGGAGAAGGTGATAACTAAGCCAACAGCGAACCAATCGCAGCACAGCTGAACCAAGGCAAGCAAATGGGAAGATCGAGCTTCGGTCCTTTACCAAATCAAGCCAACCATCACCCTACAAGGTACCTCCATATCCCATTTTTGATCCTACCATGCTATCACGGGACCACACCACGAACATCATCATTCACAAGCATGGCAATTGAATTGTAGCAATCCATAGGGATAACCTAGAGGAGAAGGAAGAAAGTAGGGAAGGAGTAGTATTCCAAAGGTGAGACCACCACAACAACCTAAGTGTGTGGGAAGCCTTGAGCCCTACCATGGCAAGCCATGGTTCAAAAACCATCACCATCTCTATCCCATCCATGTCCAAAAATCACTCAAATCAAAAAGTAAATCACGCAAAATCTGTGAACCAGAAATAAATGAGAAAAGGGGAAATTAGTAGTAGAGGGGGAAGCTCGGATGCCGGCGGCCTGTATCAGATCCGAGGTGCCAAGGGTTGGATCCGGTAAGAGGCAAGCCAGGGAGGCACCTAGGGCGGCCAGTGGCTGCCAAACCAAGCAGAGGGTGACAACCAGGTTGGAGGAGGCAGTGAGGCAACTGAGCGAGCACAAGGAAGAGGGAGCAGGCCAGGGAAGCGAGCCGGAGGTGTGGCGCCTAGGGCCAATTGCCTAGGGAGGTGGCGAGTAAAGACATCAGCTAGTGAGGAGCCAAGAGCTAGAGAGAGGGAGAGAGATCGAGTGAGGCTAGGAGAGAACGAGAGAGAGAGAGATACGTAGGGAGTTTTGGGCCAAGCCCAATGGCCAATCAGCCAACTGAGGAGAGAGAAGGTCCAAAGAGCATTTATTTCATGTATTATCATACAGAGCACTCCGTTATACGTATAGCTGCATATTTAATTTTTGTAAGTAGTATTTAAATTGTAGAACTTCGTTAATAATAGTTCGTGATTATTAAGTGGAACTAATTATCATCAGTAAGTTAAATTTGCGCGGCAATATAAATGAAATTTAAATTGTAAAAATCAGCAATCAGCTATAAGGGATCACACGAGAATGCATCGGAATAGTTTATCTTTTGTATCTGTAAATTGAACCATAGCATACATGTTAATTGCAAGAAAAGAGCGAGTCCGGAGGAAGAATTTCACTAGAGAACCTGAGACCAAGTCTTTCGATCAATATTCAGGCAAGCATATCTTTGAACATGTGATCATATTATTTCCAATAAAACAAGTATTTACCTATTAAATTATTATCACCTTGCATAAAAAATGAAATAATGTTTAATCCGGATCATTGCTAAGTGAAAGGAATTCAAAAGGTGTAGTCGTCTCAATTGAGGGAGTAATTGAACTGCAGTATAAGTAAATGGTGGGCAAGGGGTGCCTTGGGAAGGTGATAAAGGGCAAGGTTGGCATCCTCTGCATAGGGATAAAATCTAAGGACGTACAAACATCACCCGTGTAATGACTATACCGGTTGTATCAACCATTATTCCATCTAAAATGGACAGTATCAGTAACTCTATCAAGATTATTATGCACTCTACAACTATGTAAGTAGATTTATCTAGTGAGGAACTAGGCGAGGTCTCAATTAGACTTTGGGCCATAAAGAATAAGCCCGACACATATATTTAGCGTGTGGAGTGTCGGGTGAAGATGCGTCCAGCCTAACCAACGACTAGCTCATAATTAGGTGGGTGCCATGTGAGGGTGAGAAATCATCTTGGACTGACAATTATGGATAGTCGGGTAGAGAAATAATATATTGAGATAGAGATAAAAGTTATGTGCTCTTATTTGGGCATCACATCTAAGGAAAATTCAAAGATCCATTCGCTATAAGAATTAGGGTAATTATGGGTAAAGTGATACAAGTTTGCGTAGTACTATATAAATTATAAATTCATGCTTGCCTCCTGAACTAGAGGCTACAGGAACCAATGGAGGTTTTTATCTATTTATGCGAGTGTTTAGTAAATTTCTAAACTAAAATCCAAAATTCTATCTCAACCTAAAAACATTTATTTTTGGGATGTTATGAAATGAGAAGAGATTAAAAGAGATAATGGTTTATGAGCATACAAGTGCATTTTTGTTATTAATGCTTGCTGAGTACTCCGTACTCACCCTTATTATTATTATTTTTTGTTTAGAGGTTAGCCAGTTTGGGATTCCATTTGGTGTAAAGGATGTCTATTTAGAGGAGTTCGATACCGAGTGAGGGAGATGGTTTTGAATACGACCTGTATGAGACAGATGAATTAAGTCAAAAAGACAACTTACAAGGTGGTTACTATTCTAAAGTACCCTTCTTAATTACAAGAGGAAGAAATATCATAATACATAATATGCTACTAGGACTATTCCAATTACTACCAATCCCAAAATGGAAAGGAGAAGATATCGATGTGGATTTTATTGCAAATCTTCAAAGTCATGAGAAGGATCAGAAGTCATGGGTAAACCCAGATCAGTCGACTAAAGGAGCACACACCCTGATGATTAAACAAACCCATGGCAAGGATAGCAAACCTATACTTGGCCAAGACCCTAGTGTTACATACAATTTCAGAAAGAATCATCTTTCACGCAAGAACACAAGCAAACTATTTTGGAAAGTATTTTATAAAGACGTGAAAGTCTAGATGTAACCCAGAAGGAGAACCTCGATAAGACGCACCAGCCAACAAATACAGCAGGAAGATCGTCCCACAGATGAGCAAGATTAAAGTAAAAGAAAATAACCCAGAATAGGAAGTCCTGGATCGATACAGATGGATTGATTAGAATGCACTCTCTATCAGTCAAGTAAGCCAAGATGAAGTCAGCAAGACTATACTCAACCAAGACTACCGTATTGCATGTAGCTTCAAAAAAAATCGTTTGGACCCAAAAGCAAGGGTCACCTATGTTCGAAGAGGATGGTATGAAGACACAACGACTTGGATGGAGTTCAGAAGAGAGACATCAGCAGACCCGCCAGCAACAAATACAATATAAAGGCTATTTCGTATATTGAACAAGACTAAAGGAAAGGAATCATACTATAGCCAAATTTTGTTTTCTGTCCCATTTCTTTAATCTAGGTGAATCTCGAGGATGAGATTCTTTCTAAGAAGGGTAGATTGAAACAACCAAAAATTCAAAACTTGAATTTTGTTGTTATTTATGTGTTCTCCCTAACCCTCTCCCTTAATCTCTCCCCTAACCTCCCTAAAACTTTCCCCATGGCTTCCTCGCCTCCCCTCTCTGCTGGCGCCTCAGCCATTCCCGCCTTCCCCCCTCTCGCGCGGTCGCCTCGCCCGCGCTGGCACGCTCACGCCCACGTGTCCGTGCGTCCGCTCGGCGGGATTCGCGGCACCGTCGCATCCCCGGCACCTCACTCGCGTCATCACCCACCACCATGCCCTCCCTCACTCTCGCGTCCTTTCCTCGACTGCCTCAACTGCTCCCACCTCACCTTGCGCGCCCGAGCGACGGAGTGGCGCTCCCACCGTGCACCCGCGCCTCTCCGCCCGTGCGCACGTCCCCACCCATACCCGAGCCGTCTCTTCCCACTAAAACGCACAGGAGCCATAAACCAACTCACACGCCTGCCCATGTCTCCTGGCAAAACTCCTCGTGATCTTCCTTCGCATCACCGTGGCTCCCGCACCCCTGCCAGCTCCCCTCGCCTCTCCCTATCTTTAAATTCCAATTGCTTTCGCAGGTGAGCTCGCACCACTCTTGTCTTCCTCCCTGAACAGCCAATTGGACCCCCTCCCTCTCTCTCACCGCCGCGGCTCAACCTTGGTCCCGGTGAGCTTCACCATCGATCTTCCTCTTCTACCGATCAAAAACCAATTAATCGCGGCCAGAGCATCCCCATAGCACCTCCACCTTATTGCCTAGCTCAATTCTGCATTAGCATTCGTTGGTTGGCCCCGCACCATGAACACCTTCATGGCCGCCGCCCCTCTCCGATGCCAACCTCCCTGAACATATCTCAAGCCAATCCCGCACCTCTCCTCGGTTCCTCAACCCCCAAGGATGGTTAAACTAGAACCCAATTCGCTCGAGCATCTCCAAATCATTCCCGAGTCACCTCCTCACTTGTTACCTTCCCCTCGGCCGGCGACCTTCCCCTTGAGCTCTCTTGCCGATTCAAGTTCAAAATTGGGAGCCCTACGCTCCCCTGAGCCGTTTGGTGCTAGTCGCGACCCTTGAGAGTCGTCGCCAAGGCCAAGCCTCGAGATGGGGCGGAGCCCTGTCTTCCCGCCACCGCGCCCAGCCGAAGGTGGAAGACGACCCCTCGCGGATGGCGTGGCCTCATCCGCACCGCTGGTACGCAATCCGGCGGCACCAGAGCTGCGAGCTGTGCCCCAGCGTAACGGCGTGGCCGCATCCTCATCCTCCATTTCCAATCTAGCGACTCGCGAGCGCGGGCACTTAAAGCCCAAACCGCTTCGGCCGATCTCCCCTCCCCGGAGGCAAGCGCGCCGCCTCCAGGCCACTTCGGCCTTGCCCGCGCGCGCGATTGGGCCGAGCTGCCAGCCCACTTCCCCGTTTAAACCCCTCGTGCGTCTTCCCGCGCAACCACGCGGGCCAAGCCGGTTACTGTAGCTAGCACAGTAACCCTTTTGTATTTTCTAGAGCTAAATTTTGCTTGTAATACCTCATTTGATGTATTTCGTCGCTTCGATTTCAAATCCGATGTCCTTTTCCCCAAACTACAATGCCAAAAATATCAACCCAAGCCATTTTATTTATTTTGTATTTAATTATTTTCTTTTTCTTAGTTTATTTATTTTATTTCCTTCCAGCTTGTTTAGAAGCAAGCTCGGATTTTGATTTTTGTGTTTTGTTTTTTCGCTAGTTCGCGAGGATTCCGAGGCAGCAGTGCAGGACACCCGAGCCAACTCCCACATTTTACAATTCGTCAAAACCCGGATCAGCAAGGCAAGTTACAAGTTTTTGAGCATGTTGAACCCATAAATTCCATACTATTTATTTATGCCATTTACATTAATATTAATTGCTCAAATTATTTGTTTACAATGAGTATTTAGAATAATATGTTACATTTAGTTATGCCCTACCACCGATAAATGCCTCGTTTTACTTTAAGGCCATATTCACCTTGACAAACCCTAGTATTATTAAATTAGTGCATACATAATAATTGCATGTACTCACATAAAATAACGAACTATCGGGTAGCCTAATAGTTCGCCGGTAAAATTGTTTTTAAAATGTTCTAGGGTAGGGTGGAAGTCGTGGAGTGCCCAGAATGAACGAGTCCACACCCTACCCTAGGGTGGAGAAGTGCAGCAGTTGGATGTCGGTACAAGTATTTGACGGGACCCGATCGTGGTTGGCAGTCTTAGTGAAGAATGCAAGGACTAGACCCTTATGCTGAGTATAGAGCACAGTAATCGCTCAACCACAAGTATTGAACCATCAATCATGGTCCGTTAACTGCTCACTTTAATTGATCCCTACAGGAGTTTGAAGTGTGGTATGGGCGTATTATCGCCGTACAACGGTAGGGTCTTCACGAACTTAGGCGGTCGTTGTCGTGTTCCACATTGGCCCGAGACCCGTGGATACTCAGTTTGGTGAAGGTGCCTACCGGGTAGGGTCTATATATTAAATTGAGCAACTAAAGATCCGGTTTTCTCAATTCAGTCACACACTAGATGAGCGTGTCTATTGCATGACATTAGAAATTGAGAAATCTTGTGGGTAAATTTGAGCAACTCTGCAGAGTGAATTTTAATTGTATTCGAATACGCCGTGCTTCCGGTTAATGAAGCTGTGCTTGATAGGTGAATCCAGTAGTAAGACATAAATAGTTTTCTGGTATTTTAATCTATGTAAAGTAAACCAGAAATGTTTTGTGACCCCAATTTCTTAATTAGAATAATGGAGTTTATTGTTTTAAACTGTTTACAAATAAAATTGCATCCACATAAAATATTAAAACCAGTATACTCCCCTCCTTTAGAATTCCATGCATGTAGTAAATTGAGGTTTACCATTGTGACTTACTGAGTACGGTTGGTTATACTCAAACTTGCTATATTACCACCCCTCTAGATACCAGAAGAGGAAAAGCAAATCAAGAGTTCGTGTTAGGATTACGACCGCACCTAGGCGTTCCTGTGGGTATTTTCTTCGGATTTTCTAATTGTAAGTTAGAATTTAGGTTTGGACGTCCATAGAACTGATAACTGACCATTAGGCCTTATTTCTGTCAAACTAATCTATTTTGAATACTCGTAAGCAAGCTTGATGCACCTTCTATCCGCAGCAGAACTCCTGGGCTGTTGCGGGACATACGACACTCTTGTTCCCGAAAACGGGGCGTTACAATCAAGCCTATGTAATTTACACACATCATCCCTAGGAGTAGCCTTTCCTTGTCAAGTGTATCTTGCTGTCATGGCCAACCTATGGGTTGGATGACGGTCTTGGATGGGTTCTCCCTCCATCCCAGCTATCTTTTCAAGAGGGCATTTCTTTTAAGTTTTGGACTCCTTGCATTACCTCATAACCCTCCTTTTGCTTCCGCCCTTTGAAATCAACAAGAAAAAACTCAGACCTGAGCAATGGACCATCATATGATTGGCCGGTGGCAACATAGTGAGCATCCCTGTCCAATCCCCTTGAGTGGCTCTAATAGCACCGTGTTGACTTTGGGCCACGGAGATTGTGACAAAATAGCCTCTAAAAGAAGAGAGAACATCTGTCTCCATACATTATAAAGATTGACTTTCAAGAGTTAGAGATTGGCATCATCTTCAGATCTAGAGACAGCCTCTTTATATTAAAATATTCGAATGACTCACTTATCTAAAGGGTTCAGATGGCGGGAAGAGATTTTTTTAGTTTGCTGGACCCATCTTAGAGGCATACAAATATTTCACATTGCAGATAAAATTGATAAGATTAGAGGTTATCTGTGGATCTCATCTTAAAATAATATAAATATTATACGTTTTAGATGGCCTGAGAGGATATGCATAGAAAAATATGAAAGGTCAATACCATGATGGACTAAAGCATGAAAATGACCACGAAAGCAAGCTTTGGATAGACCATACTGATCTGTAAGTAACATAGACCATCCACGATGTATAAATTGAGCATTAGTAGTTTACAAGTAAGAAACTATATAATCAGGACCATGATCTTGATGTTCACATCTTCACATTAGACCCTTAGGGCTTAGACTAATGGCTGTAAAATGACTTCATGGTAAAGGCTAAGACTGTGATGATTGAAAGGACACACAAAGGGTTTGTTCTTTTTGGTTTCTAAAAGCGGCTTTTGATTTTTACTATAATACCTAACTTTTAAATGAAGTATTTTTTCAAAACGGGATCTATAAGTTAATTGTAGTACACATTAAAATCCCAATATCTGTACAATTCAAAATCACAAACGATTATCTCTCTGTCCGTAATCTTTATCGTAAAATTAAAAATTCAAAAATTTTAATCAAAAATTAAAAATCACAGCTATATCAAACAAGTCCAAAACTTGCTATGTAAATGTGGTTTTTTTTCCTTAAACCGTTCTTTGATGCTATAGAAGATAAAGCTGCGCTCATCAAAACTCGTGTGAAGCTCTCTAATAAATAATAGATAGAGGTAGCTGCCATCTCATTTCTCAAGGTTCATGCATCACCAAAAAGCAAACAAATTGTTTGATAGAAACGACAAAGTTACAGGAGAGGAATCATGTCTATTGTGGTTATTGGCAGCTAACAAGACTCTTTTTTTTTTGCTTTCCTCTAGCTTTTAGTTTCGATTTTTTTCAAAAATTAAAATAAATAGAACAACTTCTTTAAGTAGTTTTTCAAAATCGCTTCTCCAAATAGCTTCATAAATTCAAAACTATGTACATCGTCTGCATTAATGTTTTCACCATATATTACCGTTTTAGAAAATACAGATAAAAGCAATCAATCATAATCAAAAGATATCAGTCATAGTCTAAAAGAATAGATCCGATAACAACCAAGTTTCTCTCTCCTATTGGGGAATTGGATTAGCATTATATTAAGCCAAAGCAAATTAGTGATAACGTGGAGTCCTGACTTCCCCCACATGACTCTCTGGTCCTTCTAAACAAAGAATACACAAAACAGAGATCCAGATGCTTGCCCTCCTCTGCAGACACAAATCGTTATTTAGTACCGTTCAAAATAAGATACGTACATGTGTTGCAATGACCCGTGCACGATAAATGTGAAGATTAGATGGACACATCATCTTTCAGATTAGTTGTTTCGTATTGACTAAGAAATTACAGGCTTTTGATTATTTATTTTTTGCGATTTTTCCTCTCTTTTTTTGAAGTGAAAATTTTTAACTGGTTTTGATTTTTTTTCTATAAAGAATGTGGAGAAAAATGCATACCTAAAAGTGAAACTAGTTTATAGAACTACAGTGGACGCACATCCAACCAAATGACAAGTCGACAGGTATAACATCATATGAATTTTGACATGCTCTGGAGTTTGTCGAAATGGAATCGATTTTGACACCACTGGTATCAAGCGTGTCTGAGAAATTCAGATTTGCGCAAGAACATCAAACGTTGTTTTGCGGGAAAGGAACTGCATCTTGTAATTCTCCAGAGAAAAATCAAATCTTTTCAAAAGAGATAAATCAAGCAACTTCGTACTAAAATGCAATTGACAGCTTTGCAGTCAAATGCTGGGATATAATTTCATCATGCTGATACTAGTTGAACAATACTGCATGATGATGGGTTATGCGTTCTCTACATTGCTAAACATCTCACATATATTCTGTTCTTCCTTTTATTTGGCATGCTCTACATATGGGAACAAAATTACATAATTTTACACCAAATTATGTTGTGTTCGTCTTATAAACTCATGTAACATATTCAAATTTTCATCACAGTTCTGCTATACTATTATGAACAGTAACAGATGTACAGAATATGAACCAATAACCATTTGAATGTGCCAAAGTGGTTGTTTATTGAATTAACTACATTGTAGACTTGAAATATATTCATAAAAACTTTGCATGCAGACCTCAAATTTCCATAATAAAAACTCTGCATGCAGACTTCAAATTTCCATAAACCAAAGTACCGAGACTGACTTCCTGGCAATGCCATTAAAAAAAGCAAGCAGACCAGGGGTTGATGCTACACATGATCAAACCCAAAACCTAAACCAACAAGTACCTAAGTGAAAGCACCACTGGTTCGATCTGATGCCACTGAGGCTGCAAAGTACATAAACGACCAAGAGCTGGGATCAAGAACAGGGAGCCACTGCATCAGGAGAGGATCGCGTCCCAGTCGATCTCCAGTGACGGGTACTTGCGCAGCAGGAAGCTCTCGGACTCGTCCCATGGCGCCTCTGAGAAGTCAAGAAGCTGCATCTCCGGGATCACGTCGGAGGAGCCCGTTGAGGACACGTCGCCGTCCGCCGACGACAAGCTCTCGGAGCCGGAGCAGCCCGGTTCGCTCTTGACGTCGGGGCTCTCGGAGGAGAAAGAACTCGGCGTCGCCGCCGCTGTCGTGGTGCTCTGGCTCTGCTGCGGCAGGTCCATCCCGTGGCAGATGGCGTGGAGCGGCGGGCCGAGGTGAGCGCCGCCGCGCCTGAACTCAGGGAAGTTGAGCCTGGCGGAGTCGCCGCGGAGGCGGAAGGCGGCGCTGTCATAGGCTAGCGCGGCCTCCTCGGCGGTGTCGAAGGTCCCGAGCCAGAGGCGGGTGCGGTTGCGGGGCAGGCGGATCTCGGCCACCCACTTCCCCCAATGCCGCTGCCGGACGCCGCGGTACAGCTTGGCCGCCGGCTGCGCCGGGAGCGGCGGCGGCGCCATCAAGCCATGCCGCTTCATCGCCTGCGCCACTGGGGCCAGGGCCGCGCCCGGCCGGTGCATGTGGTGGAGCTGCGAGTGGACTTGAAGGATCTGAGCGGGAGTCAGCTGGTAGTTGGCGCCAAGAAGCAATCCCGCGCTCTGCTCCACGCCGGAGTAGGGGTCGGAGAAGGATATGGTCGGAGCATCTTGCACCACGGGCGGAGCAAGCGCCTGCATTACCTCCTTGCTATCCACCATGCCATACAGAGCGGCAGGAAGATTGGTGTTGCGACCGTGGCAATCTTTCGTCGTCTCCATGGCTTCTTGGATGAAGAAACCAAGATACACAACACAACTAGTAGCAACTAGCAGCTGAAGTCTGAATAGAACGAGCAAGAAACAGAAGAGGAAACCCTGAATTGGAAGAGAAGAGCTGGTAAAGATGAACTGAATGAACTGCGAGTTGTTGAGCAATGGAATGCTCTCTCTCTTCGTGGTGAGCAAGAGCAGCCATTGCCGGGTTCTTTTAAAAGCACGCGGGAGCAGTGCTGCCCAATGGAACGGCGCCAGGTGTCCACGCAGATTTCATACCGCCACCTGTCGAGACGTGTCCACGCAATGCCAGACCTCTCCGGGCATCCAGGCAGGTGCCGGTAAACGATGGGCACCTGGCGGCTGCTGATTGGCTTAGAAGTGGTTTTGACCTGGTAAGACCAGATCTAGCTGTCACATGACCGTCGTGTAGTAGGCGTGATCTCTGCGGCAGCTTGGGTGCTACGGTCTCCGAGCAGAGTGGTGGTGTGGTGTCTCGTCGGCGTAGCCAAGCAGATGGTTAAGGTTAAAACTAGTCTTTCTGCAGCCAATCAGATCCTGGAATTTGCAAAGCAGCATAGAAGAGGTAGATCATGTATGACAATACAATATTGAGTGCTGGTAGTAGTACCAGTAATGTAGCATCTATGCTAGATACGATGGTGACGTAAAGGCCGGCCGCAATCGCTTGGTCTGATGATGCCCGAGGTCAGTCTTTATGAGTGATGGCACACAGCAGATTGGACATTTTATGACGAATTATCTTGTATTGGAAGTGCAGGCAAACAGCTCTCTTCTTCTCTTCCAGAAAGAAGGGTGTATGAGTAGCCAACACTGCGATAGTAGGCCAGTAGCTGATTACTGACCAGACAAATAAAGGCGATCAAAATCATATCCTCTGTTCGTTCTGCTGGTCCAATTCCTCTCACTTTGTAATTTATAATTTTTCTTAAATAAATAAATAGAATAATTTTTTCATCTTTATTTTAAAACAACTTATTAAGATAGATTTTTTTAAATTAATTTATCAACATTCGATTCGTTCAGATAAATATTTTTATTAAAATTAAAAATTATAAATCTCAGTCATAAAATAATTTCTTTTCCTTGGGGCAAGTAGACAGCGGTGCGGTTGCGTCGATGCAAACAGTGGCTTTTGCACGCGTGTTCTGGCGAGGTTTGGACATAACTAGCCGTCTGTGGCGGAGAAAATCCAGAGTTGGTCCCCTTCAACGCGAAATACTCGTGCCACCGTAGCACACGAGCATGCTGGCACGTCCGCCCACCGCGCCAGGCCGCCCCCGCCTGCCGCGCGTGGTAAAAGAACTTCAACCGCATGCCGACAACGCGCAATCTAAGGGGCGATCAGTTTGGCTTCCTGTGCTGACGGTGGACGCGAAAACAGAAGCAGATATTGCTGATAAAATTATTTTTTCTGTTTTTTCTTTTTTAAAAATTTACTTATACTTTCTGTTTTTGTTTTCAGTTTTATATTTTTTACATTTAATTATACTCAATAAATCAACTCACATGTGTTTTTCAAATATATAGTATTTTTCAAGAAAACTAAGCCATCGCTATTCCGATCACCCTCTAACACAAGTCATGAGCCAATGGTAGAGAGCTTCCGCGTCGTAGCAATCATACTTCTAGTCACTCTACTGTTCAAATTCATGGAAGCCAATACAAGTAGGAAGGATAGCATAACAACTTCTGTCACTCGGTTTGCACCGTAGAAACTGTGCAAAAGCACTATTGCATGCGGTCGCTACACCACGCACGGCAGGCCGGCGCGCCAGCATGTTTGCTACTGTCTTCGGTCCAGGAGGCTAGTTATGTTCAAAATTGTCCTTCTGGCCGCCGCGAGAATGGTCGATCGGCCTCGAAGGGAAAAAGGAAGTAGGGAAGAAGCTATCGAGAGCCACAGAACGAAAGACATATATCCACGTGTCGGGTTTTCAACGCAGGACGTACCACCTAAAAGAATGAGTCAGTAGGGGCTTTTCGATTCCCGATCTTGGAGATTGCCTGACCATCAGATAATGTCTAATGTCTTGGGGTTAGCTTAGCTTAAGAGGATTTTTGTTTGCCTGTATCAAAAAAAATTGAGACTCTGTTTGGTTTGCTGTATGCACGGATAGAATAGCATCGATGGCACATGATCTTTTACTAAGCCCGAGAAATTATTTGAGACACTCAATTAACACAGGAAATCTACATAAAATGAAACATCGCGGAGCAAATAGCGTGAGACCACCAACCGAACCACTTGACCCCTTCACTGGAAGTAGAAATGAATATCTATCACCTAGATGGTTAGACCAGCTTAGTAAGTAGGCCCCACAAAGCAATATGTCCGTAGCCATCATCCCAAACGTTTCACATCAAAAGGAAGGGCTTATAATTTATGATTTTTTAAATAAATAAATAAAATAGTTTTTTATCATTTTTATAAAAAAACTTATCAAGATAATCTTTTAAAGTGACTTATCGACTTTTCAGTTCGTTCATACAAATATTCATGTTAAGACCAAAAGTCACCAGGACCTGTTGTTTTAGGCTGAAGCTTGTGACTTTTAGCTACAATTTATTAGTCTAATAAATATTGATTATTAAAATAAGTCAAAGTCAAAAACTAACTAAAAGCCAAAAAGAATATCACCATAAGCCCAAGAAAAAGTGCCGTTGGTGCCGTTAGTCCATCAGCATAAGATACTCATCATTGCAAACATCACGAGTGGAGATAATGTTCTAAACTAGAGGTCAAAAAATACTCCATGCAGATGATAATGTTTTAAAATAAACTGGTAGCTGCTGTTCCACAGCCGGAGTAAAGAAATGCTCAAGAATTAGTGGCCATTAAGCTGCTCGGAGGGGGAAAATAATAAGCCCAAATGACGCAGCATAACCAAATTGGCAACAGGCTAATCATGCAGGACACGAAATCGTTAGGTCTTAATTCCCTTTCAGGAAACATGTGACAAATTTGACGATGACATGCAGCTCAGCAATCGCCCAACAATATAACTAAACAAGTCAGTAGATTAAAAAAAGTAGGCATAATTGACGAAAGGATTAGGAAGAAAATGGGTATGACAACATGACGATAGACTTCATCATTTTGCAGATTATTTACTGCCGCAGCACCACAAAAAGGTCACAATGTTGGTCCTGCACAGAGGCAGAGGCTGAACCTCCTGAAACTCCAGAGTTAAGATTGGACATTAACCTCTAATCCTCTATACATCAAGACAGTACCTATGCGGCTATGCCCTTCCGCTCTGGAGATAGAATCCAGGAAATAATATCTATGATATACTATTTTGTACAGTTAAAAACTGCAAACTAGTTTATCCAGGAAATAATATCTATGATATACTATTTTGTACAGTTAAAAACTGCAAACTAGTTTAGTTCACTTTACCTCTTCATGTGATGTTAAAATTGAACTTACAGACAGTGCAAGCACAGACATACTCTTTATAAAGTCGTTTCATATGCATGCTAAGTAGCTACTTACTAAATCACTACGAGCAAATATTATACTTTCATTTCCTAACTGACTAGTCTGTTCCACAGACCACAATATAGTCATGACTCATGAGGTGCCTCAAACTTCCTAAGCATACATGGTATTACATTCATACCACGGATTCACGGAAAGTCTGAAACACAGAGCAAAGACCACTAATGTTGGTGGCATGCATGGGACAGCTCCAATGAAGATTCATATGTTCTCCTAACAAATGAAATATGTGAAGTAATTCCATGTAGAGGTTCCAAAAAAAACTATTTCCTTATAGTTTACCTTTGCTAATATTTGATGAAATCATCACCTTAGATTGGGGCATGACAGTGGCAGCAAACCAAGAAGGCAGGAAGATTACATTTTCCCCATTCATGATATGTACAGCTTATATGGAAATCAATAACTAAATATATGGATTCCACTTCAGCATTGAATTTGTTTTTGAGAACATTTTTATTTTTGGGAGAACGGGTTGATTTTGTCAACTAATAAAAGTAGCATATATATGCAATTATGCAACCATAATAAATGTTATATCAGCTGCTTTTTTTCTAATCTCTCCCATCTCCAAGAAAACTACATCACCATTTAAAACTAAATGACTAAATATTAGAGACACAGCTTTCCCCTACTTCATTTCTTAGCTCTTCTGTTAGCTTCTAACAGACTGCATATTTACAGTGGCATATGAACTTTTTAGGACAAAAATAAGTAATGACCAAACAGGTATATAGAAATAGCTACCTTTTTTCATTTTTTGTTGAGGGATGTAAGATTTTCCATAGCCTATGCCTATAGGATAACACTTTCTATCCCAAAACCATTAAACACAAATGAAGATAAGGGTTCGATGTTGACAATTAAGAAACCCAGGGTTTCCCTAAAAGGTCCTTTGGTTATGTTCGATTGGGAACTAATTTGTCGGCACCTTTATTTGGCCAGTTCAATTTGCTTCAGTCAAGTTCAATTAAAATCAAATATTCATCACGAGATGTTAAGTCAGGTTCAAGGAAAGAGCTATTTATTTCCAAAAATTAAAGCATACAGTCACTTGTAATCAGCCTAAAAGAACACGAAAGATGATATTCCTCAGAGAGAACTTTTGCATTAATGAAGAACTTTCAGCAACATCACCAACTAATAAAAAAATATATTAGCTCTGATGGACTGTGAAATACCACAGTAAGCACATAGTATTGAGTTGCACAACACATTCCGGACAAGAAAAAAAATTGCTGGAGATGATCATCTAGTTGAGGCTATCTTTTTGCTGCATAACAGGCAAGCTTCAGTCTTATCTCCTCAAGTTCAATATCTTCCATATCATCATTACTTAACCATGAAGACAAGCAGAGATTAACAACATCCATACCACTATCCATTGGTGAAAAGCCATCAGAATTGACAAGCTGTTCAAACTTAACTATCTTCCTTAGATTAGCAGCAGATGGTTCCTCTGCAAACTTCAGTAGTATATCTTTCATAGCACCACACCAGATAGGCCGAGATATCTTCAAGAAGGAGCACAAAGTTGTTATAGCAAGCTTAACTGTTCCAATGTCATATTCATCCTTCCCACCTCTTCCATGGAAATCTGAACCTCCAAGCTTCAAAAGTCCATACTTCTCAGCTAATTCACTAAATCCTGTAGAATTAATTCCATATATATTGTTCAAGATTCATTTCATAACTAAGATAAATGCTAACAAACAAATTTTGAGTACATGATAGGAGTCATGCTCTTTATTTCAAGTCATTTATACATGTAGTACAAGAGACGTACCATCAACTTTTCCATCACTTCTGTAGACCTCCATAGCATTAAGACCAGCACCTTTCAAGGCCCTAATGATTGCATCTGGGTTCTTCAATGCCCATGGGTGAGCTAGTGCAGATATACCCCCAGTACGACTAATCAACTGCACCACAGTCTCAGCAAATGGTTCACTCCCTCTGCAGAAAACATGGGCACCATTGTTCAGAAAAGATTTTTCTCAGCATGAAATTCTCGTTAGGATGAAGTATTACTGATAGCACTTACATGGCATACGCAGGGCCGTCATCACCAATGTACTTGTTGAATGCTTGCCTAACATTCTCTACATAACCTGCTTCAACCATAGCCCTTGCTATATGCAATCGACCAGGTGCGACTCCCTCGCCAGCAATTTTGGTTACATGCTCCCACTTTATTGACACCTTCAGCCTATTTAGCTTTGCTAGCATATTCTTTGCGCGTAAGTATCGCCCTCTCTAATGTTCAATAGCACGCTGTCCAACTCATCAAACCTTGATGGACCACACATACCATAGTATGCAAGAATATGAACAGGCTCACCAGCACCAGCAATTTCCCTTTTAGATGATGAAAATCAGGGAAAGTTATATGACCAGGAAAGGATAAAAGGCAAATGTATGTACACTGAACACAAGTGTAGTGTAATTCTAGGCCAAAAATTAGCAATCACTCATAACAGATCAGATAGTATGTTCTGTAATCAATAGTCATGTCTATGGGATTAATACATGAAAGGAGCAAAGTGTTCCTAAGAGCATCCTTTAAACGGTGATCGAATTTGATCTTCACAAAAAACAATGCTAAGGATCAGCATTATGTCCAATTAAAGCAGCAATTTTTTGCTAATATAAATTTATTTAATTCATATATTTCACATTAAATGAGAATTTTCTTGCAAGAAATACACCCGCTGATTTAGCACATGTATCAACTTCAGTGTACAGGCTGTAGGTTTGTGTCTTTGCTGGCTGACATGTAAACACTAACAGAACCCTCCAATATTTAGCTACACAATCGGACGAATAAGAGGTGCTGGTATATTATGTACTACAACTTACTTAAAGGAAAGGTGTGACAATGCAGTCTTGTTCACTGCCATCATCAGTAGAGGTACAAGAATCTTTGTATGAGACATCTTTATTCATATTATGACTAATGATGTTGTTTACAATAGCCATTTCATAGAAGGGCAGCATGATGGAGCATTAATAGAAGGACCAGACAACTTGGACAACCACAGATCTACCTGATGAGGGTATGCATCCTATATGACAATTGATTTGCTAAATTGCATTGTATTGCTAATTTTCATTCTAAACATGACGGGAAAGGTCTTTGCAGGCAAAGCAAAAAGGCTCTTACCTTGGAGAATATAGTGCACTGATTTCGACTCCAGGAATTATTCTTATGCCAAACTTGCGAGCTGCTGACACAGCTTCCGGTATACCAGCCATGGTATCATGATCTGTTAGGGAAAGAACTTTCACCTGTAATTCCAACATATATAATTTAGTCACTCTTATTTTCATCATTCAACATTGTGACATGCGCCCAATAAGATATAACATTGAAACCGGCACACAGCTGTAACAGAAACTTTGGGGAAATAAGTTATGACATACATGGAAACAATTCCTGAAAAAAAATACTGCAGTTAAATCAATTGATTTTCTTTCTGAGAGAAAAAGAAGCAGCCAAGCATTGCACGGTCTGAACTACCCAACGCAATCAGCAGATGATCACTTCATTGATCATCGAAGGGTTGTTAGTTGCTACTGTTAATTGTTAAAGCATTGAGAAAAACACACACACAGCTTTCCTCTTGAGATGCTCCAGTACAACATTCAACTAGTATTAACAGGTTAAAAAAACACGGGCTATGAGGATACCACCCTGTATCAAACCAATAGGCACAATACCTATTACTACACAGGGTAAAAGATTAGAAGGCAATGCTTGGATTTGCTCAACACTTGAGGAGTACGCACAATGAGATAATTCTCGGGGAGCACATACAGCACAGCACAAAACCACTAAGAGTTACCAGACCTCACAACCGTTTCCTCAAACACCTACGGGGCAAACGGAGGAGAAGCCAGAGCGGACTTACCCCGTTGCGGTGGGCGCGCTCGACGAGCGCAGACGGGGACAGGAACCCGTCGCTGTGGTTGGAGTGGGAGTGGAGCTCAAACAGCACGCTGCCGCTGCCGCTGCCGCCGCAGGCCATGCGCGCGGCCTGGGGCGGCAGGAAGGCGTCCCCGGCATCGGCCGCCGAGGGATCCGGAGGCGGCGCGAAGGCCGCGGGGTGCGCCCAGGCGCGGACGTAGTCGAGGGCCAGGGCCTGGTCGGCGCTGGTCTTGGTCTTCTTCTTGCTCCTGCTCGGCTTCGCCTTCTTCTTGCTTCCCATGTCGGGCTTTGGGAGAGATCAGCGGCGCTGGCGTCCTCGCTCGCTGTTGTTTCGGCCAGCGAGGGAGTTGGGGAGAGTTTTGCTCGCCTCGCCCCGCTCTTCCGGCATAATTGATGGTATGCTCCAAAGTTGAGAGTTTTTTTGTCAAAATATCTTGTATTATATTATAACAGTTAAAATGCTTCAAAATTGATAGATTAAATGATGATTTTCCCCTTTTTATTTTAAATTAATTTATGAATCATTTTCTTTGTAGAATGACCAAAATGCCCATATCCTTCTTTTTCTCTCCTCTCCTCCCCACCAGCTGTCTTGGAGGCATCGGTGGCTTTAGTGGTGGCAGTTGTGCCAGTTGGTGATGCTAGGATGAAGGATGGTATGGTTTTAGGTGGCCGGATTTGGAGAAAAAAGAGCCGATTAACCGGATTTGGAGAAAAAAGAGTTGATTTATCGGATTTAGAGAAAAAAAGAGCCGATTGATCATATTTGGAGAAAAAAAGAAGAAAGAGGAGTAGAAAGAAGAAGCTAGGGGTATTTTGTTCATTTCGTGTGAGGTTAAATAGTAAAAGGAATAAAAATGCAAAAAAAAAAAGAAAATTATTAATTGACCTCTCAACTTGGGTGTAACACTCTGCCCATTCTCTAAGCCTAGAGTGATACCATCATTACATAATATTACTATTTTTAATAATGACTAACAGATTTAAAACAAACACTACTTTATTAGATGAATATCATACCGTTTTTTTCCTAATTCAAACTACCAATAGAGTTTAAAATATACTAACAAAAGCTGACACATTAATGATACTGGTACGTGAAATTATTCATATGCTACTCCCGTCCATATGTGCCGTCCTCAACGATCACCTAAAAACAAACAAAGTAAGAGTAAGTCTAGATACTCAATAAGCACATAATAGACTGATAAACATTACCAAAAAATACAAGCAATGATCTTACCATGTTGTTCCCACTTTGTCTCAACATTAACACAGATATTATAACACAAGCATTCTCCACATTTCTCGATATATCACCTTGATTCACACTTGGTGTAACGCATTGCTATGATCAATCTCTTTCTCCTCTGTAGTTTTTACCGGTAAAGCGAAGGGCACACCCGTGATGTCACTCTCTATTTTTATCCCGTGGAGGTGCCTACCGAAGTAGGTCTTCCCATCCATCCCATAGAGGTATCTACTAAGGTATGACTTGCTCAAGAGTACACCAAACTAGTCAATAACTTTACTCATAGCTATTGACTCATCACTAGCGAACAGGTCACTCAAGGTTTCCTTTCTTTTTCTTCTCTTTTCTTTTTTTCCCTTTCTTCTCTTACCTGGCCAAACTCTCTATTTTTTCATTCAACTAAAAGGGCCTTATCACCAACTCCTTCTCCCTCTAGCTCTCTCTCCCCTTCACTTTATTCGACTGAAGGCCTTTGCTTCTAGATCTGGGGCGACGATCCCATGCCGTCGGCCACCCATCCCTAATCTCTCTCCTTCCATCCCCTCATCTCCTCCTCCTCTCTCTCTCTCTCTCTCTCTCTCTTTGATGCTCCCCAGGCAGGATGGTGGCTTGTAGTTGAGCTCGGACTCGCCGGTCCCGAGCTCATCGCTGGCCTACCTCTCCCTACGCCGCTCTTCGACTCCTCCTCCTTGGCCTCATTGGGTCGTCATCGATGCCAAGGGCACTCGGGCCCGCCTCGGGATCGCCCCTCCTAGCTCGTAGCCGACAACTCTCCACCTCTTCCACCTAGGCTCCTCTCATCGCCTCCCAGCTCGGCCCCCAGCTGCCTTGCCAACTGCTGCCACTCCCTCCGGGCTTGGTGGCCATAGCCCACTAGCCCAGAGCTCACCACTGGCCCTGGTCACCTACACGCAGTCGCCGCCCTCTGGCCCGGCTATTGATGCTACCATGGACGGTCCAACACCCTTCCTCCCTACTCTTACGCGTTTGATTTACCTTCTATTTTGTTTGCTATACTCTTATGTGTGCCTCGTTTGGGGAAGAACTACGGTCGCCCCCGTGATGGTACTTGAGTGGGTAGGCGCTCACCGGGGAGCACGTCCTCCCTCTCAAGGGCATGTGGTGGTGTCTACAAGCTCATCGCTAAGGTACACTGGCCACGCCGATAAGGTGCAAAGAATGGAGATAGAGAGTGGTAAGACTTGCTTGACAACAGATTGGGTTTGGTAAGGACATGGAGGATGTTCACGAAAACTGTGGTGCCACCTTGCTATCGTGGTTAGCCCAAGGACGTTGTCCATGATCCTCGGCCCTCACCTTCATCTTCCTCTTTCCCTTGCTTCCTCTCCTCCAGTTTGCTCTTTCTCACCTTTCTCTCTATGGTGTGATTGCTTTGGGACTTTTGGGCTATGGTAGTGGTGCAGCCTTGTGCTCTCTTGGCTTTCCTCTTGCCTTGGGTGTGAGGGAAGGAAAGGAGAATGCTGGGAGTGTGGCTTCTATGGGTAGAGGTGGCTGCGTGTTGACTCATATGGCCATGTCTTTATTCATGTGTGGCTGCATGTTGGCTCTCGATTGGGAAATGAAAAAGGGGTTGTGGTGAGGTTTGCCTGTATTGTGCTAGCTTATAATGGCATGGTTGGACAGCCCTAGTTTTGTGCATTACCAAAACTACCCTTCCCTTTTCTCTATATGACTCTCAAGTCACTATGGGTTTTAGGACTTTTTGGTCCATGGGTGAGCTTGCACCGTTTAATGGCTCTTCTACTATGGTAGGTAAGGTGAAATGGTAGAAAGGTAATGATGGAATCTCCCACCGGATGATGAAAACCCAAAACACGAGATTGTGCCTACATCCCCAAACGGTCTGCGAACCTCAATGAGTGCTAATTCATTCGGCATTTCTAAAGCTGATGGGTATGATGGCAAACTCTACTTTATTTCCTTTATTCTCCTTTGGATTGTTTCATTCTCGCTTTTCCTCTTTTTTGTGTTTTCACTGGCATTACATTGGGATATTTTATCCGTTACCATGTAATAGAGGTCATTTTGACAATAGCCTCTCAACTTTAGGGCATATGATCAATTATCCCCGTTCTTTTCGGTTCATGTCTTATGGCTTACGCGATATGGCTTTCTTTAAACAAATGAAACAATTTTTTATCGCAGTTTCAAAGCGGCTTATCAGGACAGCCTTTTGAAGCGGCTTATCAGTATTCAGTTCGTTTGCACAAACGCTTGTGTTAGAGTCAAAAGTCACCAACCGCAATCGAAAAGAACGCATCCACACTTTGGCAAATATGGGAGTAATTTCATCAGCTATGGACTTTAAATTTTGAATTAGTTTTTTTGAGACAGATGAATTTGTTGATTTTAGTATATATAGACTCAGTAATTTTTATCTCCATTCTTTACATTTAAATTTAATATGTAGTAATAAGTGAAACTATACAAGTTTAATCGTATGTCGACCACAAAGCTTACTACATCTTCCATCTACTATATTGTGCAAACAACATCATAACACGTAGATTTTGACTCAAACTATGTCGATAGTATTATGGAAACAAAATAATCATTTTTTTACACGCATTGCATAACAATGTTGAGGCAAATTTTACAAAAAAAAATTATGTAATTGATTAGGTGATGTCTATTGCGCATCCCACTCGTTTGGTGCTTAGTTTCGTGCATGCTAGCACGAAATTACTGCAGTATGCAAATTCATATAAAATATTTTAAAAATTTTTTGAATTATGTGAGGTTTTTGTCAGATAATCTCGTGATGAGAATAAAATTCAAAGATCCGCCATCGACAAAATAAAAATCCAGGGATATAATAGCATTTTTGAGGACGAAGACTAATCTTATATTTTTGCCACGGTGCGAAAAAGGACGTGTTTCAATTGGATGGCCATGCATTGATCTTTGTTCTCGTTTCATTCGATCCACTCCAGCTGAGAATAATTTATCGTATTACATCTGCTTCATGCTATCCAAACAACCCAGTCAACCGTCCTCGTCGCTGATCTAACTCCCAGGTGATTTTTATGGAATGAACTTGCAGGTTACTTGTTCTACCGAATTGAGACATCATCACAGATATTAATAGCACAAAGATCTAAAAGACTAGTTAGAGCGCTTGTGGCTGCGGTTGATGGCTTGAATGGATGGACTAAAATTGCTAGAAGTAGTCATCTGCTCATCAAACGAAAACCTATTATTGGCAAAGACATCCCCCAAAACGGGGGATCAATCGGCTAAACCAGCTGAACAAGTCTTGACAGAAACGAAGCAAGAACGTTGTTCAGGAATGGACACCAGCTGACGAGCCAGAAGACAAGAAGCCCAAGGAAAGTTGCTTCTGTCTATAAATCCGGAGTTTGAAATACACGATACACTTTCCATCAAAAGCTTCGTTCTTTCTCATTTTTCCGGTATAATGGCGATGGTGAACTTCAGAGCGCTGTGCTTCTCCATCGCAATCGTCTTATCCTTGCTTTCATGGCGGTCTCTCGCCGCAGACGAGGGCTCCAAGGAGGCGGACAAGATCCCCGCACTGCCGGGGCAGCCCCCGGACGTGAATTTGCAGCAATACTCCGGGTACATCAACGTCGATCAGACCACGGGGAAGTCGCTCTTCTACTACTTTGTAGAGGCCTCCGCTGATGCTGCTCAAAAGCCACTTGTTCTGTGGCTTAATGGAGGTAATTTTGTTTTCTGCATACTCTGTCTTAACATCTCCACAGTCAGAGAGAATTAGTAGGAGAGGAGAATCTAGGGTATTTCCAACGTCCATTCAGACAAATATATTAGTTATGCTCATCGATTTGTTTGCAACTAGAAATCCACTTCAGGTAGTCGAACCCACATTGTGTTCGCAAGTAAGCCATTCAAGATCAAGAATTTATTTTACACACTGTAAAATTCTCTCTGGCTTAAGAACTGAAAATGATATTTTTTTTGCAAGTAAGAACTGAACATGTTGATCCTAGTCTGGTAGATAGTGGCCCATTGACAATCGTGCTTGCAATTATCATTAATTCATTGGACCAAACAGGGAAAGCAATCCCTTTCATAGATACTAACATTCAAAGGTGAATGGTCTCTATCCAGTTCCTTCTCGATCAGTATGATACGGTGGGAAGCTGCTTCCACAGATCAGACACCGCCATGGTTCTATACCCTGATCTTGATCAAAACCATCATGCCACCTGTTTAATCGGAGTGGCTCCGTTTCGTGCTGCTGCTTTGTTGCAGGGCCTGGCTGCTCCTCGTTTGGAATCGGAGCATTTCAGGAGATTGGCCCCTTCCGTGTCGACACAGATGGCAAGACCCTCTGCCGAAACAAATACGCCTGGAACACCGGTCAGTCACTCGCAAACACCTCTCGATCACATTTGCCGAGGCAAATGCTGCTTCCACGTAAGAACTGACGGCGACGGCGTTGTCTGCCTCGAACCGCGGCGCAGCGGCGAACGTGCTCTTCCTGGAGAGCCCGGTCGGCGTGGGCTTCTCGTACGCCGCCAAGGCTGAGGTGTACAACACCATGGGGGACAACATGACCGCGCACGACTCGCACGCCTTCCTGCTCAAGTGGCTCGACAGGTTCCCCGAGTACAAGGGCCGCGAACTCTTCGTCATCGGCGAGAGCTACGCCGGCCACTACGTCCCCGAGCTCGCCATCACCATCCTCGCCAACAACAAGCAACCGAACGCCACCACCCCCATCAAGCTCGGAGGAATCGCCGTGAGCACCAACCAACCAACCGAGCTTGAAACTACGGATACGGAATATCGATAATTCGATCAATTTTACGACATAATTAAATTTTTTAAAATACGAAAAACATATTAATACACCGGTTTACAAAGAATATAGAAAAATCTCAAAATATCAAAAAATAAAATAAAATAGTAAAAAGTAGAAGCCTTGAACGTAACTAGATCCTGGGGTTAATTGACAATTTGTCGCAGATTGGAAACGGCATACTGGAGCTTGCGGCTGAGCGCACCGTGCTCTACGAGTACCTGTGGCAGCACGCCTTCATATCGGACTCGGCGCATGCGGTCATCGCCCAGAGCTGCAGAAACTCCGACGACCCGTCGCCGGCCTGCCAGGCGGCCAGGGACTCGGCCTATGGCCAAATCGGCAACATCGACGTGTACAACATATACTCGTCAAGCTGCCACGACAAGAAAGTCAGGCCATCAGGATCCAAGTGCACGGTATGTAGCTATGATGTACTTGTGTCGGAGCAGTATATACCTTAATTTGTCGCAGTATCTCAGCTAGGCACCGCACTGGCGACGGTGAACTTATTAGTTATTACGCAGGATTTGGCTGATCCATGCGCTCAATACTTTGTTGAGGCATACTTAAACCAGCCCCAGGTGCAGAAGGCAATCCATGCGAATACAGGGTTGAATTATCCGTGGACTAGATGCAGGTACGGATAAGAACCATAAGATGCTTTTACTGGAGAAGAAAGTATTTCTTCCCTGAAGGCAGTGGCGTGCTTAGTAGTGTGGTAGTACTACTGCATTTTGTACTTTGTGTTGACACTAACACACTGATGGATGGAGCGTGCAGGACCTACAACCTGAACCACTTTGGAGACTCACCGAAAACAATGCTGCCACACATCAAGGCCCTCACCAGCAGCGGCATCCGCATCTGGATATTCAGGTTGGCGACTACACCGTTCATGTGCTTCGTGAAAATCACAGCTTCTCTCAAATCGGATAGCTAGCTGAAAGAGCAAGATGTGCTCGGTGTCACTAACTACGCGACCGTGCAGTGGCGACTTGGACGCGATGGTTCCCGTCACTGCAACGAAGCAGTCCGTGGAGAAGCTCGGGCTCGGAGTCGCGGCGGACTGGCGCCCCTGGTCCACCGACGGCAAGGACGTCGCCGGGTACGTGATCGAGTACAAGGGGCTGGTGTTCGCGACGGTGCGCGGGTCCGGGCACATGGTTCCGATCGACCAGCCGAAGCGGGGGCTGGTGCTCTTCTCGTCGTTCCTCCGCGGGCAGCCGCTCCCGCCGGCCGCGCCACAAACCGACTGAAGGCAGCTCAAGCATATG
This sequence comes from Melocanna baccifera, assembly GCA_036346265.1. Taxonomy (NCBI): domain Eukaryota; kingdom Viridiplantae; phylum Streptophyta; class Magnoliopsida; order Poales; family Poaceae; genus Melocanna; species Melocanna baccifera. The sequence continues at coordinate 4,448,024 of CM070682.1, forward strand.
GCTTTCCTGCTACCTGGGGAACTCTCGGTTGGACGTTTGCAGTTAATGGTGTTGCACTTGCGTCAGTGGTGTTTTCCTTCTTTTTTACGGTAGCGTCATCAGTAATGTTTCATTATTCTCTGATATTCGAACATGTTTTTTTAAGCTGCATCATATTAATTTAATAAATAATGATTGTTAAAAAGAAGCTAAACTAAAAATCAACTAAAAAGCTGAAAAGAGGCGTCTTTATCCATAGCCTGTTTTCGCATGCATTACCAAATGTATAAAGCTTGTGTAAGCTGTCGTAACCTGTAGTGTGAATGTCTCGCACTCTGCTAGAAAGTGATTCAGATGGATGAACGCTTCACAGCAATTCCGTAGATAGTCCTGTTTATATTAATTTTTAAAAGCTATTTTTCTATAATATCTAACTTTTAAACAAAACATATTTTTAAGATAAAATCTACAAGTCAATTATAGTACACATTATAGTGATTTCATTTATATTACCTAAAATTGTACACGAGTGTTACTCTCTACAAGATGTTACTATTTATAAGCTAAAGCTAAAAGTCAATATAAATAGACCTAAAAGTATTATGTCTTTTAGCTATGACTTTTTACTTCTTGCAAAAAAATTAAGACAGTAAAGAATATTTACATTAAAAATTATTTTATTTAGTTTTTAAAAGTCAAAAAGAGACCTGGTCAGTTAGTTTTTAAAAGTCAAAAGAGACATGGTGGAACTATCGAAGTTAATGATGGAAATCTTCGCAATTACAAGCTCCAGTACAGAGGACGATTAATGATTTAGCGAGCAAATCTATAAAGTGACGAGTCTAATCCACAAGATCAGGCATGTTCTTTTTATCTTCTCAATTTGATTTTTAACTTTTGTTACAGTATTTAACTTTCAAATAGAGTATTTTTTTAAGGCCCCGCTCATTTCAGCTTTTTTCAGCTTCAGCTTCTAGTTTCACCTTTTTTTTTTTCACTATTCAGTAATTCGTCTCTTTCTGAATTTTTTTAGTTTTTTGGGTTTTTCTACATTTTTCCTTTTTTCCCGTGTTCATTTGTATTATCTATGATAGGCTAACATATTTTTTCTATTTTTCTAATTTTTTTTAAATTTAATTATGCCCAAAAAACCAAATCACCACAATAAAAAAGTCGATCTGATGAAATTTCAGCCAAAAGTCAGAAGCCATCGCTAAAACGATCACCTCCTAAGATGGAGTCTATAAGTTAATTATAGTATATGTTAAAAGTCCAACATCTATACCATCCAAAATCGTAAGCGAATATATTTCTCTCCGTAATCTCTATTACAAATAACTAAAATTTAAAAATTTCAATTATAAATCGTAGCTAAAAAGAACAGGTCTAAAATAACGGCACAGGTCTTAAACTCTCAAGGCTTCAACAGATACTGATGCTCTTCCAACACGGCAGCACAATGACGCGTCTACTGCCAACATGGCAATGATCTCTCCCAAAACTCTACAAGTAGCAAGTATTGACGTTGACATCTCATAAGCTCTCGATTCATTCTACAAACAAGTGTATTTGAAATAATTCCCTCAAGTATTTACCACACGAGTGCGTACGCGTGTTCATTCTTGGCTTTGCCTAGATCATTCATTAAGTAGCAACACCCTGTGTCATCTGCATTTGGAATTTTTTGGGGATTCAGTAATGGAGTGTACATAATTTCGAACCAAGCAATTGCATTGCGAAACTACGAGCTAAAAATATGCTAGCATGCCTGGTCTGGTGCTTAATTTGAAGAAATAAAGAGTTTGAAGCCTGAGGAGGAAAGAAAAATAACATGGATGCACTGGTAATGTGAAAATTTGCACTAACATTCACAAGAACATGACTTACTTCTTGAATGCCGGTACGATCTGATGGTAGTGAATTACAGGATATCCGTACTTTTCTCACCGGAACTTGTCCTCTGCCCAAGAAATAGACTTATCAATTACCACGTCCCATGCACCATTTTAGCAGACAGTAGAGCCCCAATAAAGAGGACCAATAATTCCAGCTTTCTCCTGCCAGTAGGCACCCTGGAAAAAATGAACCCGTTACCTATTTGGCCCCCTGGCCTTTCTTTCTTTTTTTTTTTTGGCAAGTTTAGCTTCCTCCCATGCGAAATTGCAAATTTAGTCACTAGATAACTGCGGTACAGCGGCAGTTAACACATATCACCTATTATATTCCCCTATCGCAGCAAAAAGCTAACCCCACAGCAGCAGCGTAGACCGCAACAAGTCGCTCACAAGCGTGGTAACTACAAACCTGCTGTGGTATGGCATTGCAATAGGAGCTGTTGCTCCATGGGACCGTGGCAGGACATACGACCAAGTACCATGGTAAGGTTGTGGGGCCCACCGCCTACCACAGTCATTGCAGGTGCCGTAGAGGAGGTATTCTACTGTGGTTGGGTAGTATGGTAGGTGAAGCATGGTAGATGACACATATCACCTACCACTGCTGTTGTGGTAGAGAAGAATACTAGTTTTGCAATTCCATACAAGAGAGGATACACTTGAAAAGAAATGTTGCTACAGGCCAAAACAAAGAACACCTCAAAAAAAAACACCTAGCGATAAGCGATCATGCAAATCAGAATTTGCTACCTGCAGCAAGCAAGTGAATATTTCACTGCAATTGTTCTGCAATCTAGCAATATATGTGAATTACCTGTTGGCATTCTTCACCGATCATGTGTGCTCCACTGCTCCTGCTAAAATTTGGCCAGAGCAAACCAGTTGTTCTGTTTCAAGTGGCTTCGGTTTCTAGCTTATCTTGGTTTTTGGCTTTTAGAAATCACAAACCTCTTAAAATGTGTCGACTTATAATCACAAGAGCTCACGCACGTCAATTGAACTATCAATTAATTTCATTTCTAGGAGTGCATTTTTTTCTAATAAGAATATGTTGCTACCTAATACATGTGATGTTCTTTTAATCAAGAACTTAGGAACTTATCATGAAGAAAAATATGTACAATTCAATTCGGCCTCTAGAGACAACATCGACTTCAAAGGAGCATAACTTTAACATACGGACTCTATTTGAACTCCACGAGTACTTGATTAAAAGTTTATCTCATCCTCTTTTCAACAAATCCAAGCCCACCTTCAACTCCATTTGAGCAATATGTGGGCCTAGAGGCCTCTACCTTCGACCCCCTCCTCTTCGCCGCCTAGCCCCCTTCCCTCCCATTCCCACTCCGCCACCTTCCACCTCTACCCGTCTCTTCCTCCTCCTCCTTCATCACCCCTCCTATACCGACGTCATCGCATCTTAGTCCACCCAACCACTCTCTCCCTAATCCCCCTTCCCTTCTCTCCCAATTACCAATACCATACTAGAGCCCAACAAGCAGTGGCGAAGGCACATGTTATCTATGGGATCACTTGACCCCACAGGTTTTTGAGCGCTAGTGGAACCTCAGCTACATATACCACTATTGATCGACCCCACAGATCCTAGCAAATGAGCCCACTGGTCTCAACCATCAGTCACTTGGTGGAAGCATTTTATTATTTTTTGGTCCATCTAGCAGCAACATCTCCCCCATCTAGCAACAACATGTTAGCATCTCTTTGCTACCTCTCTCACCAATTCCCCGTTCCTCTCGGTGCTAGGTCATAGCAAAAATAGTGGCGCCCTTGCTCAGGCTCACAATTCATGGCTTCGGGGTAAGTCGTATGCATATGACGGGCAGCTTAGTGGCCTCCCAGCCTGCAGCATTCCTACTCATTGTTCTTTCCGATTAACATGGTCTATTTTTTTATTGTTTTAAACCCACATTCCTATTTTTGAATCTTGATGTTCTACATAGCAATATGAAATTCTTGACTAGAGCCTTTGAATCTTGATGTTCTATGTAGGAGTATGGTCAATCACTTGAGCCTTTAATCTTGATGTTCTATATGCTTTATCTCTTTAGATATCCAAATTCCATAACAAAACAGGGTAGCTCATGTTACTTGGGATTTCTTTGTCTTGCGATCTCTTGGATAACATTGTTGAGCTCCAAAAACTAAAAGAGCATGTAAGGAAATACTTTCTTTATGAAGTTTAATTCATATCTATTTTTTTGTTGTTTTCCAAATTAGTTGACTAACTTTTTTTTCAGGACTAGAGTTTAGGAAAATGGATACACATATCAAGTTTCAAGTTTCTCACAAAATTTTCATGTAAATGAAGAGGAAAGAACTTATAGAGGTGCCACGTTGGTTAGTACTGTAATACCATCTTCCATAGATGATGTAGTTGATGATGGAGATATGCCCTAGAGACAATCATAGAGATGATTCTGTTTATTATGTTCATGAATTATTAGATAATTTATCTTGTTCCTTGAATAACATCATCAATATTTATTATCAAGTGAGTGACTTGATTATGAAACTCTATATTGCTGCGATGATTATTCTTAAATGATCCTTAGTCAAACATATGAGGACACATATTAATAGACTAGCATATGTATTGGTTGATGACCATGTTTCACGGGTCATAGATATAAAGATATTAAACCAATAATATGGACACATGTTAGCAAACATGGGGTTGGATCGACCCACCATGAAACAACTGCGAGAATGTTGCATTCTTCATCATCATCGATTGGTTTCATTCACAATCGTATGCTATGTCCTTAAGACTTGAGATCGTCGCACGTACTCAAGATGCATAATGAGTGACTTAGGGTTGCCAAACATTACTCAAAATGTGGGTAGTCATAAAGGTAACTTTCGGGTTTTGTTATGATCGTGCATTGAGGCATGGTCGATCAAGATAGGATTTGCCTCAAGCAATAGGAGAGATATCTCTAGGCCTCTCGGTGATTGGATTTCAGAAATGCATGGCCATGCTATTCACGGTTAAAGAGTTAACCGTAGTCGGGAATTCAAGTCACATAATCGAGAAAGAGTGGTTGAGCTAAGCAAACAAGGATGACACGTATTCGCCTTGAGCTTAACTGATATCGTGAGGCAAAGGGAAATGCATGAGTTTTGTTGAGATTCGTCCGATATGATCTTTGCATATACTTAGAGTCGGCATGTCTTGCTAAGGGGCCGCTGCCGATTAGTGGACGAGTAGGAGTACTCGGGCTATGTCTAAGTTTATGTGAACCTATAGGGTCGCACACTTAAAGGGCTGGGACTTAATTCGGATAGTGATCCGAATTCTTATGGGCCATGAGTTCCTAATGGGCCTCCAGTTCGAGACCCATTATGATGAATGCCTATAAATAGAGGTGAGGTGGCATAGGGTTTCGAGAGAAAATTCGGAATTCCCGAATCCCTAGTTGCCACACCTTCCTCATCTAATACCGCACCGCCGGCGCTAGCACACCAGCGCGTGGTGTTCCTGCCCCGTACGTGTGGATACCTTGGAGGTGTTGATGCGAAGCTTCAACACTAGGACGATCCGCAACTTGTGACGATCATAAGGACCTGAAGGAGGAGACGTTCTGCTAGAACGACTACAACTGCATCAACACGCCACATCGACTCTACTTCCGCTACGAGTCTGCGCGTCTAGAGGTAATCCCGTAATCTATTACTAGAGGAGGTCCCTTTTACACGGTAGAATTTTTAAAATTTTGCTTGCATAGCCTACCCGTAGATCTTCAGTTGATCCATCAGTGATTCCAGTTGAGCCCCACTAAACAAAGCTAATTTCTCAACATAAGTCCAAAGTGAAGTGAGAACGGCTTACCTGATACCTCTACCTTGAATTTTTATACGATTATATGATTACCTATGTTGAAAGTGATATATTTGAGATAATTACTAGTGACGCTATTCTGAATGTTTACGTGAATGCATCATAAATCATTTTTCCTTTGTAAGTTTGACCCCACAGGGTTTGAATACTAGCTACGCCACTGCCAGCAAGGATAAGAAGAAATCTTGATCCCTATAGGCAAGGCTCCTGATTTCCTTTCATCTTCCACCTATTTCTTGATTCCAATTCCATGATTGATTTGGGAAGGAAGGAAGACATGGGCCCGCTAAGGGTCATACGCAACGGTTACAGATAACTGATATCATATTAATATATATGCTCTTAGTTTCTCATAGCTAATTAAGTGAAGAAATCAAAAGTGTTTTTTATCTCCGCCATTCGTCCTCCACTCCACATAGCTAAGGCACAGCTGCAGCAGATCAGAATTACTGCTACCTCCGGTCTAAGCTGCCAGCAGCCGAAGGAGGGAGGCACAGGCTAGTCGGTCTCTTGGTTGCGTCGCGTCGCGTGCCCAACATGACGGATGGTGTTAAAAGCGCGCCACAGATCGATTGCATGGCCTGGCGCCCTGCCAATCTGCCACGCCCGATGATGTCCAAAGCGCAGGAAGAAGCGTCAGAAAAAACACACACCGGACAGGACATGATCGAGCAATGAATGATGCTTTGCAGTCCGCAGATGCATGCATCGCGAGCAGTCCACATCGACATTCTACTTCTTTAAAACATAGGGTCCAAAGCGCTACGCCGTCCCAACGTACTGTTCCCAGCACAGCTAGCATCAGCACGCTGACTTTCTCACCATGAAATGAAAATCCAACCTCGAACAAACAGCCAGCCTACCGCTACGTACTCCACAGTCCACACTACTCTGATCTGGCGGCCCCTGCGTGCCCCGATCATTACAGATCTAACGATGCTAAATATGCGGTTTCAGTCTGGTTTTCTCATTACAAAGTAGAACCAGATGCTTCGGCTCCTGCAATTCTGAATCAGCTGGCGCCTACTTGTGCTGTTGCTGCTTCTTCCTGCCCGGGATGCATCTTCCCCTGATCCCTTCCTCCCCTTCCATCTGCTCATCCGTTCTCTCCTCACCGATCGCACCGACGCCAAGCCTCGAGCTCCTGAAGTAGAACCAAACGTTAGAGGCAATCGACTTCGCATAAGCGTACGATGTGTCATGCACATTCAGGCTTGTCCGTACGTAGGAGTGCGATGTACAACTAACTACATTGATGCAGTAACACCTAGCACGGCAGCCGCTTCAGTGATCTTAAACTTGACGAGCGAAGAGTGGGCCGTGGTCCGTGCATGCACAGTCCGCACTGCAGCACGACGCAACTCTCTGTCCACATGCCAAAACAAACAGCATTCAGCCAACGAGAGTCCATCATGGCACGGACGGCAACGTTCGGTACTTCCAGCAATAATGCCAGTGTTGTGCCATATCGACCCGTCGCTGCCATGTTTGGTTAACGTCGTTCTAAACGACATGCATGGTCACTTGTTCTCTTGTTTTCATTTTTTCAGGACAAAGGACATACATACATGCTCACTTGTTGACTTCTATGTTCTGAGTAACTTACAGACATCCCAAGTAGACTAAATAATACGTCTACATGACCTAAGAGAGATCTTCCTAGACATGACAAATGGACCATAAGCATTCGACAACGTGTCACTGACAAATCACACAGTATCACAAAAACGAAGAAGGAATGGTTTCTGGTAAGGTTACCTCTCCTCGTTATACGAGTTGGACCGTTTGAGCGACGAAGGCAGGGGAGTGGCCCTGCCGCCGCTCTCCACTATGCTGCCGCTGAAGTACTGCTTCTCCTCCACCGCCAGGTGGCCGAACCGCCGGCTCAGCTCACCGCCTGCCTCCTCCACCTCGCCGCCCGCGCCGGCGCGGGACGCGAGTCGGCTCACCAGGCCGCAGCTCCGCCTCGGCTCGGCTCGGCACTTGGCCGAACCGGCAGCCGACCCGCATGCGATGAGCTGCAGAAGAATCGAGCCGGTCCTGTTCGGCTCGGTCTCATCGGCCCCGCCCGGCTGCTGGGCGGCCGGCGGCTTGTCGGAGGAGGTGGAGGACGGCGGCGAGGTCTCCTCGACGGGCAGCTCCACCGGGCGTCCACGGTTGGTGCGGGCCGAGACGGGCTTGTCTGGCTGGGCGAGCCGAGCCGCCGCAGCTCGGCGGTGGTACGGATACCCGAGCTCATCATCGTCAAGATCTTCTGCGGCGGCGTCCCGGTAGCTATCCACGTACTGCTTGTGGCAGTGGGGGAGGGCCAGCGGCTTCGACGGAGACCTATCAGTTGCCCGGAGGTGTTGGAACCGATCTGCGTGTTTGCCAGAAAAAAAAAAGAAGAAAATTTCGTCAATTGAATGGTAGTACTAGTTCAGCAGAGACAGGTGGCCACTATCAGATGATGCAGGGGGAGTCTTCTGGCACCACCGTGCATCAACCTCCGAAAAAGAAAAGGAGTTCTTGTTGGCTGCTAAAGTCTTCACGACTTACGACGTGGGTGCAGAGAGAACGTGAAAGGTGTAAGAAAAGCTGTACTTGTGTTTTACTACCAGCAACCATGGCCCTTTCATTTGAAAACGAGTTGACAATGAGAAGACAGAAGGGGAAGAAAGAGAAAGCCTTTTGCACTGACAAGATGGCTTTTTGTTTTGGGGAGAAGAAGGTATAAGCGAATTGTTCAGACGTATGGCTGTGTAGTAACTTTTTTTTTTCTCAATTTTTGTCAAAACAGGTCCTCCCCGAGCTCGGAAATCACTGCGGCCACGCTCCTAGCTTGGCAGATCGGGTCGCGCACCGGCTTCTGTCGAGCCGCCAGTTCGTGGCTGTTTGCTACTGTGCAGCAACTGTTCATAATTAATTAATGCTAAGTGCAATTAATTAGTTTTAATTATATTTAATTAGTGTTTATTAAAGTACTAACATAATAGTATTTTATTTATAGCTAATCATATTTAATTAGGGCTAATCATATAGTGCTAATTAAGTGTACAGATAATTTATTGCTCTCATAATTAATTAATATTAATCGCATTTAATTAGTATTTTAATTAGTGCTAATTAAATTAAAAGTCTTTGTATAAAACTTAGGTACTCCTTTACTATCTTTTTTTTATTTTACTTTTTCTTTTTTTATTCTTTACGTTGCCTATAACGATACAGCGATTTTTTATTTTTTACGCTACCGCTAATTAATTGATGAACCGTTACTGCGCAGCAGCAAACAGTGCGCTATAGTGCTGCACAGTGCCTACCGCCAGTTGCCTACCGCAAACTGGCGGCTGCACACAGTGCCCGGCTCGACGGGAGCCGAGCTTGCCACCTTACTTGCCGAGGTCGGAACGCCCAAGAGATATGATGTGTGTATATATCTTCTGCGTCTTTTTAATGTTAGAGAAATGTTTGTGTTTAAAAAAACAGTGTTAGAGAGTTAAAATTAAAAACACGTTGCTACAGGATCATATGTTCGAACGGTTCGACACAAGCAACAACTAAGCTCTCTCACACACTAGACATGAATGTTAGTTTGCTAATCTTGCTGGACATGCACCATTCAAGTCATGACCAGCTTTCAATAAGATCAACAGCAAGTTACTTTGCCAAGAAACAATGGTGATAAAAAAACAGGCCGGGTAGGGTGATGACGGTCGATACCGGAAGAGCAGCCAGGGAAGATCTCAGAGCCCTTGAGGACGTACTCCACGCCGTCCGACGGGTAGATCACATCGTTCTCCGAGAGGTCGTTCCAAACGTAACCGTTCTTGTAGTTCCTTCATACGTACGCACAAATGCACGACAATGCGTAAGCTGTAGTGTTCTAAAAGTACATTGAATGTGAAGAGAGAGGAACAGCGCAATCAGTACGTACGTACCTCTTGCAAGACCAGGAGAAGAGAGCAGGCATGCCTTTCCCCCTCAGCAGCGTGAGCCTATCCGTCACATCTGCACAACAAAAGAAAAAAAAATGCAGCATCAGTGATCAACTACCACATTAGATCTTACAAAGAAATTTAAGGCCATGCAGATGCTCAAAAAGATTCGTAAGTACCTTTGAGGCGAAGGGGCTGGTGTGGATGCTGCGCCAGCTCCATGAAGTGTGGGTGCTCCAGCTGCCCGTTCCTGCAGAGGTAGTAGATAATCTGCACCCTCCTCATCGGTCTCGCCGGCGCCGACCTCCCCGACGGCGCGTACGCCGGCCTGCCCCGCTCCGGGCTCGACTCCATCCTGCTGCCCAACTTCCTCCCTCCTGCTCCGCCGCTCGCCTCCATCCCTCCTCTTTGGTACTGCTCTCGCTCTCGCTGATCAGAAACTACAAGGTCGAAGCTTTTCACACAACTGTCCACAAGAGCCGCAGCAGGTAGGGTTGGCGGCTGGCTACTTGGTTGGCCCCCACAGGTTTTACGAGAGGAAGGACTAGGAGAGGAGAGAGAGAGCAGATCATCATCGTCATCATGCTACGATACATACGTGTGGAATGGGAATGGAACGTCCAAGTACCAAGCGCCCATGCTCTCCTTTTAGGCTTTTACACGCGCACACAAAACACTTCACTGCTATGAGGTCTGTTCTTTGCGGCTTCTAAAAACCGTTTTGGTTTTACTACAGTAACTAATTTTTAAATGGAGTATTTTTTTAAGATAGGATCTACAAGTTAATTGTAGTACACGTTAAAAAACTAATATTTGTACCATCAAAAATCACAAGCGAGTATCTCTCTTTCCTCAATCTCTATCGCAAATAGCCAAAAAGCCATCAGCCGCAGCTAAAAAGAACAGGCCCTATATGTCACGTCGCGCGCTTTGCGGTTTTCGAAAGAACCATGCACCCACCTGTGTAAATCGCGAAATCTGGACTATTTTGGTACTGTTACGCATAAAAATTTCAATTTTAGCTCTTTTTATGAAAAAAATTTCCAAATCTAGCCCCTCCCCACCACACGTTTTGCTAGGAAGTGACACGTGGCGGAGTCGTGCGGTCCCCAACCGCACGATTCGCCAGAAAGCGACACGTGGCGGAGTCGTGCGGTCCCCGACTGCACGATTCGCCAGAGCGACACGTGGCGGAGTCGTGCGGTACCGGACCGCACGACTCACCAGGAAGCGACACGTGGCGGAGTCGTGCGGTACCGGACCGCACAACTCACCAGGAAGCGACACGTGGCAATCGTGCGCTCCCGCACGACTCTAAAATCGTGCACCATGTGTCGCTTCCTGGTGAGTCATGCGGTCCGGTACCGCACGACTCCGCCACGTATCGCTTTCTGGAGAGGGGGGCTAGATTTGGAATTTTTGTATGAAGATGACTAAATTTGGATTTTTTGTACGCTAACAGTACCAAAAACGTCCAGATTTCGTAAATCGCCAACTTTTTATTTACTCCTATACCTCCTTTAGTTTTCTTCTTCTCAAATATAGAATATCTTATATGAGACACTATTATTATCCTCTCTTTCTTAATTATCTTTTCACATCAGCCATTTGCTTATTAGACATACCATGGACGTAGTTTACGTCACTCTATTAGAAGTGTCCTAATAGAGCTATAAGTCATGAGCTAAAATGATCATAAAAGCCATAAATGGTAAACCGAAGACCATGCTTAAGTTGGCTTAAAGTTAGTTTTGTTTTTTTCCACTATTCAGTAATTTCATCCTTTTCCGTTTTTTAGATTTTTTAGGTTTTTCCTATATTTCTTTGCATTATCTGTAATAGGTTAATATATTTTTTATTTTAATTTTTCTAAACTTCATTATGTTAAATAAATCAATTTAGATATAGTAAAAAATAAAATAATTACAGTAAAAAATACATAAACAAACACCAAGCTGAGAAACGGATGCAACGCAGGCAGCTAGGCAGGTCGCAGTAAAGCATGACAGCATGTGCTACTGTTGCGCAATAAGTGCACCTGACCGCACCGTGAGCAGTAGCGCTGCGTCGGCCGGGGCCGGCCGGCGTGATGTGGACTTCTGCTGGGGCGCTGCAGGGGAAGCAAAAAAGCTCGGGGCTAGGAGTTGGACCCCGCGGCGCAGGCGTGGCCCTCCCTGCCTGCGCCTTTCCTCTGGGCTCGTCGTCCGTTCGTTGGTTGTTGGGCCGAGCGCTTCGATTGCCTCACCTCGTTTGCAATTGCGGTCGCAGTGCAAGAATACTTTTAGGGGGTGATCGTTTCGGCTTCAGCTTGTTTTTTCAGAACTACTTAGTTTTTTAAAAAGCTATAGATCACCCTTAGAATAGTGCGTGTAATGTAAGAGTAAGACACGGTTAGGGAGGTGTGTTGTGTAGGGCTCGTGACGAGAGGGATCGCAGCTTTTGGAAACCACTAGAATCCAAATGCTACATCCATAGCTCTGGTCTTGACCTCCATTTAACCTTTTTTTTTACCTTTGTTAGTTTGTAGTAGTGGTACTAGTGCTGTAGCAGCAGTACTCATGCGTTGCCGGATCGAGTAGCTGTTAGCTGTGAATCACAGACTAGTTCCAACAGTTGATGCATGCTCCGGCTTAATGTTCTTGACAGAAAGAGCTCAAAAACTAGAGGAGGAAAAATATGGCTTGCATGCATTCGTGCAGATGTCCACCACTGAGAGGCACTGATCAGTGATCACCATTCATCAATGGCCCGTTAAGATCAAATAGCGGTTCCATGCATGCAACGCTGCAAACACGACAACAAAGTAGTAGCAGTGCAGAATTTAAAATTCGGAGAGCACATTGAAGTCTACGCAGTAGTAGCATAGTGAAGTCCTCGTCTTTCTAAACACAATGGCATAAATTTATTTCGTTGCCCTTCGACGACACAGCATTGACATTACTCTATGAATATTACGCCAGGTATGCTTTAAAGAGGGGGGAACCTTCTCTGTGCTGCTTCATCACTAGAGTAATTGAAAATCCAATGTATAGCAGTGGCAGCAACCAGCCTATCTAGCTTTATTATATGCATCCTCTGAAACAAGTTAACTGCATTACCTGTAGAAAAAAAAATGCCGGGATTCTGACATCCCTTCTTTTTGATATTAACTCATGAAAGACAATGGAGGCTGATGTATGTAAATTCTCTGAAGATTCTTCTCCTTTGCAGCATTGAGGCTCATGTGCGCCGTTCTCCTCCTTCAGAGTAGAGATATGGAGCTTTCGTACCCGGCTTGTTTGTGTAAAGGACTACATCGCTATGTATTCGTTTCTGTATATCTTTTTATGATACACACGTTTGGTGTTTAGTTCCTAAATGCATGTAACTGCGCTACATAGAGCATCAGAGCTTTACATGGACTATGCCGTGCAGAATTCTGGAAACAAAAAGGAAGTAATTGGACTGCAGAAGCAAAGATGATGCAGCCATGCATGTATAGCAGCATAGGCCGGCGTTGAACATGGACAAGGAGAAGAAAATCAATATCGAGTACATCAATAATGTTGTGTGCATTTCTTCAGTCCACGAAGAAGGAGCAGCCGAACAGCTAGCTAGAAAGAGTACCAGGCTACCAGCAGATTGTTTTGTCTATGTAGGGGCAACTCTCGTTTCTGACACACAGCAGTAATGCCTTGCCCATTGAGTATAAAATGGAGAATGAACAGTACATCCACATTAATTACATGGCCATTCTGTAGCCCAGATAATGCTTGTGCAGTCGTGCTTGAGCTACCTGATTGCCACATGGTGACCCGCATGTCGCTCTGAACTCACCAAATTAACATCCTTCTTTTATCGCTTAGTTCATGGTCTTTCATAATAACACCAATTATTCCATGTGGCTCTGTAATAGTACTCATCTCAAAGATTAAAAATTAGTACCACTGAGCCAACGCATGCCGAGCAAAGTGAAATCCAACATTCATATCCCCCAAATCTAGTCATCCAGCATGATGGTCATCTCCGGCATCAAATCAAATCTACTAGGAGAGCCCAACGAATCAGCTCACGGCTGATCGCCAAACACGCTCTTGCATGCATCCAACCAAGTAAAAGAGAATTTTTGTTTTCACGTAGAAAAGCAACTACTAACTAGTTGGTGATTCTAGGAAGAAGGGAAGCTGTGTCATGGCGTCTCAAGCTGTCGACGCCAACCTGAGGCTGAAGGGGTCTGAATCTGAGAATGTCATGGCGCCTGCAGCCATCGATGCCAACTTGAAGCTGAAGGAGATTGAACATGAGTCTGCCAAAGGAGTCGGCGCATACGGCGACCAAATAAGCGGTTTCTTGAATCCAAATGGGCCATGTGAAAACGGTCAAGGCCAACCCATGTAATAGCGTTAGCCTTAGTCTATTCGCGAGGGAGAAGTCTATTAAAGTGTTGCTATGCGTATAAGAGGGGTATCGATGAAAATACACCGAACAACTTATCCAAGAAATCCCCAATCCTGCTCTTCCCCTTCCCAATCTCCATTCTCTTCTTCCCAATCTCCTCCGATCCTCAGTCTAAGCTCTCAATCTCGTGGGGCACGTAACAAATTGGTATCAGAACCGGTTCCCCAACCTGGAGCGCACATGCTACATAACTCGAGCACAGCAGAAGACGACGGCATGGAGCAGCAACTCGAGAGATTGACCAAGGCAATCTTGGAGCAAGAAGAGTCAATCAAGCTGCTCTAGACCCAGAGCGTGGCCATGCAAGCTTCGATGGAGGAGATGAAGCTGATTGTGATCGATCTGCAGAAGTGGAAGCCAGATGTAGAACGAGTGGTGGATGAGTTGCGAGTGAAGATGGACGAGCTACGCAACCAAGTTCAACAGATGGTGCGCAACCCGGTCCTCACCGTACGGCCGGTGGACCTTCCTGGCATCTTCCCTAAGCCGGAGGCACGAGCGGAAATCATGGCGCTCGCGGAAGCCGTTCGGGACACCCTGGTTGGCGTGGGGGTGCCGAGACAATGCATGGCAACAAGGGATATGGGCTTAATAGCCGCCGTGAAGCAACTTACCACCGGGGGAAGGCGATCGGAGGGAATTCCTCTCCCTTGATGAGCATGCCGAGGTTGAGGCACGAACCACAGGTTATCACCATGCACCCCACCCACCCAAACTCGATTTCCCTCAAATTGATGGTGAAAACCCGAAGGCGTGGCAGCTGAAATGTGAGTCTTATTGCCAGGCCGGGCAAAGACCAGACGAAGCCTTCACTTGGCATCCATGGCCATGGACGGACCAGACTTAGGTGGTTTCGTTTCAACTTGAGAGTTTATGGTTTACGTATAGATAAATAGTAATATACCATTAAATAGTGTTTTTAATGTGAGATCTACAGATAAATTGTAGTATAAATTATATGAAATTTAGCTGTATTAGCCAAAATCATATATAATTGTTTCTCTCTACGTACTATCTCTCGTAAATAAATTAGAATTTAAAAACCACAATCATAAATCATAAGACTCACTAAAATAAAATTCACCCTAAGATCTCTAGGACAAAAGGCCCTACTCTACTCATCGATCCATCTGTCTTTGGATCCTGTGCTTCTGTAGTAGTATGTCTGTAACATTGGCAGTGCCATGCAGTAAATGTTTGGCGCCTCGGTCTCCTCGCGCGCTCACAGGTCAGTGGTTTTGTAGCTTCTGCTGAGTGCTGACTTGTTGTTGCGAGGCTGCGAGGGATGAACATTGAGCAGCGTCGAGTCAACGGTGAGCAGCCCTTGCACAGAAGCAGATTCTTTTCTTGTACAGTACCTGTAGATGTGTCCGAGTCGATCTACATAACACACGTTGACACGTACTACTCCACTGGCTTTGGTATGTTTGGCGAAACGTACGGTGGTAGGCTACACACATCGCATACTAGAGGCCATGGGCAAGTACTGACTGTACCACTGCTCTTCTTCGTAGGAACGGTAATAAACAAGTCCAGATACCGACGATCACCAACAACCTGATCCTTGCTCGAGTTGGGAATTTGGGATCCACTCAATTCAGTTCCAGGCCATCCATGAGGTTTCTAAGGCACCATGAATGGAAAAAAATGCAGGATTAAGGGAAGAAAACTTTGCTAAATACACTATTCCCCCTCGTATGTAGCATGCATAGTATAAAGGGCTACCCATGTTTAGCGCGATAGCAGAAAGAAACATTAAGGGACAAAACAGCCGTATGCACACAAAGACATGTTACATCAACACAAGAAGATGGTTCATGTAGTGACCAAAGTCGGCTTGATATGTCCAATTATTTGCCAGTCAAATTTCATCAAGACAGGAAATACACAGTAAGTGTTTTAAGAGTGGGTTCCTCATAGCAAATTTTGGGGTATCCAGGTCTAAAAGCCTTGTTCATGCCCTCAGGACATGATGACATCCTCGATAGGCTGCAGCAAACCCTTACCAAACCTCAGGACGCAGCTCGCCGGTTGCGGGAGGCATCCATTTCCCAGAATTGTACACACTTTCACCAACTTTCCATCCAGGAACATCTTTCATGATCCTCGCCTCCTCTTCAAGATACTTCTTCCATTCTTTGACAAATCTACGTAAGTATGATGGACCTTGTACGTTATGTCAATGCTAGTAAAAAACAGGTCAACGGTATCGCACAGTGCTGAATTGTACCTTTCATCCTCTTCAGCTTGGAGCATTGGCAGTATAGCACTACGAGCAGCAATTTTCTCTTCTTTGAGTGCACTACACACATAAATTCACATCATTAGAGATAGATATAACATGGATGCAAAAATCGCATGAACTAATAAGCATTACAAACCAGTAATCCACGATCATGTCAAGACAAACATGATTTCTTCGTAAAATAGGGAAATCAGCATGATTTAGAGCAAAGCTCATAAAACAAGTATGCACAAGTTAAAAAGTAGTGGCTACCAAAAAGTTTGCATGTTGACCTGAGCAAAGACAACATAACAGGAAGGAGCAGTAAGCAGTAGAACTTATGTTTGGCAGCTCATTATGTCTGTTAATGAAAAAACTGAGAGGTGCTTCAATGCTCTCCTGAAAACTGAGTGTTTAGATACAAAGGAATCGAGTTGTCATGGAGTCAAGACACTAAATATCGATCCATTGCAAGTTTTCAACAACTAATTCAATTATCTCAGCAATCCTGAGTCCTCTTGTGAATTGACAATTAAAGGTTTTGACTCTTGAGGTCATTAAATTCAAGAGACAAGCCTACAAAACTAAGAAACAAGAAATTATCATTGCCGCTGCAACAATATATGTATATAACTAGGTTGGTGACAACTAAAAATTACTATGGTTATCCACACTGTTATTTTTACCAAAACATTTGTGGAAATTGACTATTTAGATTTTAGAGAGAAATCACATGCTCCATACCACAACCAGTGAGACGGTTTTCAGAAAGTGGCAGAACAGATGAAATAGCGTCAAAATGGTGACGATCAGTAGTATCCAGTATTCACACAATCATCCTCATTGGTCAATTCACTTTTGCTGCTTCAATTGAAAGATTTAACATGAATAGCTTATATCTAAGACAACCTAGAAAGATTCAAGAGATATAACTAGGCGGTTTAACACAGGCTTCGGGGTTTCTGTTGCATTGGCTGAGCTGTACTGCAAACTTAACAATTATTTTGCTGTTCATGTATCCATAGGATGCGCAGGTCAAAGCGTTGTGTCCTCTTGTGCACAACCCATTCTGAACAAACTGTTGTGCATTGTTCACTAGCACGGTAGCAACTCATTTTTCAGAGCTCTTTACACCCATGACAACATGCATATGCTCTAAGATTGGCTACTTGCTCTGAACTTGCGGCAGACAGATAGGTAAGAAAGAACTTCCAAATTCAGGTTTCTGTGAAATTAGTTAATTAGAGGAAGTTGTTACAGTGGGTCCAATAATGTAATGTTAAAGCAGTTACAAACAAACACAATAACATATTGCTTGGGATTTGACACATCAGTTTTGTACGAACCATACATTGATCCATTCTGAAGGTTTCACCTACTGCTACCGCAACAATTTATGCAAGAAGAACCAATGACAAGCCGACATGATAAGTAGCAGGCAAGCAGCGACGGAAGATTGATCCGTGATTGGTCTCCTATGTCGACAAAATTAGCGACTAGTAAGTGGTAATAGTAAGAGATGCAATGCAACAGACAGATGGATGGGCAGGGTACCCACTTACCGGCGGACCTTGTTCCCCTGGCCGACCTGGTACATGCCCCAGGCGAAGGCGCCGAAGGCGGTGAGGAAGATGGCCGTGGCGCTGGGCCCCTTGGTGGGGATCCGGCGCGCGTAGCGCACGGGCGCGAACCCGCCCGGCGGCGGCCCGTCCTGCACCACCGGCATCTCCTTAACGCTCGCCATCCCCGGCTTGTTCCGCACCATCGCCTCCGTCATATTCGCTCCGACCCGCAAACCTCACCACCGGCACGGGACCGCTCACCTGCAGATCTAGAGCTCCGGCGAGAGACCAAGCGATTGGGAGCGCAGCTGTCGCTAGGGTTAGTGGGGGGTAGGAGACGACGAAGCGAAGGATTGGGACGAATTGCCTCGGCCTCGTCCCAGGGAGATAGTGGGTCGTGAATTCGTTGCTCTCCAGGGTCTCTTCCGCAAAGAGTAGGTGGGCCTTAGACGATTAGAGACCTGAGTAGAAATGGGCTCGCAGGTTAGTGGGCCTCCATGAATTCATATCAGATGTTTGGCGTTCCAAATTTCGTCCGCTACTCAAAAAAATCCCGGATTTCGAATGCATCAAGCCTGCGACGGCATTGCGTTTCCTATGGCGAATCTTTTTTTTTAGAGGTCGTATGGCGAATCTTGTCGTCGCCGCCAGTGGGTAGCAACGGGGCGGGGTCCCGGAGGAGACCCCCGCTAGCATGGCTCTGTTCCAACCCCACTAAGTTTACCAGAGGAGATGGCTAGGATCCTTCGTCTCAGCCTCACTAAGTTTATCGGAGGAGATGGCTAGGATCCCCCGTCCTAGCCCCACTAAGTTTACCGAAGGGGATGGCTAGGATCCCTATGATATTTAAAATAGGCTAAATAATTTAAAATAAAAAATAATGTATCTTTATTTATTAATTTATAATTATTTAGGTATATTTTGTTAAAATATAATTAAAATATATATTCTATCATATATATATAAAAATTTTAGTCAAATATAAAAAATAATAAAATTCTCATATTAAAAACTACAATCTATTATTAAATGAATATATTTTTATATTTACTAGGTCTCATGGGGCCGAGGACAACCCCGTCCTCGCCCCGCTAGTGTAGTGGGAGGCCCGTCCCCATCCCTCCTAGGGGAAGGTCACCCTGCATTCTATGTGGATATACCCCACAGAGCCCGCTTTATAGGAGAATTGCCACCCCTAGCCATCACTAACTTACTTGTTTGCGGTACATGACTCGATATTTCAATGTCACAAGTGGCAACATGATTCTTGTTTGCTAACCGAATGACTACATGTCGATGGACTAGGACACAACGCTTGTATGGTTTTGCAATGTTGATGAGTACATTGGTTTATGCACTAGTCTTTTAGCATTTTAAAAGATGTGATACAAGGAGTTTTAAATAAATTCTTTTTTTACTAGAATTCTTACTCTACTTTGGAGGAGGATTAGAAGGAATTATATGAAGCCATAAGAGGCGATCATGAAGAACTAAACAACAAAGCAAAGAAGTCATTCATTCAAAGATAGAGATGTACAAGAAGATTAAAGTCTAGGTTATTCTTTAGTACTATATTCTTATATAGGATAAGAATCCGATGGTCCTAAAAGATTCGAAAAGGTTATGAGAGAATGACAATTCCTTGTACTCATTTGAGATTGTGCTCAAGGAATTTGTGATCGGCATCGCTAAATCTTTTCTCTCTCCCCGTGGTTGCTTCAACACCGTGGTTGTTTCAACATTGTTATTTTGGTTTTCTTTACAAGATTCACCTTCTTCATTCTTGAGACCATGCACGATCATGTTGTATCTTATAAATTTTGATTCTATCCAGGAGTTGTTGCGTATAAGAAAATGTATCAGAGTGTAACAAGTAGCATTAGAACCAACACCAAGTTAATATGATTTGTGATAAGGTCAGTAAGTGTCAAGTGACACAAAATCAAGATCGATATCGACTGTGTGAAATAAAGGCCTTGTTCCAAATAGTTCGTAGCTTATGGCTTTTATAAGTCTTTTTTTTGAATGGAGTGACTTCTCGATGTGGTTTCTATAAACCATTTATAGAAGTCACCATAAGAGCTGCTTTAAACGGAGTGGCTTCTCTACGCGAATGTTCCTTACCCCCTCAATTTCTCTCACAATCAGTCAAAAGTTTATGCTTCTCTCCAACAAACAAAAAGGATGGTTTCTTCGTTACCATTTCGAAATAGCTTGTCATGATAGTCTTTTTGAAACAACTTGTCGACTTATCGATATTCAGTTTATTTACATAAACGCTTGTGTTAGGACCAAAAGTAATCAGCTGTAGCTGAAAAAACACATCTAAGCTACGACACTTTTGAACAATGCCAAAATAGAGAAATTGGACGGCAAAAGACACTTCAGCGTGAAAGCGAAAGAACTGTTAACCATCTCCTATTATTCCTCCTGTAATCCTGGCCGGACTCCTAATCCTCTCCCGATATTGATGCTATGAATCTGTTGAGAGAGATATGGAAAGTCTTGTGCCTATATGTACTCACGTTCTCTGTCAATGGAATTGTTGCGTGAGCCATATCCGCTATCATGGTATCAGACTCTCTTGATCTAATCGCTTCCGCATAACCCGCGCCGCTCCCATCGACACCCGCTCTCCTCGCGGCGCGCCATGTCGACCTCCGCTGCGGCGATCTCTTCCTCCCTCGGCGCGCTCTCTCCTGACGCTGTCGCCGATGCCGCTGCCTCTGCCATTCGCAGCGCCCTCCAGCCCGACTCGTTGGCCTCCGGCGATGACACCGCCGCCGCCGTGACTCTTGCTGAGTCTCTGGCCCAGACGGTGGCCACTGCTGTTCGCGCGGCTCTCTCTGCCGCCGCTCCTTCCTCCTCCACTCCTCGTCTACGGCTCCGCCTGGCGCGCCTACGACGTCTGCCGACCTCGCCGCTCTTCACTCGCAGGCGACCAGCGTCCTCAACATCAAGTCCCTCGTGCCGGTCACGCTGGATCTCGCCGCGTCGAACTACACCAAGTGGCGTGGCCTCTTCCTCGTCACGCTCGGCAAATATGCTCTCTCCGACCACGTCCTCACCGACGTCTTCCAGCCGGACAATGCTGATTGGGCGCGCATGGACTGTGTAGTCCTTGCGTGGCTCTATGGGTCCATCTCCGCCAAGCTCTTGGAGATCGTCATGTCGCCTAACACGACGGCTCGCATCGTCTGGCACGGGTTGGAACACCAGTTCTTGGGGAACCGTGAGCGCCGCGCCCTCAACCTCTCCGCCGAGTTCCATGCCTTTGTTCAGGGCGACCTTCCGTCTCCGACTACTGTCGTCGTCTCAAAAGCATGGCGGATAGCCTCGCCGATCTCGGCGAACCCGTCACCGACCGAACCCTCGTTCTCGCCATGCTCAAAGGTTTGAATGACAAATACAATCATCTTCAGACCATCCTCCCCATGCAGAAACCCTTCCCGACGTTCGTGGAGGCGCGCTCTCAACTGCTCCTGGAGGAGATCACCAAGGGTGGGCGTGCTCCAACCGCGCCTACAGTCCTCCTCGCCATGGGTGGTGGCGGCGATGCCCGTCCAGTTGGCCAGTCCGGTGGCCCTATCGGCACGACGGGCGCTAACCCTGCACACACTACGGGCTACGGTGGCGGCAACAACTCCAACAACAATCGCAATCGGCGTCGTCGTGGTTCCAGCAGCCAAAACGGCGCTCCTGGCGGCGGCCAACAACAACCGCGTGGCTCGGTGGCTTTCAGAATTGGCCGTCCCCACACAATCTGTGGGCCAGCACAATTCACATGTGGCCCGGCCCACTCGGGCATCCCCCTGCGCCGGGCCTGCTAGGCTCTTGCCCGGCTGCTCCCTTTGCTGGGGCGGCTCGGCCGCTTCCCTGGCCCAACTGCCTACCCAGGCGGCCCACCACCATCACTCTGCACTAGCATGTCGGCTCAACTCCCATCCACGCCAATGTCCTGGAGCACCAACAGTAGCACGCCGCACTGGGATCAGCAAGCTCTCGTCAACGCTTTTAACACCGTCACTTTGCAGCAGCCGCCATCTAATGACTGGTATATGGATACGGTGCCACTTCTCATATGACGTCAGATGCCGGTACCCTCACCCTCTCCCATGCCCCCAATCCCTCTACTCCTTCACATATCATTGTCGCGACGGCTCTCTTCTTCCCATTACCTCTTTTGGTTCTACCACTTTACAGCATAATAACCATTCCTTTTCCCTTAATTATATTCTTCTGTCTCCTAGTATCATCAAAAACCTTATATCCGTTCGCCGCTTTATTGCTGACAATAATTGTTCCCTGGAGTTTGACCCCTTTGGTTTTTCCGTGAAGGATCTTCAGTCCAAGAACGTGATCGCCAGATGCAATAGCTCTGGTGATCTCTACCCCTTTCGTCCAGTCGATCTCCACTACGCCCTTCATGCTCGTGACTCCTCCACCCTTTGGCATCGTCGTCTTGGACATCTTGGACATGAAGCCCTCCACCGACTTGCTCGCTCCTCCGTTATACCAACCTGCACCGATGTTTCTTTATGTCATGCATGTCAACTCGGTCGTCATAGTCGTCTTCCTTTCACTTCTTCTTCATCTAGAGCTTCTACAAACTTTGATTTAATTCATTGTGATTTGTGGACATCACCTATTGCTAGCGTCTCTGGCTATCAATATTATCTTGTTGTTCTCGATGATTGCTCTCATTATCTTTGGACCTTTCCTCTTCATTTTAAGTCAGACAAGTTTAGCACTCTATCTCATTTCTTTGCTTTTGTCAAAACACAATTCTCCACCACCATTCGTAGTGTTCAATGTGACAATGGCCGCGAGTTTGATAACTCCACCTCCCGCACTTTCTTCCTTACTCATGGAGTTCATCTCCGTATGTCTTGTCCCTACACATCACCTCAAAATGGCAAAGCTGAACGTATGATTCGCTCCATCAATAATATCGTTCGCTCTCTCCTTTTCCAAGCCCATCTCCCTAGCTCCTTCTGGGTAGAAGCTCTTAACACAGCCACATACCTCATTAACCGTCACCCTACCAAAACCCTCCAATTTCACACACCGTTTTTGCCCTCTATGGCTCTCATCCTAGTGCTACCCAAACCTTTCATCCACAGCCCCACATAAACTCTCTCCTAGATCAACCATGTGTGTCTTCTTAGGCTATCCATCCAACCATAAAGGGTACCGGTGTTTTGATCCGGTTTCTAACCGGGTTATTATCTCTCGTCATGTGGTGTTTGATGAGCACTCCTTTCCTTTTGCCGAGTCATCCAACACTACTTGTGCTACTGACTTTGATTTTTTGGAGGATTTTTCAGCATCTACACCACTGCCTATTGCGCCTGGGCAAACTCACAGCGGTGTAGTGCATGCTCTTGTGCGCACGGGCCTGTCTCCTGCGGCTCCTGTGGACACCACTGTGGCCTCTCCAGCCAGGTGGGCGCTCGGTTGGCCTCTGCTGATGGGCCGGTCTCCCCTGAACCGACCATTCCTGCTGGCCCGCCTGCCCCGCCGGCCTCCCTTGGCGAACCGGCCTCGGCCTCCCATAGTGGGTCGGCCTTCTTCTTGCCGCCGCTGCCGCCGCCGCTTTGCTCGATGGTGGACCGGCCTCCATTGGTGGGCGGTGGTGTTCTTGCCGAGCGTTGCCGGTACCGAGCAACGCCACAGGTGCGCCGCTGCTACCCGGCCCGGTTGTCTGCGGCGCGCGCGGCGTGTGCGCGCGCGCTGCCGGAGCGCGCCGACTGTGGGCTTCGGCACCTCTCCGATCATCAATCCCACGGCATGACAACTCGCGCCAAGGACGGCATTCATCTTCCTCGCCACAAGCCGTGCCTCCATGCCACGGCGCTCTCGCCCGTGCCCCGGACATACCGCGTCGCTCTCGGTGATCCGCTCTGGCGAGCAGCTATGGAAGAAGAATTCGCTTTGTAGCAGAATCACACCTGGGATTTAGTTCCCAAACCACCTGGCGCCAATGTGGTCACCGTAAGGTGGATTTTCAGACACAAGTTCAAAGCAGACGGCTCTCTGGACAGATACAAAGCTCGGTGGGTTCTTCGTGGTTTCACTCAGTGCCCCGGCATTGACTTTGATAAGACTTTCAATCCTGTTGTCAAGCCTGCCACAGTCCACACAGTTCTCAGTCTGGATGTATCCCGAGATTGGCCTATTCACCAGTTGGATGTGAAGAATGCTTTCCTTCATGGCACTTTACAGGAGACGGTATATTGTATTCAGCCTGCCGGGTTTGCTGATCCCGCCCGTCCTGACATGGTGTGTCGCCTCAACAAGTCTCTCTACGGCCTCAAGCAAGCACCCCAGCCTGGTACAGTCGGTTTGCTACTTTCCTCCTCTCCATTGGATTCACGGAGGCAAAGTCCGACACTTCTCTTTTTATCTATCGCTACGGCACCAAGCTTGTGTACCTGCTGCTATATGTGGATGACATTCTGCTTACTGCTTCTTCTACTGCACTACTCGACTGGACCATTGCTGCACTTCAGTCCGAGTTCTCCATAAAGGATTTGGGTCGCCTCCACCACTTCCTTGGCATCAGTGTCACCCGCCAGCCCACTGGATTTTTTTGTGCCAGCGCCAATATTGCTTGGAGATTCTAGAGCGCGCCGGTATGTCTGATTGCAAGCCTTGCAGCACACCTGTTGACACATGCGCCAAGTTCTCCTCGACCGAGGGCCCTCCAGTACCGGATGCTACTGATTATCGGAGTCTAGTTGGTGCTCTTCAGTACCTCACCTTCACTCGGCCTGACATTGCTTATGCAGTACAACAGGTTTGTCTCCACATGCATGACCCCAGGGAACCACATTTGGCAGCTCTTAAGCGGATTCTTCGCTATCTTCGTGGTTCTTTGGACTATGACCTACTTCTTCGGCGATCTTCCTCCTCAGATTTGATTGCCTACTCTGATGCTGACTGGGTCGGCTGTCCCGACACGCGCAAATCCACCTCTGGCTACGCCGTGTTCCTTGGTGACAACCTTGTCTCTGGTCCTTCAAGCAACAGCCCACTGTTTCTCACTCCAGCGCCGAGGCGGAATATCGCGCTGTCGCCAACGCCGTCGCCGAGTCATGTTGGCTTCGGCAGCTCCTGCAGGAACTCCACGCTCCACCTACTCGGGCGAGTGTTGTTTATTGTGACAATGTCAGCGCGGTGTATCTCTCCACCAACCCAGTTCAGCACCAACGCACGAAGCATGTGGAGATTGACCTTCACTTCGTTCGCGATAAGGTTGCCATGGAGCTGTACGTGTTCTTCATGTACCAACATCCTCCCAGTTCGCCAATATCTTCACAAAGGGGCTGCCAACTTCTGTCTTTTCAGAGTTTTGCTCCAACCTAAACGTCCGTTCTACTGGCGTTTAGACTGCGGGGGGTGTTAACCATCTCCTATTATTCCTCCTGTAATCCTGGCCGGACTCCTAATCCTCTTCCGATATTGATGCTATGAATCGGTTGAGAGAGATATGGAAAGTCTTGTGCCTATATGTATTCACGTTCTCTGTCAATGGAATTGTTGCGTGAGCCATATCCGCTATCAAGAACGACACAGTGCTTGTATGATTTTACAAGATACCGGAACAGACTAGAATACTACCGCTCGACAGCTCGAGTGGTTAGAAGGTCACGGCTCGCGGATGCGCCTTGCGTAACCGCAGCCAGCCTCTGTCGGTGAGCAACGGGCCGGCCGCGCGGGCGGCGTGTCCGGTACACTCCACCTGCGCTTGCGAGTTGACGAGACGTCCGGCCTCCGGGCAAGCCGGAACGGAGATGGCTCTCTCGCACGCTCAGAGCCTTTCGCCGTCCGCGGCTGTAGACCTGGAGCCGCGCGCGCGCACGAGGCAGAGGCACCGGTGGTTTTGAAGGGTAGCCTTGAGTTTATCATCTTTGGATCCACGTTCGCTCACCCTTGCATGATGATGGCCTGATGAACAAAAACGTACCGATAGATTCAAAAGAACGCACGCAAGAATCGGATGCTACCTCCACTCCTAGATCTGCTCAGATCTTGAACCAAGAGCGACACCGACAGCATGTGCCACCAGCTAGTCTCATTCCATGATCACTACCTCACAAGGAGTACCACCGAGCTAGGCATTGATTAGATACTTGCATTCTTACTGTCCTTAGTGGTTAGGAAAGAAAAGGGAAAGACAAGACTTAGGCTCAAACTTGGAGTAGGGAATCAGATGCAAGAAAACAAAAACAATGTCTTGATTTGTGGAGACAAACCAGTTGGAACCTTCTGCCTTTAAGATCAAGCCAGTACTAGTGCAGTGTTATTCAGTGCAATAGAAAAAAAAAACAAGACAATCTGAGAATGCACTGCAGTCGTCGTCCACCGACAAATAAAGATGCAACCTTCAAGGTTAACTCTTGTAAGAAAACTTTCACTGAATTATCTTTCCATAACACGTTTCATACAATCTTTTGACCTTTCGTTTCCTTGTCTTCAGTCAGTAAATGGCACAGATCATTCAGAAGTTTCTTGCCTATGTTGTTCTCCTCACCCAATGGCCAGATTCGTAGAAAGACCACTACCAAACTAATAGTGTGTCTTCAGATAGTAGAAATCTTGCCTGGTAACAATTCGTTGTCAATTTTGTTGTCTTGCTTGTCCGTTCTGAACCGATCGACAGACACTCCTTCTTCAGTAAACTGCATTTTATGAGATGAACAGGTGAACAAACTTTACGTCCTAGTGTCACCTAACAAATCAAATATTCCAGCAACTTGCATCCTGGATAAAGCAGCGGCAGTTGCAGGTCCTTGCTCCTGCAGTAATAATTTTTCACAACAACAAAGCACCTTTCCCCCAACGAAGCAACGGGGCATAGATTTTCAAGGCCAGATCCAAGTTAGTCAAGAAAGAAATATTTATTAATATAGGACCGAAGGCGACGATTAGAAAGGGTTGAACAAACGCAACTGTGTTGCAATACGCGATACGCGATTCGCGTGGAAAATCTCGTGATTTGTGACTTGCAATACGCGACTGTGTTGTGATGCAGCGTGTCACTTAGCAGACTAAGTTCAACTTATTTTTGCTAAACTGTGCATCATCTCTCTCATTTTAACTGGTCATGAGACTGCTTAATTATTATTATTTAGTTTAAATATTAACAGTTACTAGTGAATAGTTTTGCATTTATCAGTAGATTATTTTAGTTTAATGACGCCAGTTAATGAAGAGTAATTAGCATGTCTATAAAAGACATAGAGACGTTTAGGCTTGGTAGACTGAACTCCTCTATTTTTTTCTCACATTGTCTTCTTTCTCTCTGGTGAATTTGTACTGAGTGTTTAGCAATCAAATCTCATCAACCTTTCTTCTTGGCGTGCACCGGGAAGGAAGAAGAGCGGCTATCTCCGAGTCATTGCTGTAGAGAGTATCTGAATGGGACAACAACAAGGTTTTTGGGTAGCGCAACATGCACGACCGCTCCACTCTGCTTCATCTATGTTTTCACTACATTGAGTCTGTGCTGCTTCATATTCTTTATCAAGGCTGATAGTAAGTTATTCGTGTAATCGATCGATTTTATTATAAAATTTTCGTTATGTATTTTCTAAAGTATGATGACTAGCCTGCTGTTAGATTCGTTTGTTGCATCACTAATCTTTTATTGTATTTGTCTCCTAGTAAACTTTAGAATTAAAATATTACCCATATGTCCAACAAGATTGCGGCACATGGTCGGTCAGATCACTCCAACAAAGTGGTCAGACCACCTCTGCAGGCTAGTCAGATCGCTATCCACCTGACAACAAAAACTAGAGAGTAAGTGGCATAAAATCAATCTCAAACTTCGACAATAGAGTACATGTAAAATTAAATACTCATCACACAATATGAGGTGACCTTTACGTAGTCTCACAATTAACTCCCAGCTCCGCAATAACATGTACAATCACATGGACAGGTGATCAAACAGTGGATCTGCCAAGAGAAGAAAATATTCTTTGGCTCTTTGCAAGTTGCAACAACCAGTGATCCCATTGGTCATCAGTGGAGAGGGAATCGTGAGTGGCGCAATGGAGGTTTGCGTCAGAAGAACAATCACCGATGGTAAGGCTGTGGCGAGCGTGCTTTGTGCTCTTGGAGCCTCGTGCTGCAGAATCAAGTCCCTGTCTGAAGATGCTTACCGGTGAATGAAAAGCCGGCCGATCGAGGGAGGACTAATCTTTCGGCAACATCCTGCAACATTGAAAACAGGTTCAGCGATCCTATCTCTCATCTGTATCCTGTACCACACACCTTGCCGCCGAATGTTCTATATTATCTGTCTAGTTCCACTCTCATCGAGTCCATCAATTTGATTGATGCAATGATGGTAACCTTGTATCTACATTAATCATCTCATCAGCTGATGTTTACTACTGCAGGTTCCGTAGTGTACGTCGCGCCTAGTTTACTGTTGATTCTGATGATGCCAATTGTTGTCATGGTGATACACAAACCAGCGCTAGTTAATCAGGGGGGAGTAAGCACATGGGTGCTGCTGCTGCACCATGTTTGCTCCAAGAAGTTTGCGATTTTTAACCGCTAAGCTGTAGCTTCACTAACAAGAGTTAATTATAGGTTCTATGGACAGAGAGTGAGGGTACTTCCTCACATCCACCGGAAGTTCAGCTTGCTTGGAAGGAAATAAAAAAAAAAGTGCGTTACGAACGTCTTGTACGTATGGACTATGGAGTAGTTCTATCTTGTAATCCTCTTCTTGATCTTGACAAGAAGAGGACGGAAGCGAGATGCACCCTACCCTTCAGAAACCAAATTCAGAATTAAATTCTCTTTCTTCCACAAGTCCCTCTAGTCCGCTAACGAGTCTTTCTCCACTTGCCCCAGCGAAATCTATGTCAGACCTACCACAATTCTGTGTTCATCACTTCATCCAAATATGGTCTATGTTGAGCATACAATTAACCGGAAGATTACTGAATCAACATATATTAACTTCTTATGACAGTATCACTGTTAAACAAGAGATGCTACACTATTAATTCAGATTCAGCGATCTAGCTCAGAGAATATGACTATATGATCATATTGAACATCTACCAAAAGAGTGATGCAGTGAACAGAACAGTGTAACCAGCAGGAAGGTAAATTAACTGAACTGCACGATTGTATCAGCGGGGAGCATTGAAAATAAAAGAAACCAGAAATCAATGATTGCTTGGAACTTATCCATCAAACCGAGAACAATGCACATCAAACTCTCCCGGTATTATATATGGTATCAAACGATCCTTACGACGACAAAAATCACTCGTTAATCAATGGAAAATATTTGTTTCTCTGCCTCAATAATTAAGGCCTTATCCGAAGAACAGATAAGCCTCCCTGTCTTGCTAATCACTCAACACCCGTGGAGATCGATCCACACACAAGTACACTTGCAACTGGTGGTAGGTCGCGGGGTGCCCTCAGCAAATTACGCGACGCAGTTGTGCTCTGGTAGGTGGGCCCGGTGCTCTGTTCGTTGGGATGGCGGTGACACGTAGGGAAGGAGGTGGCGACACGTGGAGGATCTTGATTGATTGCGCTTGATCCGACGTGGCGGTCCGACCCTGCCATGCCGCTTTTGATATCCACAAAGTTATCCGGACCAAAACAAACGGCACTACTCAACGGCCGGATTAGTACGAGTGCTCCCATGTTGCTCCCTTCTGCCCTTTTGCCTACTGCGAACTTGTACATTCGACTTAGGGCACGTATACGTACAGAAGATTATTTTCGACAGTATTTTTTTATGTCATCTATAGATAAAATTTAACTCTATTATTTATAGATAACTCATACAATGAGCTATCTTTAAGTTGACCTCATAATTTCTATAGACAGCATGAATATAACAACAAAAAGTTATCTATAAAGGACTTATAAACAATCTATTGTATGTCATATAGTTTCTTTCTCTCTCTTTATATCATCAGAAATTTTAAATGATAAGATTTATAGACGACTGATGTCACAATATGGAGATACCTTTAGTTGGTTGTCCGTAGACGGTGGTTCCAGATTTGTATCCTCTTTCTTCCCACAAGCAAGGGAAGAAAGCACAGTGCTATTGCTATGTCTGTAACATCCCGCTCATCCTCTAGGCCTAGAGTGCTACCATCATTGCATTATAATACTATTTTTACACATTCACTAATCATTTTAAACAAACTATACTTTACTTATAAAGCAGAGTACTAACACCATACTGTTTTTAAGCAACTAATCTAGCTTACTAGTTGGAGTAAACCTATTATAAAAGTTGAGAATGTGAAGTGCTGCAAAGTCGTGGGGTTAATCATGTGCTACACCCACCCAAGCATGTCATCCTCAACGTCACCTAGAAACAAGACAACGAACCAAGGGTGAGTTCAAAGACTCAGCAAGTACACAAAAGTACAACAAACATTATTAAAACCAGAAAGCCATTGAACCTACTATAATATACTCTACCTGTATTATTATGCTCATAACATCGTCCTCATGAATCCACATTGTCCATACATAATCCACATGCGTATTTCATGTTCCAGCATTACCACATCATCCATGCAATGCAACTCTGCTCTACATGCACATTTGCTCATCACAATGCAAATACTGGTATCGCCGAGTGAACACCCGTCGATGTTCATCCAAAATCTTGGGCCCGCCCATATCGGCACGGGGATCTCTCCACTCCCGTGGAGGCCTACCGAAGTAGGACTTACTTAAGAGTACTCCGGATTAGTCCGCTAGCTTTGCTCGTAGTTAGAGACTTTCTCACCGCCCTCACTCTTGAGTGCACATGATGCAAATGCATATGCCCATTGTCATCCATAAGGAAACACCATCATATCATGTAAACATCGTATTTCCACATAAACACTATTACATTAAGTAAACATTGCATAATTATAAACTCTACGGCCTACCACTCTACCATGTACTTGCCTGTCAACCAAGCGGAGCGAAGCGACGTACAGACGACGTCCGCTCAGGACCTCCACCTGAACAGGCAATTAATCCGATTTTTAACAAATCATAACAAACCAGATATTAAAAGGACGACGACGATATTACACGCTTAGCCCGGCTCTAGCGTACAATGCCCGGGGTTAAAGACCCGTCAAGCAGGTACCAAACCTCTTTTTTTTCTTTTTCTTTTTCTCCTCTTTTCTTTTTTTCTTCTCTCTTCTTTTTTCCCCTTTTCTTCTCTCTTTCTTCTTTTTCCTTTCTTTCCTTCTTTCACTGCCCGACCGCTCCCCCCTTCTCAGTTTCTCCGCCACCTCCTCCCTCCTCTCTCTGCGCCGCCGCCTCCTCTCTCTTCTCTCCCTCTCTCTCTCGCCTCACCGCCGCCTCTCCCCCCTCTTTTTCTCCCTCCCTCTCTCTTTCGCCTCACCGCCGCCTCTCCCCCCTCTCTTTTTCTCCCTCCCTCTCTCTTTCCATCCCCTCCCCCTCTCCTCTCTATGCCGTCGCGGCCGAGCCGCCGCCTGGCTCGGTGGCCACGCCGCCTCTTCTTCTCCCTCTCTACCACCCGCGCCGCCGCTCTCCTACTCCCTCTACCTCTCTCTGCGCCGCCGCTCTTCCTCTCCCTCCACGGTGCCGCGCGCCTCCCCCCTTGCCGGCCCATGGTGCCGCGCGCCGCCTACCTCGCCGGCCTACTGCGGCTCGCGCTGCCTACCTCGTGCGCCGACTGCTCCAGGTGGTGGCCTCCTCTCCTCCTTGCTCCCTCTGCTTCCTCTCTTCCTCTCGACTGAGGGAGGCAGTTGAAATGGGGAGTGGCTGGAGTAGAGAGTAGGTGAAATGGCTTGTCTACTTAAGAGGCATGGCCATCACTCTCCCTACGAAGTGCCACTTTTGCCCTTCCCCTTTAGCCTTGGCTGGTTATGGGCATCAAGGGTTTTCTGGTCCTTCCTTTATTCTCTGTTTTGTCTCAGTGGTATTACAATGCCTTTCCGGTCGTAATGTAAAATAATGTTTTTGCGCTGTCCTTCTTTACCTTAGCTATAGATCCAGTCCCAAACTGTGTACATACGTGGATTGTTATATACAGTAAATAAGTTGAGAACGAGTAATTCTTCGAAGAACATACTTAGGTAGCATTGAGTTGAACTTGGCTTTCTTTTTAGGCTTTGAAATTGCTTTTCCGATCAAATGTGTGGGCTTCGAAGCGAGGCCATAGAAAAGCCAAAGAGAAACCGAGCCCAAAATAAACTAGAAATTTGAAACCATTATTTCCTAGCTTTTCTTGAAGCACGGCTTCGAAGCCAAAAAAAAAAAAAAGAAGCCGAGCACAGCCAAACAACCCTTAATATGTCAGGAAAAATTGAGCACAGGTACATAGCATATATCCTTGTTAGTTGAGGTAAGATGCTTGATTTGCTTGTTGAGAAAATTGTATTTTAAAAAGAAGAGTAATTCAATGTTCTGCTTTATGCTAAACCCAAAATAAATCCAGCGATTCATGGGAATATAAATGTGGATTGTAGAGATGATAAGGAGAGAAATACGGCTTGAATAGCCACAAATCTCTATTTCTATACTATTATAAAAAGCACTAGTTTAGTTAAACCTTTTATCACACGCAAAGTTAATACCCTCCCCTCCTAACGGTTAGATCAACTAAATCCAATGATTACTATTGCAAGTTGTTCCTGCCATCTCGATATCTAAACCATTGACTCAGATTATCCAATGATCAATTTTTCAAGTTGGTCCTGCCGTCAACCTCCTCAATCCCCGATCCAAACCATGACATTCACCCTATTCTCCCCCCAATCCCCGCCTTTCCCACCTCCTCTGCACCCAATCCTCAACGGCTGATGTAGTAAGAGGGATTTAGCATATGTACTAAATAACGGAGTAAGAATATCAATTGACCTAGAGTTTTCTACAACATTATCCAAGTAATTGCAAAAATTTTATTTGTAAGAACAAAATCTTTCACAATTTTGATAATACATTTTATAATATTATCATATGTATGTGATACATCAATTAGTTTAAAGCCTATAATTCTTTTTTCATTACCCAGTCATCGTTAAACATAATGAGAAGCTACACTAAGATAATCCTCCTTATCCCTACCACTCCATATATCCGGGGTCAAGGTTATTAGAAATGTACAGTTCTCAAAGTGTTCATTTAGTTTAGTACGACCGTTATTATAGTATTTAACTAAATCTTGAGTTATTGTCTGTCTAGAAACTAAATAAAATCTAGAATTATGAGCAGTTCTAATGTAGTTTTCAAACGTTTTAGACTCATCAAAGTTTAAAGGTAGATCTTATGAGGCAATTGAATGATAAAGAGATTCTCGAGCTACATCGTGACTATAATCCCAGTTACGTACCATACCATCGGAGTTGTACTGCAACTGTGTTTGCCTCATGATTACCCTTATTTTTCTTCTTTGGGCGTGTCGGATCAAGTGCCCAGTTTCACTTATAGACTTTGCAGATAATTCATGATGATAAATTTTACAAACAGCATATCTTACATGACCTCTAACTTTGTTTCGCTTTATTATTTTATCGAAATGTATCCACACCTCCAATGTACTAGGTCTAAATTTCTTTGCTCCGATGCTTGCAGAGGCAGCGGCGCTCATAGAGCCTAAAGATGGTATCCTGCTCTCCCGTTTGAGGTGGAGGCGAAGTCGTTTTATTCCTGAAGTATGCAAGATACTCTAGAAAAATTCTGAAATCACTCACAGGGAAATTGTCACAAATTTCTATAGAGAAATGTAGAAAATTGCAAAATAAAAATAGAAAATTACATGATTATTTATTTTACATCATAACAAAGAAAAATAAGAGCAATAAAAATATATGAAAATTAGTATTGTTACATCTTTTCTTGACTGTAGCTGGATTTTGAATTTTGAAATTTTTTGCAAAAGAAATATTTTGAATTTTGTCAAATTATCACAAAGTGAATCGAATTTTTCACAAGAAAAATCAGAGAAGAGAGTAGAGGTTGGATGTGGCTGAATAAGGGGGTTTGCTTCCTATTTATAGAAAATCATTGAGATTTTTTTATCTTTTTCGTATTTTTAAATTTCCAAATAGCTATAAATTCAAAAATTCGACCATTACTAGACTTAATGGGCTGAAATCATGCTAAACAAGCTGTACCTATTGTGCCTAACGGGTTAATTGTGCCTAAGCCGCTATCATGCCAAACAGGCTAAATGAGCTAACATGCTGTGCTCACACCAGTCGTGCTCATGTCAAGCCATGCTTGGCCCGGCATTATTCATGCAGTGTCGGGCTAGCACGCTGGACTAGAGTGGTCTGGATCAAACCAACAATATCATACTTCAGATCTGACCCATTGATTTCGTTGGTCATGCTGGCTTGCCGGTCTAGCAGGCACAACCTATTTGGTTAGCGCTACCACCAAATACAGGGTGTGTTTGGATTGTTGCCCTGTTGTGCCGAACCAAAATTTTGGCTAGCCTTCATGATTTGACTATCATTTAGATTGATGTCAAATTGTTGGCATGTCCTGAAAAATTTGGCAAGCGAATGCAAAGAGAAGGTAATTCTTGGGGAAGCAATTTGCTCACCAAAATTTTGGCTAGCCTTAGGGGGTGATCGTTTTAGCGATGGCTTCTGACTTTTAGCTGAAATTTCACTTTAGCTAGCTTTTTTTCAGTAG
Organism: Melocanna baccifera; assembly: GCA_036346265.1. NCBI lineage: Eukaryota > Viridiplantae > Streptophyta > Magnoliopsida > Poales > Poaceae > Melocanna > Melocanna baccifera. The sequence continues at coordinate 4,482,568 of CM070682.1, forward strand.
CTAATTTAGCTTTTTGGGTATAATTAAATTTAAAAATGTAAAAATAGAAAAAAATATGTTAGCCCATCACGGATAATGCAAAGAAACACGGGAAAAAAATGCAAAAAAACTCAAAAAATCTAAAAAAATTCAGAAAAAGACAAATTACTAAATAGTGAAAAAAAAAGCTGAAGCTAGAAGCTGAATCTGAAGAAAAGCTGAAACGAACAGGGCCTATGCTGAGGTGGAAGCTGATTGGTTGCATTAATTGCACTCAGTCTTTTATTAACAAACTTCAAACGATAATATCTTCTAAACCGTGTATCTGATTTGTGATCTGTTTGCATCGTTGTATTTTATGCGATTTAATCAACAAAATAAGATGCATATTGGCTATATTTTTATGCAAGAAAAATAGATGACATATAGGACCCATATGACATACTCACATTTGAAAAAATTTTGGTAATCTTTATAGCTATTAGCATAGTTATAATCCAAACGTGTCGCTTGGGGCTTAAACCAAACACAACGGCAATCTTCGGGAGGCCCTTTGTCCTAAAGCGACAACGAGAGCGAGTGAGCGACGGAAAAAAACAGAGAAAAAAATGGGCGGAGGAAAACCCCACCATACCAAGCCGAGCTCCCTAGAAAACGACGCCGTCCGGCCGCCGAGCTGAACATGCCGCGCCCCAGGAAACACCTCAAAACCTCAGACAAGCCTCGTTCCTTCCCTCCCCATTAAGCTAGCTTCGTCCCCCTCCCCCATCTCAGTCTCACCGCCATTCCCGAACGCCGCTGCGCTCTGATCCCTAGCTCGCTCGCTCGCTGCTGATCCCCCAACCCAAACCTTCGGTCTCCTGGGTCCAGAATCCAAGCTTTTTTGGCTAGCCTCCCGCGTCGTCATCACCTTTGCGTGAAGCCATGGCCGAGGTCCCCGTCGCCGCCGGCGTCCTTGACTTCCGACCCGGGGAGCTCGCTCCCACGCGCGCTTCTCCTCCCCATTCCCACCCGCGTGTGCCCCCTCATTCTCGCGACGCCGCCGAGCTCTGCTCGGCCGACGGTAAGGCCTCCTATTCGGATGATGAGACGTACTGATCGCTGCTCTTCCTTCAATTTTTCTTCGATTTGATTTTGTTTTGATTTGGTCTGGATGTAGAAGGTGCCGAGGAGGTGCCTGGAGGTCCGGGTTTTGAGGACGCCGGCGCCGTCGCGGTGGAGGTGCCGGGGTCGAATTTGGCCAGTTCAGAGGACCAGGATGCGAGTGGCGAGGCGTCGGAAGGCCTTGGTGGCGCTGACGCCGACGACGCGGCGGTTCTGTGTTCCGAGGATGGCGCCGAGCTCGAATCGCTGGGGCGGGGTGTTTTGGATGTGAGATTAGGGGCTCCGGTGGTGCGGCTCCATGAGCGGAAGTTGGATCGTGGAAGTTCGGGTTCCGATGAAGCTGGTGCAAGCAATGAGATTTCACTGGTTGAGGTGTCCCCATCGGATGCTAGTTCAAATTTGGACGCCACCGGGGGAACTGGTGGTTCTTCCCTCGTGGAGGGGTCCCTGGCAGTGGCGAGTGATGCCCGAGGATGCGAACGAGAGGTTCGGGAAGAGCCAAAGGGTGTGCAAGGGATGCCTGCTGCCGTGGGGGTCTCTGAAGGGGACGTAAGTTCTGAGATCGGAGTTGAGATGAAAGGTGATCTGGATGGTGGAAATGGCCTTGCCCAAGGGGAATTGGAGTTTCTTGTTGATGGCGGCGATGTCGAGGGGGGCACAGAGATGAGTGGTGCCTTGTCTGATGAAGGAGTGGACAGGATGGAGATGACTTCGGAGGAGTATGAGGCTTCAGATGGCTCCACCAGGCGAGTTCAGGAAGGAGTGGACAGGATGGAGGCGAGTTTGGATGACTCTGAGGTTTTGGACGGCTCAACCACGCAGGATTCTGATACCGACGTGGAGACGGTGTCCAGCGGTTCTAGTATAGAGGAACAAGACGCAGGATATGGAGTCCACATCCCACGCATGGTATGTCTGTCGTGCAAACTCCTGAGCTAGGTACTTGTCCACGTTGCTATGCTTAATATCAGTAAATTGATGCTGTATGTTTGTAACTCTGTCTTGTAGTTTCTCTGATTAATTCATTTGAAGTTCTAAGAAATTTCATCGTAACTCACTGAAGTTGCAGGAATGGAATCTGTGAAAAATTAGACAGGCTTAGAACAGCTTTTTTGTGAGAAACTGCTTTTATTCGGTACTCTGCTCTTCTGTTAATATTTAGTATTAGTTTCCAGTTACTCATTTGGTTATCCTCTCTTGATATGGTCATATATCCTAATAAGGGACCACGCTTGTACTAAAGGACACTCTGTTCAACTAACTCAAGAATTTGGGATTGTGTGTGAATTCGATGCACAATTTTCCCTGCTTGTATAAATTAATGGCCTGTGGTAATTTCGTGGAAAATTAGCATTAACTTTCTCGAAACTTGCAACTCTGTCTATAAACCTAGCTCGTGCTGTTCTATGTTGGTTATAGTGCGAATTTCTTCTACTTAGAAGATGATGTGTACCTCTATTTTCCCCCTTTGTAGGAACAAGTGATCTGTGAGGTGGTCAGGGAAAACAACACTTCAGAGGTGAAGAGCTCTGATAGGTACTTTCTTTAAGCATTTGCCATTTTGCATTGTAAGGTGTCAGCTTATAGCTTGATATGTTTGCATACATATATAGGCTTATTCAAATAAGGTTTGTGGTGTGCTCTATTCACTGTTAAAGTTGGATGTCCTTCATTGTTTTCTCCTTTGCCTTTTGAACCTGTGAAGCTTGAAAAGATGCTTTTTTTCATTTCATGCTTAATTCATATGCAGGATGGCTTCAGCAGCCATATCAACACCTGTGTTGGTTTCAGGTGCAGCAATGTTACCTCATCCTTCAAAGGTAATGGTTGTTCTTCTCAGTCTCTTGTAAGTAATGTATATTTACTATATCTGCCAGATACACAATGCACGTCAGAGTTCAGACTAAAGTTGTACTATCACAATAGTACAATTAAATGTTTTGTCTTATTGATCTGCTCGCAGTCTACTGGCTAGTGCTATTGCAGACATGTTAAAACTTTTTTTTTAAAAAAAAAACTGCATTTACAACACCCTTCCAAATTCTGTTCATGTTTTCTTCTTCTAATAAATTAAGCTTGAGTTGAGTACAAATTTACTCCTTTAACTGATTGAATGAGAGATCCAGTTCTTTGTGAAGATTTTTGGCATGTAAATTACATATGCTTGCTTTTTCCATTTAGAGATGAAATACACTTGCTTTTCATGCTGATAATAGTGCAGTCCACTGTTTCCTAATATTAGAAGGATAATGTACATGGCATTCTCTCACTTCTGGCTTAGTTTTTGCTCCTTGCTCCAGTCCATTACATTGTGATCTATAATTTTGAATCCTAGAAATAATGATTGAAACAACAACTTTAGCTATCTGTGAAACATACATACAGTTGTAGCTGCTTCTACTGGTTTCCTTTATGTGAGATAGCACACAGGGAGTCAGGGAAGAATATTTACCCTCCATGTGTATTTGATTTGTTACCTGTGGTAAGCTGCATTAAGACTACCCCACATTTCTCTTGAATCCTTTTGACAACAATATCTGTAAACTTTTCCAGGTGTTAACAGGTGGTGAAGATGCATATTTTATAGCTTGTGACGGTTGGTTTGGTGTAGCAGATGGAGTTGGTCAGTGGTCATTTGAAGGTAAAAGTAAAACATATGTTTTTCTCAGCTACAGTTTTGCTGTGTAACCTTGTGGATGCTTTGAACTCCTGAACATACAAATTTCCCTCCCATACCTTGTTTCTTTCATTGCGTTCACTTTTGGAAAGTGTTTGTTTGCCAACAGTTACCATCACTGTTAGATGCTTAGAGCTATGTTTTACCCTAAAGAACTCACAATAGCAATTTTTCTTGTCCACCATGCATGCATTATACTTGTTAGGGTTACAGTTGATCACTTGCCATCGACAGAAATTTGGAACAACCGAAGCCATTAGTGGAAAATAGTATAGGCATTGTTGACCACAGTGAATGATATTAATCGCTGTGAGTGGTGACCTACAATTTACAACCACATGAAGAATTTTTGAAGTCCAAAACCTGTGGCATGTAATATCTTTGGGGTGCAGAATATTTGTATGAGAAGTAAAATGTTGAAGTTTAGCAAATTTTGGCACTGTGAAATAAGCTCATAACAACATTATATGACAGACTTGCTTATTTTCAAATACTACAGTAATGCTCAAAAGGTCATTAGGAAGGTGTATGAAGTCCCAGTAAAGTTCGGATGACGAGATCAAAGTTGATAGGGATGAGACAATGACTTTCAACCTATACAATGACGGCTACATTCCTTTTATTTTCATGTTTGATCTACACTGTAAATGAGCAATTATCTGCTTGATAATGATTTGTGAAATTTCCATTGTGTCAGCCGGTGGCTCAACCAAATGTGGACAATGACCCTAAGGGTTAGCTAAAGAACAACATATTGACATGTAAACAGAACAAAATTACAGGGATAGACATGAATGTAGGACCAAATTGCATGCCCTAATCCAGTTGTCTCAAATGTCAGTGTACATGCTCTCCAGCAATGAGGAGAAGAAAATTATGTAGGGAGATTGGGAACTAAAGAAACAAAGTAAATCGAGGCACTAAAATTGATTTGATGTGGTTCTATTCAAACATCATTGCATACAAGCACAACAGTATTTGCTATGCCACAAGAACCCCCCCCCCCCCCTATATCACATATATCTACTGGAAATGCTCCAATTTAGCGGTCAGTTAATGGGTTCATATGTGCTATTGGAGTATCTGAACGAAATACAGTGTATATTTCTGGAAAATGTATTTCTTATAATTAGCTTCATTAATTTTGCACTAACTGTGGATTTTATCTTTCATCATTCTCTGTTATCCTCAGGAATATTATCACTTATAATTGTTGATGTGACTTTTGTTCTCAGGAATCAATGCAGGGCTGTATGCGAGAGAACTAATGGATAGTTGCAAAAAGATTGTTATGGGGAGTCAAGGTGCTCCAGGGATGAGACCTGAAGAAGTTCTTTCTAAGGCTGCAGATGAAGCACGGTCCCCAGGTTCTTCCACTGTTTTGGTTGCTCACTTTGATGGGCAGGTACCCTTTTTTCTTATTTCTTCATCATTAATTTAAATATATTTGTGTTTATCGACTCATTGACATGACAGGTCCTTCATGCATCCAATATCGGAGATTCTGGATTACTAGTGATAAGAAATGGAGAAATATATAAAAAAACAAACCCGATGACTTATGGTTTCAATTTTCCCTTGCAAATTGAAAAGGGTGATGATCCTTTAAAACTTGTACAGGTGCCATATCACTTGCCCCATTGCCCTCACTCTGCTGCTGCTGATTTCCTCTTGCGAGCTTTATCAGATTTTTAACATAGGATTTTCCTCTTTATTCGCAGAGATATACCTTCGATCTGCAAGAAGGTGATGTTATTGTAACAGCCACAGATGGTCTTTTCGACAACGTTTATGAGCAAGAAGTAGCAGCCGTCATCTCCAAATCATTAGAAGCCGACCTCAAGCCTGCGGTCAGAACCTAACGAACTATTCTTTCTAGGAAAGAACGGAGCCTAATGAACCCACCTCATACAAAACTGGCAACCAAGGATTATCCTGACATGATTGTTTTGTGTAACATCGCAGGAGATTGCCGAGTTCCTGGTTGCTAGAGCGAAGGAAGTGGGGAGGTCCGGATCCGGGAGAAGCCCATTCTCCGACGCGGCGCTCTCAGCTGGGTACCTGGGTTACTCTGGTGGCAAGTTGGATGATGTAACAGTTGTTGTGTCCGTTGTTCGGAAATCTGAAATTTAAACCACAAAGAACTCTCTTCTACTAAGTGCAGCTCCGAGATTTTGCTACAGCTGCACTCTCTGGCAAATGCCCATGGGTAGTTCGTGCTTCAAGAGCACGCACGGCTCTGAGCTACGCCTAGCCCCACGTGTACCCATCGTGAGTTGTATCTATCGTGGTCTTCTGCCTGTTCTGGATGAGCTGTTTTGACGCTGCTCAGTTGCTCACCGTGTTCTCGGCTCATAAATTTGACGTATTCAGTTGTAATGTTGCAATCCAGCAGCGACAGAAAGCCGTATGTTAGTACTCGAAGGATTATTGTGCATGGCAATGAAATGTTCATGAGCAATGCTCGTTTAAACGGGTAAAATCAAATGGCACCTCCGAAGAAGACACATCTCGGTACAGGCAACAACAATGCATTCTCGTGTGCGTTAGGCAGGCGTGATGGAATGGAGTGGATGAACAGGTGCGCCCAGTTTACAAGGCACGGCAGGCGAGCAGCGTCGCGGCGGCGGCTACAGTGCCCAAAAAGACGTGTGTTGACGCCGGGAAGGTGGCTGCAGCGGAACGCGACGGGGATGGAGCTTGAGTGGTGGAGTCGCTTCCGGTTCCTGCGGGTGATGCCGAAGGCGTTGACGACGGCGACGACCCGCCGGAAAACGGAGCGGGAGCTGGAAGAACGTCAAGGTTAACAGGTGGACACACATCTTATTTTATCTAAAATGCAGAAATACGAGCGGTTTGGCTCAAAAAAGATTGTGCTCCTGTTACTCCAATTTTCTACAGGTTCGCGTGCTTGATAGGAGTATAAGCTGATTGCAGAAGAACATGAATATACGTCGAGTCGTCGACCAATATATGCGGAATTAGAAGAGAGAACAGTACGGGAAGCAAGCGAACATACCTGGAGCCCCATCAGTAACACCCGGAATGGAAACTGCAACAGCACAAAAACGAGATCATTAGAAAACAATTCCAACAGGTTGCTAAACTAACAAAAAAAAAACCCTCGCAATTGCAAAAGGAACAAAACATCGAGAAGTTCCCAGGCAACTGGCCTCAATAAATATGTACAAGACACAGCTCCACAGGGATACATACATGGATTGAAAATCTGTGTTAAGAGTATATTAGCATATCTCTATATTTGGTAGTTTAGGATTTATAATCCCGTGATACCTGCCTTATCTCTTGGAGAGGCTTCTTGTCTTCCAAATTTTATATTCTATATAAACCGTCCTCGAGCCTCAATACAATCTATCATCCATCGTAGTGTATTCATCCTTTTTCATGGTATCAGAGTGGCGCTGCTCCTGAGCCGTCGCCTCCATAGCTTCCGCCACGCCACCCTTAGGAGATGATCTCGCCTCCATGATCTCTCTCTAGAACTACGCAACCGTAGTTTAAGTCGTGTCACCAATCATCCGATCAGCTACCAATTAGAGTTTTCCCCCGGTCATCTTTAGATTGGGTTTTTTTCTACCTTTTCAATCATAGATCGGTTTGCGTCACCCTGCTGACCCGTCGACGTTCCTCGGCTCCGGACTTCACCACCTTGGCTTTGACCTCTCCGGCGGCTCCTCTCCTCCGATGATGTCGTGGTGTGATGCAGCGCGCTCATCGACATGGCCCTCCCTCCGCGGTGTTGGAGCACCCATATCTATCGTCGTCATCATGCCGGATCATCATCGCCGTCCTGTCATCCACGAGCATGAACCGTCGCACCACTGGGAGCCCGCACTTGTGGTCATGCCATCGACATGCACGAGCTACCGCTGCATCGCCCCTTCTGGTTGTAGTGTCGCTGCCCGTGGTCACCATTGACATCGTTGACACCAACGTCTTCGTCAACACTGATCAGATCCTTCTCCGCCTTCCCGGCACCGCCAGCGTCGCCTCTCTATTCTTCATCTTGTCCACCACACATATGCCACCAGTGTCACATTCTTCTTCCCTTCTCTTTTGTTCACTCCAGTGGCAGTCGCTGTGTTGCGCGGCCCTCTCGCGCCTTGCAATGCCACTATCGTAAGCCCTCCTGCTGTTGCTGCCGCAACCCTCCAGACATTAGCGGACGATTTGTGTTAGTCCCTTTTCTTAGTGCACATGGTTCTAGAAAAATCAGTGTGCCCTTTCTTCTCCGTCACACACCCGGTGTTGGCACCACGAGTGTGGCGTTTCGTCTACAACGACTTCAACTGCATCGGCCTCAGTATCGCTCTCTTCCTCAACGACTACCCGATCGCGTCACCGTCTTCATCCTTGCGTTTCTTTGCGCCGATGTCTCCCCCTGTGGTCGCTCAACGTCGGCTACCCCGACCACAGCGACGACCTCGACACCAGCTACCTCAACACGGCTCCCTCCTCCACGACTACGACCATGGTCATCTCGCTCTCGTCTACCTCGACAACAAAGGGATATCATTAACTTGAGCAAACTCGTCGGTTTCCTCTACAATCACCACATCCACAACGCCACAGTTGTCCCTGACACTCCCACTACAATTACGAGGGATTTCAGTCCGATGGTTCTCCACCTTCGGCTTCCTCTCTAGTCTAACTGTTCGCGACGCTACCACTACGACTGTTGGGAGATGTTAGAGTATATTGGCATATCTCTATATTTTGTAGTTTAGGATTTGTAATCCCGTGATACCTGCCTTATCTCTCGGAGAGGCTTTTGCCCTCTAAGCGCCCGCATCGCCACCGTCGTAAGCCCTCCTGCTGTTGCTGCCGCAGCCCTCCAGACATTGGCGGACGATTTGTGTTAGTCCCTTTTCTTGGCGCAGATGGTTCTGGCAAAATCGGCATGCCCTTTCTTCCCTGTCACACACCCGGTCTTGGCACCACCAGTGTGGTGCTTCGTCTACGATAGCTTCAATTGCATCATCATCAGCATTGCTCTCTTCCTCGATGACCACCCGATCGCGTCACTGTCTTCATCCTGGCGCTTCTTTGCGCCGATGGCTTCCCTGTGGTCACTCGACGACCTCGACACCAGCTACCTCAACATGGTTCCCTCCTTCACGGCTACGATCATGGTCATCTCGCTCTCGTCTACCTCGACAACAAAGGGACATCATTAATATGAGCAAACTAGTCGGTTTCCTCTACAGTCACCGCATCCACGATGCCACAGCTATCCTCGATGCTTCCACTGCGATTGCGGGGATTTCAGTCTGACGATTCCCCACCTTTGGCTTCCTCTCCAGTCCGATTGTTTGTGACGCTACTGCTACGACTGTTGGAGGATGTTAAAGTATATTAGCATATCTCTATATTTAGTAGTTTATGATTTGTAATCCCGTGATACCTGTCTTATCTCTCAGAGAGGCTTTTTGCCCTCCAAGCCTTTACTCTATATAAACCATCCTCAATCCTCAATACAATCTATCATCCATCGTAGTATATTCATTCTTCTTCAATCTGAAAACTAAGCCAAGGGGATAGACGATCGATCGGAGAGGGAAGGAAAAACGAAGAATTAACTTACGGTGGCACTTGCTGAAAGGGGGCGTCTTGACCTTGCAGGCGGAGGGCAGCTGCAGGGCCTTGGTCATGTTGAGTGTGACGCCGAAGTTCTGGCTGCCCTGGAAGGCCTGGCAGAGGCAGGCCACCTCCTTCCTCACCACGTCCTTGAGTCCCGAGCAGCACGACTCGTCGGGCTTCGCCACCGTGCTCCCCTCCTGCACGTAGCTCAGGCACCCCGCCAGGCTCAGCAGCGCGTCGGTGCAGTCCACGGACGGCGCGGGCGCACCCACGTTGCCGCCGCTTGCACCGTCGACGTGTACCGTGGCTAGCGTTGAGAGGAGAAGCAGCGATGACCATGCCATGGCCGTGGTCTTAGTCGCCGCTGCCATCCTTGCTGCCTTGCTGCTGCTGATCAATGTACTACTACTACTGCTACTGCCCGGCGCTAGCTGTAGCTGTACTAGCACTAGAAAGATTTGGTTTGGTGTGTAGATGGTGGTGTGGGAATGACAGGAGGTGGGAGGGGTTTATGTGGTGATGGACTGCCACCACTGCACCACACTATACTAGTGGGATGTTTGGTTGGTCTTACACTGTCTCTCACCGACAAATGACATGCCATGGCTAGTGGGAGACTGGAGGTACACTTAGTCTCGTTCTGGTCCCAGACACTGGAGTTCAGTGCATGTGGACAGAGCACAGCACACTTGGTGATGAACTGGTGAGTGGCGATTAAACAAGTGAAGGGGCGGGCGGCTTGCTTTCTCGAAGCGGCGGTGTGCCTGAAACGACGATTGATGAAGTGCTTTGCGGCTGTGGGGGTGAGCCAACCGAGCGGATTGAGTCTAGCTTTTCAAAACGGTGATGATTCCAATTCCATGGAAGGATGGCAAGAACTTTTTTCCTCTCCTTTTCCCATTCCTCTGTTCTGAAGCTCCAAGGGGCGTGTGCTATGTTGTGCAGCAGAAAGGAGTCTTGTTGATTGTCAAAGTAATGAACCAACAAGTACACACATGATATGTAGCCCCGTTCATTTTAGTTTAAAGTCAGTTTCTCCTCTTGATTTCTATTTTTCTATTTTTTTTAGATTTTTTAAGTTTTTTTGTCTTTTTTTTGTATTCATTTATATTATCTGTGATGGATTAACATATTTTTTATTTTCATTCTTTTATATTTAATTATGCTAAACAAATTATGCCAAGTGTACTGCTTAGCAAGACACTGTTAAGGAGAGAGAAAAATGGACACCACCGGCCGGTGATCGACGAAGTGGGCTTTTGGATAGCTGGGTGGTGGCACGGGAGAAAAGCATCTCTTTAGGTCCGACGTCTGGACACACCGCCATGGCCTAATGGCTGCTTACGCTGCCGCGACGAATTGCTTACGTCACGGTCAAGCAAGCACCCCAAAAGAGAGAAGAGGTGCAGTGTTCATAGAGAAGAAAACGAAAGAAAAAATAGTTGTGAACAAGGCGCCCACTTTTCTTCTGTAGTGTCACGATGAACCTATTAGCAAAGTACAGCCAAAATAACAATTACTCTAGAGTGGAACATAGCAACTACTCTGGTATCTTGTGATAACACTACAACTAATTGAGGGTTTGTTCTTTTCGGATTCTAAAAACGGCTTTTAATTTTTGCTACAGTACCTAATTTTTAAATAGAGTATTTTTTAAGATAGAGTCTATAAATTAATTATAGTACACATTAAAAATCTAACATCTGTACAATCCAAAATCACAAACAATTATCTTTTTCCGTAATCTCTGTCGCAAACAACTAAAATTCAAAAATTTTAGTCAAAAGTCATAAGTCGCAGCAAAAAAGAACACATCCTGAATCCACTAAGCAAAGGAAAACGGAAGAGCTAAAATAGAGAGCAACAACGAGCGCTGCGCTAATCACCACGGCTCCCATGGGAGCAGCTAGATTGGGGGCATCGGAAGCCGGCGTGGCAGTCGGCGTGCTCGCCGGCGCTGACGCAGGCGGTGGAGAGCCTTAGGGCGAGCGGCGGTCCAACCGGCGCTGGACTTCGCGGTAACGGAGCACTAGAGCTGCAGACCATTTGGGAACAATGCGTGCGCTAGGATCTAGAATGTGCATTCTCTACTTCCAGGCCAGTTTAAGATCCAATCTGACCCAATTAAGGGGGTGATCGTTTTAGCGATGACTTCTGATTTTTGGCTAAAATTTCACTGTAATTGATTTTTTTAACTGTAGCTGAGTTAGCTTTTTGGGCATAATTAAATTTAAAAAAATGTAAAAATAGAAAAAAAATATGTTAGCCCATCACGGACAATACAAAGGAACACGGGAAAAAAAAGAAAAATGCAAAAAAGCTCAAAAAATCTAAAAAATTCAGAAAAAGATAAATTACCGAATAGTGAAAAAAAGCTGAAGCTGAAAAAAGCTGAAATGAGCGAGGCCTTAAAAACATTTCTGTTTTTCTGTTTAATACCAGCATGCCAAGATTGATCAGTTCTGTACATTTATTTTTTGTGTATGAGGACGTAATAATATTGAAGAATATGATCATGGCGTACCAGGTTCGGGTGGTGCCAATGCAGGGGGACTGTGTAGTGGGAGCTGCACAACAAATCAGCAAAGCAATTGAGATTTTTTTTTATTGTTCGAGTGGAATGCAACGGAGAATTACTAAAAAGGTAATAAATGCAAAGAGAAGCCTGAGTGGGCCGATTTGGGCTACAAATGGTAGCCCAAGATGAACAACGGGCCTGTTCAATCCGCCGTTAAGCCCAGCCGTCGAAACCGATCCGACGCGCCACGCAAACAGTTCACCGTGGATGGCTCGCGTTACGTACCGGGCATGGGCGGGAGCGGCATTGGGGGCGCGGGCGTCGGCGGAGGGAGAGCCGGCGCGATCGGCGCTGGAGCGAGCAGAGAACCGGAGTGGCGGGCAGGGGAAACGGTGACGGCACGGGCGCCCCGGGCCCGGAAGAGAATATTTTTTAAAATAATTTATTTTAATTTGAAATTACATAAATGTATCCATGTGAAATTTTTTTTATAGAAATGGATTCCAGTCATCCAACCGTTAGACGGCTGGAACCTCTCGTCTAATGACCACGTGACACGTGAGCAGTCCGCAAACCGTTGAGCTACATAACTGCAATTGTCCAACGGTTGAGCGACTGGAATCTATCGTCCAACGGTTGAATGACTGCAACTATATCGATTATAATAAACACTATCCTAACTTCATTTATATCAGACAAAATTAAACGCGAGTATATTTCTCTCCATACTCTTTTGCGAACAATCAAAATTCAAAAATTTAAAATCATAAGTCACAATCTAAAAGAACTCACTCTATATTGCCATTGTTGATGAGAATGCCTGAAATTATAATAGACTCATTCTTTTCAGTTTATAGCTTTCTTCGAACAAACAAATGGGATGACTTCTCCGTTATCATTTTAAAGCGGCTTATCAAGACAGTTTTTTCGAAATTGTTTATTGATATTCAGTTCATTCGTACAAGTACTTATGTTAGGATCAAAATCCATCAACAACAGTTATAAGTTATCAGCCACAGTAGAAAAGAATCCACCCAAAGTCTCTTTAGATGTGATGCATGACAGGGCTGTTGGTTTGGTACTTGTGCATGCTCTAGCAGGATCTTGGTTGTGCCCAATTTCTTCAGTGAGTTTAGTTGTAGAGGGAGAAAAATGTTATTGTAGTTCTGTTTGACGATCACTTTTGCCCATCAAATTATCCATTTCGGGGTAGAAAATACTTCCAACAATGGATTCAACATGCCAACATGCCTTCCTTGGCTTTCTAAAGTGCATAGAGGGAATATTGGACTCTTTTGTTTTCAAAAAGCAGTTTGGATTAATCAAGACCCAACAGTGGATTTTTCCTCCCTCTCCTGTGTATAAACTTTCCCTCTCTCCAAAGCTCTGTCCATCGACCCTAATTAACCCTATTGCCCTCTCAGCCGCCTCGTGCTTCCCACACACACCTCTACTTCCTCCACCTCTACACCGGCAATGCACGCTAGTGAGCCACCACCGTCGTTGTCTCCTAAAGTGTCTACTTGCCTCCTTGGTCACCTCCCTTCTTGATCTTATACACCATTGCCTCCCCCCCACAACCTTCGACGATGCTATCGTCCTGCTGCAAAACCTAACTCGGTTGTCATCATCGTGTTGTCCTCGTCCTCATCATCAAGCATTGTTGATCCTAGGGGCGGACCCAACAGGGGCTCAGCTGGGGCTGGCGCCCCCTACTGCCAACCAACACCATGGGTACCCCCCAACTGCTATGCTCTGGCTCTGCCATCGCCGTCGTGGCAAGTGTTGGCATTGCGTAGCCTCCAACCCTGCCCTCCTTCTTCACTTCCACTCCCCTCCACACCCCCTGCTCCTCGGCGCAATACTCTCTGATATTTGGAAGCCCATCTCATGCCATGTTTGTCTCCACCTACTCTTGCAACCCACACCTCGCTGCAGACCGGCAACTTGATATTGGGCAAATTGATAAGCAAGTTTCATTATTCCTCCTAAATTTTGATCATAGATTCATTACTAGCTGAACCTGTCCATTGCTAGGTGTAGATCTCGTGCTCAACAACACCATCATCGCTTCACCATACTGTGACCCACCGAATTTTATTGTTGGGGCTCTCGAAAGCTCGATACGGTGAAAACATCACCGGAGCTAAAGATGAAGACGAAGCACTGCTTGTGAGGCCAGAACCGCCAGTAAGTAATCTGACCATTATCTGTTTTAAATAAAAACATCTAGCCATTGTTTAGCACAACCCTTGTTGCATTTCACTTCGAAAAGAAGTCCTCAAAATAAGGAAACTAATGTCTAGTGGAGCAACTGAGTTAGGCACACCTTGTTCGTCCATTTCAAATGGCAAACGAATCAAGGTACTACTTTTTTAGACTGCGGTTAATATTTTTTGCGTGTATTTTTTAAGATAGTAATAAATAGTGAAGACGTGAACACGAGCTAAATATATGATTTTGAACTCAAGAAATCTTTTAGAAAATCTATTTCAAAAAACTATTTTATTTATTTTGATTTTTGAAAACCAAAAGTCAAAGAGAACAAAAAAAGATGGTTACGACGAGTCACCCTGACTCATGCTGCAACGTTTAGCGGTTGGGTCATCGTGGGCACGATCGAGCAGCTGCTGGATGCAGTGTGCGCAGTTCGTCGAACAATAATTTTGAATGGCCAGACTGCAGTACATTTTTTCCTCAATTGTATATGCCAGCCCATTTGCGCACTAACAACCAATTCTATAATTCAACCCTACCAACTTGCTACTTGATTTTTTGGGGGGGATTATTGCTACTCGATTCTGTGCACAATTGCTTATGCCTATTAAATCTCATCTGTCTGAAAATAAAATTCGTCTCGTTCTGTTGTTCGAGAGATTTCTGCGATTCTCTCCATACCCTTCTAGACTCCACCCAAATCAAAAATTGAATTCATCAATCCGTTTACATTACACGTAGGAGATCCAGCTCTATCCGACTTTCGCATTCAGAAGTTTATTTTCACAGGCCATTAGAGACCGACTCCAAATATCCGACCATCAATGACGCTTTAATCCGCTCCGTTGTTTAAGAGCCTGCTCATTTTGATTTAAACTTCTAACTTATTTTTTTAAATTTTTGGGCTTTTTAGCTATTTTGTCTATTCTTTTTCCTATATTTATTTGTATTATACGTGATAGGTTAACTTATTTTTTCTTCTAATTTTTTATTTTTTTTAAAATTTAATTATTACGAAATATGACATTATCAACTACAGTGTAAAATAAACAAACTACAATAAAAATAAGTTACAAACCATGACTTATTAAGCCCAATTGAGCACCCCCAAATCTATCCCCGGTCCTCCGACGTTTCACACCCAAAGCTCTAGCTTTTAGCTTTGAAAATCGATTTTTATACGGAGTGGCTTTTTAAGTTAATTTATATAAGCTATTTGTAAGAGTTATTGCAGAAGTTGTTGCTTTTCAACACGAATGACTCTTACTCTATCAATCTCTCTCGCAATCAGTTAAAAATTACAATCAAAGCTTTAGTGCTTTTGAACATACCATTTATTAAAGACATTTAAAACAGTTTTTGTTCATATCTTTTAGTTATGACTTTTGCTAATGGTTTTAGTTCAGAAGCTGTTATGCTCAAAAACGACTTTTGATTTTTCCAACAAAGAAGCTCAGGGTCAATACCAATCGAAACTAAAATCATAACAGTAAATTGTTTCGAGTTCGAGTTTTTAGTCGCACGCTGCAGAAGAGTCCTTTCCGCCTCTCCAGTCTCCTCCGCCTTGGTCTCGCTCCCTCCGGCCCGACCGACCGCAGAGAAAACCCCACCCATCCCTCCCTCTTCCCCGCTCTCGCTCGCTTCCTCCGATCCCTACTCCGACTGCTCGACGCGCCGCTCCCCTCTCCACCGCCGCCGCCACTGGAGATCCATCCGGAGGAATAGCACCTCTTTTTTCTCGGTATGCTCCAATCCCTAACCCCTCTCTGCGTTTTCATCAATCGAATCAATCTGCCCGTGAGATTCCGCTCGGAGTAGTGCAGACTTGGTTTCTGCACGCCGATGCGCTAATGCTGTAGCTTCTCTTGTTCCGCGGCAGGGGGAGCGAGCAGTGGCTTGGTTCGGCGTTGAGTTGATGGTACAATGAGCAGGCCCAACACCCGCAATAAGAACAAGAGGCCGCGGGCCGATGAGTCCGAGAGCCCGTCCTATGCTGTTCTCAAGTATGCACGCATTGCCATCTTCCTTTGTCGAAAGCTCTATTTTAGTTGATAGGGTGGTGGTGAGGTTTCGCTGTTTCTGTTGATGTTATTTTTTTTTGTTGGGGTCGATGCCTGTTATGCAGGAAGATACATTCCACTGGTGCGATCACCAAAAGCGATATCCGGCAGCTGTATATGGTGTGGAAGCCGGTTTGCCATGCCTGCCATGGGAACTCCAAGGACTCGCCCAATTGTTTCTGCGGATTGATCCCCACCGCCAATGGGGTGAGGAAAACCGGCCTGTGGGAGAAAATGAGTGAGATTGTCCGTGGTCTCGGTCCCAATCCATCCAAGGACCTTCGCGATTCCACCGAGACGCCTGCTGGATTGACTAACCTGGGTGCGACCTGTTATGCGAACAGCATACTTCAGTGCCTTTATATGAACACCTCCTTCCGCACGGGCATTTTCTCTCTGGAGCCTGACATCTTGAAGAAGCATCCTGTCCTGGATCAGCTGGCTCGGTTGTTTGCACAGCTACACTCCAGCAAAATGGCATTCATTGATTCGGCGCCTTTTATCAAGACGTTGGAATTAGACAATGGTGTCCAGCAGGACACCCATGAATTTCTCACCTTGTTTTTGTCTCTGCTCGAGCGTTCGTTAAGTCACTCCAAGGTCCCTTGTGCTAGAACCGTTGTGCAACATTTGTTTCGTGGGAGCGTGTCACATGTGACTCGGTACGGTAAATGCCATACACATTTGAAATAGGCTTTTAGTGTTTTTTTAGTGGTTTCAATGTTGGATTTTGGAAATGGAAGGGAACTAAGCTTTTAGTTTCTTGGAGGTTTTTCATTTCAGGGTTATCACCAGGTGTTGTCTTCTGTGCTATCATTTGCTCAAATACACTATTTTTATTATATTATAATGTTCTGCCATAGAAGTACTACAAAATGCTTAGTTTATGAATCTAGTATACCAGATGGTTGTCTTGTTAAACAACATAAAACCAGTTAACTAGATATGAAGTCTTTTGAACTGAGTCTTATTTTGCTGAACCTGGTGCTTAAGACAAGCTATGTGCGCAGGCAGATTTCTATGATTTTGTAATCGGATTGGTTACACAGGTACTTAGTTAGGAAGAGATCAAGTAGACTTGTGCTTTCTGTTAGCAAGGTCTTTGTTTTGTATGTACTATACTGTATTCACAATTTCACATTCCACAGCCTGCACATATCAGAGTGAACGATATGCATAGATCATGCTACTGTCTTATTTTGTGGATAACTAATGTTTAGACATCATATGCTTAAGGTGCTCATCATGCGGAAGGGATTCTGAAGCATCTTCAAAAATGGAAGACTTCTATGAACTGGAGCTGAATATTAAAGGTTTAAATAATTTGGAAGAAAGTTTGGATGACTACTTGAGTGTGGAGGCACTGGATGGGGAGAACCAATACTTCTGTGAGTCATGTCAGAAAAGGGTAGATGCCACCCGTTGCATAAAACTTCGCTCACTTCCCCCTGTAGTTAATTTTCAGCTCAAGCGTTATGTATTCCTCCCAAAGGTGATATACCTTGATCTAGCACTCGTCCATTGTTTTGTTGCTATACATTCCTTCCGCTTCTTCTTTCCTGTGTGTTCTTCCTCTCTTTTTGTGCAACAAATTTGTCTAACTTGTTTCATCCCCAGACAACAACGAAGAAAAAGATTTCTTCAACATTCAGTTTCCCAGGACAACTAGATATGGGAAAACGGTTGTCAAACCCTTCATCTAGTTATACTTATGACCTGGCTGCTATTTTGATTCACAAGGGCAGTGCTGCTAATAGTGGGCACTATGTGGCACATATAAAGGATGAAAGCAACAGTCAGTGGTGGGAGTTTGATGATGAACAGGTATCCAAACTTGGTTTTCACCCTTTTGGTGAAAAACTAGGCAAGTCATCTAATGAAGTTGATCAGAAATCCCAGGGTATTTCTACAGCAAGTTCTGTTGGAAATGATAATAACAGTAGCTACCGTGAGGCTGCACTGACTTCTTCTATGGGAGAGATGTTTTCTTCTACAGATGCTTACATGCTGATGTACAAACGTTCCAGTAAGGATGATAATGTTACTGAAAGCAATAGTATTGTGGAAACCAATAATCATTCACTTCCACACCATTTTGTGAATGAAATTGATGAATTAAATGCATCATATGCAAAGGCATGTGAGGAATATCAAAGAAAGAAAGACAGCCATTTGGCATATATAACAAAGAGGCGCCAAGAAGTAAAATCTGTTCTGATAGAAGCACCTGCTAATCCAGAGGATGATTCATATTTTTGGATTTCAACAGACTGGCTTCGCCAATGGGCAGATAATGTTACTCCTCCCTCGTGAGTTTATTGGAGAGCTTTTTTGTTTTATTTGCTGCCTTTTTTCCCCTCTATGTTGAAGTGCTTTGGTTTGTAAAATTGTAGTAGTGTCGCAAAGACACAATCCATGCACATGGTGCTTGTCTCAGTACAGCAGAAATTCGTAGCTTCTTGCTGTTGTGGCCGCTTTGTATTGTTGTACTGTTAGTTATCAGGGCCAGCACATCTGCTGAATGGTAAATATAAGCTGGATTTTTAATCCATATAATCCTGCAATTTGTACCACAAACCAGCAATCATCTGAATAAATCCGTTACATTGATCTATTTGCTGAACACAACATCCATCATGGTAGACTGAAGTCATGTAACTGCATTGTCTGTCTGCTACCTCTGGATTTAACATATGATTCGTTAGTTATATGGAATGGGCTAGCTGGTCTTGTAGCTATTTGTTAGTTGCTAATTTTCTTCTTTAATTTTTTAAGCTCTAGGTTAGACCAAATTGTCTTTATGTGAGATACATCTTTGGCCACTTTTTTTTTGTAGTGGTTAGCTTTTTGAGGTATGTGGATTGCTAACTTCCATGCGTTCCTATCTAAAGTTAATTCTTTAGATACATTCAAATCTCTTAAGTCTCTTTTAACTACTTTCTCTCACGTCAGTCTTGGTCGATCTCTGCCTCTTCTTATGTTTTAGTACGTCATAGTGGAATTTTAAGACGTATTGCAAACGTAAGAAGAGACAGAGGTCGACTAAGACTGACATGGGAGAAAACAGTTAAAAGAGACTTGAGAGATTAGAATGTATCTAAAGAATTAGCTTTGGATAAGAGTGTATGGAAGTTAACGATCCACGTATTTGAACCATAAGAAAATTTAGGGGTAAAGTTTTAGGCTTTCAGCTCAGTTGGCAAGTTGTACAGCTTAGGGTTTTAGTATTGTAGGTCTTCAAGACTCGTCTCTTTGACCTTGAAGGATATTTCATTCTTAGCTTACCCCAACTTGTTTGGGACAAAATATTTTGTTGTTGTTGTTAGCGTTTTGAATCTTTGAGGTTAATACGGAAAGGGCCTTTAGTTCATCTCAGTGAGTGTCAGCATCATATGTCTGAGCTTAGCACATTTTACCAAATGACTGATAACATGCCTACAGAAATAAGAGTAATCACTAATCAGAAACAAACCATAAATCAGTTAAGATCATATCCAGAATATAATGATAATCTTTGGTATCTGATCCCTCGTGGCATAATCATCCTTAGTTTTCGTGCAATATATGTGCTTTCTGCGATATTAAGTGCTATATGTAGCATTGCTTCAGAATGTTTCCCGCTGGATTTTTGTATGGCTGCATTGTATGCTTTGCTCCTTGTTACACATATATTCCTAAAAAAGGTATCCTTTGGGTATTCCAAATATAGCCTCATTATAACTGTAGTTTCTTTCTGCAGTTCCATTGGCAATAGTCCAATTCAATGTGAACATGGAAAGGTTCCAGCGTCTAAAGTCACATCCATGAAGCGATTATCGGCTGGAGCTTGGCAGAAGCTGTTTTCTAAAGTAAGAAACTTCTCCACTTCTTGGTTTTCATTTCTTAGAATCGTTTGTCTCAGATTTCTCTTTTATTCTTGAGAATGTAATAGATAGTTATTTGTAAAAATACAATGTTTTGTGCTCAGTTCTATTGCTTCTGCATTATTCTTGATTAATATTATTTGTGTTGTTATTGCAAAAAATATTAGTACGGAGGGGGGCCAATATTCAGCAGTGATGATTTTTGCATGGAGTGTCTCAAGGATGGAGCAAAAAGTGCAGTATCTGCTGATAACTATCGTGATCGAAAAGCATCCTTAAAAAATCTTGCAGAAGCAGCGCTTGCTGGAAGTAGTCCAGATGGTCCTTCTTACTTTGTTTCTAAGGCGTGGTATGGGAAGTACATCCTTGTCTCAATTTCTAATCTTGGTTAGCACATATTTAGATTTAATTCCAGCATATTCACTAAAGACTTAATCATGATATAAAAGACATATAAATGATTTGACTACCATATAAGCATATAAATTTTTTAAGCCATCCAAATTGAAACATATGCCTAACAAATATATTATGTAAAAGTCTAAAATCATCATATATACATGTAGACAAATTAAGTTATACCAACTGAATACTGATAACAAAATGAATATAACATGTATGACCAAATTTAATATATTATTAATATTGTGAATGTTATAATCTACTCTTAGAAGGCTAGTTGCACAAGATCTATTCTTGGCCATCTCCACCATGACAAATATTAATCTTGATTATATATGACAATTGTATACTAGATCTTGAGCTCTAAGTCAAGCTTTCTATTAGAGGAAATCATTAGATCATGAACAAATATTGCTAAACATTACAATTGAATACTATAATCAATCTAACCTTCTAATAGACTGAAAAATATTATTATAGCAAAGCAACAGAATCGGCTACAGTTGAATCAACTGAAAGCTAATTCCTGAACTAATGTAATATCAAGTACAACCGATTTAATAATCAAAGCAAACTCAATAGTAAAGCTAGGCACAAGCTCAAGATCTATCTACCTTCACATTTATACACATTCTTAGAAATATGTCATTTTATCACATAGTAATTATAATTAGCCCACAAAATCATTTTGCACCTTCTTCAGAACAGATATCTGTAAAGAACAGGAGCAGAGTAAAACGAATGTTGCAATACTCACAACACCAGTGGTACTCAAAACCACTGAGAAGAAATCAGAGCAAGGCACACTTTAAGGCGTTGTTCCAGAAAACCAAGCGCACCGCTTTGACGAGCAAGAAGGTGAAGGTTGACGGAGATACAATACCGGCTTTCACACCTCGGCAAATCAAAGAGTGAAGTCGAGGGTCGGAGATGCTGCATAGGACCACCAGATCACACCCGCCGAGTGCACTCAAGAACAACAGAGAATCACCACTGCCTTCTTCCCTTTTCGAGTAAATCATTCGGATTTCCCCTCTCACCCCACCAGAGTCAGGGCACTCGGGAACCCAATGGGAAGAGCTCACTCAAGAACAACTAGGAAGAAAGCTAAAGAGAATGAGATGTGAGATTCGAAGATTAGAGATGCTCACGGAGGATGAGATGGCGGCTTTAAATAGAGGAGGCTGGGAGCTGCGGCGTGGTGGCTGCGAGCGGCCGGCTCCGAGGAGCCTGGGCCAGCACACGCCTCCGCCGCCACCTTTCCAGTCGCTGCCTCCCCACTCGCCGCCCAAATCGCCCGTCGAGACGAAGTCCAAATCCATGTGAGGCGTCGCTCAGGGAGGAGACCTAGTCTCCTCCCCCTTATCCCTTTGGATTCCATAGGACGGTCCGAACTCTTCGGTGCGAGTTCGGATGATCTGAACTCTCCAGTGCGAGTTCGGACAGTCCGAACTTTCCATCGGACGGTCCGAACTCTCCTGTACCGCTTCCACACCACGCACGTCTGTGAGGGCTTCGGCCTTATCCTTCTCTTGTCCCATTGACAGGTGGGACTCGTCATTTCTCCTTTTATCAAATTGGGAAATTACCAATTTGCCCTCAGGAGTCCAACACTATATACATAATATATTCTGCTTATAGCCCTTTCAATCTCTTTTATAGTGAAGTACTGTAGTCTCTCTATGTAAGAGTCACCTTTAAAGTTTGTAATTTGTGTTTACCTTTTACCCTTTAGAGTTTTGGCTCAGTGTTAACTGTGGCTTTGTGCAATACTGCAATCATGTTCCGACATGTTATATTATGTTATGCGCTAGCAATATGTTGTCTTGTAGATGGACAATGTATTACCACAATGTGGTCAATCATCATACTCTCACCCTGATCCTTTTTGCTGTTTGCTCCTAGGTTGAACCAATGGTTGCGCAGAAAAAATGTGGATATCCCTTCTGATGCTGATAATGGACCAACAAATGCTCTAAGATGCCCTCATGGGAAACTTCTTCCAGAGCACGCTCAAGGGGCAAAGCGGGTATCTGTGCCAGAGATCCTCTGGTTATTTCTCTATGAAACCATCTGTGCAAGGAAGGTTGATGATATTGTGGCTTTTCCGTCAGATTGTCAACCATGTGAAATCTGCAGCAAGGAATTGTCAGTTGTTGCGTCTGTCGAGGATAATCTTAGGTAAGATACGAATGTGAAACAATGAATTGTTCAATGTCGGATAATAGATTGTTCACTTAAAGACTTAAAGTTCATGGCTAATATTAATTTTCTTCTGCATGGTGTTTGACTTTGCAGAGCGGTGAAACTCAAGCAGCGACAGAGCCATGAAAAGTTAATATCTGGGAAATGCGGTGCACTTAATCCTGGGCAAACATACTACTTGGTTCCTAACTCATGGTTGTCAGAATGGAGAGCTTACATTTCAGCGACTGGGAAAAATGTTTCTTCGTTACCAGAACCTCAAAGTCTTGAAGCTACTGTCAATTCACTTATATGTGAGAAGGTAAATTAACTGAGTCTCTGTTCTACTGAATAAGTTCCACATGCCGATATGTGTGTTTGGTTCTGAAGGGCCAGAAAAGGGTGGAACTCTGATATTAGATTTGTAGAGTTAGGTGAGTGCGAAGCTTGTTGTCAGGGAGAAATGGCAACCCTATATAAGTTCTTAGTGGAGATCCAAGTCAAAACTTTCTATTCTCCAGTTTGAGATCATTTTTAGTAGTTTTTATTACACATTGGTGAAGACATGATGACTTGTTGAAGAAGAGAATTTGTGCCGAATAATTTGTGCAAGGAATTACAATTTTGCACATAACAAGTTGTTTTATCTACCAATAAGGCAGTGTGGTGTAACACTTTAGTCACTGAGTGAGGTCCAAGAGTCGTACATATATAATGCTGCTTTTTTACACTCTGATTATGTCTGCCAGCAAACTAAATTAAAACTGCAACAATTTTAACAAGCAAAGATATACATGAGAATGAGATGAGGTCATAAATTTCACATGTTAACAATCATCCATAACAACCAAATGTGTATGCATCATAACTACCTTGGCATCTGTGGTGTGACACATGTTGGTTACTCCTTTTAACCTGCTTAATTGATGTAAGAATTCACAACAAGCTGCTATTTTGGTTACTTCATGTGGGGCTTAATAGAATGTTGTGTAGATTTATTTGTTTACTGAGAGATTGTTTTGTAATTTGATTTTCTTTTTAAATGATTTATATTATGAGGGGTAACTAATGCTAGGTTTACATGCTTTGCATATTCATTTTTGGCTTAATTCTATAGGTGAATCCCTTTATTTTGTTGATCATAATTAGCAGTACTACTACATTTGTTATCTAGTTATTATGTGTATAAAGTATTTTCTTGTTGAATTTGTTAATTGATCATTCTTCAGCATTCAAGATTGTTGGAAAGGCCTTTGGATCTAGTTTGCAAGCGTGGGAGCATCACTCAGAAAGCATCAAATGTAAGTTCATGCTCTTCAGTGCTTTTCCTTCCTTCTCTCTTCTCTTTTGCCTGTAACTTGAAGAGACTTGTGACCTGTGCAATATAATGACCTTACTATAGATGTGTTCCTCTTATATCAGCTCATTTTGACATTGTGATGGCTTTCAAAAAGCACATATTTTATTCTACTTTTGGACATCACAGTTAGTTGAGAGCATCTTTTTTGGAGCCATAACAGAATAATCCTACTGCAGTTAGTAAAGATTCCTATAACAAACTAGGTTCCACAGCACAACAACAAACTGGCCCTTAAGCTCCAGCTGTAGTTCAGAAGCATGTGTGGATGTCTGCAATCATGTTTTGTTCCTCTTTTTCAAATACGTGTCATCTCAATATTCGAACTAGCTTTTACTTGTTTCATAAGGTTTCTGCGGGCCTGGAACAACAGTGCTAAGGAATGCAAAGGCATCTTAGATAGGAAATGTGAAGCTCTTGCATTATATCATTGTTGCTTTCTATTGTTCTTGCGTTGTCTAAAAATCTATTTCATTTGGGCCTTTGTTTGCTGATATACGTTGCGCTCCAAGATGAAGACAAATAATTTGGGCATTGTGGGTTAATTATTTTACTTTGTTTTCAGACTGATGGGTTAACAATGATATCAGAATCTGATTGGAGATTATTTTCTGAGGAGTGGAATGTAACACATGGGAATGGTATATCTGCTGAAATTGTTTTTAGCAAGAGCTGTCAAGATAAACTGTCTGGGTCATCTGAAGCAATGCCAATTTTGGATGGAAATCTGGACCAGTCTATTAATGATTCAAATGATGATTTGGGGGCCAGGGGACCCTATGTCAGAACTGATCCTGAGGTAAATTATGTTCTACTTCTGGAGTCAATAAATTGTGCAAAGAGCTAGTTTCTATTGGCTATTACAATTATTGGTTTCCATGGTTGAAAATAATGTTCTAATGTTGGGAAGACTGGGACTGGTCACCCCACGGACTAGCATGTACGCATTAAGCAATGCATCACCTTGTATACTTAACTAGTTAAAAGTAAGAATGTAAACGACAATGATACTATGCATATATAATCAACAAGAAATTGAATCTTTATTTGTATAGAACAGGAACATATTATACTAGCATGCTATTAGCATTTGTCATATTACAGATGCAACAGTGTGGTTCTTTCATATAAGTTAGTCCTGATGAAATGATGTTACAACAATTTTGTTAGAAGTGTTTTTTTAACAGATAAACCATTAGTAGTATAGTATCATGTCAAGCAAACAATGACATCACAATATGGCTTTCCAATGGCTGCAAATCATCTAAAGTCTCAGCTGCGTCAGCCTATGCAGCTTGCATATTTGAGTTGTCAGTTGTCACCTCCCAATGGTTGGGTTAAACCATCCCACAAGAGGGGGAGTGGCAGGGAGGGGGTGTGGGAGGGAGAAAACTGCAGAATCTTGAGTCTTGCTCGCTTATAGCCGAGCTTAAAGATTGTGTTAATTTCTTCAGGTGGAATTTTAGACTTAGCCGAACGCAGCTTCCAGAAAGTAAATGTGCTTATAATAGCTCTTTTTATTTCAGACATCCGTAATCAAATGCTTTCAAGCAATGAAATACTTTACATGTATCTGATGAGTACAAAGGTTACTTCCTACTTTCCGCCTTTCCCCCCCAATCCCACGTGTGAATTTTGTATGCTAGGTTTGTGAAGAATGTATTGGAGAAAGAGAGAGCTGTGCATTGGTGGAGAAGCTCAATTACCAGAATGAAGATATCCATGTTTATCTTGTGCGTGGAAAAGAAGCACCCAAGTCAATTAGAGATGCATCTGCAGCTCTTCCTATTCCAGATCGTCGGACTTCGAAGCGTTCCCGGAGAACAACCTCAGGGAACTCAATCTGTTTGAAAGTCTCTGGTTCTACATCTGTCTATCAGTTGAAACTCATGATATGGGAATCTTTAGGGGTATGTTATGCACATCGAAACCATCAAATTTTTCAAGAGCATATCCTTTGGCACCTTTCCATCATAATGGAGCTATAGTTTTTCATTTGCATGATCAGTTGATCAATTTTTTTTGGATTTTATTGTGCTCCCTGTTTTTAAGCATTACTAATGTTTCTAGTATCGGCAAGTTAATCATCAAACGAGTGTTTAGGGGTGCAAATGGAGTGGATAGTTCCCAACCTTCCGTCTAACCAAAGGATTTCGGAGCGAATTTGGAATGAGGAAATGGGTATTTGAGAATTTTGTCGGATTTCAGAGTCGGATAGTTTGTTTCGGATATGGGATCGCATTTGGAGCTATCCGTGAATTTTGTCGGAACTATCCGATAAACTCCATCTCAGATATCCGGAATATGCCCAGCCACCTATGGCGCAGGTCCAGGAGAGTACCGCATGCCTTTAGTTGTGTGGATCATGTGAATGGCTGGCCTCTACTGTCTAGTGTGACATACGAGGAGGTAGTGGGCCCACCAGGTGCCTGTGCCAGGATGATTCTTTTGCTTCCATGCTTTCTTACATGCACACTCAGCAACTAATCAATGTGGCCAAACAATGGGACCTCTTCCCAATCCAATGCTTTAGAGTTTAGACATCATCATGTGACTAATGGGTGGTGAGATGAGGTGGCCATACTCTAGGCTACAACCTGGGCATTCACATTTAGAATTTTTTGTTATCTTTGCTGTTTTGACCAAGGATCTCGGCCAATGTTGAGACGTGAACACTCTCTATCTGACACATCTGTCATTTTTTATATTCAAATGGACAATAGCTGTGACACATCTGCCATTTTTGATATAATGATATTCAAACAGACAATAGCTTATGACACAGCATAAACGTATTTCTGGAATAAAGAATAATGCATAGCTAATAAAAATATTACTAGTACCAAGGCGCTAGTCGGGCGGCGGATTGGCGCCTAGCGCCTAATCACTACCTAGGCGGTTGCTTAATTTTTCTCGATCCTCATGATAGGAAAACACTTTGAAAATTTGTTCCTCATTTCAAAATTTCAATGCCCTCATCAGCTAGGTGGGCAAGGTGGGAGGAGGATTCCATAAGGAAATCGCCTACTACCACCAGCAGCAGTGCATTGGAGTACTTCCACTTGCCATCCCTATCGAGAATGTATTACAAAATTGTGTGAAACCCAACCCAACCACCAGCAGATATTTACAAATTGGTGAAGGCAGTAGGAACCGCACCGAGGCTTGGGAGGCGTCGGGCGGCGAGGTAAGCAAGCGCGTGGGAGCGATGAAGTGGGCGGCTTAGGCCGAATTTGAAAGTAAATGGACCGCCGTATCGCCCGTATAGGCACCGTATCGGCGCCGCCTAGACCCAATTTTTAGAACAATGAGTACATGAAGAAACCGGCGATTCAACCTCAGCCTACTTCTATGTGCTACTGCTACGTCTATTCGCTATTCAGCCTCAGCCTACTCGCCAACTTCTGTTATCTTGTAGTGTTTGTGTTGGGCAGACCGACAGAGGGTTAAATATGCTTGTTGAACTGCTGATGTAGATGCATTTTGGACATGTAGTTCGGTTGATTGATCATTACATGTGTGATATATATGGTTGCTGTTTTTGTGTAATATCCGACTAAATATTCATGGCCGAGGTTATCTGCATTCGACTCGACATGTATTCGCTCCGTATTTGTGACCAAGACTATCCACATTCGTATTCGTATCCAGCACTGTCCTTGTCCGACTCTGATTCTGAGAAAAAATGTGGTATATGGTATGTGATGAACGATATCCGTCCGTATCTACTTCGATTGCTCCCTTACTAGTGTTCACTTAAGAAGAGAAATATGAAAATTCCAGATAGTAGTGCAAGAAGTAATCATATGTAATTTCTCGTTATATAATTGTTCCCCTTCTCCATTTTATTAAAAGGAGGGGCAGACTTATACAGGTTGCTTTTATGTCTAGCTATGGAAATCTTGCTTCTAGTTTGATTTTCGTTATGCTTGCCTGCTTCAGACTGAATTCCAATTATTGCTGTTGTCATATTTAGATTGTTAAGGAGAACCAGAAGCTTCACAAAGGCTCTGTTGAGATTGAAGATGATTTTGCTACTCTTGCTGATAAGAGTATTTTTCCTGGGGATGTTCTATGGGTCAAAGATTCTGAAATCTATGAGAACCGTGATATAGCAGGTGAAGTAGCAAATATGATGAGTTGAACATTTCTGAAAATTTGAGATTGTTGATGGTTTAAGTTTTTTTTATCCTACGATGTTTCAGATGAAATTTCGGAGCAGAAAGCTGATGTACTACCGGCTGAGGAAGGCTTTCGTGGGACTTTATTGACATCAAGTGTATCAGCTCAGCTTTGTCAGGATATAGCATTTAGCGATTGAGTTCTCCTGTATCGCTGCATACATCTGTTGACTTCAGCTGGTTAAGCTTGCTTGGAGGTGATATTAGTTTTCTTCTACTTTCTTTATATTTTATTGTTTTATCTCAGTAGAAATCAGACTAAAAAAGTATTGTGTATGTTTCCACTTTCTCCTTTGTTTAACCATGGCTAGGTGTCATATCCAGGGTTCGAAATCCTGCTGGTAACCGGCCGGTTACCGGCGGTTACCGGATTTACCGGTAGGTACCGGGAAATATTTTACCGGTCCGGTTTGTTTAAATTCCAATTTGAATGCGCCATGCGTAGGAATTAAGAAGCATGCGCATGCAGCCATTAAGAAGCATGCGTATGCATGTATGCAGGATATTAAAAGTATGCGCATGCAGCCATTAGGAAGCATGCGTATGCATGCATGCAGGATATTAAAAGCATGCGCATGCAGCCATTATTAATGCGTATGCATGCATGCGTATGCATGCATGCGATGCATATTAAAAGATGCGTATGCATGCATGCGAATACTAGGGTCGCACCGCATTAATGCTAGCACACGGGATTAATGCTAACACTCAATTTCACCGGTTTTTCCGGTAACCGCCGATTACCGGTCTCCTCCCGCCCCGCCCGCAAAATTTGTTTGCCAAATTTTATCCGGTTTTTATCCGGGATTTCCGGTTACCGGGCGGTAACCGGCCGGTTACCGGTACCGCCCGGCGGCGGGATTTACTCCGGTAGCGGGATTTCGAACCTTGGTCATATCCCTAGCTAGATATGATGATTGCTGCCCTCTTTTTGCATTGCAGCATGTATACGCATTGGTCTCACAGTAGTTAATTTACTATTTCAAAAACCCTATTTTTGTTGATGCTCCATGCTCCATTATAATTCCATCTGATATTTCTTAGCTACCAACAGAACTTTGTCCATTCATTGATTCCAGACCTAGTGCCCATCAGTTACTGTATTGTTGTTTATCTCTTTTTTTTGGGTCCATTTCAAGACCCCAGTTCCCTGCTTACATCTTGAGGTTGTGATGTTAGTAATCAAGAAAAATACTAATGCATGTTCTCTCGCCTCGCAGGAGTATATCCAGGAATCTGAGTGCGTCGCAGAGTGTTGTACTAAATTATGGCGGTTCTACTAGCCCAGGCTGAAAAATTTTGTCTATCCCTATCTCCATGCTGTCTCACACCTAAGGGCATGTTTGTTTCAGCTGTAGATTCTGAGAAGCAGCTGATGAGTATCTAACTAGTCAGAATCTGGAGAAGCTGAATAACCCTAGCTTTTGGTTACTAGTTCATTTTCTGGATTCTGTAGCTTCTAGCTACTTAAAATCTGGATGAAAATCTGGACTGTTTGGGGAGCTGCAAATTCTGGGAGTAGTTGCAGCTGCGAAAAGCTGTATCGGCATGACACAGTGTGTGTTGGGGTGGGGGGGGGTGGAGTTGTGCTGCATTCTTCCCTAATGTAATTACCTAGGTGGTTAACTATTTCCAGCTCTGCTGCCTGCATCTGTGTAGCCTTTTATTTTGTTGCGAGAGCTATGGCCAACTTACCTTGTACCTGGTGGACGATGGCTATGTAGAAGTTTGGTGAGTAGAGCCTTAAACCATGTAGAACAGTTTGCCGCCTTTGGTGTCTACGTAGATGGTAGGCTCTGCAATGCTTTTGATTCCTTCTCTGTTGTTTATGCACTTCTCCCGTTGTCTGAGACTTTTAAGGCCAATCCTAAATGCATATATGCATATACCAAGCTAGTACCCTTCAAGAAGATTAAAACCTGTAGTATTAATGTGTAGCTAAGCTAGATTTTTTTTACTCTTTACTCTTATCATGCTGCAAAAACCATGAGTCGTGTTTAGCAAACACAATAGCATTCTTTACATCTCTTTTTTTGGCAGACTTGTGTCGGTACTTCGTTGTTTTTAGGGGATGGGCGTTGTGGAAACGGTTTTTAGATGAAAAAAATAAAGCGTTCACTTTCCTTGGTTAACACCTCACTCACTTATAATGAGGGTTGGACACTGGTTTATTGGTCTGATGGTACTAACTTTGCGCAACATCATTGTATGATAGCCCAAGTCCTAACAACATCATCATGCTGTGCAGGGCGTTTGTTTTAGCGATGGTTTTTTGGCTTTTAGTTGAAATTTCACTGTAGTTGATTTGGCTTTTTAGGCATAATTAAATTTAAAAAAAATAGAAAAATAGAAAAAATATGTTAACCTATCATGGACAATGCAAAGGAATACGAAAAAAAAAGAAAAAAAACTTAAAAATTTAAAAAAAATCAGAAAAAGATGAATTACTAAATAATAAAAAAAAAGTTAAAGTTAGAAGTTAAAACTGAAACAAGTGGAGCTAAGTTAACGATGAAATCGTACAAATTTACTACTGCTGGATTGTTGTCCTCACACTGTTCCGATAGACCCGCCCAACAAAACCGACAGGAGCTGAGCGCTATTCTCGATCAGATTCGGCAGAGCTAGGTGTTAAATTTTGGACCCGCTCAAAATAGGTTCAAAATAATTTCTTGCTTTTGATTTTTAGCTTTAGAAGTTAAAACTATTTAGAATTTAGACTTTTTAATGTGATTTTTTTCTTTTCTTTTTGTATTATCTATTGAGATATAAATATTTTTTATTTTTGTTTAATTGAATACCTCACAAAAAAAAACTATCAGATGCTACGGTGTTATTTCAACTAAAGATCAAAAACCACGGCTAAAATCCAAAACCACGGCACTTTTTGGACAGGGCAACGCTTACTCGACTGCCCGTTGGTAACGCCAAGCCCTCCAACCCCATCGTTTCTAGCCGTCAGATCAGGATCATCCGACGGCCTCTGTCTACCGCGTGTTCCACCTGAAATTACCTTGGCACCAATGGGCCTGGTCCATTCATAGTGGGCCTGTTTAATATGGTTGTGGTTTTTAGCTGAAATTTTTGAATTTTAATCGAACCGAATACCGGTTTTCTGTTCGGTTGGTTTTTCGATCCGGTTTTTCGGTTCGGTTAAAAATGCTTATGGGTAACGCCAAGCCCTCCAACCCCATCGTTTCTAGAGATAATCGCTTACCTTGCGATTTTGGATTATACAGATGTTAGGCTTTTAATGTGTACTACAATTAACTTGTAGACTTCGTCTTAAAAAATACTCGTTTAAAAGTTAGATACTGTACTAAAGCTAAAAGCCGTTTTTAGAAGTCGAAAGAACATACCCAGTATATCGTCTTATCAGTTTTTAACCTCTGCATTTCCGCCTCTAAAAACGATCAGTACATATGCAACCACGCTTGCACCGCAGCATTCAGCGGCTTCCATGTTGTTTTGGGCTCTAAAAATGATCAGTATCTGCTTTGATCTCTCTTCCTGCAGCCAGCCGTACTGGCCCGGCGACGCCGGCGGACATGGTGCTGGACTACTTCAGGTACGACTACGAGTTCGCCGAGCCGAGTGGCGGTGCTGAGGAAGATGTTCCCGGACAAGGACGTGCCGACGACGGACATCTACGTCCCAAGGTGGTGGTCCGACAGGTTCTTCAAGGGCTCCCACTCCAACTGGCCCATCGGCGTCAACCGCTACGAACACGACCAGCTTAGGGTACTAGAATTGATCAAATCTCAATTACCGCGTTGTTAAAAACTCACTGAATACTGATATCGTAATTCTGATGTTTCTGTGCTCAAGGCACCGGTCGGGAGGGTTTACTTCACCGGTGAGCACACGAGCGAGCATTACAATGGCTACGTCCATGGAGCGTACATTGCAGGTCTGAAGTCTTCGCCTGATGTATTCTCAAGCATCATGTGGCTTTCAACTGCATGCCAAGTTTTTTCTATTTATGCGTTGTGAGTTCCATGTTTTCAGGTATGGACTCTGCAGACATTCTGAGGAGTTCGAAGTCCGCGGCAAGTACGACGACCAAGTTGCAGAGGTAACTTCCTAGTAGTACTACTAATCAACGGTTTGTTAGTGTCTGCAGCGAACATAATTTTAAACTTTCTGAAAAATCGCCATGCTTACACACTGATTACTTCTCACTGCAGGCTAAATAAACGATAGGTTGAGACGCCATGCCAGTCCTCTCATGAGGGAATAAACTGAGATGCCACAGTTTCCATGGAAGCTCTTGAGAATGCATTTGGTTCGCGCATCTTGTGGCATGTCTAGTGTTCTGAATGCTTTGAGCAGTTCCTCCTAGCCTGAAGCATTCCTGCGATGTACTTTCTATCGTAAATATTATGGTATAAGTATATATTCATATTTAATCCTAGCAAAATTAAACATAATTAAAGCACAAATCCAACAGTATATAAATGACACAAATTGCATATAAACATGTATTTCTACAATATCATTTATACAATAACAAATACCCAAAGTATGAAACATGATGATTGCTAAAGAGAGCAGATAGTTTAGTTTCATAACTAAAATCAATTATAATAGCCTAGAGTTCAATTTAAATTGATGTTTTAAATATTGTTCTCAGATGTAGAGTTACTCAAGACTTAATCTTGGCCGTTCCGCTACACAATGACAATATGAAATCTTAGTTATATATGAACAATTATATATTAGCCTTTGAGCATAAATCATTCCTTGCTATTAACCGAAACTACTAGATCATCAATTATACCATGTTGGACATTATTAGAGGGTCACAATAATCATTCTACCATCCAATTACCATGAACAATCATTGATTGTGGTAGTATAATCAGATATCAACTGCAGTGATAAAACAAAGAGATTTGAACCAGAACTTTATGAGCAGCAAGTATTATAAAAAATGATCAAAGTATAATAAAAGTAGGTCAGCCGAATGCTCAAGACTAATCTATACTCAATTTGATATACAATTTAAGATTTTTCATGTTATATCATCACAGAGCAATTATACTTAGTCCATAAATTCACTTTGCACTTTCTTCTGAATGGAACTCCGACAAGAACAAGAGCAAAGTAAAACGAATATCGAAATACTCATAACACCAGTGGCACTTAAAACAACTGAGAAAAAATCAGAGTAAGACACGCCTCAAGGTGATGTCCTAAGAAACCAAGCACCCACTACACCAAGCAAGGATGACGGCAATCAGAGATACAATGCCACATTTCCACCTCTAAAGGTCGAGGTAGAAGTTGAGGGTCGGATGAACACCACACAAGACCGTCAGGAGCTCCGGCCAAAGAGCACCCAAGAACTCAAACCTCGAATTTCCTTTCTCTGCTCAGCAAAGGAGCCAGTCGAATCTTCCCCAAATCCTTAATACCAGAACTCAAAAGAAAAGGCACAAGAAGATCTCAGGGGAAAGGATCCAAAGGAGCGATTAGGATCACACAGACACTGACGCTAGGGAAGGGCTCAGCGGAGTAACTGCTTCAATACTCATATCGAAGACCAACTGAGGAAAATGAGAGATCGAGGAGGAGAAGAGGACTCACTACTTTTTCTGAGAATACCAAGAGAGGAGATGGAGGTCGCCTCTTATAGGGAAGCGGGGAAGGCCGACTGCGAGCTGCAGCCACTAGCCAGCACTGAGGCATCTCTAGCGCCGCTGCCAACGCCGCAAGAAGCGATCATCCATCTGAAGCGGTCAAGCTGAAAGGCTCCCCCAAAATGGCGCACGCCTAAGAGAGCTTCGGTCGAGAGACCAGATAGTCCGAACATTCCTACTAGAACAGACGGTCCAAACCTCCCCAATATGTACGATTGGACAGTTCGCAAGCTTCTACTGGAACAGACGGTCCGAACCTTCTCAGTACGCACAATCGGACGGTCTGAACCCTCCCTTACATACGATCGAATGGTCCAAACCCTCCCTTACGTACAATCGGACGGTCCGATTCTTCATCAAATTGAGAAATTCCCAAATTACCTTCAGGAGTCCAACACTTCTGCTAATCGAACATAAGCACATAGTCTTTGAGGTCTACGTCCCGTTGGCTAATTGTACAGCTGCAGTTTGCCATTCCTTGATCTCATTTCATTGCTTCAAGTAACACATGTTCAAAAGAAAATACTGTCTTCACCGGTGCAGACAGCATGCATGCTACCGAACACAACTTCATATGCATTGGAAACACAATCATGGACGATCAAGACATATGCTATCATAGAACAAGTAGTAATTGCTGCGGCTAGCGACATAAATCAAACTATATTGAACTTGGTAGGTCATAGTCGGCCGGTCTGCCAACGTTATAGGCCATGCACGCACCACGCTGCGTCTTGGGCCTTATGAATCGATCTTAAGAAATTACAGCTCACAAGCACGAAGTAAAATCCAGCAAGAGATTAACATTCGTCATGACTTTCGGAAGAGCAGCTCAGGCGTCCTGTTGCATTCTGTTGTTCACATTTGTCTAGTCTAATACTCTGGTTCTGAAGAATTATTAGATGCATTCTTTTCTTAAATAAAATCATCTTACCATACTGTACTATGTCTGCTAATTTTACAGATGCAAGAACATTTCCTTCCTCTCTCATCACTTTAAAATTTTATTGGTTCAGAGCTAATTAATCATCGTCACATGTGAACCAAAGAAAATCTGAAGATGCTAAGGATCATCGAGAAAGAACCGAATTTATGACAGTAGTCGCACATTTCGAAAAGAACATACATAAAGCAATATAAATTGTTACTAGTCAATTTTCTTACCAACTCTTGGCACATGTATAAGCCACTAAAAACAAGGGCCGGCTATAACAAATTACCACTTTTCACTCTCAAGTCAAAATTCCATTTCAAAATGACAGGGAAATGGTCACAGCTTCCAAATTAGCAACGCTCAGACATCTGAGTGCAGTAGGACCTTAATGAAAATAGAATATTTCACTTACCGGTTCATCGCTGGTGTGTCCTGGTCCTGCCTTCTGTTAAGTATTTATCTATCTTGCTTTCTTCCATGTCACGAGAAGAAGCATAGGATTCATCTTCAAAACATTTCATGAAAAGACTAGAAGTCACAATAGCACATTAAGAACTGATACTAGATAGTATGGGAGCTGATTAACAGGCTAGCCATAAATCCCTCTGAAAATGAATGCATCTCACACTATCTTCTAGGGAAATCAAAGGCAGAAGCAGTTTCATGACATTATCTTCATTCACAAGTAATAGTACACAAAGTGAACCTACAATTCAGATGAAATTTATTCTGCAATCCTTATCTTTTTACTAAGCATAACAATATTAGCAATACCAAGTGTCGAGTGAGCCCTAGAAAATAGAAACATATTATGGCAACAGAAAGTATATAAATTTAAATACATGCTAACCAGTCTGACAAACATGAACGGCATATATATGAGCCTAGTTAGCATCAGCAACTTAGAAGAAGGCCCTGCTTCCATAAAAGACCCTAGAACCCTTCGATGGCGATGGCTTCTCAGTTGTACTCGAGTCAGTGTTATCAGTTGAGGGACTATTGTTCTCGACATCCAATGGAAGCTTCATTTTTGCAAGGGACTCAGTAAACTGCTGCATGCTTTTCATGTACATGTCAACTATGTCCTGCTCGACAACTGACTCGCCAGGTTGGAGGTTAATGCTGATCACAGGCTTGACAACTTCATCCTTGGGTGGTGCCTCAGAAGAATCAGCCTCACCATCTGTAGCATCTTGGCTTTTCTCCTTCTGGCTTTCAGTAGGGGATGGTGCAATAGTGGTCTCGGACGGCTCAGAAACTGATTGTGGTGTGGCAGAAAGGTCTGTGGAGGAGTATGTGGTTGAGACACAACTTAGAGGGCTTTCATCCTGATATTCCTCGAGGTTCTTTGTAGAGATTTCTGGACCAGGCGCAGCTGCATCAAACTGCAGTAACTTGCCATTCTCAGCTTTGATTGGATTATCAGAGTTCAAGGTCTCCATCTCGAAATACTTGGAAACCATAATTTGATTCTCCTTAACCACATTCAAGTCTGGGAATTCAATCTTTTCAAACTCAGAAGGAACCAAGCTATCATTTCCAGAATCAGTCACTACTGACACCAACTTATTGGGTGATGGGATTGGGATGACATCTGGAGAACAACCAGCATAAGACAAGGACAGCTGCACAAATCCAGCTGGTGAGTGGAACAGGTCAGTAGATGACAAGGGAAACTCCTGGAC
Source organism: Melocanna baccifera (assembly GCA_036346265.1). NCBI lineage: Eukaryota > Viridiplantae > Streptophyta > Magnoliopsida > Poales > Poaceae > Melocanna > Melocanna baccifera. Next base: position 4,518,972 of record CM070682.1, read on the forward strand.
CAGCGTTCCATCAGTCATTACGATGTCTGCCAGAGGAACAAGGGCAAAGCCAAGAAGCTGGTCCTCCAGGTAGTTCTTAACCCTGCTCAACATCCATATCTCGCACTTGAGTGAAGCATCCACAGTGTGCACATCGACCCTTAGACCCTCGTCAAACACCGGGTTGCGCCCACCACCGTTTATCACCTTGGTTGAGCATGACACGTTTGGGTCGCTTGTGAGGCACAGCTTTGCATACACATCCTGCTTGTGGTAGATACAGATGTTGTGGATATCGCGCGCCTGGTGTACAAAGACATCAAGGCAGCCTATGGACTTGTCTTTGCTGGCAGTCTCAGTAGCAAAGTTGGTGACTCTTTGAGTGATAATATCACTGTTCAGCATCGATGGCTCAGGCATAGGGCCAGTTTGGTAATCTGCCATTGCAGGTGTCCCAAGACTGCACTTAGCACAAAGAAATAGCTTTCTTTAATGCTAAATCAGAAATAAAGTTGTCTGAACCAAGATTGCAAATTACAGCCGAAGTTAAGCAGAATGGGCACAACACAGGGTTGCACTTTGCTAAATCAATTAGACCTTAATTTAGGATGAATCTTCAGCTTATGGTTGCGGAACGGATGTAATCATGTAACATTGCAAAGTAAAGTACTTAAATTTTAAAACAAAAGGATTAATACAGATAGAAATGATCCCTGCCTACTTAACTATCAGGAAGAAAACTGAGGGATGGAAAATTTGGACTTACGATCTGAAGGACTTTTAGCACAAGATCTCCAATTGCGGCAAAATCCGAAGCTTTTGGTGATATTAAGGAAACTGTTACTGATTTGCTCTGAAACATGAAGAGCACGCGGGGATAAAAAAAATTGGAAACACAAATAGAAACAAAGTTCAGTCCATAAGAGCCCTAAAGATCTGAAAACTTGCATCTTTCTAGCACAGCCAATAGAAACCCCGCGCTCCAGCTCAAATATTCCGAATCAAAGACGTAATTTGGTACATCACTACAACGCGTAAACACGAAATGAGAGCAAGAACAGTAGTCGAACAAAAATTAAGCAACACATACTGCAGATAGTACGATTTGTGCACAAATCGTAAACGAAAACTGGCAGCAGGAAGAGCAGTGGAGCACAAATTAAAAACTACACACTACAAATGTTAAGATTTAGGCGCATATCGTAATGCCATACTCAATTCCGTGAAGAGACAACCGAAATTTTACCAAGAATCACCGCCCTTCTAAAAATCCCTACTGTCCAAACAAGGACTAGAAGATCCGGGAAAAACGCCCAAGTCAAGAACCAACAGAACTAACACCAGACATGGAAATTCTACTGACCTCGGAGCACGTACTTGTGGTGTGCTAGAGCGTGAACTAATAGGAAAAGTAGATTAACAATTTTATTGTGGGAATTACAGGGAGAATGGTGGTGTTACCTTCTCCACCGAGGATTAATGGGGTGACCTGGGGTAAGTCGCGCCCGAGGTGCCCAATGGAGGAGGACCTTGCACTTGCAGGGTGTTAATAATTGGGTGGGAGATGGGAAGGGAAAGGTAAATTATAAAAAGAGTCCTACTTTTGCAGAAAGGTCGTCTTATTTTCCACAAATTACACATGGTAGGAATTTTTTTGGTTGTATTAGGTATGGTTGGAAATGAAATGAGCAAGACCTGGATTATACATAGTGGTAGTCATCAGGAGAAAAAAAAGTTGCACGCCAAATTTATCTATCTACATTTATCCATGTGTAATGCGTAAAAACAAAGTTGCCCGGAGATTGATTATTATATTACCTTGCCTTGGCTCATTTGGATTGCTTGGTGAAAATTAGTTGATTTGTTGTTAATGTAATGAAAATTGTGTATATTCATAAGATCTAATGATTAACATATATGACGAGTATAAAGAGATATTATAAAAGAATACATCCTATAAATATATATAAGGAAATATAGAGGAATTTCCGGATTCCGCTCGTGCAGATTAAGTTGAAAGAACGCGAGATCATCTGCAGCACGACTGCACAGTACCAAGCTGGTGCTGCCTCTGCTTCACGCACACCTGAAAAGCTGCTTTGTGTATTATACCATGCGCGATAACTACCATCACAAATCAAGATAACAACAAAAGCATATAAAATATTTTGTGCAAGATCGAATTGTTTTGAAGTTATATGTCTAATGAATTTTTCACAAGTCATGGAGAATACATTATCTTTTTTTTTTGAAACCAAATGGGAAATACAGTATCATAACCTCATGAAACGAAGTGGAACTAGTCAATCTACGCGGCGCGCGCGCGCGCGCACAAAGAAAGAGAAAATGGGTTACAAGTTGAGCAATGTGGAAAGTACTAATGTGTTCCAAAATCACGTAGTGTTGTTCTTGGAGACATTAGCAGACAAAAGGCAGCACAATCCACACTTTCCACTCGCTGCTTTACAATGAGAAAGGCTTTGAAAAAAGTTGGCAAAAGTGTGCTATTTTTTATTATACTCTCCAAACCACCATGTGAACATGGTCAGTGGTTTAGTCCAAAGTGCTGACCATGACCAATGGATAATCTCGATCCCAATTAAGTTGGCAGATTAGCCAAGGTAAGCACATACATCATCAGCAGGGGTACATTAATTGATAAAACCATCACCATCATCTAGATAAATGAGCTTGCAAATTGCCACCCTACAGTTTTTTATCCAGTCCAAAGGAACAAGAATCGAAGAATGCTATCTTTTTCATTTTTTGTCCTGATATATGGTACCACTCAAAAAAGTTTAAAGTCAGCTTCTACTTTTAACTTCTGTTTTTTTTCACTATTCAGCAATTTCGTATTTTTCTTTTATATATATATATTTTTGGGTTTTTATATCTTTTCTTTTTTACCGTATCCTTTTGTATTGTACGTGATGGGTTAATATGTTTTTTCTATTTCTATATTTTTAAAATTTAATTATATCAAATAAGTCAACTCAGCTACAGTAAAAAAAATAAACCGACTGCATAAAAAAAGTCATAAATCAACGTTAAACTGAACGCTACCATATACCTGCAATTATAATTCAGCATCTTTGGCGAGCCACTTCCAGTCAAAATTGTAATGTTTCTCCAAAATAGAGTTCATGGAGACCGTTGCTTTCTTCCACCTTCCTCTTATTTTTGGCTGCGAAAGCACCGAGAGGGTAATTTCGACTAGAAGGAAAGCACTTCCTCCTTCCCTCTCCCAGTCTCGCGCGCGCACTGTCGTCCACTCGCCCTGCTTCCAAGGTTATTGGATTATTGGTAGCAGTGTACACATTTTGGTCGAATTAGAGGTGGCACCAACCTTGACATTAATCTTAACGGTGGAGATAGCGTTGATAAGTTATTTGGTTAAAAACCAATCAAGATCAGCGACAAACGGCCTGCTGATCCAACCACGTGACGCTAAAATTAGGGATGTTCGGAATAGTAATGATTTTTGGTTTCTGATTGAAATTTTATTGTAGTTGGTTTATTTTTTTACTGTAACTGAGTTGACTTATTGGGTATAATTAAATTTAAAAAATATAAAAATAGAAAAAACATATTAGCCTATCACGAACAATACAAAGGAATACAGAAAAAATACAAAAATATAAAATATCTAAAAAATTAGAAAAAAATAAAATTACTGAATAGAGAAAAAAAGCAAAAACTGAAAACAAAATACCTTGTTTGCCTTTCCCTGTCCTTGAACTGTTGGCGTTGCAGAAGCTTCAGAACATATTTGTACACACATCGCTCCTAGCCTCCCAGGATTACCTCGCTCGTTTCAGCTTTAACTTCTAGTTTCAGCTTTTTTTTTCACTATTCAGTAATTCATCTTTTTCTAAATTTTTAAAGATTTTTTGGGCTTTTTTTGCATTTTTCTTTTATTCCCATGTTTCTTTGCATTGTCTGTGATGGGCTAACATTTTTTTTTTCTATTTTTACTTTTTTTAAATTTAATTATGTCCAAAAGGTCAAATCAGCTACAGTAAAAAAAGCCACCTACAGTGAAATTTCAGTCAAAACCAAAAGCTATCGCTAAAACAAACGTCCTTAGTCATTTGCCTATCTTACTAGACCAACTTGCTATAATTATTCCGTAACACGTAGCGAAGATATGGCAAACAAATAAAGCAGCCTAGCCGAACCAGGCAGGTTAGGTAATTTTTTAGTATATAGCACTGTTTACACCTGTAATTATAAAAATATCAGTATACTACTGTATTAGTAAAGATGGTGTTTTTACCGTCCGGTGGTCAGACGGCGACGCCGGGGAGGTGACGCATGTGACCTAGAGCCAGACCACCGGGCAGCAGGTGACCACCGTGCGGCTATGGGGCTCCAAGCCGCCTGCCTACTGGTGGCAAAGCTCTAGGTGATTAAACCAGCTTAATTACCTATCTTAATTATTTTTTTATATACTATTTGTTCGAATTTTCAAATATAGCAACTAAGCTCAAAAAATTATGAAAATTTATATGCAGCCTCTTGACATAACATACTTGATTGTATAATTTTTGATAATTTTATCTGCTATGAATGTTGCTAAAAAATTTATACGATTATGATATTTATAGGAGTTGTTACATATATCAAACGAGCTCCAAAAATTATGAAATTTTATGTGTAACCTTCTGACATAGTCATAGTAATTGTCTATTTTTTTGAAGAATTTTATATATTACGAATATTTATAGAAGTACATATAATAGTACAAAATATGCATCACACGGGATGCGATTTGGCTCACTCATCTGACACTGCTATCTCCTCGCCGCGTCTGCCTCTCCATGTATGGTCTTGTCTTTCGTTGAGCATGAGCATGTCCGGTAGGGTATATCAGCCGGTCCAAAGCTTGCGTGTCAGTTCGAAGGAGATATGGAGACCGTTCCATTTCTTGAGTGGCCAGTAGTGGTCTAGTAAGCTAACATACAACATGCTAGATCCGGTAAGCGTCGATGTTCTCGTGCTGAGACATGTAGAATTGTGGACCGCCAGCAATCAAGTCCTGAACGAAGGACTCTAGAAATCCCCTCGTGGTGCGGAAGAGCTCTCTCCTTGACCATATAACGTGGTAGCTAGCTCCCAATGATTCCTCCCTCCCAGCAGCTTGAAGGGCGAAGGGCAAGCCGCGTTACCCATTATCCATGAGTGGCACCAGTGGTTCTCATCGTAATACTATTCGAGAAGCTCCGGTAAAATTATAACTTCCAATAAATATGATAAACAAAATATTAGTGCAAAGATTGATAATTGCAATAAAATACTACAAATTAAAATTTACGATGAAATAAACAGTACATACATATATGTATTACATAGTGTATATGTATATATATATATACACATATGTACATACATACATGTAGACATATACATATACATATATAATGCCAGTGCAATACTACAAATTAAAAATTATGATGAAATAAATAATTATAAAAATATTTATTTTATAGCAATACAATACTACAAATAAATAATTGCATAGATATTTATTTTCATGGCAGTACATTACTACAAATAAATATTTATTTCATGGCAGTACAATACTACATAAAAATTATGATGAAATAATGATAATAAAATACTATAAATTCAAATTTACAATTAAATAAATCATGGCATGTTGGCACCCTACCTTTACATTCGAGATTGATTTTTGTATGTTAGCCATATTTTAAGCTCCATTAAAGAATCAATGGTATATTGAGTAATTAACTTCATTATTATATGTGTGAAATTACTTAGCAACCTAAAACCATAGGGCCTCTAGAGAAATTACTCAATGATGAATCTTCTATTTTAAATATTTTCTCCACCTCAGATGTCTTTTGATCAAAAGCAAGCAAATTAAGTTCTTAAGTTAATGAGCAATAGTGTAACTTAAGATTATATATATATGTGTGTGTGTGTATGTATATATGTATGTATGCTTTTGTCACATCATATAGGCTAAATCATGTTTGTGTGTGATTAATTAATAATTAAATCAAGCTAGGAGTAACACTACTCAGCTAGCTAGCCTATATTCACATGACAGGTTGACAGGGCACGCACGTATAATAGTAGCCATGCATTTATGTTTCTAGTATAATATTTCCTCTAGCATCATAGTTTAATTATTTGCTACACTTAGTAGTTACAATTTTAATGTCTAATGCAGTCAACATAAAAACATATAATTAAACAACATATACTTGCTAATAGAAAATTAATTAACTATACATAAATAATTAGGACTAAATTAATTACACCTAAATAACCGCAACTAATTGTGTACACATTTAACAGAAATAATTCATACGATAAAAAATTACCTGTCAATATAACTGTTAATAATGGCACTAAATAATATTTAATCGGCTACGAAGAAAGCGAACGAAGAGCGTATGCGAGGAGTGCGAGCGAAGAGACTTTGAGAGTTACTGCGAGAGTTTGCTAGACATTAGGACTAAATTAATTATACTTAAATAACTGCAACTAATTACGTACACATTTAACAAAGATAATTCATACGACAAAAAATACTTGTTAATATGACTGCTAACAACGGCACTAAACAATATTTAATCGGCTGTTAAGAAAGCGGATGAAGAGTACATGCGACGAGTATAAGCGAAGAGACTCTGAGAGTTACTACAAGAGTTTACGAAAGAGAGACTGCGACTGCGAGAGAGCGTGCAATTTAAAGCGCGAGCGAGAGCGCAGCGCACACCGATAATGGTGGGAGTGAACGGTGTGCAGGGAGACAGACGTGATGTGAGCTCACTTTTGGTGGTCTATTTTTTCGTCGTGTCTGCATAGTGCACCTATTTTGGTCCACTCCTTTCTTTTCCATGCTCAATAACACATGTAAAGACATGGCCGGGGCAAGCAAAAATGTAGAAAAGGACGTGGGTGGGCCCAACCCTGGCCGCATGCTGCCAACGCTTGCTGCCAGCCACCGGGCGGCAGGTCATTAGACTATGCATTAGGGGTGTGCATTAGAGGCTAATCACCTGGAGCCCTTGCCACTAGGCAGCAGACCGCCTGGAGCCCTGTGGTTTGGCGGCAGGCCCTGGCCGCCTAGTGACCGAGCTTCAGGTGATACGTGCCACCTTCACGGTGTCATCGCCTATCATCGGATGATAAAAACGCTATTTTTACTAATATGGTAGGAAGGCACTAGTAGTATACTACAGCAAGCGTCGAGACTGGCATCTGCTGGAAACGGGCCGGCCTCTCTCTTCCCGCTAAGCCGCTATATACATTGGTCCACATGTCAGTATAAGTAACATGTAGTCCCGACGGCCTTCGGATTATCGTCAAAAACAACTTATAAAGGGCCATGGCCACGGCGTTTTCTCGATAAAGATTTCATTTCGTTGGGCAGCTGAAAGTCGAACAACTTATACATCAACTCCTATGTATGTATACAGAGAGAAAGAAACAGAAAAACGTTCGTGTGACAATAGTGCTAGGAGGAAGGAGCTAGCATACACCAGTCGGCAATTGTCACCATCCGAAAAAACAAGCACGCCTTGGCGGTGACCGTGCCCCTTAAATTTGCATCTTGGGGTCGGAGACGTCGCTCTCGCCCCGACCCCGACCTCCCAATCGAGAGTCAAGCCACGGTTGCCTGCATGTACTTGCGATGCAACCCCAACCCCAAAGCTAGCACTGCAGCGCGAGCGCGCCCTTGAGGACTTGGTCTGCGATTAAGCGCGCGCGAGCGCGGGCTAGAACTAGAAGGCAGCCGCCCTGTCCTTGACGACGACGTCCTCGACCTCCCTCCTCATGAGCTTCTCCTCCTGCTGCCTCCTGCAGAAGACCACCCACGCGTTCACCTCGAGCGCCACGCAGCCGCCGATGAGTGACGCGAGCGCCATGCAGTAGCCCAGCTTCCAGTAGGACGCGCCCAGCCCCATCACCTCGAACCCCTGGAACACGTTCACCACCCCGACCACCACGCACCCGTACCCCACCAGGTGGTGGTACGACTTCCAGTACTTGCGGTACCGGTTCGTCGTCTTCGGCCGGAAGAACATCGCCAGCGTCTGCAGGCTCCCCGCCGTCGCCGCCGCGATGCCCAGCCCGCGGTGCAGCTTGTACGTCACCCCCGGCGACGCCGACCCCATCACCAGCCCCAGCGCGAACCCCACCGCGCCCAGGGTGTACCCCGTCGCCTGCATTGCCGCGTGTGCGTAGAACCACGCCGGCCCCGTGGACGCGCACGGGCGGAGGTACCGCGCCACCGCCGCGCCGAGCGGGAGGAGGAGGCCCCACGAGAGGGCGTTCAGGGACCCGTGCGCCCACTGCAACTTGGCGGAGGCGGTGGGCGAGGCCTCCGTGGCGGTGGTGAGGATGTCGACGGTGGCGTGCGACGCGAGGTCGGAGGCGTCGGTGGGGTGGATGGTCGGGGAGTAGCCCTGCACGTAGAGTCCGCGGTTCCACACGAAGTGGAGCTTGGTGCGGTTCGGGGAGAGCCGGATGGTGGCGGCGATGGTGACGGACGCGCCGTCGCAGACGGTGCGGGCGGGCGCCATGAGGGAGGCGGAGGAAGCGAGCAGCGGGATGTCCAGCGGCCGGGACACGAGGGGAGACGCCTGGAGCTTGACGTCGGGGGAGAGGAGGAACGTGAGCGCGAGCAGCGCGCCGGTGGATGGGTCGGAAAAAGCGGCGAGCACGCGGGCCCCTGTCATGGCCGGCGCGTCCGGGTTGATGCCCCAGGCCACCCAGCCAGACGGCGATATGAAGGAGCCCGTGAACGCCGCATCCAGCGTCGCGTTGCGCGCGTCGTACGTCCACGCCAGAGTCGCGCCCTGCGTCGGCAGGGCGATGCACTTGGCGTACGTCTTGACCGGCGTCGACGTCCTGCACCGCCCGGGCGCCCCGACCGCCGCGCCGCCCGGAAAGACGACGACGACGAGTAGTAGCAAACCGAGGAGGGAGTACTCGTCGTATGGCAGCGTTTCCCCCGCATTGTCGCGTCTTGTGAGCTGTGTCGTACGAGGAGTGATGCGAAGGTAGCTACTAACTAACTAGGAGCGTAGTGGTGCGCAACGTGTTAGCATGTGTGGCGTGCGTTTAATTCGGCTTTGTTTGTGCGCGTAAGTGCGGTTTTAGTGGGGCATTTCGGAGAGTGAGAACGAGTGAGCGTGATGACGGATTCTTAGCTTTGAAGGCAAGGGAAAGGCTCAAAAAAGAAGGCTATATGCTGTGATCCGTGTGGCCCCATTCTTGCACTGAGCTCCCGGTGAGTTCTTTTATACTAGCTCATGGCTTTTGATTTATATCTTTTAAATTTTGATTGTTTACAAGAGAGTACTAAGAGAGAGACAGTCACATATAATTTTAACCGATATAATTGAAGTTAGTAGTATTTACTACGATCAATTTATAGATTCCGTTTTTAAAAAATACACCGTTTAAAAGCCAGTATATAGTAAAAAAATCAAAAGTTACAAACAGCAAACCTAAAAAAATTCAGATCGGTACTAGTAGTAGGTGTAATGGGTAGTGACTGAAATAGCTACAAAATTCCGGGTACACATTGAGATGCATATGCTTTGTCACGTACTCCATGGACAACTCAACGGATCTGAAAGGAGTCCATCAAAGCTGGGGCCTGGGCTACAGTCAGACTGCGTGCGTATGTCTGCAGCTACACTTTCAGAGCTTCAGCGTGCTGATCGGCTATGAGCAACTGGCTAATGATGCTATTCGCTGGGTTAGGTTAGGTGTGCCCTGATCCCAACAGTGGGCGAACTGGCTGCAAAATGGAAGATTTTAGTGGCCGCAATCGAGAGGCCACTCACTCGCGACGTGGTGATGTGATGGATTCGGCCGGAGAATGTTTCCTGTGAATGGCCTGTTCATTTCGATTTTTTTTTCGATTTCAATTCTTAGTTTCTGTTTTTTTTCACTATTCAGTATTTCGTTTTTAAATATTTTTCAGATATTTTATGTTTTTTTATATTTCTTTTTTCTTGTGTTCCTTTGTATTATCTCTAATGGGTTAACATGTTTTTCTATTTTTATATTTTTAAAAAATTAATTATACCTAAAAAGCTAAATCAGCTACAGTAAAAAAACCAGTTACAGTAAAATTTCAGTTAAAAACTAAAAGTCATTGTTAAAATGAGCGCACCACTGAGTGGCATTGTAGTTGCGATGATTATGATGGTCCTTGTTGTTGGCTTCCAAGGCACGGCTGCAGCGACAATTTGTAAGATTTGGTTGGGAAAGTGGCAAAAGTGCAAAACTGATGCAGAATCAAAGAAAGTAGCATATCTATTGCATGTTTTCGGGGAAGCAAGTGAACTATATATATTCTTAAGAAGGATTAGTGGAGTGACACGTTGGCGCGCTTTACTCTAGTTGACTATAGCTGCATTTGACGACGTACGTAAGGCAGGGGCAGCTCATGATCTAACGCTTTTTCATCTGGAAAACATGCAGAACACAGGAGGTAACGGACCAAACAAGTTACTGTTCTCATGGCACAAACGAAAAAAATGTTTGAAGTATTCTATTCATGCGATATGTACTAAATTGATTGATGCCAATTGTGAGCAACTTCCTCGCGTCTGTTTGTCTCCGTTCTGGTGCTGCTATTGCACCAAATTCTGTCTACATGAATAGTATTATGTTACCACTGAATGTTATACTTAGAGGCTGCTGAATTAGGCTAAAATTTATTGGTTTATGGCTGGTATTACACTGTATCTGATTAAAATTACATCGTAGCTGATAGTGGCTTATTTGACGTAATTAATTTAAAAAATCTAAAAATAAAAAAATAGGTTAACCTACCACGTATAATGCAAACGAATATGAAAAAACCAGTAAAAAGCTCAAAAAAAATACCAAAAAAATCAGAAAAACACGAAAATTATGAATAGTAAAAAATAACCTAGAAACTCAAGCCTAAATGAGTGTGCCTTAATCCCACAATCTACATCTGTAACTTGTTGAGTAACATTTTTCGCTTTATACATATACCTCATAGCATACTCAAACCGTTCGAAGAAAAGAGAGTTCAGCTACAAAGGTAGGTTGTATAATTCTACTCTTGAATGAACAGACACTTTTTTTTTAAAAAAAAGAGGGATCCCTCAATTTCATTGCTAACACGTACCAGTTACGGATCCAAAATCAAAAGTTAGAAGGGTTAATGGGACTTGCTCACCAATTTATCAAATACCAAGTTACCGGTTTGTGGTAGTTTGCCACGCTGTCTATGAGAGCTATTACGGCTATATCGGACTATCTTGAAAGAGAGAAGAAGCGGTGAGGTGGATTGACATGTGAATTGGGCTGGGCCACAGGAAAAAGGAGAGCTGGGCCGCAGTTAAGATTCAGCCCAAAAGATTTCCAAAAAGTTTATTTAGTTTTCTTTTTTACAAAATACAGAGAACTTAAATAAACTAAGAAAAATAGCAAATGAACTTAAAAAATTCCAAGAAAATTCATATAAATATTTTGGAATCTTAGGAACTTAAATACAACTATTTTGGATTTAGTTGATGTTTGAATTAATCACATAAATTATTTTATTTTTTGAAAATTCAATTTAAGCTTTAATTTACTTTAAGAAAATAATGAAAGTTTTATAAAACCTTATTTTCAATAAAATATTTTGAAAAGCTCAAAAACTGGGATGTTACAGTATATAGCTCACAGCCTCTACATGATACAGTTTAGTTAGCTCTTCAATTAGAGATGTAATGCATCCAAATGTTGCATGCATCTCAATGAACTTCTTCACCTCTGCTGCAATGACTCCTTACACGACGAAGATATTCACCATCGCTGCGGTCCCTACCGCGGTCCCTTTCTGGACGTTTTTGGAGACCTCCACATTCATTGATGGCCAGCCCGAGGAGCACCATGTCTACCTTGTCGTTGAGAAGAGGGTGGATGGGACCGTGGTACTTGGCTTAGCACCTCAATACGATCACAATATTGAATTTGATCTTGAGAACGAGGAGATTTCAATTTTTAGTATGTGTTGTTCTTAATTAATTCCCATATTAGTTAATTGTCTGCTTTAGATCGGTATATAAATCAAAGTAACTTGTTTAATTTGTCTGCATACATGCATGCGTGTGTGCATGCCCTTTCTCTTTGGAGTTGTTCTGTTTCTGCAAGGACGCTTGTATGTTGATTGTAACTCTCTTGCTTGCATGCGAGGTCTGGCTGATGAGGATATCACTTCCTTAGATACACATAATATTCATCCACAAGATAATTGACAAGAAACTATGATGAGAGCACGCGCATGACAGTTGAACTATCAGGTGAGCTCATTTCTAGGGTTGTATAATTTAGCTTCTGAGAATGGGTTGCTGCCTGGTGCATGTAATGTGATTGTGCTTAGGAAACTGCTGTTTTCAACTACTTGTCATCCCTAAACTGATGAACAAACTGAAGTCGTCAATCATATATTGCCACAATGTTGAGGGCTATTTTAAAGACCTTGAAGATATGGGAAAAATGTCTACCTCATGTGGAGTTTGTCTATAATCGCTCACTGCATTCAACCACAAAGACGAGACCTTTTCAGGTTGTATATGGCTATAACCCTCACGCGTCAATTAATTTGTTACCTCTACCATCTTCGGAGAGGGTAAATTTAGATGCTAAGAAATATGTTGAATTTGTTCTTAAGCTGCATGAAACCATAAAAGAAATATAGAGCGCATGAATAAGAAATATAGGGTTGTTGGTAGTAAAGGTAGAAAAAAATAATTTTTAAACATGGTGATCTTGTTTAGTTGTATTTAAGAAAAAAATATATTTTCAGAATTGAGAAAGTCTAAGTTGATACCTAAAGTTGACGGTCCTTTTAGGATTACTGAAAAGATTAATGATAATACATACAAACTTGAGTTGTCTGCAGAGTTTGGGGTTAGATTTGAAGTCATACCTGGGAGAAGAAGATAAGCTTGAGTTGAGAACGACTCCAATTCAAGGGGAAGGATGATGAGGATATCACTTCCTTAGATACACACAATACTTATCCACAAGATGATAGGCAAGAAACTATGATGAGGGCACACACACGATAGTTGAATTATCAGGTAAGTTTATTCCTAAGGTTGTATAATTCAGCTTCTGAGAATGGGTTGCTGCCTGATGTATGTAATGTGATTATGCTTACGAATATGGGTAAGGACCAAGGAGAGGAACATGGAGTCCGGACGCGCTTGGGATGAACATTGGAGGTCATCACATTACTTTGAGGCCAGGACAACCAAGAACAAAAGCTGGGCATGTTTTAGAATCCAGTTCGGTCTCCGAAGATAGCGCTGACTTCAAACGAGCATAAAAAGTGCATACGGAGCCTAAATGAGGTGATCTTGGATTTGTTGAAAAGCTTTTGATGTCCTCTTTCTAATAGTTCTGATCTATCTCAAAACTACACCTGAGTACATCATAATCGTTAAAAAAAATCAAATCAGTTCCAAACCTGGACCATAGGTCTTATATCAGTTTGAGCCCAACTAGAGAGTTGAAGTGGAATGTCTCCCCACTCTCACGGACATGCCACCCCACTTCCCTAGCATAAAAACTATCATGGACATCACTTTTAGGGTTTAGACTTGTTTAGATTGATTTTCGTGCAGAAAACATTAGTTGTGTATTTGTGTCGGCTAGACCAACTACGACGACTTCAAGCTTATCTATTGTTCAATAAAACTTCGTATTTTATTCGCAAATTCAGATCATGCTTATTTCTTTCTTGCTTGATTCTCGATTGCTTGCAAGAAAGCTCATCCGTGTTGGACATGGTTGGTAACGACAAGCATGTGGTGTAGCGATTGGAGGACGGATATGGTCATTTCAGTCAAGTAGCCTCGTCATCAACGTCATAGTAAATAATCGTAGTTATCGTTCTCATTGAAAGATTGGGCCAAATCCTCTCATCACCGGCTCTCGACGCAGCGGTTGTGGGGTACGCACGGCTGGCCGACGGTAGGTGGGCGCTAGCCCCGGCTGATCCCGGTGGGTCTGCCCCTGACGCGTATTATATTACAAAGTGCTGACAACAGAAATTAAAAAGTCTGAATGGCGGCAAACAACAGCCAACCATTCCAACGTTACAAGAGATGAAAAGCAAATCAAATATGAAACCATATCCATCCCTCGCATAGATGAAAATTGCCCCTACCATCTCAGAAGATGATCGCCCGTTCCTCATGCTGGTTTCCTACCCTTGCCATAGCTTGTGCTACTCGCTACCTCATAATCAGTAAGTCAGGACACACCAGATCCAGTTCTCTAGTGTAGACACTATGGTATCAGTTCCCTCCAACATCACAATATATTTTTGTTCCTATCAATTTGTTCTGAACCTATATGGCTAACTTTCTGCTGCTAGCTAGGTTGCATGAGCTGTTCTTCTTGCCGTGCTAAACTGGCTGTACTAGTTGGGCTAGTTCTTTCACAAGCTAGTAACAAATTTCACTTGTTTACAACTTGTCTTGGCTCTATTTATTGTTCACACTTTGTGCGGGAAATCGACCCATTCCTGCACCTCTATTTCACCGTCCCCATGCCAATACGCATGAGCAACTTTGTGTGGTCATTCTGTTGCTATGCACGCAACGGAAACACAGCACCCAATCCGCATGAAATTTTCACTGCATTAGAGTTCCGTCTTCGGATGGTCTTCACGTATTGCAAGTTAGCGACACTGAACAGTCGTTTACGTAAAGAAGAGTATCCGCCTTCGGAGTGAAGCTGCGTGTTACATACATGAGCCTTTTAGTCTAAAGCAGTTGACGGCTTAGCCCAATGTTCCCTGGACCGTGGGTAGAAGTCGAAACCCTGCATGGAGGCGGCCGCTGCGGCGGCCGTGGCCGTTGTCGGAGAGGATGGGGGCGACAGGAAGGGGAGCGGGCGGTGCTGGTGCTACCTGCTGGAGCATGTGCCGCGGTACCACGAGTGGATGCAGGACCCGGCGCTGCTGGAGGCCACCGCGCGAGCCCCTCTCCCTCACCCAGGAGTTCGACGTCCACCGCTCCTGGACCCTCGACCCTCTCAGTTCCGTTCCTGCGCCCTCGTTGTTTCATCTCCTACTTTTAATTTGCCTCGATTTGGTGGTGACATGTCGCGATTGATTCAGTGGTTTGTTGTGTGTTTGTTCGCAGAGCATACGTTCATCGTGTTGGATAATGCGTTGATTGATGGAGAGTTCGTGGCCGGGAACCCGCACACTGAATGTATGATCTTTTTCTTATTGCTCTGTAATGCACAGTAATAGCTTAGCTTGTTTAGCATGATCATGAATTGGGAAAACAGAAGTTACATGGATTTGATTTTACTTTGGGTCCAATTTTGCTAATGTTTTGGAGCTGGATACGCCTCCGGTTTATGAATTTGATGGCTGAAACTCGGATGTTCAGAATATAACCCAAAACCATGTCAGTTCTATACCTTTGTTGCTCTCTTTGGTCAAATACTCAAATGACTCTTTTAAGTCCTGCAGTATGCTTTGCTATGGAAATGCATAATCTCATATAGTTTGATCAAGGATAGAACTATACCTAAAGTATGACAGAGTAGCGCGTTAGACTACTCCTGCTAAGACATGGAGATGAAAGGTTAGGGAACTGGATTTGGATATTTGTGCATGCTGTAATATAATACAGAGATGAAAATATAATGGGTATCTGACCACATAATTATCAAAACAGATTTTTACACTTTTTTAAAAATAAGTTCTTTATTGAATTTGCATGTTACATGGACATAGACATCAAGATTACTCAACATGACCATGGATTATATTTTACTTAATTGGGATGGGATATTGGATTCTATGGATTTTCCTGCTACTCTTGTAACTCTGTACATTTTTTCTCGAAAACGTAAGGGGATTGCGTTTCATTCATTAAGAGGAAAAGGACAGACTCTAGTCTAAGTTTGTACTTTGTTACTTGTTCATTATAAAGGTAGAAACTTTATGCCTCCAATTGCCATAGAACACAGTTCAAATGAATTTGTAGAGAATTTGACCACCCATATTTACAGGATGAAAATATGGTGGTCAAATTCAAATTTGAGTTCACCTCTCTGCAAGGAACCAATTTAATGGTCAAGTTTAAATTTAAATTCACATGTGCATGAATATCCACATTTTCTGATTTGTATCCAGATCCAGATATTTAATGTATGTACCACTATATTGTTTGCTTTGGAGATAGATTTATGCAGAAGGGATATATTATTAGGTCATAGTATTATCATCTGTCTCTTTGTCATGGCAGATCTGGTAGTTAGGTATATTGGATAAAACCATATTTATGTTTTTGATGTATGGGTGCTTAAATGATCATTAATCCATTATCTGAAAGAGGTCTGGCAGACACAATGGGCTAACGATATTGCTTTTTTTATAGAACAAAATGACCATATCTTTATTTCCTTTCAATCTTTTGGTTGCAACATCTCAACATGGTATGTTTTGAGACCAATATACAATAATTCCAAGCAGTAGGTTGGTTTTTAGCACAAGCAAGGTCTTTGTCTCCCATCAACCAAAGTACTGTGCCATGCCCTGTCTCTGAGTGAATGCCAAGCCAAGGATTCACAGTACTCAGCATCCATGTTTCTGCTGACTTTGATTAGTTAAATTTACTCAGTTATTTCAATTTCATAAGTCTGGTAATTCTTTTGAGTTTGATGTCCAAGTCCAACAGCTTGCCAGTTTTGCTATCCTTTATAGCCTGCCTTATCCATTGCAGCTATGATTGGTGATGTGAAAATACATATGAATGACCCTGATGATTTGCAACTTGCAGATATAGACATTATGATAGCTGAACAAAAGAGGTACCATCTATGATAGTACAGATACCTATAACTGTTCCCATAGTCTAATATATCTTTTGTTGATAACATTTTATTCATTTCATTTTATGGACAGCTACCACACATGTTTTTTGAATGCTAATAAGCTTTGATAATCCAATGTAGGCATCACATTTAGTTCTATATTACGTGAAGCTTAAAACTGGCAAATGATTGCAACTATTTGGTTTCTTATCCTTTGTGTTAAGGATAGAATAGGAAATAGATTAGGACTGTTATAGCTTTCCTAATATGCCTTGTAGGCTTCCTAATATGCCTTGTATTCCTTCTGTTTATCCCCCTTGTACCTCTATATATATTGCCCTTTGGACCTTATGAATATATACACAATATTCATAACATGGTATCAGAGTTAGGGCTCTGACCTATTCTTCCGCTGCTCCGCCGCCGCTCGGGTCGTCCCTGTTCGTCCCGTCACCGCAGCTCGGGCTCTCCTCGCTCGTGTTGTCGCTGTCGCATGGGTCCTCGCCGTCCGAGTGCCGCCCGCCGCCGCCGCCTCCTCTGCCGAGCCACCACCGCCGCCGCCGCTGGACCATTTAACGCCCGAAAGCGCCGCCAGATCCGATCTAGCGGTGCTAGATCCGATCTATTGCTGAGGCTTTCCGGCCACGCCAAGTCGCCGTCGTCGTCGCCTGCTCCTCCGGCCGCACCGGGTCGCCGCCGCCGTTGCCTACTCGCCGATTCTTTGCGGCGTCGGTTGCCGCCGCCGGCCGCGCTGAAGTCACCGCCGGCGCGCGCGCAAGTTGCCGCCGCGCCGCCGCCGCTTCTCTCCGCCGCACCGTCGCCATCGCCGTTGCCTTCTCCGCCGGTTCTTTGCGGGCGTCGAGCCGCGCTCGCCGCCACCGCTGCGTGCGGCTGTTAGCCGCCGCGCCACGCCTGCAGTCGCCGGCAGCCCGGCCACTCGCGCCGCCGCAAGCCGCCACCCACGGTGCCCATTGGTTGGGTGTTTGGGTGCTCATATTCGATCCGAGCCGGATCTGAGGATATTTTCGATATTTAAAAAAGAAAGAAAAAAAAAAAAAACGTTGTTCTAACCGCGCCGCTAGCGCGCCTATTAGACCGTTGCCTTGGTCGCCAGCCGTCGGCCGCCATCGATGGCTTCATTTCCATTGCTGCGATCCCATTCTCGGGAACAAAGCTTCATGGAACGAACTACATGTTATAGTCTTCTCTCATGGAGATCACGCTGATGGTCTCCGCCTTTGGGGACATGTTACGGTGCTCGTCCTTCTCCACCATCACGGCTCGACCTCCTCCTAGGCGCCTATACTACATCCCCGCGGATGAAGGCGCTAAGAAGAAGCGAGAGGATGATCTTCTTCTTGCCGACGCTGGCGATGAGGCTTTTCAGTATGCCATTGACGCTTTCGAGCGCTAGTGTGCTGATGAGGCCCGTGTTCGTGCCATCCTTGTGGTCAGTGTCGACGATTCCATTCAGCCAGATATTGTTGGTCTGCGGTCTACTCAACAGATCTAGGAGTACTTGCGTGAGCGATATCGTGAGCGATGATGCTTAGTTTTTTTCGCTTTAGCGTGAGTTGGAGATGCTTCGCCAGGGAGATTCTTCCGTCGACGACTTCTTCCGAGCTCTGGCTAGTATCTGGCGACATGATAGATGAGTCGGCTTCTCCGCCGTGCGGAGTGCCACAAGGTTCAGAAGGCGGATCATGATCGCCTTCGTCTTTATGATTTTGTCTGCCGTCTTCGCCCAGAGTTTGAGCTCGCCGAGCTCAATCGCTGGCGAGCCACTCGCCACGACCGATCGCACCGAGGCTCTTCGACACTTCGGTGAGGAGCTTGTCTCGGGTTAGCGGCCACATCGCCGACTGTGTTTGCTGCTCCTTCGACTACACCGACGGTTCCTGCTACGACTGTGGTTCCTTCCCAAGTGCCTGTTTCCGCTCCTGCCTTTGCATCAACTGGAGTTCAATGCAACTACTGCAAGAACTTCGGGCATGACTACCAGAGTTGTGCGGTGCGAAAAAAGCGGACTAAGGCGCGTGGGGGTGGACGATCCAAGGGGGGCAGGGAGGCCCTTCCTTCACAGGAGGACAGACCAGCTCATCAGGATCTCAGTGATGTGACTCTGTTCAGCAGCTCTGCCAGGCTCTACTTCAGCAGCTCTCTCACAGCTCAGCGGGTTCTGCCAGTCTAGCTCAGACGTCTCCTCCAGGTACCTCTTGGGTTCTAGATTCTGGTGCCTCTTTCCACATGATACCGGATTCTACATCTCTCACTTCAGTGGGACCTCCTGTCCTTCCTATCTCTGTACAGACTGCGGATGGTACTTCCTTGTCTGTTAGATGTCAGGGCACTCTTTTGACCACTGATTTCTCTGTTCCAGCTGTTTCTCATGTTCCCAAACTAACCATGCAGCTTCTTTCAGTGGGACAGCTCACTGACCTTGGTTGTAGGGTTGGTTTTGACTCTCACACCTGTTTCGTTCAGGATCGACAGACAAGGACGATACTTGGGACTGGCCGGCGCCGTAGGGATCGTCAGGGTCTCTACATTCTCGATCGTCTTCATCTTCCGTCCACTTCAGTTGCACCCGCCACGTCTACCTCTACTGCCACTGCTGCCACCACCCCTAGAGTTTTTACATAGTGGCATCACTGTTTAGGTCACTTTTGTGGGTCTTGTCTTTCATCGTTAGTTCATCAGGGTGTCCTTGGACGTGTTACTGTTGACAAGTCCATGTTTTGTCGAGGTTGTAAGCTGGGCAAGCAGCTATAACTTCCTTATCATTCTAGTGAGTCCTTGTCTTATAGTCCTTTTGATTTAGTTCATTCAAATGTATGGGGACCTACGCCTATTATCTCCAAAGACGGGCATAAATTCTATGTTATTTTCATTGATGACTATTCCTATTTTACTTGGCTTTTCCCTATGTCAAATCGTGGTCAGTTTCTTGCGATCTATCGTAGTTTTGCCATGATGGTTCGTACTCAGTTTGAGTCCTCTATTCGTACTTTTCGCTGTGATTCTGCTGGCGAGTATTGTTCTAGTGCGTTCAGACAATTTCTTTCCGAGCAGGGCACTCTTTATCAGTCTTCTTGTCCTAGTGCCCATGCTCAGAATGGTGTTGCTGAACGCAAGCATCGTCATTTGATTGAGACTGCTCGCACCCTTCTTGCTTCTCACGTTCCCACGCTTTTGGTCGAGGTCGCTTTCTACTGTGCATATCTCATTAATATGCAGCCTTCCACTGCTCTTAAGGATGTCAGTCCTATAGAGCGTCTCCACTCTAGAACCCTCCAGTACAGTCATCTCGTGTTTTTGGCTGCACCTGTTTTGTCCTGCTGCCACCTCGTGAGCGCACCAAACCGACAAACCCGATCGATCAGTGTGTGTTTCTTAGGTACAGTTCTGAGCATAAGGATTATCGTTGCTATGATCCTTCTACTCGACGGATTAGGATCTCACGAGATGTTGTCTTTGACGAATCTCGACCTTTCTTCTATCGAGATTCGGCTCCTCACACTGCTTCCACCATCGAGACGATCTCCTGGTTGTCTCTCCCTGACTCCTCACCCCTTTCCCCCCTTTCCCCACCTTCGGTACCTTCACCTTCTGTGTTGCCTCCTGCAACACCGCCCCCTGCTCCTATGGCACCACCGTCTCGTTTCTCTGGGGTGCACTACTCCAGACGTCCTCGCCCTTCACCAAATCTCTCTCCTGGTCTCTTGCCGACATCGATGTCTGATTCATCTGATGATGCTCCTCGTTACGCCCTTCGTGACCGGGCAATCATTCGGCCTCCTGATCGTCTTGGTTTTATTTCGACAGCTCATGCTCTCTCTGTCACTGAGCCTAGTTCTTATCGTGAGGCTGCTTCTCATTCTGAGTGGCAGCTCGCTATGGCAGAAGAGCTTGATGCCCTTCGTCGTACGGAGACTTGGGATATTGTCCCAACACCTGTGCACGCTCGTCCGATCACGTGCAAGTGGGTGTACAAGATTAAGACCAAGTCTGATGGTACCATTGAGCGCTACAAGGCTCGTCTTGTGGCTCGTGGTTTTCAGCAGGAGTATGGTCGAGATTACGATGAGACATTTGCTCCTGTTGCTCATATGACCACTGTTCGCACTCTTGTTGCGGTTGTTTCTGTTCGCTGGTGGTCTTTCTCTCAGCTGGATGTTAAGAATGCCTTTCTTAATGGCGTCTTGCATGAGGAGGTTTACATGCAGCCACCACCTGGGTATTCTGTTCCAACTGGTCATGTCTATCGTCTTCGTCGTGCTCTGTATGGTCTCAAACAGGCCCCTCGTGCCTGGTTTGCGCGTTTTACCTGAGTGATCACCGCTGTCGGTTTCACTGTTAGTGCCCATGATCCTGCTCTATTTATCCATATCTCACCTCGAGGTAGGACACTACTTCTTCTATATGTGGATGATATACTCATTACTGGTGACGATCCCTCGTTCATTGCATATGTGAAGAAGCATCTCAGTGAGCAGTTTCTGATGACTGATCTTGATTTGCTTACATACTTTCTTGGGATTGAGGTTTCTGTAACGCCTGAGGGTTACTATCTCTCCCAACAAAAGTATGTCCAGGATCTTCTTGATCGGTCTGGTCTGACTGATACTCGCACTGCTGAGACTCCTATGGAGCTCTCTCTTCAGCTCCGTGCTACTGATGGTGATCCTCTTGAGGATCCTACTCGGTATCGCCATCTTGTTGGCAATTTGGTATATCTTATGAGTACTCGTCCTGATATTGGTCATGTTGTTCATATCTTGAGTCAGTTCATGGTTTGTCCTACTCATCTTCACTACAATCATCTTCTTCGTGTTCTTCGCTACTTGCGTGGGACCATCTCTCGTCGCTTGTTTTTCCCTAGCTCCACCTCACTTCAGCTTCAGGCGTACTCTGATGCAACCTGGGCTAGTGATCCTTCTGATCGTCGTTCTCTTTCTGCTTACTGTGTTTTTCTTGGCTCCTCCCTAATCGTCTGGAAGACAAAGAAGCAGACTACAGTTTCTCGTTCGAGTGCAGAGGCTGAGTTGAGAACTATGGTAGCTGTGACAACAGAGATCACTTGGTTGAGATAGTTAATTACAGACTTTGGCGTACCTGTGAGGGGTCCTACTACTCTTATGACTGACAGTACAGGAGCTATCAGCATTGCTCATGATCCAGTGAAGCATGAGCTCACCAAGCACATTGGTGTGGATGCTTCATACACTCGCTCTTAGGTGCAGGAGGGTGTACTTGCTCTTCAGTTTGTGTCCTCAGAGTTACAGATTGCTGACTTCTTTACGAAGCCATAGACTAGGGCACAACATTTGTATTTTCTCTCCAAACTCAGTATGTGTGATCCACCATGAGTTTGAGAGAGGGTGTTAAGGATAGAATAGGAAATAGATTAGGACTGTTATAGCTTTCCTAATATGCCTTGTAGGCTTCCTAATATGCCTTGTATTCCTTCTGTTTATTCCCCTTGTACCTCTATATATATTGCCCTTTGGGCCTTATGAATATATACACAATATTCATAACACTTTGAACTTTCAATTCTGGGATACTGCTTCACCAACCATATTTATAGCATAGTTAATTTATGCGACTATTTAATAA
Source organism: Melocanna baccifera (assembly GCA_036346265.1). NCBI lineage: Eukaryota > Viridiplantae > Streptophyta > Magnoliopsida > Poales > Poaceae > Melocanna > Melocanna baccifera. The sequence continues at coordinate 4,541,427 of CM070682.1, forward strand.
CCCAGTGGAATTATGTTATCTTTGGCAACTTGTCTTGTTCTTTTACTGTAATGGAGTGACAATTTCTACTTGCCATATATAGGTTTACCATTGGCTTATCACGCGTCAGCAAATCTCTCCTACTCCGGTTTCACCAGACCACGCCTCAGTTGGATTGACCAAACCACATGATACAACCCCATCGTTTGAACTTCGTCTTCAATATTTCTTGCCTTTCTCATGCCATGTTTGAGCTCACCACATCACCTGGCATCCTTGATCGTTCTGAGCATCGGCTACTCTATGAGCGTAGTCTTGATCCTCACCATCGACCATGGTGACTTCAACTGTCCTGCATATTCAAAGACAAAGAAATCATTTGTAGACATAAGTTTTTCACAACTTAACCTGTGTTAACTAAAAACATGTATCATATGACCTTAATACAATGACCCAAGTCACCTCAACTAGATCCATAACTCAAAACCCAGAAATCTTCAATTTCTTCCCAAAACGATACTACCGCTTCTATAAAGCCGATACTACTGCTCCCCTAGACCCGTACTACCACACCTCGCACCTCCAAAATAGACCTATCTAGAAATAACGTACTCCTAATTAGAAATAGGAGCTACTGACCTGCGGTATGATAGAAATCCAAAATCAGTACTATTGCCCTGCGGTATGACCACGCCAATACCTATGGAACTACCGATTTTCACGTGGTCTCACACAATTACAAAAAACACATGCGCAATTGCCTAAGGTAATGCTCCAAACGGCTTAAAAGTCATAGCTTTTGGCTGTAATTATATTGCAACGACTGTTAATTTTTTCTGAGTATGAGAAAAATTTGAAAACACCGCTATATCTTTTGAAATAATACAAAGCAATAAAGAGAAAAAAAAAAAAAGCCAAAAACAAAATTAAAAAACCGATGTATTACTAGTGATTTTAAAAAGTTAAAAGCTAAAAGCTGAAGCCAATCCGAATAGGCTAAAGCTTAGAAAAGGATGACCGGAAGAGAACACGGGTGTACAGTCCTGATCTTACTCCTACCTAATCCTCCTGCAATTTTTCTATTGCTATTTCGTCCGCCAGCTTCAACGACGTGGAAAAGGTCTGCCTCTCTGTCCTCTGGTGCTGGTTGGTAGTATCAAGGTATGTGACTACGTGCAAGCTATAGGAGAGAGGAGACACTGCCAATTGTACGTATAACAGGTGCTTCAGCCCGTCGAAATGATCAAGAACCAACCGGATATGCCTTCTATGTTTGCAGTTTGCGGCATACCCGTTGTCATACAGCCTATCATCTGAACCATATTATAAGCCTCCCTAGAACTTTCAATAGACACTTTGTCCCAAATGAATATTGTACCACCTCGGTTATTCAGCGCCTAAGACCATGTCAAATAAACACTAGAAAATAGAGGTATTAAGTAGTTCCCCATACCATAGAGAGTACTGCAAAATGGTCCACCTCCCACCCCCATTACATAAGCCTCCCTCGCTTTCCCTGCCGCCTTCACCACCTCCTATTCCATTTGCACCTCGAGTCGGAGCCCAAAAGCAAGCAACCCAGCACGAGCAAAAAGACTCCAAGTGTGCTCTACTGCCATGGCGCGGCCAGGCCACTCGGCGTGGCTCATCCTCGCGGCCGTGCTGCTGTCCGCGGCTGGCGCGACGGCGCAGGACTGCCTGTCCGCGACGTTCCAGGGGGGCCGGTCGTTCCTCAAGTGCAACTCCCTGCCCGTGCTCGGCGCCAGCCTGCACTGGACGTACCACGCGGAGAACGGCACCGCGGCAATCGCGTTCCGGGCGCCGCAGAGCAGCAGCGGCTGGGTCGCCTGGGGTATCAACACCGACCGCCCCAACAGCATGGCCGGCAGCAGCGTGTTCATCGCCTCGCAGGACGGCAGCGGCGTCGTGTCCGTCCTCACGACCGTCCTGGATAGCACGGCCCCCAGCCTGACCAGGGGGAACCTCAGGTTCAACGTGCCCGTAGCGCCCACCGCCGAGTACTCGGGGGGCGTGTACACCATATACGTGACGGTGGCGCTGCCGGGGAACTCCACGCAGCAGAACACGGTGTGGCAGGCCGGCCCGGGCAACACCGGGTCGATATCGCCGCACCAGACGTCGGGGCCGAACTTGCAGAGCACCCTCAGGCTGGACTTCCTGTCCGGCCAGAGCACCGGGGCCTCCAACTCCAGGCTGCACCGTCGTAATGTGAGTTATTCTCTTCCTACCTTTCCCCAGCTTGATTAATTCAGTAAACAAAGAGAAAATAGATACAACTTTGATTTTCTTGAATGGTTCAATGCTTGACTGGCTCGTTTCATTGTCGAAATGTTTAGATGTTTGCTAAGTTATGATAAGCAATGAAATATACGACGTCGACGTTGTATATATTAAGATGGCAGGATCAATTATTTCAGTTTAGTTGGAGATGACTGGCATTGTGAGAGCTGTTCGATTGATCTATTTGGACGTGACATATAAAATCAGCTAAATGGTTTACTTTGACTCCCTAGGCTTTTAACACGATGTGATTACCTCAACAACTGGACATGGATGGGATTAGGAGGAACTTATCCCTTTTGCTCATGTGTTTCTAGAAAAAGGGGGTCAAAACACCACTCCGAGAAGCAACAACTTGGGGAGCTGCACCATACCTCATAAATGTCACCTGCCCAACTTTAGAAGCATGCTGTTAGGTACCTAGAACTGTCCAAGCTAGTACACGCTTAAATTTCGCATATTTTGATCAGAAAGCATCGTAATCTATATATCGACACAGGACATAGTAAGCCCAGTCTCTGGGTAATTTAGTAATCTGCATCAAATTCAGCAGCCGTGAATTGTTGAACAGACCTAATCATCTCAAAGACCAATGTTCTTCTCCTTGATTTTGATCGAAATTTTATTTTTCTAACTCTAACCATGGCACACGTACATATATACAGATCCACGGAGTACTGAACGCGGTGAGCTGGGGCGTCCTGATTCCCCTTGGTGCCATGATCGCACGGTACCTGCGCGTCTTCGAGTCCGCCGACCCGGCATGGTTTTACATCCACATCGCCTGCCAGTGCTCCGGCTACATCCTCGGCGTCGCCGGCTGGGGCCTCGGGCTCAAGCTCGGCAGCGAGTCCAAGGGCATCACCTACCAGCCCCACCGCAACATCGGCATTGCCATCTTCTGCCTCGCCACTCTCCAGGTTCGTACAGTTACACGCTTCAATCCTCTGTTCTGCAACGTTGTTACCGTTCATTGCCATGGCAGAAGCTGACTGGAAGCTGGCTTTGTTCTATGATCAGGTGTTTGCTCTTCTTCTGAGGCCGGACAAGAAGAACAAGTACAGGTTCTACTGGAACATCTATCACCACTCCGTTGGGTACTCGGTGATCGTCCTGGCCGCCATCAATATCTTCAAGGGGCTCGACATCCTGAAGCCGTCCAGCGGCTGGAAGACGACCTACATTGTCATCCTGGCGACGCTCGGCGGCATCGCCCTCTGCCTCGAGGCCATCACGTGGGTGATCGTCCTGCGGCGGCGCAAGCGTGACGCCGACAAGTCACACCGCGGCGCCAGTGGAGCCAACGGCGCCGGCTGGCAGCACCAGCAGGGTGCATAATCAGATGTACGTGTGCATTGCACTACGCGTGTAGTTTTGCTGCGATGTGTTGTTGTTTTAAGATATGTTGTATCTTTCCCCTTCTTACTGCTTCTCTCTCTTTAGGTTTCTATGATGGCATTTGTATACATTTCTCTCTCTCGTTGATGGATGGTTATTTTATTTATATGCATACAGAGGATGTTGGTTTATTACTTTTTTTACTGTAACTGATTTACTGTAACTGTAAACAAAAAAGAGAAGACCCTCAAAACCCAAAGCTAGCAGTTAAAAAGCGAAATAGAAACAAAACAGAGAGGATGCATTGCCCAGCTCGCATGGTTGTCAAACGTATGGGCCAAGTGTGGGAAGTTACTTTGTACAAGATCACAACCATTCCCTCATTAGAAAACCATCCCTTAGCAATTTTCTACATTGCCACCAGCACATACCAAAGGAGGAAAGGGAGTTTGTGCGCCTCCTTCGTGGCTGCAATGTCCCAACAGGATGGCAAATGTAGCTTATGGTTGATTTGTATGGATCAGCTCATAATGTGCTATACATAGTTAAGGACATAGCTAACTTTAGGGCTTCTATATGTGCTGAGCATACAAATACAGACACGTAGGACACACTTGCCTATGCGCCTACAGGTTGTATAATGACTGTTTATCATTTGACATGACCTATATGACTAACCTGTACAAGATGCCTTTTGCCCATTTATTGGAATAAACAATCATGGGTAGTCTATACAATTTGGTCGTGGTTTTGTGAGATGTGAGAAGACTAGAAGTTTTGTGTGGTTATTTGAAGCATTTTTGGAGGTAATGGGAGGATTAGAACCAGTTAACATCATTACAGACCAAGACTTAGCTATGAAGTCAGCGATTGAGAAAGTTTTTCCCAATACCACCCACAGAAATTGTAGATGGCACATTATGAGGAAAGCACAGGAAAAATAGGGACACTGGTGGCAAGAAATGATCGGTTGCATTGTGATTTCAATGACTATGTGAACAACAGTCTTACTGTACAAGAATGAGTAGAAGTGGTTGCAGATGATAGAGGTGCATCAGGTAAATGATAATGAGCACTTAATGCATTTGTGGAGCATGCGAGCTTGCTGGGTGCCAGCGTACTTTATGCACTATTTCTACCCTTTCCTGCAAACCACACAACGCAGCAAGGGTTTTAATGTAGTGCTAAAGCGATATGTCAATCCCCAAAACTCTATCCTCAATTTCGTGCAGCAGTACAGGAAGCTACAGGATAAAATCATGGTTGCTGAAAATCACCAGGAGATGCAAATAGCAACTACTACAACTGATTTGTGGTCTAGATGGCCTATTGAGGAGCAAGCATCACTTTCATACACTAGAAAGTTGTTTTACTGGTTCCAGGAAGAGCTTAAGGCAACTACTTTATACAATGTTCTGGCTGTGGGGGGTTACTTCTATGAGCTTATTCCTAACTGTGGTTGAGTTGACAACTATGGCTCAAGGACGCATACCATTGAAGCACACGTGCAAGATGGTCTTTACAGTTGTGACTTGTGAGTGCTGCAAGTTTGAAAGAGATGGCATGCTATGTTGCCATATACCAAAGGTTATCATCTATGTGTGTGTGGATAGGATCCCTAATATCTACATCCTACATAGATGGACTTGGGATTCATTTGCTATCCTGATTGCCCCTGATGCTCAAAACACTCAAGAAACATAGCCAATGCCAAAGAAATCAAGGAAAATGATAAGATATATAGGGCATGTTCTTTGCGGCTTCTAAAAGCCGCTTTTGGTTTTGCTACAGTAACTAACTTTTAAATGGAGTATTTTTTTAAAATAGGGTCTACAAATTAATTGTAGTACACGTTAAAAAACTAATATATGTACCATCAAAAATCGCAAGCGAGTATATCTCTTTCTGCAATCTCTGTCGCAAACAGCCAAAAAGCCATCAGCCACAGCCAAAAGCCATCAGCCGCAGCAAAAAAGAACATGCCTATAACCTTGTGCAGTGATTTCACTAAGATTGCTAAGGAAGCATGTGTTTCAGAAGAATCACATCACATAGTGATTTCGCACATGAAGACTATGTAGTCTGAATCTGCTTCTCTCAAGAGAAAAGAGGGGGAAAAAGGCTAAAAGAAAACCTACAAATGGCAGTGACAACACTAGTGCCGAACAATCTTCTAGTGTTTGTCGAGTAGAAGATCCCCCAAGGTCTAAAACTAAAGGGAGAGCCAAAGAGAAGAGAATACATGCAACAATTGACATTGTGACAACACATAAAAAAAGAAGTTGCAGTCTGTGTGGTGGTACAGATCATGATGCTCACACATGCCCAAAAAGGCTTGTTGGCCCTCCACAACAAAAGCTTAACCTTATTCCCATTAAATCCATGAGCTATTGATATACTTAGTTGTGTTGATTATATATGATATAGCTATTTTTAAACATTTACATGAACTTGTCACATTTAAGTTATCAACATGGCAGTGATATATCATTATTGCATAATGTGATTAAAAGAGAAATCTTGCATTTCTGTGGATCCTTTTCTGATGTTATAATCTTGTGTTATGAGACAAACCAAACCCACTATTGTGTTATGATCCTTATCAAGTCGACAAGTCGACACTACCTTCTGATGTTATAATCTTGTGTTATGAGACAAACCAAACCCACTATTGTATGTTATGAAAGCATGGACTTGTCAGTAAGATTACATGGAAAAAAGATATGAATGAGATTACATGGAAAAAAGATATGAATTACCTATAGACCACGATAGCTTCACTTCATGCCCAGGATGGACTTCCAATTGATGTTGTTGTACTTGCAAGTTATCCATTGTGCACTACTATTTTTTTTTCATGTTTGGCATATCCTCCTGTTTGAATGAAAGCACCGTCCATCCATCCCATAGTTCTAGGAATTTGAGCATAAAGAACCCACAATCATACCTTTTTAAAAAAGTTTACATGTAGGGATTAGTAGTTATCCTGAACATGTGGAGAAGTTATCAGCCAAATTCATTAAAGGTTCTTGATACGTTGGAAAAAGTTATCATGCAAAAAAACTTAAACATGTATTGCCCAGTTGTGTAGAAAAAGTTATATTGTTATCACAGTTATTGTGCAGGAACATGAAAGTAATATTAGGATGTGTAAAGAGTTATCAGCCTAAATACGTGAATGCATGGTCCTATGGGAAAATTATCCCAATATCTAGTTTTACTGCTTCCCTTGCTTTCCCCCTTGGCCAGCAAGCTCCAGTTACTGCTTGATCTTAGTTCTGCATCCATTTTGGGATATACGGAGCACGTGCATAGATACTTTGTGCGAACATCAAAATCTCTAGCAGGCAATGAGGTGTGGTAGTGTAGATAATAATTTAATTCATAACTGATGGTAACTTAGTCATATAATTGTATACTGTCATGTGGGGCCGTAAGTATGTTCGTCACCGCACCAAGACTGTCCAACAGGCGTCCGCCAGTGCTACTTCGGATAGGAAAGCTGTGCTACAGTCCGGATGGAATTCTACAGCTGCGTAGGAGTTGGTTTCCAGGTTGCTTGCGGCAATACCGCAGTATTTGGTTAGGCGTCCGTTTGCTTTACGTTTTCGAGTCCTAGTTGGAGCAGGCAAGTCTGCTCTATATGTATCAGGGCCTAGCGTTGAGAGGAGGGGGAGAGAAAAGACTTTACCTTCATCTTCTATTTGCTGCTACCTACCCCTGTCTTCTGACTTCTCGTCCAGAATCTGCTACCTTCCAGGTGAACCACAGCAACACGGCACGCCCTCCGGCCGCACACAGTCGTCACAACTTGGTATCAGAGCCCATGGCTGCACAATCTGAGATGTTGGCGCTGACACAACAGATCGCCGATCTCACGGCCGCCATGACAGTCAAGATGGAAGAACTCAAGACGGAAGTTACAGCAGAGGTGGCAGGCATCAAGGAACGAGTGGGAGCTTTGGAGAAAAGACCGCTGCATGTTGGCGACGGGTTACTGCCAGCACCGGCAGGATTACTGCCCACCCACCCACCCAATTTTCAACCGCACCAGGGTGCAGGCAGCACGGCGGGTCTGCGTTTACACAAGATCGCTTTCCCCACCTTCAACGGCAAAGCGGATCCCCTCGGCTGGCTCAATCGCTGTGTCCAATTTTTCCGAGGACAACAAACGCCGGAGCGGGACAAGGTATGGCTGGCCTCCTACCATTTGTTAGGTGCTGCACAACAGTGGTACTTTCAGCTCGAGCGAGACGAAGGTGAGCCGTCCTAGCCGACCTTCAAGGATATTGCAGCCTCCGCTTCGGACCGCGATTCGCAACAACTTCTTGGGGGAACTTGCCAAATTGTAGGCCGTCGGCACAAACGACGAGTACCAAGAACAATTTCTCAACCTTCTGTGTCGCATGGATCCATTGACGCCAGCACAACAAGTTCAGCTCTTTGCCTTGGGTCTCATGGAGCCAATTCGCACGGATGTGGAGCTCCAGAACCCCGGCAGTCTGCAGTTAGCGATGGCCTTGGCCCGTGCTTACGAGAAGCGGCACCTGGTGACGACATCGTTACAACGCCCGAGCGGGCGCCAACTACACCAACGGATACCGACCCAGCAGAATTCGGCAATCAAAACCTGCAGCACGGCAATTACCAACACCGACAATTACCGGCTCCAGGACCAGTTAGCGACAAACCTCCAGCGCCCGCCCCACTACAGTTACCTCGCAAGCAATTGACTGCCGCCCAGATGACCGAACGACGCAGTCAGGGCCTGTGCTTCAATTGTGAGGAAAATTTTGTTCCCGGGCATCGCTGCAAGCGTCTTTTCCTTCTGGAAATCAGACCGGACGACGCCAACGAGCTCCCTCCCGAGGCCGATCCCGAGGATCCACCCCCTGCGATTTCCCTGCACGTGTTATCTGGGATCCAACCCCGGGCGCTCCAGACTATGAAGATTCATGTGTTGATTGGGCAAACGCAACTTACAGCCTTGGTCGACTCCGGTTCAACGCATAATTTTATCAGTGCCGACTGCCGAGGCAGTGCACCGGGTAGGACTGGAGGTACAACCCCGGCACGGACTCCGCGTCGCCGTGGCAAATGGTGACACCGTCTGCAGTTCTGGCACGTGCCCCCAGCTGCAGATCTGCGTCGCTCAGACTACTTATTGCTTGGACTGCTATGCAATTCCTTTGGCAGGCTTTGACATGGTGCTGGGGGTGCAGTGGTTGCGCACATTAGGCCCTATCACGTGGGACTTCCTCCTCCTAACCATGTCTTTCTGGTATAAAGATCGGCGCATCGTCTGGCATGGGATTCCTTCCATGGGCGGTACCTTGATGACTCTGCAGCACGAGCAACCGGCCCTACTACAGGAGCTGCTGGCCGAGTTCCACGCCATCTTTGCGCAGCCACAAGGATTACCACCACAACGAGCTTTAGACCACCGCATCCTTCTGCAGCCCAACACTGGCCCGGTTGCAATTCGCCCATACAAATATGCTCATGTGCAGAAAGATGAACTTGAACAATAATGTTCCGAGATGCTGCAGCAAGGGATCATCCGCCCGAGCTCCTCCCCGTTTTCAGCACTAGTCCTCTTGGTAAAGAAACACGATGGCACATGGCGTTTTTGCGTTGACTATCGGGCCCTGAATGACAAAACAGTGAAAGACAAATTCCCCATCCCGGTGGTCGAGGAGCTGTTGGATGAACTCCATGGTGCCAGGTTTTTCACGAAAGTTGGACTTGCGGTCCGGCTACCATCAAGTGCGCATGCATCCATCGGATATTGAGAAGACAGCTTTTCGCACTCATCAAGGCTTGTTCGAGTTTCTTGTGATGCCGTTTGGGTTGACTAACGCCCCGGCAACATTTCAAGCCTTGATGAATGAGGTACTCCGCGCGTATGTGCGCCACTTTGTTCTCGTTTTCTTTGACGATATCCTCATTTACAGTGCAACGTGGTCTGAGCATCTTCTCCACGTCCGCACTATCTTACAAGTGCTTCAAGACAATCAGTTCTTTGTCAAGCAGTCCAAATGTTCCTTTGGCGCCACTTCTGTCGCATACTTGGGGCATGTCATCACTCACGCGGGGGTGGCCATGGATACACAGAAGGTGGCGGCGGTGCAAGACTGGCCGACACCGCAGTCCGTTCATGCCTTGCGTGGATTTCTGGGCTTGGCCGGCTATTACCAACGGTTCATTCGCAATTATGGCGCGCACGCTGCACCCCTCACTAATTTGTTGAAGAAGGGCAATTTTTCATGGTCCTCAGCGGCTTCCCAGGCCTTTCACGATCTTAAGCAAGCCCTGACATCGGCACCCGCCCTACACTTGCCGGATTTCACCAAGGATTTCATCGTCGAATGCGACGCTTCGGGCACAGGCATTGGGGCAGTCCTCCATCAAGGCTCAGGTCCGATTGCCTTCTTCAGTAAACCTCTGCCCCCGCGTCATCGTCACCTGGCTGCTTATGAGCAAGAACTCATCGGCCTTGTCCATGCCATTCGCCATTGGCGCCCCTACTTATGGGCTCAAGTTTTTTTTGGTCCGGACAGACCATTACAGTCTCAAATTCCTGCTGGATCAACGCCTTGCGACAATACCGCAGCATCCTTGGGGTAGTAAGCTCTTGGGGTATACATTTCAGGTGGAATACCGGCCTGGACGACAGAATGTGGTGGCTGACGCACTGTCCTGGCGCGATTCGGAAGATGCCTCGGTGTGTGCTCTTACGACCACAAGCTTTGATCTGTTCCAGCAATTACGCAACGAGCTATTGCAGTCACTAGAATTGTTTAAGCTGCAGCAGAGCATTGCAGACGGCACAGTAGGCTCGGACTGGCAGATGGTAGACGGGTTACCGACTTTTAAAGGCCGCATATATGTCTGTAGCTCTTCTCCACTGCTCCTAGATATTTTGGCTGCTGCGCACACCGTGGGTTATGAAGGAATTCAGAAAACGCTGCACCGTCTCCGCTCTGACTTCTTTGTGCCACGAGCTCGCCAGATGGTGCAGCAGTATGTGCAAGCATGCACTATTTGCCAGCAAAATAAAAGCAGCCACCTCCATCCAGCAGGTCTCTTGCAACCCCTCGCAATCCCAGATCGTGTTTGGGACGATATCTCCATGGATTTCGTTGAGGGCTTTCCCAAGGTGAATGGCAAAACGGTTATCTTATCAGTGGTTGACCATTTTTCCAAATACGCACATTTTATCGCTTTACAACATCCTTACACAGCTAGTTCGGTTGCTCGGGCATTCTTTGAGGGCATTGTTCGCCTCCATGGCATACCTTCTTCTATTGTCAGCGATCGGGATCCAGTCTTCACAAGCGGATTTTGGGAAGAGCTCTTCCGTCTGTCCAACGTCCGACTGCATCGCAGCTCTGCCTTCCATCCGCAATCCGATGGTCAGACCGAGGTCGTCAACAAAGTAATCGCCATGTATTTGCGTTGCTTGACGGGCGATCGACCTCGTCAATGGCTGCAATGGCTTCCTTGGGCAGAATATTGTTACAACACTTCGTTTCATACATCCCTTCGGGACACCCCCTTTCGGGTTGTGTATGGGCGCGATCCCCCCTCTCTTCGCTCCTATGAACCAGGCCAAGCTAAAGTAGTCGCCGTGGATGCCTTGTTGAAGGATAGAGATGCTCTCCTTGCTGACATCAAGGATCGTTTACTCCAGGCCCAGCAACCTATAAACACTTCTATGATGTTCATCATCGTGATGTGTCTTTCTGTATGGGTCAATGGGTTTGGCTACGCCTCCATCGCCAGCGCATCGCCTCCTTACATGACCGTACCTCGGGGAAGTTAGCTCCTAAATTTTACGGACCTTTTCAAGTGGTGGAGCGGATTGGAGATGTCAGTTATCGTTTGCAGTTCGCCAAAGGCTCGTCTACATGACGTTTTCCATGTGAGTCTTCTGAAGCCGTTTGTTGGCACGCCGCCGCAACGTCCTCCGTCTCTTCCGCCCTTTTTCAATGGCAAGATCCTCCCCACGCCGGTGGAGGTGCTTCGCGCTCGCAAAGCCCGGGATGTTTGGCAGGTGTTAGTTCGTTGGGAGGGTTTATCTGATGCCGATGCCTCTTGGGTGGATGTCCAGCAGTTCCGCGAACGTTATCCTTCATTCCAGCTTGAGGACAAGCTGTTTCTTCAGGCCGAGGGAGATGTCATGTGGGGCCGTAAGTATGTTCGTCGCCGCACCAAGATCGCCCAACAGCGCCCGCCGCTACTACGGATAGGAAAGGCGTACTACTGATCCGGATGGAATTCTACACCGCGTAGGAGTTGGATTCGGTTGCTTGCGGCAATACCGCAGATTTGGTTAGGCGTCCGCTTGCTTTACGTTTTGAGTCCTAGTTGGAGCGAGCAAGTCTGCTCTATATGTATCAGGGCCTAGCGTTGAGAGGAGGGGGAGAGAAAAGACTTTACCTTCATCTTCTATTTGCTGCTACCTACCCCTGTCTTCTGTCTTCTCGTCCAGAATCTGTTACCTTCCAGGCGAACCACAGCAACACGGCACGCCCTCCGGCCGCGCACAGTTACTACCTCCGATCGCGAGAGCGCGATCGTGACATATACAACTTAGGCACGACACTGATGTTAAACGTGTGAATGAAAAGATATATGGTAATTTGCTAATAGTATGGATGATAAATTTTGGTAGCAACTAATAATGACTTAAGTAACAAATTTGTATAACTTAGGCATGTTACGAAGAAATGATTTCTAGCAAGGTTAAGATAATTTGTATGTCAAGAAGGCAATGTAATCTGATTCAAACTAAGTGCAGGGACATGAAAGTAATATTAGGATGTGTAAAGAGTTGTCTTCCAAAATACGTGAATTCATGCTCCTATGGGAAAATAATCCCAATATCTAGTTTTACTTCTTCCCTTGCTTTCGCCCATGGCCTCCCAGCTTCAGTTACTGGATGGTCTCATCGCTGCATCCATTTAGGGATATATAGAACATGTGTGCAGATGCTTTGTGAGAACATCAAAATCTCTTGAGGTGATGAAGGTGTGGTAGTTAGGATGATAATCTAGGCCACAACTGATGGTAACAACTAATAGTATGGATGATAACAATATGGATGATAATAGTATGGATGATAATTTAGGTAGCAATTAATAATGACTTAAACATGAAATTTGTGTAACTTATGCATGAAATGATTTCTAACAATGTTAAGATAAAAAAAGGTATGTCCAGAAGGGGATGTAAACTGATTCAAACTAAGTGATACCTCTATGTGCATCAATTATCCTATCTGTTAGCTGATCCTTCCACTTTTTTAGTACATTATGTTATCAAAAATAAGCTTTGAGGCAAGAATACTTACATCTAAAGGGTAGTTAGTGTTGGAACCAGCGTTCCACTCCTCGTCTCTTCTTTCTGCATGCAAAACAACCGCTCGCTCCTCTGCTTTTTCTTCCACCCGGAAGAGCCTAGTCCACGGCCTGACAGCCTCCCTGCCACACGCCAATAGTGCCTGCACTTTTTCTTCTCCCGAAACAGCACACGTCCTCCTCTTGTTTTTCTTCTTGCCTTGCTGCTTCTTAGCCGAAAAAGACTTGTCTCCTTCTCTCTTTATTTCTCTTTTTGCTGCTAACTTGGCTTCTCCTTGCTACTGCTTGCTTCTTTTCTTTCGTTCTCTACTGCTTGCCTTCCTGTGCTTCCGCTATGCTTGCTTCGTTCTTCTCGCTGCTTCTGCCTTTTTCTTCTTGCTGTCTAACTCTGCATATATATATACTTACACACCACCACAGACACGGACTAGGACTCGCAAGGAAACGGACACGGACTAACACGTACACGCGGCAAGCGAACTCGTATATGTACTCTATCCATATACGTTACGGACACAAAACAAGATTACAGCTCTAACAATCACCCCCTTAATCTTGTTTCTCTATCTTGATCACACCGAACTTCTCTCTCCCCGCACTTTGAACTAAGTCCATCCTTCCTTGCACGCCACTCGGATGGAGCACTTGCTCCCACACCGCCTTGGCCGCGTTTACTAGAGCCTCTTGCTCCTCTCTCTTGGACAAAATCCGTCCCATTTTCATGCACATCTTAGCCGAGACTACACTGCTGCTCACTTAGTACTGCGTGCGTCTGTCTCTAACGACCGACGTTCCATCTGCAAAACCACAAAAAACTGCACCAACTTGTACTCCAAGTCTTCCTCTTGGAACTTGTGCTGTTTTTCCATCTGTGAGCCCACCGTCCGCACAAAGTTCATCGTTTGCAGCTGTATGTGTGCCACTTTCAATTTCACATGCACTTGCTCTAGCTCTAGGGCCGCCACCTTGTGCACCTGAGCCGCTCTCGATGCGCACCCCCTGAGCGTGCACGTACCGTACTTGGATCCCGCCATCTTGGCCTTTTGCATGCCCTGTTTGACTGCCTCTAGCTACGCTCAGTGAGTCTTGTCCTCGGGCCCTGCCATCTCCTGATTCCTCCAAGCTCTGCTTACAAGTTTTCAAAGAAATCTTGTACAACCGATTTTGAGATCTTCTCACCTTCATCAACAGATCATTGTTCTTAGTATAAACACGCAAGAACTCATCCTGTAGCACCACCTTGCATCCTATTTCTGTCATCTGTCCGAGACTAAGTATGTTGTTGCACGGACTTGGTATATAGTAAATTCACAACAACTTCTTATCTCCGTTTTTGCATTGCGAAGATCATCGTCCCTTTGCCTCTTATCTCTACCATGGAGCCATCGCCAAACCTGACCTTGCCCCAAATCTTCTCGTCAAGCTCATGGAACATGGAGCGATCTCCCGTCATGTGATTGCTTGCTCCATTATCCAAATACCACTGATCTGAGTAATCGTTATTGCCTTCCTTCGTGCGTAGTTTTGGAACTACGTTCTCCTCATTTAGCATTACCATTACGGTACCTTTTCAACATATGATGAGAGAAGTAGTCTTTGGATTATCATCTACTTCTTGGGCGAGGTTTGCCTCCCGTTCTTCTTTTGCTTTGGCAATTGAAGCATAATGCCCATACTCGTTGCGGTTGAAGCACTTTACATTGTGCGATGACGCGTAGTGTCCGTGTTCGCCACATTCAAAGCACTTGACATGTGACTTATCACGGAATCATCACCATTGTCTTGCCAAGCGTTATCTCCACTACCACCTCTGTCGCCTCGTGCACTCGCCACCTCGCGTGCCATCGCCCACGCATCGCTTGATAACCCACTTGCTCCTTGTATCTCCTTTATCGGCAACACTGCTTGATTATCATCTCGAAATCTCTGCTTCGATGCGACCAAAACCCCTTTAGTAACTCCTCGTGCGCCTTGAGAGAACCGGTGATCTCCTCGATCTTCTTCTTCTCCAAGTCAGGGGAGTACATGAGCGTGGTGACGACAGGCACATACTTTTCTGGTAGCACGCGCAGGTACTTCTTCACAGCTACATATTCCTCCATCTTGTCACCAAGAGAAACCATCTGATTGTATAGTGAAGTCAACTTACCAGCGAACTCGTCCACCGACTGGGTCTCTCCCATTTGGAGATTCTCGAACTCGCTCCGTAAATTCTGGAGTCGTACTTCCTTCACACGATCAACTCTCTCGTGCATCTTCTGAAGCGTCTCCCACGCCTCTCGTGCCGTCTCCTTCCCGACGAGCTGAAGCATCATCGAGTCTGGTACCGCTTGGTAAATGATAGCTAAAGCTGCCTGATCCACCTTGTCTTCTAGCTCCTTGTCCTTCCCTTTCGGATCAATTGCACCCCAAACTCCTTGGGCGCGTATGTTCGCCTTCATCTTCATTGCCCATACCGGATACCAAATGTTGGAACCAGCGTTCCACTCCTCGTCTCCTTCTCGCATGCAAAACAACCGCTCGCTCCTCTGCTTTTCTTCCACGGAAGAGCCAGTCCACGGCTCCGACACCTCCCCTGCCACACGCCAATAGTGCTGCACTTTTTCTTCTCCCAAAACAGCACACGAGATGTGTTGAGCTCCATGAATTTTTCAAACCCAATAGGTCTCCCAAAAAATGACAAACCATTGTCTACAAATTCAGGCAATAGCTGCATATAAAAAACATGGTGAGAAAATGGTGCATGTTTTGATAGACATGAAAATTTGTCTATGGTTATCATAGAATGTGCAATAAACAACAAAAAATATTGCATGGCTAATTTGCATACTTCCATATGATCTGTCAGCTTTTTTGTCGATTTCAACAATATCATCAACAAGTTGTTTTGTCCAAACGCTGATGCGGAAGACATTATCAGGCACCTCCAACCCTCCAATATCCAAAGAATCTAGATACAGCAGCTGCAAAACAGTGTGACCAACATCCAAAAATAAGAAGTGTAAAAAATGCTTGAAAAAACTAGTCAGTAACATATTTATAAAAATTGTTAGACACATCTCTTAAGTTACTTACCATTAAGTAAAAAAGGCATCCTTTGGTTGGGCACTTTTTTGCAAGAGCTTTTCTCAACTAGTCAGCAACAAATTTACACCAGTTAATTTGTCCTCCATTACCAATATTAACCAAAGATGGATAACACCTGGCAATGATCTGGTTCCCCGTTGTTAGTGCTAACAATGTGCAGACAGCATACATCATCCATGTCCTCAGAAATCTATCATCAGCTGATCTCATTTGCTCAATCATCTTCTCTATGTTGGTTATAGTGGAAGCTTTTCCATTTGTGATTTCGTACTCATCAATGAAGAAGTATACCCTATCAATATCCAACATATACATAACATCATCGCCTCCAATTGGGATCCAAAAAGCTTGTGAACTGACTCTTCTGTGATAGGAATCTTCCCACGTCCAGGCACAACAATCTCACCAGTTTTTTTCTCGAATATACTCGTGAGCCAACATGTCAATCCATTGTGTAATGTCGAGCAATTGATCTAGAGCAGACCACCAAATCCAATATCAATAATAATTTCACATTGCTCTGCTGTGAGATTATCATTTATCTTCACTATTCTTATTGGCTGTGAGATTATCATTTATCTTCACTATTCTTATTGGCGATGCTCTGTTCCTTCTAGTCTGTGCACAAGAAATGGGGAAAGATAATGATAAATATGAAAAAAGGAATGAGAACAATGTACGAATAGTAGAAGTACATCGAGAAAATAATTTCTGGTGACATACTGAAGAATACTGCTTTCCACATTTCAGTGAGCCTTTCTATTTTACTGCATCCATGCTTTTCTTTGATCTAACCATTTTAGGTAGATGAGAAGAACTTAATAGTATTGCACCCACAAAAAAAGGAGGTACTTAAAACAATGTAAAAAAAAGTGACTTCTGAAAACTAAAGTATTGAAACTTACCATCATTTTCTATGGTAACTTACTATCCACATGTTTAACAAATTACCACTCAAAGCTTTAAAAGCTACCATCAGTTTGTGAATTTGAACAAATTCAAAAAATACTATGACTTGCAGGATATGTTACCATTTCAATTTTGATAAATTATCATTCAAAACTCAAAAATGAATACCATGCTAATTTCAAAATCACATCAATTTGTGACTTTGTAAAATAGTTCAAAAATTATTGTCAATTGGACCCTAAATTATCATTTGCAATTTTCAAAGAATTGCCATCACAAGTTCAAAAAAAACATTTCCAGTTTGTGAATAAGCTACCCATGAGCTATATCATATATAATCCAGTTGGGCGATTTAAAATGTTTAAAATTAGCTATATCATATATAATCAGCACAACTAAGAATCTAACTCTACCCATGTAGAACAACTTTGTCACTATGAGGCGCTCAGTCATCACTCACAAACAGCATGCAATGAGTGTAGGACAAATCATAAAGTTCTGTAAACAAGATAAGTTATCATCCTGAAGTATTATAGTTATCATCTACACATTTAACATTTATCAACATAAGTTCAAAAGTTATCATTAAATTGTGAGTTTATAAAAAGTCCAAAACATCCAATCAGTTGAACCCCAAATTACAATCTCCAGTTTTTAATAAAAATACCTCACTAGTTCCAAAATGTAGTTAGTTTTGTGGATACAAAATTTTTAAAAAGTACCATCATTTGTATCGTAACTTACTATCCACTTTTTTTTAGCAAATTACCAGCCAAATCTTTAAAAGCTACCATCAGTTTGTGAATTTAAACATATTCAAGAAATACTACGACTTGGATGATATATTACCATTGCAATTTTGGACAAATTATCATTCAAAAATCAAATAAGTTATCAGCATCAACTGGTGACTTTGTAAAATAGTTCAACCCAATGTGAACAAGTTACAGTAGTGCATGAAATTCTAACTGAACATGGGATTTTTGGAGTTATAAATAAAGATGTGACTAGTCAGAATGATCCATGATGCATAATTCCTTGAAGATCTGGTAATGAGAGTAGAACATACAAACCTTTGCTTATCTGATTTTGCAATTAGAAGTCGTGCTCTGCTTTTCAATTGTTTACCCTACACATCAAAAAATAATACATGAAAACATATAAAAAAGAATCATAGAGAAAAGATGGATTAGGTAATTAAACATTGTGCATAACCGTTAGATCACCTCCCTTTTCACCTCTGGTATACCATGGTTCACCAAGACATGAGCACAATTAAGCCTTTAAAAAACACTCACTACCACTCCTGGTAGCTCCACATCCCGGAACTCTAACATACATGTTATCATCACTACCTCCTTGAGTGCGTAAATAACCACCAGCTTAAGATTTGATAAAGCAACAAAGAAATAAAAAGGTACCATATGTATTTTTAAATAAGTTAGCATCACAAATTAATGTAAGTTATCATCCATACTTTTAACAATTACCACCCTATAGTCAAAAGTTACCACTACATTGTGAGTTTATAAAAAAAACCAAAACATGTGAACAGTTGAACAACAAATTATAAACTCCAGTTTTTAACAAATACAACACTAGCTTCAAAATGTAATTATCTTTTTGGATTTGGATTTTTTTAAATTACAATCAATTGTATCGTAAGTTAAATATCCACATTTTTTTTAAATTACAAGCCAAACCTTTAAATTCTACCATTAGTTTCTGAATTTGAACAGATTCAAAAATTACTATTACTGCACAAATCAAAAATATTTTAGATATTAAAATAAGACATGTTGTATCTATATATACATCATGATTTCAACATTCCAATGCACAGTACCTGATTGATCTCTGTGATGAACACCTCCTGAACCTGCAGGCCCTACTTCTCCCCTCTCAATCTCCCGATGGACTAAACCGCTTGTTCACCCACAACAGCTTGTTCTCCCACAACAACTCTTCCATTTAACAAAACCACACATAGAAAAAACAATAAAGCATGTGAAGTAACGAAATAACAGGAACAAAAAACCATCGTGAGTAGTGGGTTGCTCAAATCGTAAGCACAACTCATCCTAACAAAAATCACTCACAGCCACTCCCTCCTTACTAACTACACATCCTGCATCTCTAAAATCACCTAGAAAAAACATACTTATGCTGCGGCGGCAATGAGAACAACCCATCACCCCCTGTGAACGCTACCCCCCACCACCGACACACCTAAGCTTGCTACCACCATCATCGTCACCCCATGTGCTTTTGATTTGCCTAAAAACAGCATACCTACATCTGCAACCTCCGCCACCCACTCAGAAATCGCTACCAAATCCTCACTTCATCTCCATCACCCCCATCACACTCGCCCCAAACCAACCCCTCCCCCCTCCAAAATGCTAAATCTATTGAGCTACAACCAGCGAAAACACTACCAAAAAATTCGACAAATGATACGCACCTCAAAAAATGTGAAGAATCAAAACCCTAGAACAAAAAAGCCACCACCGAACGAAGAAACGAAGAGGAGGAAACACCGAGAAAATGAAGAACGCACACTAAACTAGGTGGAGAAAACCAAATGGCACGGTTACCGAAATGTTTAAACAACGTGGAGAAATGGTTCACATCAGCGAAATCGCTTCCGATGAAAACACTGTTCAAACGCATACGCGAAGTAAATGTGGGCCCAACAAGAATGCGTACCCCACTTGTCATATGATACCGCACTCCGGTTTTGGTCATCAATTTTATGGTCTCGACCGACACCACACGGGCGATCGTGGCCTCAAAACACAATTCGACGAGATTGATGGCTAAGAAATCCATGCGCGGAAGCGCTATTGCACCGGTGGTAGCACCGAAGATTTAGCGAGTTTTTTTTTCTACATTAGATAGCTTTTAGTTACGATTGATAGTTTTTATTTGTATTTTTTAAAACAACAACCGATGATAGAGATATGGACAGCGTATACAGTTTTAGGCTCGAAAAGCTATTTCAAAAATCCACTTTCAGAAGCCGCACTGTTGGTTTCGACCTTCGAAGAAGTCAAAAATCTAAAAGAATATAGATCCAGTTTTTTGAGGTTATGGTTTATAGCTTATGACTTCTCTCGAATAAACGGTACGGTTTCTTCGTCGTCATTTTGAATCGGCTTATCGAGATAATTTTTCTGAAATAATTTATCGATATTTAATTCGTTCACATAAATATTTATATTAAAGATAAAAAACTATAAATCGTAGTGGAAAAGAGCTCAGCTTAGCATGAAACCACTCACACAACGCAAAACATGTGTCTCAGAACGTCAGAACCCTTGCAGGTGCTCATCACAAGTTGGCAAACAACCTTAACTAGTTTACAAAGAAATAATACAATGTCTGTTGTGTCAGTACGGAAAATAATCCTTAGCAGAGCACCTACTCAGCCAACGAACCAATATACAGGACATTGCTACAAGCAATTCACATGATATAACACAAGCAGGCATCAATTAACTACTTGGGGCGGTAGGTCGGACACAGGAAGGGCATCCTTTGGGTGTTAAAAGCGACAAGTTCCGGTGTCTATATCCGTTTCCATGTGAACAGCAGCTAACCATGCGCTGTGACATTAGGGTTGTTGGAGTGGCTCTACCTTCCCAATCGGTCTACTATATCAAAGACTCATTGTATATATAATTTTGTGACAAATTCACCATAGGATCCTCTTGAGCACATCACACACCAGAATATCCCGCCAAAGGTTAACCTAACCCAACAAGTCTCCTCCGATAGCGATCACCTTGTTGGACAAATTCTATAGGATCCTCTTGAGCACATCACACACCGTATCCCGCCAAGGTCCATGTCTCTCCGATCCACCTTGTTGGTTCTATGGAGCGGCACATTACGGTCAAGGTCCATGTCACTGTCCCATGACAGCGGGGCCACCTTAGTGTTCCACGCCTTGCTCCTGGACGAGTTAAGGAAGAGCTTACGCTTCTGAACAGCATCGGTGACAACGGGTGAATGGCAGCCACAACAAAGTCCTCATCGCCGCTGCCATAGGGTAAGACACCAGCCACTTGGGGTCGAAGGCACGCAGAGCAGGCCGTGGGATCTGCTTAAGAGATCGTAGCAACACAACCACAACAGCGATAATCACACCACACCTCTTATGACGAATCAATCAACACAGCCAGCACAGAGTCAAGCGTACGAATTCGACAACCATAACGGATCAATCCAATCAATCTTGGAGAAATTGCAAGAACAATAGAAAGCCAGAACCCACAAGTTTTTCCCTGATAACAAACACAAAATTATTTAGATTCAATCTAAAAATAAACATAGTCTAACAAAAAAGTAGTGTACAACACCCCAAATAGGCCTAGCATATGGTTGACTCTAACACCAAACTCGAGCCCCTAATGGACTCATCTCAAAACTTAGGACCAGTTTGGTACCACTTCCCGATGAGGCTTAAGTAATCTATTAAGAGCCGCTTTTAAATGTAATAAAATTCTTTGATCGGTGTTATAACGCTTATTTTATAACACGTCCGGAGTACCACCTTATCGGAGAATAACTGTTCGCCTACCTAACCAGCCACTACTTGGAAGCTCTATAACATGAAATACGGGCCTCCCATTGGGCGATTCCCCGTGCTATTAAGTAATAGAACACATGCACTTCTATTCCCCTTAACTGTTCCACATTTGGCGCTACGCCTTTGATAATAACTCTCTGCAATTATCTCCTAAGATTCCCTTTACTGATAATAACTAGTTGACAGTTATTGATCAAACTTCTCTCATTGACAACAATGGCTCACTTGAACGGATGGATGGAATCAACAAGGCACCAGTTCTTGCAAGCAATTATCACCTTTTTGATGTTATTTAAACCCTGCTCGAAGGAAACATCAGAACAAAAAAAACAACAAGACATTTGGAGACAAGGGGATTAGAGAGCATACACCGCATTAGTGCAAGTAGCATACATACATGTAATCACTCATTAAAGCAAGTTGTAATCCCGACATAGCAATAAAGATTGTTCCATTTTTCCTCTTCATTTTTCTATGATGCTCGGAGTACCAAACTATTCGTAAGATTGATGATTTGATCGTCGATATCTAGCATTGACCATGGGGAAGATGCCAAGCCTCTCAAAGTTCTAACTTGCATCGCCATCCTTCCCTGATCTCATCATCATCGCCTATGTGATCATGATAGGGACTTGGGATGAGGAGAATTGGTTCGACTTGGCACTACATCAACCTCAACATGGATCCATGCCTCCGCGCCATGGAATACGATGCCTCCTCCTCTATTCCAGGGTTGCCAACCCTTGCAACCAATGAGGTCGACCAAATGAAGGAAAACACGCTGCCCCCATCATCAACACCTCTTGGGGGATCAGGTGTCCCCACGTTGTCAGAGTGCTTTGGCACCATGACAAGTTTGGTGCACTAGACTGGTAGCCGTGGCCTCGGCAGCGTCCTGTTGCGATCCAAAAATTAGAGTACTCTCAATTTGGTAACGATGACCAGTATTCACCAATAGCTCCTACATACTTTAGGAGCCGACTGACACTTAGTCATGATTGTAAGGTTAAGGAGGCCGACTAGAGGGGGGTGAATAGGTATTTTTAAAATTTCTCTTTGGCTAACACAAAGTTTACATACGAAGGTGTAAATCAAATCTATTTTGCACAATGAAGGCCTAAAATATCTAGTTTCACCTAAGTGCGTCAACACCCTAAGTTTACATCAAGATTTGCGATTCTAGGGTGACAACCAATCAATTCAATTGTATGAATATAAATTTCAATAATATAAATGAGCACAAGAATGTAAACCACAATTAATGTGGTATTTTTTTACCATGGTGTTCGGAGACTTGTCGGTCTCCCCTAGTCCATGTTGAGGTAAAACCAAATGAATTAGACCAGCTTCATGAATTAAGCTAAACATCTTAATCCTACTAGTGGTAAATCCTTTCCACTTTAAGTGTGAGCTTCAACCTTCATAACACGTCGTGTCTTTTTATAAGTTTCTTTAAGAAGATCACCAGACATAACGCCTCCAACGCTTCCTAGGAATTAGCAACAGTCAAGAGTAACAAGTCAAGCCACTTACTTTACTATTACCAAATACAACGAATGATATCATAGATACTCAATCCCCTCTAGATACAACATATGTAATTAAAGACCTATCTCCTTACTTACAAGGTACAACACATACTCAATTGAGAAAAAAGACTTACACTAGCTCAAAAGAATGAAAATAGAAGTAGTAACACCCCTTCCATTTGGCCACAAGGGGCTATCTATACCCCTACACCAAGAAACTAACTGTTGGGACAATATTTAAACAAAAACAACAAAATTTAATACTACTACAGCCATAAGCCTGGTCGGACCGACCTCCTCCCAACAGCTAGAAAACTAGTTGTTACAACCTTGGTCGGTCAGACTACCCTCACAGGGTGCGATCAGATCACACTGGTCAGTCAGACCACTTGACCAAAATCAGAGAAAATGGCTCTCTGGAAAAAAGCAACCTCCACACAGGCTGGTCATACCACACGGCTGGTCTAACCGCTCGCATAATGCCGGTCGGACCGTTGGCCAGTCAAACCATCGATTGGTGCGACTGCTCATAGAGCTGGTCATACCGACGGCTAATCCGATTGCTCACGCAGAGCCAATCATACCACTGATCGATTCGACTGCTCACAAATATGACATAAAATCAATTTTAGCACACAAATGATGCCATAAAAAAAACCATTGATATGAAGCTTTCAAGGTTTGCTAAGTCTAAAGTTTCACAAAATTATGGAAGCCCATATATCTAAAAATTCAATTTCTAGGATTTATTGTTAATTTTTAGAATTTGCTAGATTTTTCTTAGAGTTACCATAAACTTCTAGATTCCAAATGTAAATTTTCCGCTACCACTAATTAGTGTGCAATTAATGAGTTTCACATGGACTAAAATGCAAATTGTTGTGGGCCAAAGTTTTCGGTCTTTGGGCTAGGAATTTAACAACCTATGACCCACGGGCCGCACGCTCGCGTGGGAAACTATAGCCCACAAGCTAGGCGGCCCGATTGCCCAGCAGACAGGGTGTCGCTTTGTGCAACGATAGCTATGCATAGCAGTTGAGCGATAGAGGCGGTAGGTGCGTGATGTGGCAACAGTGAGGTGCGTTCGATGAGGCAATGATGAGCTCACATGGTAGCAGGCGTGCAGGGTTGTGGATGCACGTGATGGCAAGGCTAGCACATCCGATGTGGCAGTGGCTCAGAACTATAGCGGTAGCGGACCCTGTGGCACGCATGGCGGTGGGCACGTGCCTACAGTGTGCATGATGGTGGGTGGCGCACCACAGCAAGCAATGGTAGGCGAGTGCTTGGCAACGGGCAAGCGCACAGTTGCGATGATAAATCTAGGCATGCGGCGGCTAAGTTTGGCTCAACTGCATGGTCGGTGGGGTGTGCTATAGCGACGGTAGGCACATGCTATTCTGGCTCATGTAGTGGCGCTACCGTCACAATGGCGGTGCTCAACACGTGTGCATGGTCAACTGGATGTGTGATAGTGGGCGTGCAGTGGGGGACGATAGCAAGTGTGCACGACAGCGGCGGTCATGCGACAGCACAACAGGTGCAACGAGGCATGTGGCGGTTGGCAAGCGCATACGACAATGGTGACGGGTGCACAGTCGTGGTTAGCATAGCGGCAGGCTCGCACAATGGCTTGTGCTCAATGGGTCAATGGTAGCGAGCACGTTAGGCGCGGTGGTTGCAGGCACGCATGACGAGAAGAAAATCAAGTAGGGGAGCGCCTCACGTGAGGCTCTCCCCCCATAGAAAAGTGCTTTTGCATGATAGGTGCACAACTTGGGCTCTAGCGCTCCAACCAAGTAAGGCCCTAGGCATCATGGACATCCATCGGGGCCTCGCCTCTCCACCGCAAGGAACGTAGCGATAGCGGCGAGTGGGCAGCGCCGCGTTGGCCACCATGGCCATCGTCTGCGCTTAGGTGCGCCTGTGATGCACTTGAATACCCAATCCATGTACATGACGACACATAGGTAGAAACAATAATCCTATTTAGAAAGCTAATTAGCAATTAACATGTCTAATATAACCATCTAGTAGTAATCTGCAAGATTAATCTATATAACATGGGGATTGGAAAGGAGGTAATCTAGGCGACACACCGATTCGGTCGTGAAGAGTAAACTAGGTTGATGACATGTTAAATATGGGTATTGATGTTCAGCATATGTCTGATACCATCGAACACTCCATCTAGAGCATGGCCCATGTGTTCGCTCAGACGGCCCATGACCCACCCACCATCCAGATACACCCCCCCAAATCTTATCCTATTGTTGCTGCACAAGAGCATCTCACCACAAACCATTTCTCTACCTCCCCTACCATCTCTCTCTCCATCAAGGTGGCATGCTGGAGGAGCTAGGGGCATTGGATCCGTGTAGATCAGAGGGAGACAGGGGTGTTGAATCTGTGCAGATAAGAGGGAATGGCAAACAAAGGGCCAGACGAGAGCTACTGGGCTGGCCTCTACGTGTGCCTCCTACAAGTGTGATTTGTTGGAGGCATTAACTGGATTTGTTGAAGATGTTCACTGGATTTGTTGCACGAGTTCACTCCAAGTGTTATAGGATGTTTTTAATTTTGTTGCAATGTTATTGCATCTTTTTAATTATTGTGATCAGTTTTGTTGCAACTAGAGCGAGATTTTGTTGCACGGATAGCCACTCATTGTTATGTTTGTGCTGTAAAAATTTACAGGATTGAATTATTTTGTTATGGCTATTGGTTAGATTTGTTGCAAACATCACTGGGAATGTTGCGCCCAACCATCTGATGGTTTGGCTCCCATAGGGGTGCAACACCGCAGGAGCTATCCGATGATGAGGAGATTTTGCAGGAGGATCCCCACCTCTACGACCAATTGCAATAGACTCCCTCTCTGCGGTAGCAACTTCTTCTTTGTGAGCATGTCGAGCATGGTGTTGTTGTTGCGCCCCGAGGGAGTGGGATCGAATGGTTGGTTTTGCTTCAGATGAAAATTTGACATCACGTACAACGTATGAAGCTTCTTTGTGAGCATGTCGAGCATGGTGTTGTTGTTGCTCCCCGAGGGAGTGGGATCAAATGGTTGGTTTTGCTTCAGATGAAAATTTGACATCACGTACAACGTATGAAGCTAGCGCCTATATCGAACAACTAGATGCTAGATGTTCCATTAAATATTTGTTTTGCTTGTAAGATCGTATCAAGCCAATCATACAAGAGATACAAGAGTGACAAAAAGTTTAGTGGTAAATTAATTATTTGTTAGCTATCAATCTTTTCATGTCCAATGAGGGGTCTTATTTATGGTGGTGTTTAGGAAACACTCAAATGTTTTTTTATAGTTGTGAGTACTTAGATTTGTGATCATTAAATTAAAGATCTAATGATCTCTTTTTTAGAAGAGGGAATTTTCTGGAGAGGGGAGGAATTTATACGGATCTTTGCGTATATCCAAAGATCAGAAATTTAATTGTTTACAACATAAAAAACATTCAAATATTGTTTAGCACGTCCCCTTATTTATAACCAAAACTCGGATAGTTTAGAAAATTGTCCATGTAACCTTTGATCAAAGGGGCTGTAACAGTATTCACGTGTGTGGGTACAGATTTTAGGTACTGCTCAACTTAATTTCTGTTTTTAGTTTCTGCTTTTTTTTCACTATTCAGTAATTTCGTCTTTTTTGTTTTTTAGATTTTTTAAGTTTTTTTGTATTTTCTTTTTTTTTCCGTATTCCATTGCATCATCCGTGATTGGCTAACATATTTTTTTATTTTTAATTTTTTTAAATTTAATTATACCAAATAAATAAATTTATTTATAGTTAAAAAATAAATTAGTTATAATAAAAATCGATATAAATCATCGCTATTCTAAACGTCTATTTAATCTGTTGGTAGACCCCACGTATTTTTGGTCTGGTTGAACGCTTCGGGACAGTTCCAATTGCGGAGAAACACATGCCGCCCGCGCGCGCGCGGTTCCAAGGCTTTGGACCGTGACTTGACAATGACTTGAATTTCTTCCGTCATCTCTTCTTTCTTTCAAGCGGAAGGAAAACTTCTCTTCTCCCAGAGCGCGGCACGCGTGCTGATGCGTGCACGTATGTGTGTGTATGCACGTATGTGTCGGACATGGGAGAGAGAGAGTCCCGATCGAACCCAAGGAGAGAAAGCGCACCTTGCATGTAAAATTCCACGGGCGACCACGACACTCGGCTAGTCAGTCTGTTATCTACGTAGTTTCCGATCCGACTCGACGGATGCTACCATCGCTTCAATTAACTCCACGAACCTTGCTTTCGTTAGCACAGTCCCCAGGGCTCACGTTTCTTGAAGAAAAGGAGCCGATCGAGCCAGCTGGCTCACACCTTTTTTTTGTCAATGTCTTCCGGCTTTCGATTTATAACTTTTAAATTTTAATTATTTATGAGAATGATAGTTACGTGTAATTTTGATCGGTATAACTAAAGTTGGTATAATATCTACTACAATCAACTTATAGACTTTACTTTAAAAATATATAGTTTAAAAAATAATTAGAGAGGTGTTTCAATGCTTTCCTCAATAGTGATTTGCATAATTTTTAAAGTATAACGGATGGTGGATAGATGTTACTTACCTTTTCATTTGCTTTGAAATTAGTGCTACTCTTATTAGAGAGAAAAGCATTGAAGCACTACTCAATTAATTACTATAGTAAAAAATAAAAACCATAGGTATGAAACCTAGAACAAACAGCCCGTCGCATGTGCAGTCGCTGCGTCCCGCGCGTGTACACTTCAAGCTTTTTGCTGGCGCAGAATTCGTCGGTCTCCAGCGTTTGTTGTCCTCGCAGCATCTCAGCCAACTTTTGACGATCTCCAGAAGGTGGTGTTCTGTTCCAGGTTAGCTTTTCCTACTTTAGTCTCGAGGGGACAGGGACCGAGCGCCACAAGCCAAGGCTGCGCTGTACAGTAGTCATTCGTTTGGCCTAGTTCAGCCGGACCAAGTATATGACTCCTGCCGATTTTGATTTGTCGCTGCTGAGAATTTAACAAACAGTGTGCACAAATGGAAGTCATAGAATGCTCTTTTACAACGAAAGAAAAACAGAGCAGGTTATAGTATGAAAGCTATGAGTCTATGACTAATGCAGATTTCAGATCTTGGAAATGGTACTTTGAAAAACGAATCTCGGAAATGGTGAGGTAGCTATACAAATAAGCGTGAGGGTATGTACAATAGAATAGATAATCTGCTGTCTATAATATTCTTCATATCATCTATAGATGATACTAAAGGTAGCTCATATAATATGTTGTCTTTTTGCATGTCTCTATAGATAGTTTCTTCATGACACAATATATCTTATTTATTATATTATAGTCGACTACTGTATAAGAGACGGTCTAATTTTCTATGCTTCCTCTCTCCTTTACATCATTTTATGTCCAACGTGATAAGATTTATAGATAATTGATATCATATCATTGTATATGCCTTGAGGTGACCTTTTGACTTAATTTGCTAATGCTCTTCGCAACCCGCAATTAGTCAACCGCTAACCTAATAAGTCAATACCAACTTCAAAAAATTCGAGTCCTGTGAGTGGTAGCTGCAGCCTGCTAAGGCACATGCGGGTCGTCTCGTATATATTCTAAACTTTATTTCTTCCTAATGCAATGATACGCAACTCTTTTATATATATTCTAGAAATAAAATGAAGTACCATCCTGCATTTTTATCTCGTCAAGTCGAAGGGCAAAAGAAACGCTCTCATAGACCAAACCTGGCCACGCCACGACCGGTTGTGGGTCAGTGTCGCCAAACATGCCATTTCTTAGCTAGGCGTTGTGCTTATCTAACCTCGTGACGTAGTAGTATTACTTATCACACCACGGATGACGGGTGAGCAAGAGTCAGTTTTAAAACTAAAGTTAGGAGTAGTTATTAATAAAAATAAATTAAAAAGGGTTAAATAATAAAAATTGTTCTCCAAGGTAAAAGCTCATTGCACTATCTTACCTTTTTTTTTTACTGTGGTCATATTTTCCTTTTCTATCAAAAGATTACATGCAGTGGCTAAGGGAGGGGGTACTGGTGGGGGCCACGGCCCCCTCATGATCTCAAAGTTGTGTGTTTAGCTCTTTAGAATCCATAAAATTGGATAGCATTAACACTATTTGGCCCGTTTTATCAATTATTGTTGTATGAATGCATAACATACATAACATCTCAAAGTTGTATGACTTGGTCCCTGTTGTCTCTAAATTTTGGTATGAATGCATAACATAGCGACGAATATACGCGTAACTATATATCATCAAGCACGAATTCAACTATATATCATCAATAAACACACAAATACATGATATCAGGAATTGAGTCTAGCTATGTACACCCCACCATCCAGGTTCTGAGTCCTGTTCGGCTCGAATTTGAGTGCCTATATTTCTTCTTAATTAAATTGATACCTAGTTTTTCTTAAGTATCCCACGTAGTGTTATGAAAAAAATGCATAATCTCAAGGCAAGTTGAACCAGGAAATGCATGTTAGTTTATTGCATCATATTGCCTGCATGGACTTTTCAACAAGACAACAACCAATAGCTAGTTAGCTGTTACTCGTAGAGCTGACGTGCGGAGGGAACTGAAACTTGTGACTTGACTTTCCTGCCTCTCGAGGCCTCCCTTAAATTTTTGAAAAAAAGAAGAAGAAGGCCTCAAAATAATTATGGGGATTTGAGTCAACACATTTGGTCTATTTGCACCCCAGAGATATTGTTCTTTTTGAGGTTAGGTCAGGACTTAGCAATAGATACAAGATTAGCAATTGTTGTTTCATTGAATTTTTGGTGTCCTAGAGGAAGAAATGGAGCTTTCATCTTTAACAAAGTAAGAAATTAATTATGGGGCTGATAGATTGATCAGTAGTGCCACCCGAAGATATAAGCTCAGCAAGTATGCAACTAACTTCTTCACAATGGTAAAGTAACTTTGTCTTTACAGAATAGAAACAAATCACAGGTCTAGTTTATCTCTTACTAGGACTGTTCAACAAATCTAGTTTAGTACGGCTACACAACTCATTGTGAAGACTTGGTCAAGGACTCATCAGTGGTCAACATAGAAAATTTCTCTGGCAAACGCATGCAAAGCAAATAAGTACACAAAAAAGCCATGAGAAATGCCAGTGAAAAATCCCAATCAGAACAATTCAGGCACTTGTCTGGAAAGTTGCACATGAATGTCTCTTTTGTGCAGGAATCATATTATGGCCACGAGTTGAGTATCGTGTGCAATGCGTGTAGCTATACTGCTACAGTGGCCGGCGACAATGGCGCCATCTGTTCAGAATCTCCATGGTTAGTCCTTCATAGATATAGTACGTCCAAGAAAAACTCTATGAGAATATTAATTCATGGGGTATCTGATCGTTTGTTCAGCCTATCAAAATCATATTAGATCGTGTGCTTAATTGCTACGAAAATTTCCTAACCATAGTGTAAAGTACATTACTCTTCACCTGGTCATGTTCTTGTTCAGAAACTTTTACCTCCAAGTAAGAAGATTTCAACATCTGAATTTTCATCAAATTCAGATGCATGGTTTGATGAGATCAACAGCAATTAATGCCTGTGCATTACCCCTGATAACTAAACCATATTCCGTCCATATAAGATTGTACACTTGGCGTGCATATGAGAAGTGCAGGTGTGAACTCCACAAACCAAGCTTGTCAAGGGAACAAACCCATGGCTAGCTTAAGACTGCCTAAACAGCTAAAGAATTTGTTTGAACTCAAATCGATCAGTTTGCTTCCGACCATGGAAAACATTTTCAAAGTGGACCATTCGGGCAGCAAGCTACTTTCAACACCACCTAGCTAGCTTGGCTTTCTATAAAACCAGCATTGATCACATTGCGCTGTTACCACCTTTGATTGTGTGCTCTAGCACTATAAATACGTTTGGGAGCTCATTTCTTGCCTCAAGAGCTAGCTAGCAACCTCGCATTCTTGCTTCAAGACTCTCTGACTAGTCCAAGTTCGATTCATGCCGACAAATATGATCTCCAAGTACTGCATATGTTACGTTTTTCAGTGTACTATAGTCTCTGGATGATGTTACATGAAGGGATTTTAAGCCATGTAATTGCCTTTTCACTTTTGTTTGATCTCTTCATGCAGGGTGCTTGAGAAGGCTGTCCTTCCACTGGATGTTGCACCTCATGTAAAGATAGGAGGAGGTACTGCGTGCAAACACAGAGATGGCATTCTTTCTTTGTTCTTTGTTGCAATCTTGCCATTTCATAACGTTTAGCACCCTCTTTCTGCATGTTACTGCTGCAATTAAGCTCCTCGGACAAGCGTGCTTCGCAATCCAAACATGGAGAAGCTTCAGAAGGGGTACCTATTCCCGGAGGTATAGGCTTACGATTTCACTGATCGTTCAGCATATTTTTTGCTCACTTAACGACGCGTTTGCTCATCCTTTGGATCGTTTAGATTAGCATTAAACATGAAGCACACCTGAAGAAGTACCCAGATGCGAAGGTCATAAGTCTGGGTATCGGTGACACAACTCAACCCATACCAAGCATCATAACATCAGCTATGGCTGAGGTATTCTTGTTTGTTCTTCGAAGCTTACACTGTTCTTTACTTGTTTAATTTCCCTTTTTCTCTTGAACATGCATGCATGGGAAAAGCAAAACCAAGGGAAAGTTACATCAGATCTACAGAAGATACTGTCCAAATACCCAACAATTGTACCGATACTTCTGGCGATTTTTATAAGATATACAAGGGAAATTGTTGTCATGCAAGGCAAAACTTCCCTGGGAATTATGTATTTAAGTGGTACGTAGTACTGGATATGTAACCATCTAAGAAGTATACCGGAAGCCCTAACAAAAGAGAGAAGCTAGCATACCGGAAACATTGCTGGTGTAATAGTTTGACGTAGAAAAAAAAGAATTGGATCAGAAAAGCATAGACGTGAAAAAACGGAAAACTTCTGCAGTTTCTGTTACTTCTAGCGTTTTAAATACGCTTTTACAGATGCACCTTGGAAAGGTCTATTTCCCAGATGCTGAAACTTGATGGTGCACCAAAGTTGGTTGACTACTATTTGGCCATCCTCATGAGTGCAACATAGAGAAGAATGTTAAAAGATTGAACAAGACTAGCCCCGGTCTGGCCATGATACATGATTCGTGACACTGCAATGTTCAGACCTCACCAACTACACTGAGTAATCAAATATCTGATATGAATCAGTGTTAACTTAGCACGCGCCTATAATTTTTTTAAGCCGAATACATTAATTTGGAAGGAAAGATAACCACGACAAAGCTTGCTATGTGCTATCCTCTCGAACGAAAAATGAACCACCTGTTTAGGACCTTTCGTCTTTGTTCCCTATTCTGCTTTTCATTTGGAATAGATACAATATGTCAATATCAGTCTTACAGTCTCCAAGCACATCGTTGTTCAACTTTTTATCAGCACTCTCACCCCGTGGCGACCTTGGGCCAATCCCAAAAAAATGGTGCAACAATTTACTTCTGGAGAGAGAGAGAGAGAGAGAGAGAGAGAGAGAGAGAGAGGAAGGGAATGGAGGGTGCAGCGCTGATGGCGACTGCTAGATGCTGGTGAGAAGTAAGAGCAGCACAACGGATCGGTGGGGTGAGCAGTGCAAAGATTGAGGAACGAGAGATTGAGGATTGTTGGTAGGTAGAAGAAGAGATGGGACAGCTTAAAAAATGGTTAGATATGGAGTGGACGGTGGATGCGGCGTCCGATGCTCATCAGACGTCATGGTTGTAGCGTTTTCCTTTTTTTAACTTACATAGGCTGCACCATGATCTGTGGTAGAATGACATTTAGCACGCCTTACAAATATTTTCTCCTGTTTTTGCAGTATGCACTTGCGTTATCAACTCCTCAAGGATACCAAGGTTATGGACCGGAGCAAGGTCAAAAGGTAATAACATACTCTGTAGTAATGTCGATCATGCAAGATTTATCATCCTATTCATAAAGGAAAGGCTAAACAGCCACGATATGTAAGACAGTTCACTGAAACAAGATAGTCTTTGCGAAATATATGCAGAATTTAAGGAAGACCATTGCTGACAAAGTATACCCAAACATGGGGATAAGAGAGAGTGAAGTGTTCATTTCTGACGGAGCACAGTGCGACATCGCGCGCTTTCAGGTACTGAAAATTAGCGGTTCCTACATACGATACGAGGTGTCCAAGTCCATTTAAAATCTGAGATCTGAAATGCTAAAAATCTCATCTTTTTTAATTTTTTCTGCACGCAGATGCTGTTTGGGCCAAACGTGACCATTGCCGTCCAAGATCCCACCTTTCCGGTACACAACACCATCCGTTTAACGGAACCAGTGACAGTTCTGCGCGCGGTCATGAAAAATTTTCCATGGGCATGCATGCAGGGCTACGTGGACAACGGCGTGATCATGGGGCAGGCCGGCAAGGTGGACGAGGCGGGCAAGTACGCGGGGATCGAGTACATGCGGTGCGCGCCGGAGAATTCCTTCTTCCCGGACCTGTCGCGGGTGCCGAGAACCGACGTGATCTTCTTCTGCTCGCCCAACAACCCGACGGGCCATGTCGCGTCCAGGGAGCAGCTGCGGCAGCTCGTCGACTTCGCGCGGCGGAACGGCTCCATCGTCGTCTTCGACTCGGCCTACGCGTCCTACGTCTCCGACGACGGCAGCCCGAAGTCCATCTACGAGATCCCCGGTTCCAGGGAGGTGGCCATCGAGATCTCGTCCTTCTCCAAGTTCGCCGGCTTCACCGGCGTCCGGCTCGGCTGGGCGGTGGTCCCCGACGAGCTGTGCTACTCGGACGGCTCCCCTGTCGCCCGCGATTTCGACCGCATCGTGTGCACCTGCTTCAACGGCGCCTCCAGCATAGCGCAGGTGGGCGGGCTCGCGTGCCTCTCGGAGGAAGGCCGGGAGGCGATCCGGGGCGTGGTCGGCGTGTACAAGGAGAACGCGCGGGTGCTGGTGGAGACGTTCGCGTCGCTGGGGAAGGAGGTGTACGGCGGCACCGACTCGCCGTACGTATGGGTGCGCTTCCCGGGCCGCCGATCGTGGGGCGTGTTCGCCGAGATCCTCGAGAAGACGCACGTCATCACCGTGCCGGGCAGCGGGTTCGGCCCCGGCGGCGAGGGGTTCGTCAGGGTCAGCGCCTTCAACAGCAGGGACAGGGTCCTGGAGGCATGCGGGAGGCTCAGAAGCTTCCTCGCGTGAGCGCGCACGTATTATACGAGGTTATTCTTCGGTCGGCCTTGTAGTACTGATACACGTATATACACTTCGTACCTATACATGTACGTACCGTACGTAATAAGCACTGCGATGCGCCGATGCGTTTGACACGTATAACGGCTTATACTGATCGTAGTTAGTTACAGCAATGTACGTCTTACGTATCGATCGAGACGTGCTATACAATTATACATGCATATATGCTCATTGCTCAATTTCGAATAATAATACTTTCAGAAAAAAATAAGAATCACATTGCTTGATTACATCATAATTTTCCTGTAGAGATACGGTACGCTTAGATGAGAACATGGGCTGGAACATTTCCTTGTCGAGGCCGGAAAAAGGCCGACTGTTCGCAGCGCTTGGTTGGTTGGCCTGCCAGTAAAATCACATGAGAAGCCCAAATCGACAGCCCAGGACAGAAGGTTGCTTCGTTTGGTATCGTTTCACATTCGTCTTTCGAGTCTCAACTTGACAACCGATTGATTACCAGCAACCTAACGAGATGGATCGCTTTACGACTTGTGGGCACGCTGAAACGTGAAGTTTGTTGTTGTACAGTAGCCCACTTTAAGGCGGTCACGCGAAAAGAAAAGGAGGCGGCGCTAGGCTGGTGGTCATTTGATCAATGACGTGATGCTCTTATACACGAGTGCTTAAAGAATAAATATAGGCACAACGTTAAATATCCGTGTAAACATTATTTGCTCTATGCAAACACCTCTTTTGTAGATGCTTAGATGCTGTATTATCTATTAATTATATATAGTTATATACATAAGCACCGGGTGCCCTCTTAAGCGTCGATGCTATAAAAAAATCACCTTATCCGCCCAACGTGGTAAGAAAAATCAGTTTTTATTTGTTAAACATCTCTCTAAGCATATGCATTATACATGCTCTTATGCGGCTCCCTTAACTTCCTTGGCAGAGTTAGCAGAAAATTATTAACTCTATTTTCACCATTTTTAAGAAGTTTCAACAAACTTGCTGATATATATTCTTTTTCCCCAGAACACTGTGGTTTGTGTATATTCTTAAGTTTAAGCCTGAGGTGCACTTAAATATCCGGTTTGGTCTTTTTCCGTAGATATTCAGTTGCTGGCTTGTGGTGAGTGGTATGTGCGGCGTCATCAACATTTCAGCATTACTGGTTTCTTAGCTGATTGTTACATTGCACGATCAATCATGGTCTAGTGCTGTGCTGGTGTAAGCTCTAAAACATGCTTCATTGCTCACTGCTGTATTCGTATGCTCCTCTCAATAGGCCGTAGTAAGCAAACATGATTGGAACCAATTAAACAAGAGAGAGCGAGAGAACATCATTTGGTGATGATTTCATTTGGTGATGATGACCGGGCAATGGTTAAACATACCCACGAAAGAAAAAGTTTTACTGCTCCATGAGTGACAACAGCAAACACAAGAGATCAAACTGAAATTACTGCCTTTGGCGGGACGTCGTTTTTCCTCTTCTGACCTCGTCCCCTCGTCTCCCTCTCCCACTCCCTAGCCCCAACCGATGACGACTACATACACCCACACTCGTACTGGATTGCCTCGTTTCTGATCCATTTCTTGGCGGATCCGGCGCCGGAGGCGTCTGCGAGGAACCTTGCAGGTGCCCTTCTTGGTTTACTAATTCGTGTGATTTGGGGTTTGCTACCGGAGCATTTTTTGCAAATGCGGGGGGTTCCGTGCGAGCTTTGTGGAAAACTTTGGCGGATTTTGGGTGGTTTTCTTGCACCCAAGCTTGTTAGATTAGCTGCTTTAGTAAAAACATTTTGAGACAGTTCACTAGTTCAGTCAATGTTGGTGTAGTATCCTGATCCTTTTGCTTGTTGACACTCTTTAGGTACTCTATGATTCAGGGCAAAGACGCCAACTTTGGAGGTAACTGTGATACCTGAGCAGCCACTTGGATTTGATTCTTTAGGTAAATTTGACAACTTCTGGGTGAATTCCGCATTTCCGCTAATGTGGCCGAGTACCTTCTTTTTTTGTTGAAATTTTGTACTTCAGTCAGTCTCCTGTGCATGCATCTTTAGTAAATTTGGGTACTTTTAGGATTGACTAAAACCTCTCTCTACGGTGTTGGGCTGTACCGTACGTATGTACAAGGTACATTGGATGGGTAATCCTGGGAATTTTTGTGGGTTTGTTCCCTTTATTACATTTCAGACATTCGAGATTTGTTGTATTTCCTAGTCCCTTCTATAGTCCAGCGGGACCTTAGTATCAGTGAGTACTTTTTGATGCAGTGCATTAATCATATTAGCACTTATGTGTGAATTCGAGTGGATCTGGGTTGATTGGAAGTGCCACTTTACGGAATAGAAATTTCCACCCCAAATTACAACATCTGCAGAATTTTTGCATTGGAGCATTTTCTGGACTGTGCTGGATTCTGCTTCTGTGGAAAGTTTGAGCATTTCGTTTACTGATGGAAGCTTGTGTATGTTAGATAGATCTCAACTACTTTTAAATAAAACCTTGTTTTTTAACTCACTCCTTTTGTTTTCTATTATTGCGTTGCTGGCACTTTTTTTATTCGTGCTTTCAGATGTTGCATATTATGAAGCTCTGGCAGCAATTTCCTAGTTCTCTCTGTGTTTTATCTTTGCAGAAAACTGCGAGTTTTGGATCTTTGTATGAGGGTTTTTCTGTTCTGGTTTGGAGCAGCTTCATTTTTAAATTTGAGAGTATCGGTGTTTCATCTGAAACGTTAATTCAGATGGTGTATCTCATATGTTTTGTGGAAACTTGAGCTACGGAGGTTGCTATTCTGATGATGTAGAACATTCTTTTGTTTTATTCCAAACACAACCGTACTAAAAGGAATTCCCGCCTAGATGTCTGTAGGTGTCAATTAACCGTAGACATCTGTATGATAAAAGCTGAAGATGGTGAGTCCTCTATGAACAACTGACTTGCTCTCATATGAGCTTGTCAGTGAAATGCACTTTGAGTATCTCTTTTAGAGGTTTTGCAAAAGTTTCATTCTCGAAGAAAATGAAGAACCAAATAAAAACACTAGAAAAGTATATCTGAGTTTGTTGGTGTAAGCAGGTTCTCTTTTCTTTTCGTGGTTCTAGAGTTGATTGTTTTCAGTTTTCACCTCTGTTACTTTTTTCATTCAACTGTACTTTTCGATGCCGCACCATATGTTGTTATTGGAAATTTCCATCAACATAGTTAGCCTACAGGGAATATGCAAGTCTATTGCGCTGACATTATGCTTGCCGTTAGCGCATGATAACTTTGTGCCATGAGTGATTTTAGCGCTGTGACTTTGGTTCTTATTTGCTTATACTTTTTGGTTCATCAGGTGAGGATATTTGTCCAGATATGATTGCCAGTTGTCGATTAGTATTTCTTGTGAGGTAGGTTAAGGATGTTTATGTTAATTTTGCTGTTCTCATTTCAGATAGCAGAATGGAACAGGGCCTTCTAGAAGTGAGAGATAATTAGGTTGCAAAGGTTGCCTTTACTGTCCTGATCCAGGGATAATGTCGAGGGTCCACACATGGAAGATCGAAAAGACCAAAGTCAAGGTGGTATTCCGACTGCAGTTCCATGCCACAAATGTAAGTTTTGCTGGCCCTCATTTGCTTGAGGGATGTCTTGCCTTCTACCTGAGGGATATCTTGCTTTCTTACCTTGTACGATGTTCAGGAACTCCTATGTTTCTTTGCTTGTGCTCCTAAGGTTCTCCACATGATTTGGACTTTACTAGGATGTACCATAAATGGCTTCCAATGATTCTTTTTCACAGTTTCTGTATTAAACTACATGTGGCGTGTTTTTACATTGGTTTCTAGCACATAAGGGTACTGCTTTGTGCATTGACTGACTCAAAGTACTTTTTTTTTCTGTGATTCATGTCTGAGCTTGAAATGGATCCTTCTTCCTGTTTCAGATTCCACTAATTGGATGGGACAAGCTATTTTTATCCTTCATCTCAGCAGATACAGGAAAGACAACTGCAAAGACAAACAAAGCCAATGTGAGGAATGGAAGCTGCAAATGGCCAGATCCTATATATGAAGCAACGCACCTTCTCCAGAACTATAGGACCAAGAAATACGATGATAAGTTCTATAAGCTCGTTGTGGCTATGGTGCGCTCTTAATATTGTTTTGTCCTCACCTATCTCTTATTCTCTTCCTTTTTATCACACACATGCTATCGATATTGTGACTGGGCTATGCTGGAGAAATTCCATATTCATCTGTGTTTGTTGTTTGCCTCCTTGTTGTTGGAATACCAGGGGACTTCACGATCTAGTATTCTTGGGGAGGTTGATGTGAATCTTGGTGATTTTGCAGAAGCACTGAAGCCCACCTCGGTTGCACTTCCTCTTCATGGTTGTGACTTTGGAACTGTATTACATGTACGAATTTTAGATACCTTTGTGCTGTTGTGTTTGCTGTACTGTTATATATTTGGATCACCTTCCTATCTAGACTCCCAAAAAATTAATTGTCAATTCCTAGTCTGAGCATTTCTTTGTCTATTTGCTCCCCTCTATTTGTTCTTTTTTAATGTGTCTCTTTCACGATATTCTTTCAGGTCACATTACAACTCTTGACTACCAAAACTGGATTTAGGTTGGTTTCAGTACAAGTGTACAACAATGAAGTTCCTTTGAACTATAGTGCCCATGTCTTATGGATGCTTGCTTGTTGCAGAGAATTTGAGCAACAAAGGGAAACTTGTGTAAAAATTCTCAGCTGTTACTAGACCAAAGAATTCATGATCCATATGAAATTAGAGCTACTTCACAAGATATTGGTACTGGCAAGGTTTGTTAGTCCTATGAGATTTGGTTAACATCAATTGCATTCAGTTGTACTACTCCACAAGATCATGAAGTATGTAGTACATGTTGAGGGTATTTGCGGTATTTTCCTAGTTTCTAGGGTTTAGTCTTGTATCCCTTGAGTCTTGTACTATATATTGCTCCTTTAGACTGTGCAATACATAGAACATTCATTCTACTATTCGATCTAACATGGTATCAATACCTAGATTCAAACCCTAACCCCCATCCTCTTCCGCTACCACTGCCCCTGGGAGGATCAATCTCCACTTCCAGGGGCGACCACCTCTTCCCATCTAGTGGAGCTCCATCTGGACCTCGGCCTTCTCCCGTTGTAGGCACAGGCATCATGGCCATGGCCTCGCTGGTGGCACTGGTGGCCGCCAGCCGCTCCACCTCCACCTCGGCTCGTAGCACCACCGTGGCCTCTAGTAGGCTGCTCATCGCGTGAGAACTCGTGCCGGGCCAAGCCTCTTCTACCTTGATGTGGAGGAGATGGAGCGAAGCCTTCGCAAGGCCAAACGCTGTGCCTTGTAGGGCCCGGCGATGCTGCCGCAGATGGCACCCTCCGCTCAGATCTGGCCGGATTTGACGTAGCCAGCCCTGGATATGAGCCCTCTTTGTTGCCGACTTCGAAACCGCCATCCACTGCACAGGTTGCGCTAGCCCGCTGCCGCGGACCCCGCTAGGATCTGGTCGCCGTTGGCCTCGACGAGTCCAGATCCGTCCACCGACGCCAGGCCAACCGTAGCCAGCTCCTGCCTCGAGCCACGCCAACCCGTCTCATAGCCATTGCCGTCGGATCCCGCCATCCTGCAGCTGCCGGATCCCACCGCGCCCGGCCCCGAGGAGCCGCTGCCATCCTTTGTCTCCACTGGCTAGCTTCGGCTTCTTCCTCTCTAGCCTCCTGCATCCTCGACATCGTCGCCTCCCCCGACCGGTGGTAGGGATGCGAGGGAACGAACCCTATGCCTCTCGCACAGGGTGAGAGAGGGAGAGGTGATGAGAGAGAGACGGGAGGGAGTGAGTGGAGTCTCGAGTATTCTCTGGTGTGTGTGTCCCATTCATCCACTTCGACGTGGTCTTTGTGCTTGGTTTAGGAGGGTTTTAGGTAGACTTAAGGCCGATGGATCTAAGAAGGGCTGTGGTATCTCTATCTCGAATCTTTTCCTTTTGAGTCTTTCGTTACGTCCATCCAAGTTTGTCTCATCTATTTTTCAATTCATCCATGTTGTGCGAGTCCACAAAATTCTTGTCAATCAACCGATTACTTTGTTAAGCAAGCCACGGTCTGTCCTCTTGGATAAGTGTGGTTCTCTCCTTCCTTTCGCATTAGCCGTAGTGTCGCTCTTTGAGCCGTTGCAGATCATAGAAGTTTTTATGATACTGCTATTTTTCTCTTTGAGCCACTGCCCCGAGTTTCTAAGGCCACCATGCTTCTCTTCTGCGCTGTCGCCGTCTCGGGCTTCGATCTATCCCTATTTGGCTGCTATTTGTATCGATTTCATCATATTTTGTTGTGTTATTGTGGTCGACTTTACTCCCGCTTGCTTCTACTATTCTAGCACTTGCACTTTATACTTTATGGATTACCATATGACCTGGATAAGAGATCTTTTGGTACTTGATATAATTTTTCAGGAGCACACACTATAACGACATTATCAAGATTCGGATTTTGGGTTTTTTCCTATTTTAGTGTTAACCCTTCTAAATACAATGTTATCACACATGGTTTGTATTTGAGGAGGGTGTTAAAAGTATTTGTGGTATTTCTTAGTTTTTATAGTTTAGTCGTGCATCCCTTGAGTTTTGTACTATATATTGCTCATTTGGGTTGTGCAATCCATAGAATATTCATCCTACTATTCTATCTAACAGTGTGGACCGTATTTGGGTGCTATCATGCTAACTTTGAATGTCAACCACTAGATGAGGTTTGGATGTACCATAATTACGTGGACTTTAGGTTTGCATCTATGGGTAGTTTTGCAAACAACCCCTTACAGGTTGGGAAATTATGTACAGGCCTCCAACCCCTCAAGCATGCCCAAAGCTAGTACAGACCTAGTCAAATGGTCACCCAGCATAGCATGGGCCCAGATAGGGCACAATCCGATTAAGCCCAACACGGCTGGCCCAAATAAGTTAT
The DNA here is from genome assembly GCA_036346265.1 of Melocanna baccifera. Classification (NCBI taxonomy): domain Eukaryota; kingdom Viridiplantae; phylum Streptophyta; class Magnoliopsida; order Poales; family Poaceae; genus Melocanna; species Melocanna baccifera. Next base: position 4,582,771 of record CM070682.1, read on the forward strand.
ATACCATGCTATGTGTCGGTCCACATATCTGCCCTCTGACTCAGGTATGGCACGGAGTGGGGTTGGACTGGCCCAAGCATACTTAGGGTCTGTTCTTTTCAGTTTCTTAAAACGGCTTTTGGTTTTTGCTACAATACCTAATTTTTAAACGGAATATTTTTTTTAAGATGGTGTCTACAAGTTAATTATAGTACACGTTAAAAGCCTAACATCTGTACCATCCAAAATCGCAAGCGAGTATCTCTCTCTCCGTAATCTCTGTCGCAAATAGCTAAAATTCAAAAATTTCAGCCAAAAACCATAAGCCGTAGCCAAAAAGAATATGCCTTTAACCCAATGGACCATAAGTAATTTTACTGTCAGCCACAAATAATCTTACTACTATCCACAAGTAATTTTACTGTCAGTCGTAAGTAATTTTATTACCAAGTTACCCATCCGTGTTTAGAAGAGTGTGGTAACCCTAACACAAATAATTTACTACCATTCAAAAGCAATTTTACTGTATTACCATATGAGAGTTACTGTGCTTTCTAAACAGACATGACCTCCTGGGAGGGGGGAGGGCTAAATGGTGTGTCGTGCCTAGGCCGAGTCCATCCATGCCTCGTCATCCATGTTTCAAGTTAGCATGATATCACCCAAATATGGGATTACACTAATGCCATACATAATTATCATTAGAATTATAAATACTTTGCCATCCTATGTTGCATGTATGTAAATAACTTGATGACATGCATAACTATCTTTTCCATTTGAATAGGCAAATGCAACGGTCGCAATGAAAGAAAAGCCTCTTGTCCCCCGGTTAGCAGAAGTAGTTGAGTCAACTGGAGACTTTGAAAAGTCGCTACATACTTCAGATGATTCGTTCTCTGAAAAGAATGATTTATCTGCTGCATGTGAAATCAGTAGTTTCAAGAGCACGATCTCTGGTGATCTATTGCCATTTCGTACAAACGAAAGCCCTGACTTAGAGAAGGACCTTTGTGATAATCACCTTTCATCTCAGGAAAGCAATGATTGGATTCATAGATGGACTTCAGACTGCTGTAATGATAATGACCTAGCTGCTGCTCATGAGGAGAATAATAGACTTAGAGTCAGATTGGTGGAAGCTGAATCAGCCTTTTCACAGCTGAGATCAGAAGCCAAGTCACTGCAGCACATTACCAACGAATTGGGTACAGAAACACAGGATCTGGCTCAAAAGCTTGCTATTGAACTTGCATCAGGGCATCAGCTCACTTCAGAAGTCTCGGTATTAAGATCTGAATGTTTGGATCTGAAAAGAGATCTTGAAGAAATCAAATCTGCTAGAATCCCGCATCAAGTAGCTGATAGAGACGCTTCTCTCATGACAGCTGCATCTCCTAGTGAAACATTGAGTAAGCATGAGAATGAAGTTATATTTGCAGATATCTCAGTTCATGTTTTTCAAAGCAAATGGCTGAAAAGTTTGATGCTTCTTGAGAGTAAACTACAGAAGATCCGAAATAATGTTTTCCATGCATTTCAGGGAAGCAATTTTGATTTTATTATTTCCGATCTGGAAGTTCTACAGCATATCATTGAGAACCTCAAAGAAGGCGTTCAGTATGAGCCGATAAGTGAAAACTGCTTAGAGCATGTAGTCCACCCCTTGAGTGCTGCTTATCAACCAAATCCAGGTCATCTCAAGAAGCATTCTGGTACCACAGGTAACGTAGAAGAGAAAATGTGTGAGCTCTTGCAGAAGTTGGAAAATTCAAAAACTGAAAAGGAAAACCTCATTGCTAAAATGAGTCAGATGGAACACTATTATGAGGCTTTTATCCACAAGCTTGAGGAAGGCCAGAAGCAAACACTGGAGGAGTTGGAAAATCTCAGAAATGAACACACTTCTTGTTTTTACACAGTTTCTATCCTCCAAGACCAAAAGCAAAAAATGCACGAAGAAATGAATGAGCAATTAATGAGATTTGTTCAGGACAGGAAGGCTTTAGAATATCAAAATATGGAGCTTGAGAGGAGGGTTATTACTTCAGAAACTGCACTGAAGAGGGTCCAATGGAATAATTCTGTAGCTGTTGATCGTTTACAGAAAGACCTTGAGCTGCTGTCATCCCAGATTCTCTCTATGTACGAATCAAATGAAACTCTTGCAAAGCAAGCTTTTGAAGCTTATGAAAGTTTCACTGAAGAACAGTCTGTGGAAAGTTTGTGTACAGCAGGTGAGCGTCAAGTGATTTTCACAGAGAACAGAGTATCTGATAACTTTAGTTACAAAATCGATGGCCAGAGAAGTCATCTATTGGCACTTAAAAATGAAGAGACTAATAAGATATCTGATTCTCAAGTATTGACCGATACTGATGCACAAATGAACTACTTCAGTCTGAAAGACCTAAAAGAGGTCTGTTCCCTTACAGAAGCTGAATTTTTAGAAATGCATATTGCCAACATTGAATGGAAGTTTTTCTCAGATGTGCTACGTGAATCCTACTGCAACGCAATGGGCCAAATGAAGTGTTTGCAGAAAAGAACATACAAGTTAGAACAGCAGCTTCAAGCCTCTAGTGGTGCTCAGGAAATTTTGGTGAAGAAATTAAAATATACACTGGATGAAGCCGAAAGTTTGAGGGGAAGTGAAGCCAGATATATTTTGAAGTACGATGATTTAGCAGTAAATAATCAAATTTTGCAAGAAAAACTCCATGATATTTCAATGGAAAATGCTTCCTTGATGGAGAAGATTGCGGTGTCTGGAAGACTTGTTGAGGAATATAGAGTTTTTGAAAGCAAGTACAATGCATGTATCGAAGAAAGAAAGAGATTTGAAGATCTACTAACACAAGAAAGTCTGCAAACGACTCAGCTTAAGAATGAGATCAGATCAATAAATGAAGCATTTATGTTTTCAAAACAAGAATTAGATAAGCAATCCTCTGTAAATAATGATCTCCAAAGAGTTTTGGCTTACCTTCAAGAAAGACTGAACAGCTTATGCTCTAACTTTATTTCTTGCTGTAAGGAAATAAACATTTCGAGCTTTGATGAGGCACCTCAGCTTGAACTCCAGGGCATGGATAATGCAGCTGTCTTGGAGAGCTTAGAACTCTTCAACCAGCAAGCATGGCAGAAGATACACCAACTTAATCAAGAAAAGGAGGCTGCGGATAAAATTATCAATGCTCTACGATTTAAATCAGAGAAGTCTGAAGCAGAATTACATGATATGAAATGTAAGTTCCAATCTGAATTGGATGCTGCAACAGTGAACTTGAACTTGTCCAGTGAACTTGTGGAAAAGCTTCAGGAGGAGCTGCAAGATATGGTGCAAAAATTTGAAAAAGAAAAGTATTCTGTTGTAAATAGCAACTTAGTGTCAAGGCTGGAGCTGTTGGAAGTTGAACTGCAGCACCTTACCAGTAATAATGTGGCTTTTGTCAAAAAGCTGAAAGAATCTGCTGCTGTTGTGGAGGAACTTACAGCCAGTCTTACAGATCATGAGGAGCATAATGAAACATTGATGATGTCTATGCAGGCTAAATCTGAGTCACTGATGCAGAGGGAGAATGAAGTCAGAAATTTGCAAGATGGCCTGAGATTTATGGAGGAGAGATTGCGAAGGGAAACGGGACTGAGAGGACAACTCGAATCTGCCATTGCAGGCCTTACAGAACAACTTCATGAGAGAGATCAGCTGCTTATTTTTCTTGATGGGCAAAAGGCTGAACTAATTCATCTGAGGGACCAGATTTTGAACCTGGAGAAAACGAATGGTTTAATACAAGATTCTCTTTTGAGATGTGAAGAATTCCAAAGTGAACTCATTGGTAAAAATAACTCTTTGCACACCCAATTTTCTAATGTAGAAAAGCAATTAGCAGCAGCTCTTCCGTCCATGCTATCTGCAGAAATCGAAGCTAGTTATATGAAATCTCAGGTGAGGGAGGTTATTTTTCAACATGATTTGTTCAGGAAGAGTTTTGAGGAACTTCAGCTCAAGCATAAAGATTCTGATGCGTTATTAAAAGCGCACATGTCTAAAGAAGCAGAGCTAGTTGATAGAAATGCCACACTGGAAGCAGCTATCTGCTCTCTCAAAGTTGACCTTGAAAAAGTCATTGAAGAAAAGGATAGCCTTGAAGAGCTTGTGAGATGGAATATAATAGACTCAGCTGAAGTTAATAATATTGACTTTCAAGTTGCAACTGTATCTACTGATAACAGCAACACCATACAGAAGTATGAAGATGACATTTTGCAGCTGAAGGTTTTGTTGACAAGTCTTGAAGAGCAGGCTGATGATTTGAGATCTTCTAAAGATGAGTTAGAAATTCTTAACATGGTTCTCAGAACAAAAATAATGGAGCAGCATGCTGATATGTCAGTTAAGGCAGAAGAGCTCAAGAACCTGTCTATTCATTTCAGACAATTGAAAGAAAAGGCTGAAGCTGGAAGGAAGGAGAATGAAGGATCACTTTACTCAATGCAGGACTCCCTTAGAATTGCTTTTATGAAAGAACAGCATGAATCAAAGGTTCAAGAATTGAACGATCAGGTGTTTGTCTCTAAAAAGTATGCTGAAGATGTGTTGCTGAAGCTGCAACATGCACTGGAAGCTGTTGAGAGGAGGAAAAATGAGATTGCACCTGCTAAAAGAATTGAAGACTTGTCAGTGAAAGTGTCCATGATGGAGGTGGAGCTTCAGGATGTATTAGCAGACAAAAGGGAATTATCTAATGCATATGACAGCTCGAATACCGAGCTGGATTGCATGACATTAAACTTTGAATGCTGCAAGGAAGAAAACCAAAAGATCGAGGCTTGTTTTGAAGACTGCAACAAGGAATGCAACAGCATCAAAGTGGAGCTTGATTTGGTTGAAGGATTGATGGAAAACATGGCATTAACAGACAACACTGAAACACAGAATTATCATGGATCGTGCATTCCTGACACTACTTCTATTAGGCAAATCGTGGGAGATGTGAATTCAGGGCCTGCATCAAGGGAAGCTACGGATATAACAGGGTTCAATTCAATAAATCTGGAAGATAATGGTAATCCTCAAAGTGCAAGTTTCTCATCAAATTTGGCTCAAGAAGGGGTTGACATTGAAAACTGTAGTAAGAATGGAATTGCCAACTCACTTTCAGGATCAAAACACCCAGAGGTAACTCATATTTAAAAATGATTTACGTTATAATTCTTTCTAGGAAGTGTAGATACTATTATTGCACTGATCACATATGGTCTGTAAGTTGGAATATTTCTTGTATATTACAATAGCCCATGTGGTATATAAATAGTACAAGGAGACACACAAGAACCAAAACCCTAAATAATAAGAAATAACCTAAATACTCTTAACACCTTCTCTTAAATGTAAAGCGTATGTAATAGCATTACATTTGAAAATGGTTGACATTAAAATAGGAAATGACATAAATACCCTTAACACCAAAATCCGTATCTTGAAGATGTCGTCGCAGCGTGTGGCTTTTGGAAAATTGTGTCGAAAAATTACCTTCCATTCGAAATCGTGTGATAGCCCATAAAGTACAAAGTGCAGGGGCCGAGAAGGTAGAGATAAATGGGAGTAAAGTCGACCGTGGTAACACGACGAAGAGAATGTGGAAGGTGACACAAGTAGAGAGAGCTATCAAATCAAGCTAAAGAGGGAGATAGAAGTATAGCGGTACAGATCGAAGTCCAAAACGGCGGTGGCGTAGTGTACAAGAAGTGCAATGGAGGCGCGGTGCAGAAGAAGCGCAGCGGTCTTAAAAGCTCGGGCGGTGGCTCACAGAGAAATGACGGCATCATAAAGACTTCAACGATTTGCGGCGGTTTAAAGAGAAGAGCAGTTGTTGCGGCTATACAAAAGGAAGAAGAGATGACCACACTCATCTAAGAGAATGGATCATGGTCAGCAAAGCAATAAGCTAATTGACAAGGAATTTATGAACTCACACGATATTGATGAATTGATAGAAAAATACTATAGATTTGGATGGACGCAAAACTTAAAAAAACTCTCCTCCCAAACCCAACCGGCTCCCATACCATCGAACCTCGAGACTGACTGTGTCTGGTAGAAGAGCCATAGAGGGCGGAGCTGTTAAGCTGCCTGCCTCCCTTCGAGGCCGGCCGCTCCACCTAATCTCGTCGTTTCGCTTCCCCTCCCCCACCACCGCCGGTCGTCGATGGCGGCTATCACGCCGCTGCTGCCTGACCCGTCGCCGCAGGCGGCACGGCGGTCGGTCCCCTCCTCCGTGGCGACCGCCAAGCGGGGCGGCGCCGGGGGGCTAGTGATGGGGCGGTACGAGCTGGGGTGCCTCTTGGGGCACGGCACCTTCTCCAAGATGTACCACGCGTGGCACGTGCAGACCGGGGAGAGCGTGGCCATCAAGGTGCTCGATAGGGAGAAGGTCGAGCGGAGAGGCCTCGTCCCCACATCAAGCGTGAGATCGTCGTGCTCCATTGTGTGTGCCACTCGAACATCGTGCACCTATTCGAGGTCATGGCCACCAAGACCAAGATCTACTTCATGATGGAGCTCGTCCGTGGCGGCGAGCTCTTCTCCCGCATCTCCAAGGGCCGCCTCAAGGAGGACACGACGCACCACTATTTCCAGCAACTCGCCTCCAGCGGGGCGGTGGACGGCGGCGGATCCAGTGGCGGAGAGCCCGGATCCAGCGGTGGGGAGGCCGGATCAGGTGCGGGCGGCCACGGGAGCGGTGGGATCTGGCGGGGACGCGTGCGCGGACGGTGGTGGCCGCCCGGCGGCCCAGCGCGGCGCGGCGGCAGCGGAGAGGGACGACGTCGGCGGGAGACGGTCGGATCTAGCCCGAAGACGGTTGGAGTGACGAAGAGGAGCCGTGAGCAGAGGCCAACGCGAGCATGTGTGAGGCGACGGTGGCGAGTGGCCGAGAGGTGGCCGCCCCCAGGATTAGCTCCTCCCGGGGTAGCGGCAGAAGACTTGAGTTGAGCTAGTTCAAAACCTACACTCTGATACCATGTAAGTTGGAATACTTTTTGTATATTACAATAGCCTATGTGGCATATAAATAGTATAAAAAGACACACAAGGATCCAAATCTTAGATAATAGGAAATGACCTAGATACTCTTAACATGACAAGGTTGCTCCGTTACACTACAACAAAATCAAAGTTTACTGAACTGAAAACCTTGCATGTGATGGATTTAGAATTGGTTTGATTAGCTCTCCTAACAAAATCAATATTTTACTGTGCTGCACAGATATCTTATACCTACCACTTGTACTAGTTCAGTATTCTTAAGAGTCACAGTGCCATTAATCTCACATGACGAACTCAGTTCAAATATTTGACGAATCTGGGGTTATGGTTTCTACTGTTTTAAGTACAATGTGAAACTTGCAATCTTAAGTAACATTTAGCACTCAACGCTTTTTTGTTCTTCTTTACATGTTAATAGACAAATATAGTTAAATATTTGATCTGGGATGATATATTTGCTGCATAGTTTTTACCCAATAGTGAGTGTCCTTTCTCCCTAGCGCTTGTTTTGTCAGTGAAACACCCGTACAATATTCATAACTATTCCCCGATTTTCTCAGCTTACGCTTCCTTTTTCTATTTCTGATAGAACTGCCACATGGACTGTGAGGAATCTTTTGAGAATTTCTCACCCTGCAGTAGTGTCAAAGAAAATTTTGAAGAACATACAAAATTGGCAATTGACGTAAAGCGCTTCCAGAAAGAGGTATGTGGAAAATACTCTTGATGACAATCCTGCTATTTTCAGCTCAAGAATGGTTTTGTAGTCCCTGTTTGTACTACAACATGTGTGGAGAAGGATTGATACGTGATACTGATGGTTGTATTGCATGTGTGGAGAAGGGTTGATACTGTTAGATGTATTATACCTGTGTCTATTTTTCTCATTGTATAAGGGGCTATCTACATATATGTCTTACTTGTACGTGTATATATACTGGCACATGGCCTCATAATGAATAGAAGCGCTATTCATAACATGGTATCAGAGCTTACCTAGGGTTAGGGTTTTCTCGTCAGGAGTTGTCGTTGCTGGATCGTCTTTTCCAGCTGATGCCGCACTTGGCTCTTCACCCATCGCGCGCTGCTTTTGGATTGTCTTCTCCAGCCGACGCAGCACCTGGCTCTTCCCCCATCGTGCTCGTCATTGTCTGCTGCAGATCGTCGTCGGGGCTTTCCCTGTCACCACTGCCGTCTCTTCCCAATCTACAGGAGGCTGGAGTTTGGGCAGAGGTCGTTGCCGCGGCCCCTTCGTCGTCTGGGGCAGGGTAGCCCACCACGGCCACCGCCATTGCCGACGAGGCCGCTCTTCCAGCCGCTGCCACTCGTCTAGTTGATGCCATCGCCGTTGACCGTGATGTCTTTGCCAATCTGCGCCGGCCGCAGTTGCTATCGATGAGTTTGACGCTGGCCACCACCGTTTAAAGCTCTGGTCGCTAGTGGCCTACCTAGTTGACGGTGTCACCATTGACCGCGGAGTCTCCGTCGATCTTGTGCGGATCTGCAATGCCACGCCGATCTGTGTCGGTCGCCGTCGCTGCCAACAGGTTTGACCCTGGTCGCCGCCGCTTAAAGCTTCGGCCGTTGGTGGGGTCGGCCTTCATCTCCGATCTTCCCCTCATGACTCCCTTAGTCGGTATGATCGACTGAGTCTGAGTCCAAAAGCTTTGGTCAGTTTTTGATTGCTTGACCGACCAAAAAAAGGGAAAAAAGATAAAAAGATAAAAATATCTTCTTTTGCAGGCACCGTTTCTGTTCCTCGTTGCCTGGTGATCTTCGATGGTTTCAATTATTGAGACTGGTTTCAGCACATGCGCCTTCACGTGCGTGGTCAGCGTCTTTGGGAGTTTCTTCTGGCGAGTTGCCTTGTCTGTTTTGCCCTACTCTACCTGTTGAGCTTGTCCTCCTGAAGGATGCTTACAAAGACGTTCATACAAAGTCATCTGAGACTTTTGAGGATGTCATAGAGACTTTTTAGACTTAGTATGCTGCCTACAACACATGGATCGATGATGATGTCTTGCTTCTGCTAGTTCAGTTGCTAGCATGGAGGTGCATCTTATTGGTGATGTAGTTGGATTGGCTTCCGCAAAGGCGATGTGGGCATATCTGCGCAACCGCTACGAGCTATTTGGTGATTCCTTGTACCTTACTGTTATGCGTCAGGAGCAATCGCTGTAGCAGGGAGATGGCATTGTAGATGAGTTTTATGCTTAGCTGTCCGTGGTATGGCGTCAGATCGACTCTTTGGGGCTAGATGTTTGCCACACCTGTCAGTGCTGTCAGCGTCAGCAGTCTCACCTGAAGCTTCGTCACATCTACGACTTCTTGACACGTCTTCGGGCTGAGATTGAGCAGACTTGTACTTAGTTGTTTGCTCGCCACCCTCATGTAACTCTTTTGGAGGCCTTTGCAGCTATTCACATTTAGGAGATTCGTCTATGTGGTGCGGGTCTATTGGTGTCACCGTCATCTCCTTCGGTTTTGGCAACCCCTCTAGCTTCTACGCCTGCTGTGCCTTTTGTTACTCCTTCCTCAGTTGTGCCTCCACCAGTGACAGTTGTTATTGGTAGGGACTCCACTGCATATATTGCAACAAGGATGGACATGTAGAGCAGTTCTGCTACAGAAAGAAGGATTTTTGTCGTGGTGGTCGTCCTCCGATGAGCACTGAAGGTTTCTCCTCTCAGCGAGAGTCTTGGTTCCTCTGACACTCAGCAGTTTCTTACACTATTAGGTCTCATGGTTGCTTCTATATTGTCCGGTTTTGCTAGTTCTGCTGCTCAGTCTTCCGATGCGAGACTACCTACTTTTCCTTCCTTAGGTATACCACATTGGATTCTTGATTCTAATGCTTCTTTTCATATGACATCTGATTTCACCTATCTTAGTTCCATTAGTCCTTTAGCTGCTCCTATCACTGTTCAAATAGCAGATGGTACCTCTCTTTCTATTACAGAGCGAGGTACTCTTTCAAATTCATCTTTTTTATGTTCATGTTGTTTCTTATGTTCTAAAACTAACTATGCAGCTCATATCTGTCGGCCAGCTCACTGATCATGTTTGTTGTGTTATTCTCAATTCTGATTCTTGTTGTATTCAAGATCTCCGCACGGGGACTCTGGTTGGTACTGGCCCTCGCCGCTGTGACTCACGATGGCTCAAGGAGTTTAACTAGCTTCATCTTCCTTCGCTGCCCCTATCAGTTTTGTCATCTCCACCACTACCTCCGCATCTACTGCAGCCTTCACTATATCTTTTGCTCAGTCGCATTATCATTTAGGACATCTTTGTGAGTTACGTATGTTTTCATTATTTCGTCGTGGTCTTTTAGGGTCTGTGTCTGGTGATGGCTCTCTTAATTATCAAGGTTGTAAGCTTGGTAAACATTTTTAACTCCCCTATTCTTCTAGTGAGTCAGTATCTCAGTGCCCTTTTGATCTTGTTTATTCTGATGTTTGGGGACTAGCTCCTTTTGTTTTAAAAGATCATCGATATTATATAATTTTTATTGATGATTTTTCTTGGCACATATGGATATACTTTATGTCATCTCGTAGTGAGGTTCTATCCATTTACAAGACTTTTGCCACTATGGTCTGTACTCAGTTTAACTCTCCTATTTGTGTTTTTCACGCTGATTTTGCTGGGGAGTATTTATCGGGAGTTCTTCGTAGTTTTCTTGCTGAGCAGGGCACTCTCAGTTTTTTTGTCTTGATGCTCATGTTCAGAATGGTGTGGCTGAACACAGACATCACCATCTTCTTGAGACCGCTCGTGCTTTCATGCTTGTGCTGTTTTACCACATTTATGGGTTGAGACTGTTTCTACTGCCACTTTTTTTATTAACATTCAGCCCTTCTGTACTCTTCAGAGTGGGATTCCAGTTGAGCGTCTCTGTGGTAAGACTCCTGATTATTTTAGTCTTTGCCTCTTTTGGTATGTGTGCTATGTTCTCCTTGCACCTCGTGAGTGTACCAAGCTGATCGCTCAGTCTGTTGAGTACGTTTTTCTAGGCTATAGTGCTGAGCACAATGGATATCGCTGTTGGGATCCTGTTGGCCGACGGATGCGGATTTCTCGGGATGTTACTTTTGATGAGTCTTTGTCCTTTCTATCCTTGCCCTTCTCATTCCTCCACTTTAGCATCTCTTGTCGAGTCACTTTTTTTCTAACTTTTCCTTGCACCCCCATAGTCACCACTCCTCTACTACAGCCTTTGGTCTCTCTGGTTTCTCCTTCCCAGTCAGCGCCTTTTTCACCACTAGCATGCTCTCCGAGGTTACTCCTGACTTTATTCCTTCTTATCATCTCTACTATACTTGTCGTCCATGAGTTGAGGATTCTTCTAATATGCCCTCTCCTTTTGATGGGTCATTCTCTTCGGTTTTTCCTTGTTATGCTCTTCACGATCGCTAGTCTATTTGGATTCCTAAGCGTTTTGGTTTTGCTATCGCTGCTTTTGTCGAACCGACTTTTTACCGTGATGTTGTTGTTCATCAAGAGTGGTAGCATGCAATGGCAGAGAAGATTGCTATCCTTGAGCGTACTGGCATGTAGGATCTTGTTCCTCTTCTTGCGTGTTACTCTATCACGTGTAAGTGGGCCTTTAAGGTTAAGACCTACTCTGATGGTTCTCTTAAGCGCTACAAGGTTCGTCTTGTGGCGCGTGGTTTTCAGTAGGACCATGGTCGTTACTATGATGAGACCTTTGCTCCTGTTGCTCACATGACCATTGTTCGCACTCTTCTTGCTATGGCCTCTGTTCGATAGTGGTCTATCTCTCAGCTAGACGTCAAGAATGCTTTTCTCAATGGTGAGTTGCGTGAGGAGGTCTACATGCAGCCGCCCCCTAGGTATTCTGTTCCTGAGGGTATGGTTTGTCGTTTTCGTCGATCTTTTTATGGCCACAAGCAAGCTCCTCGTGCCTGGTTTGGTCGTTTCTCTTCTGTTGTCACTGCTGCTGGTTTCCCTACCAGCGCTCACGATCTTGCTCTTTTTATTTATAGTTCACTTCATGGTCGGATGCTTCTCCTTTTGTATGTTGATGATATAATCATTACTAGAGATGATTCTCAGTACATTACTTTTGTCATAGTGTCTTCATGAGTAGTTTCTCATGTCTGATCTAGGTCTACTTGCTACTTTCTTTGGATTGAGATTGTTTCTACTCATGAGGGTTTCTATCTGTCCTAAGAAAAGTATATCCAGGATCTTCTTGATCGTGCCTCTCTTACTGATCAGCGTACAACTGAGACTCCCATGGAGCTTAATGTTCAATTTCATCCCACTGATGGTGAGTCTCTTTCTGATCCTATTCGCTATCGTTACCTTGTTAGGCGTCTTGTTTATCTTAGTCACTCATTCTAATATTTCGTATTCTATGTATATCTTGAGTCAGTTTGTTTTTGCTCCCACTCAGCTCCACTCAAGGTTCTAAAAACAGGTTAACTCGGCCGATTACTCGGCCGAATACTCGTACTAGGTCCTCTCACCGGGTACGAGTAGGCCAAAACGAGTAGTTAACCGGTATAACCGACCGATTATTCGGTATAATTGGCTACCAGGTCGAGTAATCGCCGAGTCGCAACAATGCAATTTTCTATGGACAAAGATTGTAAGTTTCTATGGTGGCTACTGGCAATGTTAACAAATAATGTTTTCTTGCATACCTAGCATGCATGACTTGCTAAGTGATCTCATAATTACATTATCAAGGCAATTGTTCTGGTTTTCTTGCATGGTAATGGTCTTGAATGTTGCCTTCAGATCATGTTAACAAATAATGCTTGTTTTTGTTAAGTATTATGGGTTCAATGATGCTAATTGATTTTCTATATGATAAAACTGTTACCTCATTGCTGATTTTTCAACCACCTATATACATCAAAAGTTCAAAACAATTGCATCAAATGTGGCTTTGATTTTATATGAATACACATATATAAATTTGTTATTAAAAATATAAAACCGGTTACAAGGCCGAGTAATGGGTCGATTCCTGTATAATCGCTACAAGGTGAGGTGACGGAGCAAGTACCGAGTTTTAGAACCTTGGCTCCACTATAGTTATCTTCTTCGTATTCCACAATACGTTTGTGGAATTATCTCTTGTCTCTTTTTCCCTCGCTCCGGCCGTTAACATCTTCAGGCATATTCTGATGTTACCTGGGTTAGTGATCCCTTTGATCGCTAGTCTCTCTCTGCTTATTTTATTTTTCTTGGTGATTTTCTTATTGCTTGGAAGACTAAGAAACAGACAATAGTTTCTCGTTTGAGTGCTGAGGCTGAGTTGCGAGCTATGGTTTTTGACGAGGATATAATAATCCTTTATTTATTACGTCATCACATTATCTGAATATACCTTTTAATGATAAGGAGAGATTTCATAGAGTAGTCATAAATCTTACTGCGATTACTCCGTAGTTGTAAGTTCTGCTATGACTATCTAGTCGTAAGATCTGCTACGACTTTCTAGTCGTAAGTTATGCTATAACTTCCTAATTATTCTTTATGTTCGATTAACCTACCCTCACAATGGGTCTGTCTGACAAGGCAGTTAGAACATGCATTTATGCTTAATAACCGCATATGATCTTGCCTACGTTTTTGGACAACAACCGTCCTACAGTGAACGGCTACCCACATCTCTCTAGTAATAGCCATCATCCAGCAGTTAATTCTTGAAGTGTCAAGGCGTCTTTTAGTAAGAAACAACTGCCGCCACTTCGTCGCCGATATAAGGGTTGATATTAGAAAGGGAGGGGGCAATCAATTCTGGAATAAGTGTTAGACTTTTCACACTATTCACACTTATAAACATTTCCTCAGTAATAGTAACACAGGATGTAGAGTTGTTATTCTCCCAGGCGAAGGCCCGAACCTGTATAAAAATTCCTGTGTCTTTACTCTTCATGACCATACGAGGACCTTAAGAGCTTTTCCTCGAATCCAAGAAATCATATGTAAGATCGATATTAAAATATCGACGCTTTGTTGACTGCGGATGTTACTTGGCTATGGTGGTTACTTGAGGATTTTGATCATGGTTATCAAGTCGTCGCCTAGTCGACGACTAGGCGACAAGTCGGTGGCGCTCGACCGACCGAGAGGTCGACTTGACTTGCGCCGCGCACCGCCGCCGGCGCCGATTCGCCGCCGCCGGATTTACCGTCTCCGTCTGCCGCCGCCGGATCCATCGCTTCATCGCCGCCGCCGCCGGATCCGCCACCGCCGACGACGGATCGCCACCGCTGCCACGATTCGCTGTCGCCGCCGCACCCGGCTTCGAGGAAGAGAGGCGCGCGAGCGGAGGAGAGGCGCAAAGCGAGGAGGAGAGGCGCGCGGAGGAGAGGCGAGGCCGAGCCTCTGAGGCGAGGCGACTCGGGCGAGGCAGCGATGATTCGCAGAAGCGTAGCGAATGCGGCTTATAAGTAATGGATATTTTACGATTTAGTCCTCTTGGCTTCTAAAATTACAATAAAATCTTTCTCTGTATATACATATTCGTATAAATAGCGTATAATAGTATAAACAGTGTCTGTCGACTAGTCAACGACTAGTCGGCCGACTAGTCGACTAGTCGGTCACTAGGAGGGTGGTGTCGACTTGTCGACTTGATAACCATGATTTTGATGTTTCTGTTTCTGCACTGACTCCTTTTTTTGTCTGACAGTATATGTGCTATTAGTATTGTTAAAGATCCAGTGAAGCATAAGCTTACAAATCATATTGGTGTTGATGCTTCCTACATGCGGACACAGATGCAAGATCAGATTGTTGCTCTTCAGTACATACCTTCTGAGATTTAGTTGACTAACTTCTTCACAAAGGCACAAACCAGAGCATAGAACAGTTTCTATCTCTTCAAACTTCATGTTGTTGATCCATTATAAGTTTGAGGGGGTGTTAGATGTATTATATTTGCATGTATTTTCTCTATTGTATAAAGAGTTATCTGTATATATGCCTTACCTTTATGTGTGTGTGTGTGTGTATATTGGCTTATTAACCTTATAATAAATACAAGCACTATTCATAAGTGATACTGATGGTTGTTTTGCATGTGCAGCTGGAAAGATTAAAAGATGAGAATTTGTCTCCTCTTCTTCCCCTGGACACTAATCTGATTGATCCATCACTGAATGGTTTGGAAAGGGTATTATCCCAGCTCGATATGGTGTGTCTTTTTCTTGAGATAGATCTGCTCTGTACGAACTTGTAGTCCATATTTCATGCTCATTTTTGTAAGCTCTTTTAGGCGAATGAGCAGTTGCAAAGCACGTTTCCTTCGTTTAAAGAGCTTCCTGACTCTGGCAATGCCTTGGAAAGAGTACTTGTTGTGCAACTTGAGCTTGCAGAAGCACTCCAAGCGAAGAAAAAAACAGACATCCTTGTCCAGAGGTAATTACTGCATTTGGTGCTGTGCTGTCTATTTTTATGTATGTTATCTAGTGAACAGGTCATTATTATCCATCTTCCAATTAGGTTCAAGAATGCAAAGCTGTACCTATATAATACGCTTCATATACTTATGGGATGAAAGTTTATGCCCATTGCTTTTATCCTTCTCAATGTTCGCTGTTCTTTTGAAATTCCTTACTTCATAAACGAGAAAAGGAAGCATGCACCTGCAATTTGTAGCTTCAAGTAGACGCTAACAATTTATCGATAATTTCACCAGTTCATTCTTGAGGCAACACAATAATGAGGCAACAGCCTTCCGAAGCTTCAGGGACATCGATGAACTGATACAAGGAATGGTCGAATTGAAAAGAAGGCACATGGCTGTCGAAAGTGAGCTAAAAGCGATGCAAGAGCGGTACTCGGAGCTGAGTGTGCATTTTGCCGAGGTGGAAGGAGAAAGACTGAAGCTTGTAATGGCCCTAAAGAACAAATCCTGCGGGAAATCATAGATACAGACAAGAGAACCACCAGATAAAAAGAAAAATGCTGTTAGTCTCCTATAGCGAAGAAAACTGTATACATTTTGTGTTGTAAATACAAGTAGAATCTCAGCAATCTGAAACCAATAGCAGATTCATATCATATGTGATGTACATACTACATAGTAACATACATACTCTGTGAGACTCCCAATCAGGAACAATCTTGCCGGTGAATTTCTGTGCCAACAGTAAGCAGCCTATATGAGTTCAGGTATAGTGTGCTAACTACATCTGTTAACTGTATGTCTTGCCATTCTTTGGGTGCTCCTTCTGTCATTCATCAACTAATGAAATTGTAGTTCTTGTTTTGCTCTGACAGTTGGCTAATAGAAAAAAGGGGATGTGTGTTCATTATCTCTGGAGGTAATTAAGGTTGTCTGTTGTGATGGAGTGTGATCGATTTGAGCAATTTGCGTTTCATTATAATGTGAACAGAAAATGGCAAATCGCCCATGGAATACCTGGCCCGCCGGTCTGGCACAACAAAATGGTAAATGGCCGTTGCCGCCATACTGTCTGTACCAGTGTAGGATTAGGCGTGCAAACAGAGTGGATAATTCTCGATAGACCGTCTGTCCGAATAAATTCAGAGCATATTTTCGGATATGCAGATGTATTCTTGATGCAGAAACGGTTTCGGTAAAAGCATTATTTGCCAGATACCGAGTTATCCGAATTTTCCGTCGGGTAGTTCTAAAAAAAATCCAGTAATTATCCGAAATTGCCAACCCTGTGCGGCTGTGGGCGTGGAATTCCTGGCGCTGATTCTCTGACTTACCGTGACTAAGTCACCGTGACTTTGCTTTGATCCGACCATTCATCTCTGGATGGATGGTCCAGATTATTTCTACTTTTATTTTTTTATTTTTAAAAATAAAGGTAGAAATAATCTGACCGTTCATCCAGATATGAACGATCGGAATCGAAACAAAGTCACGATGAAGTCAGAGAATCCCGAGCCCGGAATTTCCATTTCTCCTAGGCCCACCCCTGCACGCAAATATCAAAATAGGCAAATCCTAAGTCCCCAGCTCTTGTCTTCTCAGTCAAGCACCCACCCCCTGAGCCCGAGCCCCCAACCCCAAAACCCCGCTGCTGCCCTCCGACGTCAGCCGCCACCAGGATCTCCCACTCTCCCTTCCTCCGTCCAGCCTCCCCTCCCACGCCGTCGCTAGGGATACCCTCCCTCCCGCCTTCCCCAGCCCCCAAGGCCCTGACTCCGAAAGCTGCCGCCGCCCTCCCACGGCGGCCTCCAAATCGCCGTCGGCCGCCGACAAGATCTCCCCCCTCTCTCCCGCCTTCCCTCCCACGCCGCCACCAGGGACCCCCCATCCCACCTTCCCCAGGCCCCGACTCTGAAAGCCACCGCCGCCCATCCACGGCGGCTTCCAAATCGCCGCCGGCTGGCCGCCGCCAAGGTCTCCCTCCCGCCTTTTCTCCCACGCCACCGCCAGGGACCTCCTCCCTCCTGCCTTCCCCAGTCCCCCCTGACTCCCTGAGGCCTCGACTTCGAAAGCCGCCGCCCTCCCACGGCGGCCTCCAAGTCACCACCGACCGGCCGCCTCTAGGGTCTCCCTCCCGCCTTCCCTCCCACGCCGCCAGCAAGGACTCCCGCCTTCCCTCCCATCTCTTGTGGTAACTAGTAAGTGATAGTAATGGAATTCTTATCCAATGAACCAACTTGTTTCAATGCCCTTTCAGTGTTTGACTCCTATCAGGAACGCAGATATTCTATTTTCAGTGTTTTCTAAGGTCCATGAGGTTTCATTATGCTGCTACAAGTATATTTTCCCCATTTGTCATACTACAATATATGGATACAATATGATTTATATTTTTGTTGAAGAAGGGTCTCCGCGCTACCTCAGGTCTGCAACCGCCTCGGAGCGGTGGTGTCCGTTAGATGATCTACCTTGAGCCAAGTTCGGGGCCAAACTTGGGCGAAGTGCGCAAGATTGACCCGAGAAGGACCCAGGCCAACCCCGGGCGAAGTGCGCAACACCACTCTAGGAGGACCCCAGGCGAAGTGCGCAAGGCTCCCTAGGAGGACCCTAGGCCAACCCTGGGCAAAGTGTGCAACCCCGGGTGAAGTACGTAAGACCGACCCTAGGAGGACCCCAGACTAGGGCTGTAAAAAAAGCTTGAGGCTCGCGAACTACTCAAGCTCGGCTCGCTTTAGACTCGATTCGAGTTTGACTCGAGCTCCAAACGAGCTGAACTCAAGCATAATCTCAAGCTCGCGAGCTTCAACGAGCCGAGCTCGAATAGCTCGCGAGCCTGAGATTTTTTTATCCCACTCCACATATCCCCGCTCCCGTTTCCCCCTATGGCCCGCGCCCGTTCCCTCCCTAGCCCCACGACCCCCCGCCCGCCCATTCCCCAGATCCCGCCCTCCCCAATCCCCATCCAGCCCGCTCGCGCCTCGCGCCGCCCTCGCGCCCGCCCCGTCCTCCCTCTCCCCACAACCCCACCCCATCCCCTTCTCGACCTCCTTGCGCTTCACCGCGCGCGCGCCGCCTAAATCTCCCGTCCCTCTTCGCCCCGCCGCGCCTTCCCACCCGTCGTCCCTCTCGCTCGCTGGTCGCCCCGTCCCCTCTCTCTCCGACTCTCCCCGTTCCTCTCTCGCCCGGCCCACTCGCGCCATGAGCCTCCTCTCCCCTACCGCTGCCCTCCTTGCCGCTCGCCGCCGTCGTCGCCTCTCTCGTCGGCTCGCCGCCGCGCCGCCCTCCTCGGCTCCTCGTCCCTCCTCTCCTCCGCCGCCTCCTCGCGGATCGCCGGATCCGGATCTCCCACCGGCGGAGGTTGCCTCGCGCCGCCACCCGGCCGCCACCGCTCGGCGCCCTCTCTCTCTCGCCGCGCGGCGCCTCTCGACCGGATCCGGCGGATCTCCTCTCCCGCCGCCGCCGCTCTCCGGCCGCCACAGGTACGCCCTCGGCACCGAGACTACACGAGCCGAGCTCGAGCTCGCTCGTACTTTGTCCGAGCCGAGCTCGAGCCGAGCTTGAAGCTCGACGGCAATCTCAAGCTCGCTTGAGCTCGGCTTGAGTTTCTACCGAGCTCGAGTTGAGCCAGGTCAAGCTCGCTCGAGCTCGGCTCATTTACAGCCCTACCCGGTGGGGCCACATGAGCAAATGACCAAAATGCCTCCAGGAGTAGGCCAAACCGTAAGGGCAAAGTTGTAACTATGCAAGCTGTCCCCTCTCCCCCTAAAAATAGTCCTTGTAATGGGAGAGAAGAGACCATTTGTAACCCTAGAACACTCATATGAAATACGTTTGGGGAGGGAGGAGGCCTTGCTCAATGACTTTGTGGTTATGTGTTTCCCTCGAGGTCCCTTCGCACTCGCATGGTCTTCGTATCTGACTAGAGGCGTCCACAAATATACTGTTCGGACTTGTACCAACGATAGTTGGTGTCGTCTGTAGGGACTCGAGAGAGAAGTCATGCGCCTATCACACAGAGGTCCTTGAGGCTCCTCCCACGTTGAGGTTCTCCAAACTCCACCCCAACCCTCCTTGGGGGTGGTCATCTCTCTCACCTGAACTTCACTCCACCTCAGCCTCCTTGGGGACTCCACCTCGCTGCTGCGCCTAAGTGCTGACTCTCCCCGGGGTTCACCCCGGCCTCCCCTGGGGACTTCACCTCGTTGCCACATAGGTCACCCCTGACCACCTCTGGGTCTATTCGAATCGCCACCCAAAACAACCCCAAGCCCTTGTCTCAGTCGGTTTTGGACAAATGATGTTGACCTTTGCCTTCTCAGCCCTGGGAAGCTCGGTTAGACTCAGTCCACCAAGAGCAACAACCTAGGCTATAAAAGCCCCCTAACCATCAACACTTCCATCCCATGCTCCTTCCACTCAGCCGCCCACCGAAAAAAATTCCTCAAGTTCCCAGCGCCTCCATCTCTTTGACCGGCTCTTCTAGCCTCAGGTCTTTGCTTGCTTGGGCCACCTTGGGTCCCCTTAGCACATCCCAGGCCACTGCCAGCAGCTCCCCTGGCCTACCTTGAGAATTGGTCCCGCCGCCCCTCTGGGCTCCCCCGAGTGCCTACCTCAACTCGGGCGCCACTGCAACTCCCTCGGCCTGCCTCCTCAGGGGTTTCCTCGCCGCTTCCTCGTGTCCCCCTGGCACCGGCCGTGACTCCCCTGGGTACCATCGTAGCTCCCTTGGCCTGCCTCCCAGGGGGTTTCCTCACCGCTTCCCTAGGTCCCCCCGGGCGCTGGCCGTGACTTCGTCGGGCGCCATCGCAGCTCCCCTGGTCGCCCCCAGGGGGTTTCCTCACCGCTTCCCCGGGCTCCCTCGGGCGCTGGCCGCGAGCCCACGACTTCCCCGGGCGCCACCGCAGCTCCCTTGGCTTGCCCCTGGGGTTTCCCCTGGGCGCTGACTGTGACTCCTCGGCTGCCGCTACAGCTCCCCCAGCCTACCTCCTGAGAGGTTTCCTCCCCGCTCCCTTGGACCCAAGTGCCCAAGGTGCCACCCGATGAATACTTCATGTGCTCTGACAAGGGGTCGCTTGCTGTGGGCACTGAGCTGCTTGTGTTTGCGATGGCACACATGGTGTTCAGATATAGCATCCTAACCAATTCATGGATGTGGGCTGATTCAATGAACTCACCGCGATGCCTGTTTGGGTCAACAAGTGTTGGGGCAACCCGGGCGAACCTCCACCCGCCGCTCTAGGCTATCCCGGGCGGACCACCTCCGGCCACCTTGCTTCGCCCCAGATCACACTCTGCTGACATCAGGTCGCCTGGGGCGGCGCAGGACTTAGAACTAGAGGCTGAGGGGCCCGAGGCACTCTGGATGGCCTAGGGCAGCGGGGCATGCAGAGATGAGAGGCAATCCTTAGGAAGGGGATACTGAGTGCCGGCACCGGTGTAAGGTCACGAGGCCCTAGGCCAAGCCCAGCGGCAACCCCACAGGAAACTCCCAGGGCACCTAGGGTGCCCAGGGTCACAGCATGAGGTAACTCCCAGGGCTTCCAAGGTCACAGCATGAGGAAACCCCCGAGGCATCCAGGGTCACAGCATGGGAACTCCCCTCCCGACTTGGCCCGAGGCCATGAAGAACACCCTACCGACCCACCTGGCCATGACACCTAGCTAGCCGCTGAAGCCATCTGTGAGTCGCTGCATACGACGCCTGTCCGAAGCTGTCCAAGTGCTGCCGCCCTGTTGCTTGAGATCGTCGCTTGCATCAATCCACTGGATTAGAGCATGCAAGAACTGTTATGCGGTCACGCTTATCCTATGCATGCAGCCATGCACACACATATGGAGTAGTTGGAATTTTGAAAAAGTGCATGTATGCCCCGGGTAGTCCCCTCCGGTATATATCATGCATATGTATGAAGCTTTTCGGCTCTGTTGGGGGAACGAGTCTGTCCCGAACTCTAGCTGTGCCAATGTCTCCCAGATCCCTGTGGATCACCATAAACAAGCAATTCATTGTTGGCAACATTGCGTTGAGCTAGCTCACCAAGCTTTGCCTAGTCAAAAAGATAGAGGGAGGTAGCACCATCGGCGGCACATAGCCATGATTGTTCACAGCCTTCCAAGTTAGTTTTACTTAGTTAAAGAAGGAGCGCTCGCCTCTGGTCGGCTCCCTCCACCGCTCGGCCCTCGCCTTCGGCCAGTTGCTTGCCCCCGCATGGACGACTTCAATTAGTGCTCGCCCCCGGCCACTCCTAATCTCAGCATTCCTTTCTAGTTTCTTCCTAATCTTGGGGCATATATCTCCTTGCCACTTCTCTTGCATTTCCTTCTGCTTGCTGTATATCCTAGTCATGAGTTGGCTCTTAATCCTCTCCATCTTGCTTAAGATTAGTAGCGCTCTAGTATCCAAGATATTGCACACATGTGTGAATTGTTATGTTAGCAATATACTTACCTAATACTAGCTTGCAGAAATCCAAGATAGAACTCCAACTTATTGAATACTTCAGAATTGTTGTTCAATAGAATGTCATACTTGCAGAAATCACCAAAAAAATGCCCTAACCCATGTGTTAGGTGCCAACTCCTCTAAACATTCATAAGCATCTACACTAAGAGCCTTCATCCTTTCCATGTTCTCAGTCCACTGAGTAATACTACTGAACCTTGCAATTGCCCACAATTGATTCTTCAGTGTTTCACTCTTATGGCAAACCTGAAAATTAGAGTAGAGATGTCTCAGAAAATCTGTGCTCTGAATCTGGGAATTCATCTCTCACAACTGGAATCAATCCCTGTAACATTACCTAGTGTTTAGCATGCATAACAAAAATTATTGAAGCTGAATTTGAATAAGCATGTAATGAATTACCTTCTGCTTGTCAGTCATTATAGTATAGGGATAAGTGTTTTCAATTCCAAGGTCATTCTTCAGTGTCTGTAGAAACCACTTCTAAGTACTCTTTGACTCCACTTCCACCACAACCATTGCTATTGGATAAATACAATCATTTGGGTCCATGCCCACAATAGTAAGGATAATCCTACCAAATTTTGTCTTGATGTGGCGTCCATCCAAGCTAATCAATGGTCTACATCCTTCAAGGAAACCTCTCTTGCAAGCATCAAGTGAGAAGTACATGGTGTTGAAGTAGCTGTTGTAAACACTTAGGAAAAATGTGCTTCTAGGGTTAGACCTCCTTCACTCTTGTGCATAATCCCACAACTGATTGTATTGCTCAACCTCATCCCCATATATGGCCCTCAGTGCCATTCTCCTTGCCCTTCCTAGTTTGCTCTTGGAAGGGGTCATGTTCCATTCTTTTCTGAACAATCATTGCAAAATTCCTTAGGGTCATCTTGTCATCTGCTCTAAAGGTTTTAATATACTTCTTAGCTATGAACTTTGCAGTGAATTTCTTCAACACCCACTCCTTTCTACAAGTATGATCACCTGCATATCTCTTCACCATAAAGCATTTGGCAATATCAACTTTGTGTATGCAACTATACTCAGAAATTGCTTTCCTCAGCCTCTCAACTAATGGGAACACCAATCCCACTTTGAAAACAAGGTCCAACATGTCAACAACTGGCCTAAATGCCTTGAAATTGAACTTGGCTATGTCATCATCATCTAAAGAATCTAGAAACTGCAACAACTCTTTCTCCTCTGATGACAGATTGTCCTTGGGTTGATCAGGATTAAACTCGTTATTATTAGAATAATTTTATACAGTTATCAGTGTCATCGACATTATTAGCAGATAGGTCGTCATCTCCATCTTCTATCTCACAGTCACTGTCTAGAAAATCAGAATCAACCTCCTCATTGTCCCTAAGTCCTTCACCACCACTATCTCCTTCATGTGGCTTTGATGGTCCTGCCTCCTCTTTGTCCTTACTATTCTTGCATTGGGTGATGATATCACCATAAAAGCTTGATAGCTTCTCATCAACAATCCTCCCCGTGATAGCTACCTTCATGGGTCTCATCACCTTTGACACATAGGCAACTGGTTGTGCTACGATGTCATCCTAGTTGATGCTTCCTATACTGTTATCATGGTCAACATACATAACTAAGTTCTTGTGACTGTTTGTCACTGCAATCAAGCTGTTAGTGTTAGCATCCTTCCTGATGATTCTCAAACCTTTGCCAACATGTTTCCCTGGCAAACACCAGTAAAGCTTCAACCTTTCACTCTCCTTATAGTTGAGCTGTTCCACAAAATCATCTATCTAGAGAGGAGACCACATATCTGTCTCAAAACAATCAAACCAGTTCCGTTTCCCACCCACATAGCTCTGGTTGCAGCCCTGTCTACAAAAAATCCACCATGGTGAACCTCCACTGTGAATTCGTCATCATTAGGCCCTACATTGTCAATGGAGTGACGCAATTTTAGGAAAACTAGTGACAAAAAAAATAAAATTTTGTGAATTCATGCTCAGCACATCACCACAATCTGAAACCCTAGATTACTAAAAACAGCAATGTGCCACGGCCGGCCGCTTCGCAGAGCAAAATCGCAACCAAAATCACAACCAAAATCAAGACCAAGCTAGGCACTGAAGCATGAAGCACATACCATACGCAGGAGGCGGTTCACCTTCTGCCTGCAACGTGGCCACCATGCTCGTCTCGTCTCTGGTAATCTACGCCGCGAACCACTCTTTGGTCCGGCATCCCAAGGAACCCCTCACAGTCGCCTCCGCACGAACGCCTCAGAGCCCAGTGCACAGTTGGGGATGGATTGCGAACTTTGCTACAAGCCCAAGCGCCGCACGTGAGCTGCAGGCCACGTTGGAGAGTTCACGTCAGGGTCAACCTTCCATGTCAGCGGTCAAGACCAGCCTAGGCTCTTTTGGATCTCTGATGACCCATTTAAATAGGTTTAGATATTGGATTAGACAGTTTAATAGATTAGGGATCCAAGTGAACCCCTCTGACAAGTTTAGAGACCTACAATGTACTTTTCTCAACAATATAAACATCCACTCCTTGAAATGGCTTTTCGCTCCTCTTGCATCCGTCGGGATGAAACAGGGTCACTGGCTTATCATGTACCAAGCTCATCTCGCTTTCGTCTTGCACACGTATTTCTGCCCTCATTTTCTCTGTCGCTCCTCCTTCCTTCTAAAAATCATTTTTGTCAATTAATACTTTTTTTGGCTGAAAGCTATTTTTTAACTAAAAACCATCAGACAAAACCCATCAACTACAACTAATACAGGTGCCGGTCCCATGATCGGAGGCAGAGATGCTCACTGCAAATGAAGCCCAGGCTGCCCAGTGAACAATAACCAAGGGTTGAGTCGCTGCTGGTGGGCCGGACAAGTTTCTCACGTCCAGCCTCTGCGCGTGGGAACCTACGCCAGTCGGCGTACCGTGACCAAAGTAGCTCAAGGACTGCAAATCTCATAGTACTCTGATGTTCAGCAGTAAACAGCCTTTATAATTATCGGGACCCCAAAATCAAATTCTACTTATACAATCACTCACACGCAACATTTTAAGCTTGCATTTGTTCTTCGCAAATGCATCTGTCACAATTTACAATGTGACATTCACACGAACGGTTACACACACATTTCAGACGGATGCAGCACTTCTGCTCTGACAGAAGCATGTCGCACAATCCGTGAACCATACTTGAGGAGCTGCTGCTCTGAAGCAAGTATGCCGCACAAAATCGTGAAGCACACTGCTAGGGCTGCATCATCTTGCTTGCACACAGACACACTAGTACAACAGTACATTCCTTGTAGCATACCACAGTAGTATTTTGTTCAACAACCGGAGAGGCGGAGACCGACAAGGCGACGATGGTGGATTCAGCATTCCAGGGCGTTGCCCACCTTATTAGCCAGGCATGCTTCCACTGCTTCAGCCACCGTGAGGAAGATCCATTCCTCTCCGACTCCGTCGACGAGCCGTGCTAATTTCATCTTGTAGATCGCCTGCCATCCAGGGTTGACTATAGCCATCTGCACATAGTTGAATGAGATCACTTCACCAGGGAACTTGAAAAACTTTGTATCGGCTGTTTTTCTTTTTGCAGACTTGGGTGTCAGTAAGTTCACCTGTATGCCGAGAAACACCAGCTCCTTGTGTATTTCTTCCAGCGCTGCAAGTCCTGAAGTGTCAATGTTTACCGCATCTGCACGCCAGGAACAAACATACCAGATAGATGGTCATTATGCTAGGCAGTGGTTGATTCGATGATGGCTAACTAGTGGAACTTCATGTACTTGACATGTCAAGAACGACTGAACGGATTGCCTCACGCTTTTCGGTTACACATCCTGCAATCCTGAAACCATGAAAAAATGCATTAGTACCAAGCTTTCGAGCATTCAGGCATTGCCCTGTGTGACTTCACTTGCTTGGAATTAGTATCTGTACTTTTCTCTGACGAAATTGGCGTTGACGAAGCAAAGGAAGGACGTGTCAATGCGTATCGTCAGTACTGATGGTGTTTCGCGAACCACTGGATACTGTTTGATGCTGAGGAAGATGTCCGTCCCCTGAAGCCTTCCAAGAATCTCTACTTGAGGCCGAATTGACTGTATCATAATCTTTGCAAAGGAGACACCAAGCTGCAACAAGCAACTCCACGAATCACAACAACGTGCAGGAAATGCAAGTTCAACATACTTTTGATGAATCAATAATTGAAATAGTGAAGGTGAGATGGAGTGAGTAATCGTTACTGCAACTGAAAGACCAATCTCCACTGATCCGAACAGAACACCAAGAAATGATCCCATGCATGTAACGAAATCCATCTTGTCAACTCTCCACAGGGTGCAAACTTCCTGCACATTGATCAGTCCTGGAAGGGCTGATAGAATGATCGATGCAAGTATGGACACTGGTGTATAGTACAGGAGCTTTGTGAGCAGCTCCAAGGCAACCATCACACTGGCAGCCATGACAACATTTGACACGGCTGTCTTACAACCAGCAGCGAAGTTCACAGCTGTGCGGGAGAAAGAGCCTACAGATAATTGCACAGTAATGTTTAGTCCTCAAATGGGTGAACAGCTGACATAATAGTGCGGAACTTCTATTCACCTGTTGCTACATAGCATGATGATAAGGATCCTGCTACATTCATGAAACCCATTGCAGCCATTTCCTTATTGCCATCCAATTTATATCCATTTATCGCTGAAAAAGAGCGACCGACGGCGATAGCTTCCTATAACACAGGTATGAATGCTTTTCTTGAAACTCGGCCTTTCAATACATGGATTATAACTTCCTATTAAACATTTTCTGAAGTATAAAATTATTTCTATATATTGCTTTGTGTAAATATTTTTTATGCTAAATCTATTTATAATTTAAATAATTTGTGACAAGATTCAAGAGGCATTTAAATAGGCACTATGCCTACTAAACTTTTTAGATTACAATTGAATCAATGTAACAGTAGTTCACTCTCCTTAGGAAATCTACATAGTTTTTTTCGGTGGAAAATCTGCAAAGAAAATTGAAGCAAATAAGTAGTACCTTAGGAGACAAATTTCTCTAATTTATTACTGTTGGGATTGTAGGACCATGTACTTTTTCTTAAGAGTGTAGAAGTACTACTTTATTAGGAATACTGCCGTATTAGGAATCATTTTTACATTGTTGTTCAGTGCAATTTGCTCTCTCTAAAGAGTAAATACGTACCGTTAGAGCAATAACAGCACAAATAAGAGCGATCTTTGCACATTCTGCAACATAGGGTCCATCGAATTGTATCTGCTTGGCTGAACTAGCATTGATGCCTGCATCTACTTTTTGTATGATCCTCACACCATGCTTGTCAGCTCTTGTTACATAGACCATGACAGTAGACAATGCGACTGAGAGTACAGGCGCAATGGCAGAGACCCAAAAGAGCCTACTGTTCCTCCTTCCCTGAAATTATCATTCTCCCAATCATTATGTATTGCAAGCAAGTGAACAGATAAGCAAACGAGAGGGAGAACAGTAGTATAATCTTACTATGAACCTCATGGCAAGAATGAACAGGAAAAAGGAACATCCAATGAAAAAGTTCTCCGGATGCCACTGCCATTACATACCAGATAAACAATGCATTAAAAAACAGGCAACTCAAAAATAATAAACGTTGCACTACACACACACACATCCCCCCCCGAGAGGTGGGTGTAATTACACATGAGAGTAAAAAGTATTTTTCCTATATATATATATATATATATATATATATATATATATATATATATATATATATATATAGGAAAAATACTTTTACACCGTGTAATTACACCCACCTCTAATATACCACCTAAACAAACTTGAAATACCCCTTTATCACTTTAGGTATACTCATATACTAAATATAAGATACTCCAATATGAACCACATAAAAAATTGTAAGAGAGTCCATAATTTTTAACATATTTTATAAATATCTTTATATACATACATAAAAAGGAGTATGTCTAAAAAATATACATACCACCTCTGAAAAATTATACATACCACCTAGATGATCTTAAATACTCGTATACTATACGTACATACTCTCCGTTACGCGAGATACTCTCTACGTTGTGAGATACGATATAGAGTGTAATTACACCCGGGTGTAGAAAAGAGGCTTCATATATATATATATATATATATATATATATATATATATATATATATATATATATATATATATATTTAAGAGATAAATGTTAAGACGTGCTTAGGAAGCATACTAGCTACTGAAAGTCACAATTGCTTACAGACAGTATATGCTTGTCGTTGTCGAAATTGCTTTCTTGGCAAATTCTTGGAGATAAATTTACAGGTTGCCCAGAGGTGGAATTGACTAGGTATATGACTAAACTCTAAAAATTGTATTTTTTATGTATGCCATAGTACTTTTCAACTCATGGTTACTGAAATTATTTAGTAACTGAAGAGGCAATTTGTTCACACTAGTAATTGAGTAAATGACTATATCAAGAAGCTAGCATGTGTTTTTAGCCCCCATTAGCATGCATTTTTTTAGCGAATATGCATAAGACTTGCATGTCATTTCATTAAGAAAGAAGAGTTAAAAATACACGCCGATGAGAATTGTGGCAGAAGTTACAAAAGAGGTGAAAGACAAAGCCAAGAGGGGGTGGAAGAAGGGTGAAGGGGGAGACAAGACAAACTACGGAAGGCCTAGTTTGGTGCTATGCAGTGGAGATATGCGAAGAGGCTGAGGTCTGAGCTGGTAGCGAGAGCGCGACCACCCTACACCAGCGAGATAGCTCTTGCTTTAGATTGTCCAAAAGCGCATGTATATCCATCTTGATTTTGTTGAATATCTGACCATTTCGTTCTTGCCAAACGGTCCGTATGAAGAGAATGACTTTAGAGTCGAGGTCTTTCCTCTGAGCCTTGGGCATTGATTTGCGCATTGGTAACCACCAATCTAGCAGTCAAAATTGATTGGTTCCCATTTGTCGCGGTTGTCGAAAGGATCGTGAGAAGTGGTCCCAGACCTGCTGAGCCCAAGGACAGTGGACAAGAATGTGATCAATCGTTTCTGGGTGTTGCTCACAGAGGGGGCAAAGTGTGTGTGTTGCAATTCCATGACACACTAGGCGGTCAGTTGTCCAGCATCGGTCCTGAGTAGCCAGCCATGCAAAAAATTTGCATTTCATGGGGGCTTTGCATTTCCAGATTAGCTTGTAAGCTGCAAAGCGAGTTCCACCAATGAAGAAAGTGTTGTAGGTAGACTTAGTGGAGTATCCTTCAGAGGGATTTAGTTTCTAAATAAGCTAATCAGGGGTTTGTGGTTGGATGGAGATAGAACTGATCTTTTGCAAAAGGGTCGAGAATTCGGCGATTGCTTGGACCGAAATGGCTCCTTGGATTCCGTGGACCCAATAATTGGACACCAGCTCCTCAACGACTGTAGTATTCTTCTTGATATTGCTGTGAACAAGTTTGGTAATGGTTGGAGCTATGTCTTTAACTGATTGGCCTTCTATCCAATTGTCTAGCCAAAACAAGGCTTGGCTACCATCTCCAAGACATACTTTAGTGGCTACTTTGAACATTACATGAACAACCGGCTCGTGGGAAGCTTGTAGTTTGGCCCACGTGTGTGATGGTTTGGTTTTTTGCCCCCATAACCAACGCAGATGAAGTGCATAGCCCATTGTCTTGAGGTCTAGGATTCCCAGGCCTCCGAGCAACATTGGTCCACAAGACGTTTTCCATGCCACTAGGTAGTTTCCTCCCATGACAGCCTCGGAGCCCTTCCAGAGAAAAGTGCGGCGTCTTTTGTCAATTGCTTTTACAACCCAAGATGGTAGGTCGAGTGATAGAAGGTGGTAGATGGGCGCCATGGAGAGGACTTGCTTTACTACGACGAGGCGACTTCGTGACAATAACAGACTTCCTTTCCACGTCAGGAACTTCTTGATGAAGCGGTCAACCAAAGGCTGTATTTGAGGTCTAGTTAGCTTGGATGGAGTGAGCGGAAACCCCAAGTAGTTAACCAGGAAGGAAGCAGGATGACAAGGTAGTTCTTGCAATGCCATGTTGATCTCTTCCTGTGAGCAGCATATAGGAGCAATTCGTGTCTTCTGTAAGTTGGCACACAAGCCCGACACTTGGCCGAAGTTGTAAAGGATCTCCTGGACCGTCTGAATGTCGGTACGGCTCAAAGCAATGAAGCAAATTACGCCGTTGGTGTACATGGAAATGCACTCCTATAGCCCGCGCACGCCCGGGGGTTAGGGTTGAAAGGGCGTCTGCTTTGCAGAAGTAAGTGTTGGGGACCTCCATCACTAGCAAGAACATCATGGGAGATAGCGAGTCTCCCTGTCATAGCCCACGGCCAAGACGGATTGGCCTCCCTGGATTTCCATTGAGAATGATTTTGGAGGAAGCAGTGGCGAGCAACATTGATATCCACTTGTGCCATCTTGCACCAAATCCCAAATGCTTGAGAATTTGTAGAAGGAATGGCCATGATACTATGTTGAATGCTTTGGAAATGTCTAGTTTGAGCAAGAGGGATGACTTCTTCTTGGCTTTGAGATTTTTGGTGAGAAGTTAGACGAAACGGAAATTGTCGTGTATTGATCTTTTGGAAACGAAAGCTGATTGATTTGATCTCACAAGGTTCGTTAGTTCCTTTTTGAGTTGATTTGCTAAGACTTTGGAAATTTTTTTGGTGAAGCTGTGTACAAGACTAATCGGGCGATAGTGTGATCTCTGTAGCTTCATTCTTTTTAGGCAACAAAACGATCCCTTGAAGGCGAAAAAGGGCCTAGAACGTGTCCATGACGCTCTCTTTGATCACCGACCATGAGTGTTTGTAAAAGGGCCCTCGTTGCAACTCCAGGCATGTTGCACTGTCTCCAAGAACCCGTCTTGGGTGGCCCAAAAGTTTTCGAAGTGAAATCGGCATTTAGATGGGAGCTAATAATGGGTGGAGATAAAAAGAGGGCAATGGTCTGACATTGCGGTGGGCAATGGTCTGACATTGCGGTAGACAGGGCTTGCATGGTCACATCCGGATGTAGGTCTTCTTAGTCCACTGAAACAAATGCCCTGTCAAGCTTAATGAGTGTTGGGTTTGCTCGCTCGTTTCTCCAAGTAAATTGGCGACCATGTAAGTGTAGCTCCTTGAGTTCAAGATCATCGATGAAGCGTTGAAACTTCCCCATAAGGCATCTATGGATGTTCGTGTTGTTCTTGTCTAGCGTCGATAAAATGATGTTGAAATCTCCTGCTAGGAGCAAGGGCCCGGGTAGGAAGCCCTTATGCCACGGAGCTCTTCTAAGAACAATGGTTTGTGGGAGTCAACAGTGGGTCCATAGACCGTAGTGAGCCACCATGTGGTGTGTGTTGCCCGCAACGTCTCGTGAATTGTGGTCTCTAACAGCGTGATAGCATGCATTTTTAGCTCCCGCTTAACCGAGGGGCTAATTTGCTCCTTACAGCCCCTGACTTTCCGCTAAAAAGAAGAAACTTCTTTTACTTCTAGGTTTGAGACTTTCAGCTAGTTAACTTTACCCTCGTTCTTTTTTCCCCTTCAAGAGGGCTTGTTTAATTACTTACACTTATTTTTAATACACACACACACACAGTAGGGTTCTCCCCTGCCGTTGTCCTTCAAGAAAGAGGAGCTAATTTGCTCCCACTTGTAACTGGGGGGGTACATGTCATACTAGGATTTTAGGAGTTAGATAAGCCATCATGCATGAGAACCTTCTTATTGTATTCTTTCATTTTGATGATCATATTTTGCATTTTGTACAGGTGTGCGCTTGCACATGCACACTTTCAAAGTGAAAAGAAGAGGGAAATGCTTACTGGTTCATGGACTGAAACCCAGACTGCCTTGGTGACAGAGACAACATCAGTTCTATTTGTGAAATGACTGAGTCCAAGCAACCCCTTCAGCTGCTGCAATCCAATCACAATGCCAGCTCCTCCCATGAATCCGATGATAGCGGCATGAGACAGAAAATCCACAAGAAAGCCGAGTCTCCAAGGATCAATACAAAAACCAAATTAGCAAATGCAAGGAAAGTAAGCTCATTTCGATCACAAGAGTGCAAAGGCTCTACCTGAACAGACCAAATGCAAATTGGAAGACACCAGTAAGGAATGTCACAGTGAAAACCATTTTTCGGTAGGAAGCTGGATCAACTGCTGGGTCCACTATCTTCTGAATCATTGATGAAAGCAAGAGCGAAATGATGGCGACCGGCCCAATGGCTATCTCCCTAGAGGTCCCCATTACAGCATATACAAGAGGTGGCACAACACTTGTATCTTAACCCAAAAATAAAACCATATATTCAGAAGGACATCAAAATACGCAAAGAAATATGAAATGTGCTTTCACTTACAAAGACCATACTGAGGATCCAGTTTTGCCAGAGTTGCATATCCAATGCTCTACAATACCAGGCCAATAAAGCAAGTCATAAATCTCTATACTTAGATTTGTCATGGACAATGTAGGCGTGTATAGTAACAATATTACATGTCCTCTCAAAAAAAAGTTGTTACCTGTGGAATGCTAAGGCTTGCAAGAGTAAGGCCAGCCATGAGATCACTTCGGAAGGACTTCAGGCTGTAGCTTTTCCACCAGTCAACTACTGGAAACAGACCCTGCAGAATTGACACTGCGCACACAGAAAACGTGAAGCGCTTGTCTGCACCTCGGCAACGGGCCGCCTTCCTCAACATGCTGGTGAGGTCATTCCACAGGCTCGGAGGCTCTGGCCCGTGCAGCACTAAGTCTGCAAAATCTGTCCCTTTGGTTACAGATGGCTCGCTTGCCATGAGTTCCATGGCTGGTATTGAAGTGTTTGGGTGAACTCCCTGAGGGAACTTTTGAGATTCCATCACATCATATTGGTGCCTCCAAGATTTCAGGTGAGCAGCACAAGTCTGCGTGAATCTTGGGTGCTTCAGGCGAATTTGACGGCTCTATGCTGGCCATACAAGTTGTTATTTGTAGTGCTCTTGGTTTTATGGTGGGTACTGTTGAAGAAAGAAGCCGGCACATTCGAAGGGTCTGTTCCTATTAGCTCTTGGTTTATGATGGGTACTGTTGAAGAAAGAAGCCAACACATTATAAAGGGACCGCGCCTACTATTCTGAAGCACATTCAGTATGCAAAGGGGTTCATTGCATGCTGATAATTGAATTGAAATGATGAGTTTTCTGTGGTTCTGCACGTGTGCTTCTAGTGCACCACAGAACTTCAACTATGGCCTAAATTTCCGATCATGATTGTCCCACTAGGCTTTGTTTTGATGGAAATGCAGGGCCCAAATCCAGCATTGTTGTCTGTCTGTGTGAGTATTTTTCCAGTAGTCATGTAATTAATCACTTGCGATTTTGTTATATGGACTTTGCATCCATGCACTTCAGAACAAATCTTAGGATCCATGCTATAAGCCTCTAGCAGTGCTTTGGGGAACTAAAGCAAGACTCAACTTCCAATTCTGAATGTATATTTGTTATTTGGCACAACTAACTGACTAAGCGAAAAGCTAAATGTGATGAACCTTAGTTCATTGGGGTAACACTGCTAGGAAGAAACCCTGGCGGTATCGGCTTGACGGGGTGAGAGATTTGATTACAGATTAAGATAATAGAACTTGGGAAAGAGGTTAGATTAATTCATCTTCGTTGCTTGATTCCAATAGATGACAAATGCTTATAAGAAATTAGAATATAATCAAATCATATCTTTCTATTCTTAAGGGATTGATATATAATTAAATTATAACTAACAGTATCTCTTAACTAATCTCACTGCTACCCTTTCCTTGTGCACCAATGCAGCTGGCTTATGTTCATGACATGGGCGGCTACTACAGTACCATAGGTATTGTTCACACACATGTGCACTGTTTATGCACGCGAACAATAATTCTAGCACATGACAACTTCTCTCTCCTTCGTGTGTAACTTGTCCTCGAGCTATGGTAGTGGTCATAGCTATAGCCCTAGGAGACCATGAGTTGATGAGAGAGTGCGACGTTTATTAGTGATCTTGAAGACCATGGCCTTAACGTAAAGGTGCATTAATATTGATGGTATTTGTGATCGTCATGGAAGACATGGTGGTGACCACGGCAAGCATAGTGGCAACCACAGTGTTGTGGTAGATTTCCATGATGCGGTTGTCGCAACAGGCTTCGACAGGGCCATGATGTCCTTCGATAACAATTTGTAGGATATGGCAAGGTCGCGACGGTTGTCGGTAGTGCCGTAGCAAGTTGCGACAATGACATGGTTGCCGTGGTAGGCTTCGGCAGCAACAAAGTTGCTGTGGCAAGGCTACAGTAGACGTCGGCAGAACTGCGGCTGCCACGACATGTTCCGACGGCGCCACGACGGTTGCTGGGAACAGGGTTGCTATCGCTTTTTCTTGCACCTTCTTCTGATTTATAATTATCTTCTCCAAGGTGGTATGCATGTCGAGGAAGATAGCCACCATCTTCTTGTCAATGTTATTGGTACTAGTAGCTATCTTATTGGTGTTAGTCTTTATCATGGCCAACGACTGGGCAATAGGAGCCATGGTAGTGGAAGTCGTGGAAAGGGATCGATTACTCTGATGCCAAATGTAATGAACCTTAGTTCATTGGGGTAACCACCATCGGGAAGAAGGCCGGACGGTGTCGGCTTGATAGGATAAGAGATTTGACTATAAACTAAGATGATAGAATTTGAGAAAGAGACTAGATTAATTCATTTTTATTGCTTGTTCCAATAGATGACAAGTGCTTAGCTTTATATAGTAGGCATAAGTAGAATAGAAATAAACAACTAATTCCATCTATAAGAGAATGGAATCTAATCAAATCATATCTTCCTATGCTTAAGGAATTGATATCTAATCAAATCATAATTAACAATATCTCTTGACTAATCTAGCTGTTGCTCTTTCCTTGTGCGCCAATGCAGCTGTCCCAGTTCATGACATGGATGGCTACTATAGTAATGCATGTACTGTTTATGCGTGTGACTTGGTGGGATGAGATATTTGACTTCTGAAGCTTCTTTTCATATGAAATCTGATTCCACCACTCTTACTTCCATTAGCCCTACATTAGCCCTTTAGTTGCTCCTATCACTGTTCAAACAGCATATGGTACCTCTCTTTCTGTCACAGGACGAGGCACTCTTTTAAATTTATTTTTTCTTGTTCATGTTGTTTCTCATATCCCAAAACTAACCATACAGCTCATATCTGTCGGCCAGCTCACTGATCATGGTTATCGTGTCATTTTCGATTCTAATTCTTGTTGTGTTCAGGATCGCCGCACGGGGACTCTGGTTGGTACTGGCCCTCGCAACCGTGATTTCAAACGGCTCTAGGAGTTTGACTGGCTTCGTCTTCCTTCCGCTGCCCCTGTTAGTCTGGTCGCCTCCACCACTGCCTCTGCATCTACTGCAGCCTCCACCACCTCTTTTGCTCAGTGGCATGGGAAACGAAGGCACATATGGGGCCGCATGGGACGAGAGCGATCACACCGAGGACCAGGGTGAGGTGGATATTTTATACGACAGTTGTGACAAGTAGACGTCCAATAGAGCAGGATCGTTAGGGGATACGGTATAAATTCCTGTCTCTCCTTGTAATTAAATAAGTTGTAATTAAGGCTATAGCCTTGTGTGGCTAACTACTGTATGAGTGCACAGTTTCTATTTATTAATCCGCTGTGTAACTTTGGTAAACACTTGATATTCGTTGGAGCAGTGTTCTATCAAGCAAATAAATAGTAATATGTTGTTTAAGTGTTATTACCCTTAGGGTAATGACACAGGGTGCCACAGTGATCGAGGTCGTCTATTTTCCTTCTAACAGGCGCTTTGGCCTAGAAGTTCCTTCCTTTTTATTTTTCATTTTGTTTTTGGCAAGCCCGGTTGCTGGCGAGTTTTCGTCGTTGTTTGGGCTGCGAGTTTTTATCGGGACCTTTTCTTCTTAATGGAATGACACGAAATTCTCTTAAGTGTTCTAAAAAATATACTAGGAGATAAGTTTTCTAGAACCCCAGCAGTTTAAATAGCAAGAGAGTAATCTTTATATACTCCTTAAAAATTCTCTTTTTTCTCCGATTAACATGAAAATTTTCTAGCATTTGAGAGCAAATGTGATGATTTCTTTTTTACTATTTTAATAATATAATAGACGACCCTTCAGTGTCATCTCTAATCACTCGCCGTGATCTAAATTACCAGTGAAGAAGATGTTCAGTGCTACTCTCCTTTGCCAGCCAAGAAATTCAAGACAAAGCATCCATGGAGACAGAAG
Source organism: Melocanna baccifera (assembly GCA_036346265.1). Taxonomy (NCBI): domain Eukaryota; kingdom Viridiplantae; phylum Streptophyta; class Magnoliopsida; order Poales; family Poaceae; genus Melocanna; species Melocanna baccifera. Next base: position 4,619,000 of record CM070682.1, read on the forward strand.
GATAATTGCGTATAAAGATTAATGATCTAATCTTATCAAGAAAGACTAATAAAAAGGAGTGATTGTAGAATGTGCATCTAACCTTGTAGGTGTTCTACATATCATATAAGTGATAAGAGCTGAAATGCAGTTGTCAGACGTTTAGATACCACCAGTCCTTCCGAGCATATAGACCTCACATCCTTCCTTTAAGCAAGATCGGATGTATACCATGTTATGAATATTGTGTGCATCTATTCATGAGGCCCAAGGGGCAATATATATAAGCAAGATAATAGGAAACGGAAACAAATAAGAGTCCTAATCTATTCTATCCTTAACATAAAGATCCTGCCATGTGATGGAATTTGCAAGTGCCCTGACACTTATCAGCAAATTAAACGGTTCAACCTTTGTTTTGATATAAGTTGACCCTACCAATCAATCGTGCGAAAGAAACAAATGGAGCATGCCAACCATGGTGACCACATCTTTGGCCTTTTCTTTTTCTCTCCCTCCTTTTTCCAGAGGTGCCAGAAGGAGCATTACCGCCAATTCGAAACAAGATCTGGACGCATAGCAAGCTACTGTACAAATAGATCATGTTGAAAAGTGATCCGAATTCGGATCCGTATCCGTGTAGGACTCTGTGTCCATGTAGGATTCTAATTTTAGTCTCCTCTCTTTATGGGACTCTATTTCCCACCACTATAAATATACCTCAGTAGTCCATAGGAAGATCAAGCCAAGAGAGAGTCTCTCCATTGTAATCTCTCCACATTATAGTGATTTGCCTTCGAGCATCCGTGGTTTTTTCCCGCAAGGGTTTTCTACGTAAAAATTCGTGTCTCTGTCTCTTTTATTCTGTGCATTATTTGCAACAGATCATATAACACACTAAATAGTTCATTGGACGTGTTGGAAAAGAAATTAGGAGGCTTGGAAGTGGTGTGACCACTTTTTATGGAATGAAGATTGCCAAGCTCGAAATGTTCATTTCACATGCTTTGTTTCAAGAGTCAACTCCAAAATTGAAAGAGAAAAGCATGCACAAAAATGAATATTTAGGCCTGTAGAGGGTTGTGAAGTAATCCTTGTTTCTTTTCTTTTTGAGAAAGCAACCAGACGACCTGTTTGATTTCATTATAAGCGAGGAGGGGCCTAAAGAAGCTCAATCCAAAGTTTGCTCACATGCAGAAAATAATGTGATGACAATCGAACTTTGCAATTTCTTGGAGGGTGGTGTTAGGGTGCTTGGCTGTTTGCTAAGAACAGATTTTACCATATTTGAAGATAGTTTTTTTTCGACAATGTTTGAAGATTCTTAAGTTGTTACATTTTGTGCAAGTATGTAACAGAACTATAGAACGTCTAATTTAGCTTTCACCGCATATTTCACTATTCGCTTCAATTCACTGTAGTCCAGTTTATACTTAAGTGATACCAAGAAAGGTGAATGTTTCTGTGAGGCCATTCTTCTAGCAAGATTAAAATGGTGTAAATTGTCTTCAGTAAAAAAAAAGAAAGAAAAACTTGTCAGGAAATCGCAGAAAGAAACCATGGCCAATGCCGTCCTCCATCTCCTCCTCGAACGGCGCCGGAGATGAGGCGAGAGGGCACGCGGCGGCACGCGTCGACTGCAGGAAAGGGAAAATGCGGGTCGAGTACGGGTGGGCCGATCGAGAGGCTCGTCCCAAAAGAAATCAAAGAGAAGTTCCATCTGATGCAGCGCAACCTTGGGCCATGCCAGTTCGCGTGCGGCTTGATTTTCCAGTTGGTGGGGTGTAAGGCCGAAAGCGACGAGGGGCTGGCTCCGAACGGCCGCGCCGTGTGCTCGATCAGGATCGGCGCGGCGGCTGCCTCGACTCGACGCGGCGACGGCGGAGAACCCCGTCTTCAACGACCCACCGGCTTGCCCGGCTGTACGCACCGCTCTTCTCCCCTTTTTTCTCGCGATCTGCACTTCGATCGATCATCTTCTCCTTGTTGGTTTAAAGAGACTATGCATGCGTCTGCTTGTAGTTGTTCCGCCCTGTAGGCCGTAGCGGTGCTACCGTGTTAGCCTGTAGGGGGTATTAAAAACATGGGCCGGCTCAACCCAAGACAAGCGTGTCGTTCTCAGTTCGTGTAATCTCGCCGGGCCATGTCCCGCTTACCAGGCCTGTCTTCTGCTTGGAAAACTAAAAGTTTATCAAACGCTCAGTTTTTTAAAACAGTTTATCTACTTTTTTTTTTACTATTATCTCACTCCATAAATAAAATAAAAAGTCATGGGTGCATTATACATCTCACTCCTCTCTCTCTCCTATCATACACACGTACATCTCCATCATTTTTTATATCGCTCGCTCCTCTTTCTAAAGCCAATTCTTTTAGCTATTATTATTTATTTTTAGCTATAAGCCACAGCAAAAAAATTATCAACAAAAGTATGCAATAGTCAAGGAAATTAACTTTTTTTTGGAGATGGTCGAAGAAATAGCTAGTTCAGTGTCATGATCAAAAGCGCCAAACATCATGGTGCTTCTCAGTTGAAATACTGTACTTTCCCCGACAGGAATTCTTCCACAGTTCCACTGCCTTTTACTCTCCCTGCTGATGAGATCAGGGAGAATAGTTGTGAGCCGGATACCACAACCACTGCAGTAGTCATAAAAGCTTGCCTTCTCATCATGTATCAATGAATTTGATTACTATGGAAACATTCATTTCCTATCACTTCAGGTGTTACTCCTACTTAGGCTAAACACTCCAGAGCACTGCCTTTATGCGCAGTTGGACAAGCTTCCACTGATCCAATCTTCTCCTATTCTGTCAACCAACCGCGCCAATTTCATCTTCTGAATCGCCTGCCATCCTGGACTAGCTATAGCCATCTGCAGACAGTTGTTTGAGGATTTGAGCAACGAGAACATTTTACCAAGCAAGTTCGCGAATATCTGCCAGCTTCCTTATTTTTTAAAATATGTTCATCACTTCACCTGTGTGCCAAGTTCGCTCCTTGTGTATCTCTTCCGGTGCTACTAGTCCTGATGTGTCCATGTTTACCACATCTGCAGACCAGGGGCAAGGATCAGAGATGTCTGAATTTTTCAGCATCAGTTTACATTATCAAACCTAAACGTGTTTGTAGTTACGTGAGAAGTCACGGACTGGGAGATAGAGTCCATATTAAGATATAGAGTTTGTATTCTATTCCGTATATGCCTTATTTCTATATGACATATCCCTCTTGTACTTCTCTATATACTAGTTATGTGCCCGTGCGTTGCAACGAAAAACCAAATAAAAGTGGTGCATACTATCAAATATTATCTCAAACTGAATAATAAATATCAACTTTTTCTTATGTCATCATGTATCAAACAAAACATATATGTTCATACTCAGAATAAATCAAGCATCATATTAGTAAGATGTAACAATACTATATATACAATCATACAAAGGTACATATTTTTAGAAAAAATCCAAACCTACAGCTTCAAGTACATGAGCCAAGAGCAATAAAAGAGCTAAATTTGATTTAACTCCTTTTTTCAAGCTAGGCGATCTGAAAACGATTATAGCGCTTTCCTTCGCGTGCAGCTTAGAGCCACCTTAGGGTTTGTTTCCAACTTTGCATAGGCAAGATGGGGATTTGGACAGAGAAATTAAACTTAAATCCCCCCACCAATCCCTTCTAATCCCTACGTATCCGGAGGATGGATCTCGCAGAGACTTTATAGGGGATTTCAAGACATTGTGCTCAATTACGGGACCTCGTGTTCGGGAGGGCCCGACGGCCATGCATAGGAGGACCTTCATTAATCTTTTTCATTAGCATTATGATTGGCAGCCATTGCTAACTTCGCATCATGATATGTTGTAACCTCATTCCTTGACAGTGTGTTCAGATGCATTCTATAAAGACTTGTAGTTTTTTTTAACCCAGCAGATGCCATTTCTTTTGATACCAGAGATAGAATCATAGAGCCTCTTAGTAGTAACACTTGCTCATCCTAAAAAGCTTGCACTCAGGCTCTCGATCGCTCAATTTTTTTTTTGTTTTAACCCAGCAGATCCCGACGGGGGGAGGGGGAAGAGGGGAGGCCGGGAGGGGGAGGGGAGGAGGGGGGCGGCGGTTGGAGGGTTTTAGGGTTGGCCGGGTGGTGGGAGGGGGAGGGAAGATCCGACGGTCCAGATTAGATGGAGGCTTCGGCAACCATCAACTCCTTTTTTTATAATAGTAAAAATATAGCCCCTTGAGTCTCTTCAATATACACACAATATCCATAACATGGTATCAGAGCAAAAGTTAGAGTTAGAGCTTACTGTAGCAGTCATCGCCTAGCCTCCGCTCGTCTTCCGCATCTGCTGCACCCGGGAGGATCGATCTCTACTCCCAGAGGCGGCCACCTCCTACCTGCGCCAGATCAAGCCATCATCGTTGCCTGCGGTGTGCACGCGTCGCGCGCCAGCTCCGAGTCAGATCCAGCCGGAACGGCCCTGGCTCGGCCGCCTCCTCCCGCTCCAAGAAGAGGAAGCAGCGAGCGAAGCACTAAGATTCTAGCGCCGATGATGGAGCCGAAGCCGAACCACGTGAAGCAGCGGCGCATATCGTTCACGCTACGGAACCGCAGCGCGCTGAGCTCGGCGGCATCGGTGGAGCGGCCGACGAAGCGGTCGTGAAGCCTGGCGGGAGTTGTGGCCAGCGTTGCACGGTACTCGCCCCATCTTGATCTCCTGGAGGACGCCATACGTGAGGTCGGCCACACGGGCCAGGTCCATCCGGCGCTCGCCCTCCTGCAGGGTGAACTGCAGACAAGCAGCTTCCCATCTGGGAGGGCGCTCATGTACTTCAGTCTCTTCCTTGCCAGCGATCTCCTTCGTGTTCATCGCGTTCGCACTTTTCTTGCCCGTGATGGTGCTCATGCCGCAAAAGTTCGCCATCTGCTTCACGCTCGGACCCTTTCTCGCGATGCAGAAGACGACGCAAGCCTGGTTCACCGGCGGCCTAACTCGCAGGAGGCCTTCTAGATGGAGATGCGCGTCGCCCGCATGGTACATTCAGCAGACTCTCTGTTGAAATTAGTGTTGGATTGCGGCATGTAGGAGTCTACTGCTTTGAGTCTTTTTTTAAGTCTTTTGTTGCGTCCATCTTAAGTTCGTAGTATCTATCCTTTAGTTCGTCTAAGCTATACGAGTTCACAAATTTATTATCGGTCTCTGAACTACATGTAGATCGTAGAAATCGTTAACGCCACCACTTATTTAGCCGCCACCCCGAGCTTCTAAGGCCGCCGCGCTTCTCTTGCATCTTATGCATTACGTCGCCGCTGTCTTGGGCTTTGATCTGCGCGCCATGCTTCTATCTATTCCATAGCAATAACCGTCGCTTTTTTTTGAGCCGCGTGCAAATCGTAGAAGTCGTTATGACGACGCCGCTTCTTTGGCCGCCACCCCGAGCTTCTAAGGCCACGCGCTTCTTCTGCACCTTGTGCACTACGCCGCCATCGTCTTAGGCTTCGATTTGCGCCGTTATACATCTATCTATTCCTCTTTGACTTGATTTGACAGTATGTTTCAAGAGCTACATGCTACGACAATATTATCAAGACTCGGATTTCGGATTTTAATATCAATTCTTTTCAAATGCAATACTATTGCATACACCTTGCATTTGAGGGGGTGTTAACGAGATACAGTCTGTATTAGGATATAGAGTGTGTAATCTATTTCGTATATATCTTATCTCTATATAGCATATCCCTCTTGTACTTCCCTATATATATGGCCCCTTGGGTCTCTTCAATATACACACAATATTCATAACACGGACAACCGATTGCACCGTCTCCCTGGCCTTCTCATCCGACACCTCCATCTCTTCCCTTACCCATTCTATGATCCTGAATGGAGAACACCTATTTGAGCATTCATATTCGCATTTCATTTTGTTATGAGATTAGTACCTTTCTTTGACGAAAGTGGCATTGATGAAGCATAGGAAAAGGGGTGGACTCTCTTGAGTTCACAGTGTTCAGTTGAACACCCATTTTTTTTAACAAAAAATACAATATATATTAGATATATAACACATATACTTTTAATTTAGTTAAAATGCTACATATTTGTACCTAAAAATATAAACTAGCCCAATCTAACATACACCACTCTCTCTCTCAATCCACTAGAGCTCCTTCTACGTCCACTAGACTCACAACAACCCAAATTCCTCAAGGTCCCAACTAGCCATCCAAGTTCTAACCCTAATCTCTCTCTCTCTCTCAATGTGGCGGCTACATGCACGTGGAGGGTGACGGAGCTAGCCAGATGGGAGGCACAAGGTAGTGCCGTAGTGGCGTAAGCCCACAATGACCACACGCGACGGTGGCCAAAGAAAGTGAGAGGAAGCGTGCGGTGTGCAGTGGCAACCAGCGATGGTGAGCCTATGAGAAAGCAAACCAATTCTCAAATCAGGGCCATATGTGCGCTCTAGGAGCAAAGTGAGGGCGTGAGACGGTGTAGATGAACAAGAAAGTGATGCGGCCAGTTGGGTAGCGATGTGGCAAGCAGGGAGGTATGAAACACACGGCATTACGGCGAGGTCTCATTCCCAGGTGAGTTGCGTTCAGTCTCTCATTCTCCCTCCCAAATTTGAAATTAGTAAATCCGAAATAGTTTGTTGAATAATTGTGCCTTTGTGAAATGTAGATCATAGACCTACAAAAATGAAGAAGATGTTTGCAGATTTAAAATCTTTGTAGATAGCGTTGATTAGATTAATGCAGTAAAGGCAATTTTCTTGAACTTTTAAATTGGTTAGCATAAAAATTTGAACAAGTTAGCAAGATGGTTCTAAAGAACAATAAAATGTCTCACTGTAAGTGGAGAATATTACGCGAACTCAATTCATTTTTTATATAAGTCACAAAGGGTTACACATATATATAGCCATGCTAGGCAGATGAGTAGGCAAGTATGAAACCATGCCAAGTGTGAAATCATGCTAGGCAGGTGAGGGGTAAGTGTGAAAACATGCAAAGTGTGAAACTATACCAGGTATGTGTGAAACCATGCTAACACTCCCCGCAGTTGGAGCGTTGGCAGAGTGGACGTTCAAACTGAACCGAAACTTAGTAAATGATATACCTTTGTTGCCGAGGTAGCCGAGAGCGCGGTGAACATGATCGTAGCCATGGAGGAGGAAGCCATGTCGAGGTAGCTGGTGTTGAGGTCGTCGTTGTGCTTGGGGTAGATAACGTTTAATACACATCGTCCGCCAATGTCTGAAAGGTTGCGGCAGCAACAACAGAGGGGGATCGCGACGGTGGTGGTGTAGGGCGCAGGAGGGCCATGCAACACGGCGACTGCCATCGGAGGACTCACGATAATGGCGGTGCAGGGCGTAGGAGGGCCGTGCAACATGGTGACTGCCGTTGGAGTGGATGAAAAAGAAAAAAAGAAAGAAAGAAAGAAAAAGAAAAAATGCGACACTGGCGGGGTGGCGTCGACAATGGCAATGATGACCACAGGCAGCGACACAGCAACCCTAAGGGGCGATGCAGCAGCAGCCAGTGTATATCGATGGCATGACCACAAGTGTGGGCTCCCGGTGGTGTGACGGCTCGTGCTCACGGACGACCGGGCCAGCGATGATGATTCGGCGTGATGGCGACGGTAGACGGGGTGTTCAGAAGGCCGCGAAGGGAGGGTCATGTCGGCGAGTGCGCCACGACATCATTGGAGGAGAGGTGGCACCGGAGAGGTCAAAACCAAGGCGATGAAGTTCGGAGCTGAGAAACGTCAACAGGTCGGTAGGGTGACGCAAACCGATCTATAATTAGAAAAAGTAGAGAAAATCCGATCTAAAGATGACCGGAGAAAACTCTAATTGGTCGCTGATTGAATGATTAGTGATACAACTTAAACTACGGGTTGCGCAACCCCTAGGAGAGATCATGAAGACGATGTCATCTCCCAGGGGTAGCGCGGTGGAAGCTATGGAGGCGGCGGCTTAGGAGCGACACCGCTCTGATACCATATAAGCAGAGAATATTACGCGAACTTAATTCATTTTTTATATAAATCACAAAGGGTTACACATATATAGAGTCATGCCAGGCAGATGAGTAGGTAAGTGTGAAATCATACTAGGCATATGAGGGGGCAAGTGTGAAAACATGCCAAGTGTGAAACCATACCAGGTATGTGTGAAACCATGCTAACAGTCACTAAAATTGCATGAAAGGTCGTAGAGTTAAAATTATATTTTGCTTAATTATTTTGTAATTTTTTATATTATTTGAGATGTTTTGATTAGAACAATTTGTACTTCAATTTTTCATCGAAGATTTCCCTTTTTTTCTTTTGAGTAATATTTTAATAACCCTGGACATCTATTTTAGAAATCCCGGGTCAGCGGCTGCATAGGAAGGATGTATATCAATGCTTAAGGTCAGTACAGTCCACGGGGTATTGCCTGATTCTGCAGAAGATGTCTGTCCCTTGTGGCCTGCCCAGAATCTCTACTTGAGGTCGGATTGATTGTATGATGATCTTTGCAAAGCAGATGGCAAGCTGAAGCGGCCAGTCCCTATCAGGTCTGAAAACTGAAAGGCAATGTGCAACTGTGTTTGAAAGCGAGGTACATATATCGAGCGTCTTACTGCAACTACAAGGCGAACTGACCAAAAGACCACTCCCAAGGAATGCGCCGAGGCAACTTTCCATATGTTGCGAGCTTCTTTGATGTCAATCAGTCCAGGAACCGCCGATAGAATGATGGAGGCTAGCACCGCCATGGGTGTGTAGTACAGTAAATTCATGAACAACTCCAAGGCGGCAAACACCGTGACGACCATGACAATGTTGGACACCGCTGACCTGGCGCTTGCGCTGTAGTTCACACTTCCATAGCAGTTCGAGAGAATGAACCTGCAAATCTCCATCATAATTTGGGTGCGTTTGAAAGTGCTTAGCTTAGGTTTTAGCTTGTATGTACTGTTTTTAATACGAGATCAACAGAAAAATTGTAGTAAAAAGTGTATTGAGTTCAGTTGTACCGTCTAAAATCATATGCGACTATCTTCTGCATATTGCCTCTCGTAAACAGCTAGAATTAAAAAATTTAAGTACAACAGAGTAGTTTTGCAGTACATTGAGATTGCACTGTACAACGTGCATGGTTGGTTGTACAGTACACAAGGTCGGTACTATAGTACCCGATAGGCTAGATACAACGCATTCTTGTGTCGCGAGGAAGCTAGTTAGCAGCATGTATTTTTTTTGTTGCTGTTTTTTGTTTCCATTTTTTCCTTCTCAGTTTCTTCCTTTTGGATTAAGCTCTTCTTGGTCTCTAATGTTTCTTCCTTTTCAAACCTAATAATATGTAGAGTATATGTATTAGATAGTAGCCAATCCTCATTTAAGTCAATACTTAACTCAGTTAGGAGAAGATTCACCTATAATTAGGTATTTTAGCTCTAACTCTTGTGATTGGTCAAATAGGTACTTGCATACTTGAGGCAGTATTTGATGGAGAAGATGGACAAGTACTAGGGTTGTCCTCATCAGGCTGCCTCTAGGTGGTTCACGGGCGCTGGCACGCCGCAGGTGGTGTGCGACAAGTGGTGACGATGACATGCGGCGTGCCATGTTGGTGGGTGGCGCGGGTGTTGCTTGGCGCGATTGGTTTGTGCATTGAGGTGGCATGTTGTCAACGTGTCTGTGCCACGGTGTGGCACGCGATGCCATGGTGCACGATTCGCTCGCCATCAACCTGAGTTGTCAGTCTCCTGCAGTCCTTCGTCTTCATCGTGGTGTGAGTGGAAGGGCTGCTTCTTCAACTGCTTCTTTCATATTCATTGGTCGACTGCTTTTGGAGTGCTGTGCTTGCTGCGGTTCCTCATGCTTGTTGTTGTTCGTCGTGTTGGTGTTGCCGTTCGTGGTGCAGTGTTGGTGTTGGCACAGTTCATTGGTGTTGGGTGGGTTTGCGTTGGTGAACTGAGGTGGGGCTGCTACCGTGGTAAGCACTCTGGTATGGATGATTGCACTTCAAGCCTTCGCAAGAGATGAGTTTCTTTAGCTCTATGCTTTGCTTTGTTCTCACCCAGTTCAAGGCTTTGCTTGTGAGCTGTGGGTGAGGTTTTTGTGTTTTGTTGTGGCTCCGCCGGGTTCTTGCCTGGTTGGAGGGTGTTGCTTGGTAGGAGTTCTAGTTCCTCGATGTTGGTGTTTTCCCCCTTTGGGGATGATGTTTCTCCCTTTGGGATCGGTGTAATTCTATGACTAAAATGAATGGCAGAGCTCCTACACTTTGTTTAAAAAAATCCAAGTCCATGTAGGGGGACATGGTGTTGAAGGGCCTCAGTTTCCATCGTCTAATCTTTTCTCTGTTGTATGATTAACTAAGCACTGGATCCACACCAAACAAGAACCAACCAAATAGACAGAAAGCCAGAATCATGCAGTAACTTAACAGTTATAAGATGCTACTCCCTCCAGTTACAAATTGTGTTACCATGGGATTTGCTAAGCTTTGCCATTTGATTGATAATATCGTTTTGAATATTTAGATTGGTTACATGAAGATTTTATGATTTTTGTTGTAGAAAATACTTTCAAAATTTTATATTTTTATAGCTTTTATAATTTTGTATTGAAAACCATGAAAAGGTAAAAAACCTCAAGAATTTTCAATAGGGAGGGGGTAGTTCTATGCCAGAACTGTTAAGTATAATTTGAGAGCTATTTAGGGTCATGGCTTCAAATTTGGTAAGTGTACCACAGTCCACGGTTAAATGATTAGTTAAATAACTTAACTAGAACACCGCACATGAATCCTCTTAGCTGAAAAATCTACTTTCCCCTACTTGAATTCTTCCATTGTTTTCTACTGTCTTGTGAGACCTGACGAGTTCTGACTTCTGAGTCGATATACTGCAACAGCCAAGAAGTATATTTAACTACAATCACAAAAAGATGACTGCATACACACTTCAGTTAATGCATTTCCTATCACGGTTACAAAGGCTACGGTTTGTAAGCATTTGCTATAAACCATGTTCATCGGATGCAAAGCCACATCACTTATGGTTTTATTTGTACTAGCATACATCAACAATCAAGAGCAGTGGATGTGCACTTAGACACACTTACACAAGCTTCCACTGCTTCACCTACTGTCAGGAAAATCCAATCTTCTCCTATTCTGTCAACCAGCCGTGCCAATTTCATCTTCTGAACTGTCTGCCATCCTGGACTGGCCATAGCCATCTGCAGATAGGTGTTTAAGCACAAGAGTGGGATCATTTTACCAAGCAATTTGGAAATATCTGTCAGTTTTAAACAAACTGAAAGTATGTTCATTAATTCATCACTTCACCTGTATGCCCAGAGACACCAGCCCCTTGTGTATTTCTTCCAGTGCCGCAAGTCCAGAAGTGTCTATGTTTACCACATCTGCAGACCAGGAGCATGAGTCAGATATGTTTTACTTTTTCAGTACCAGTTTAGCAGTGGCAAACTTCTTTGTAGTTCTTACTTGACATGTCAAGGACAACCGATTGCACCCTTTCCCTGGCCTTTTCATCTGATGTCTCGAGTTCATCCCTTACCCATTCAATGATTCTGAATGAGGAATATTTGTTAGGCCATTCATATTGAAATTTGATAAAGTTAACTTTACATTCTGAGATCATTAATACCTTTCTCTGATGAATGTGGCGTTGATGAAGCACAGGAAGGATGTATCAATGCGTATTGTCTGTACAGTTGGTGTTCGGCAAGCCACAGGGTACTGCCTGACGCTGCAATAGATGTTAGTCCCTTGTAGCCTGCCAAGAACCTCTACTTGAGGCCGGAGTGACTGTATGACGATCTTTGCAAAGGAGATGCCAAGCTGCAACAATCAGTCCTAATCGAGTCAGAAAACTGAAAGACAATGTGCATATGTGATTCAAAATGAGGCCTATCGAACATCTTACTGCAACTGAAAGTCCAATATCCACCGACCCAAAGAGCACTCCAAGGAATGCACCGACGCATGTGATGAAATCCATCTTATCAACTTTCCATATGTTGCAAGCTTCTTTAATGTCAATCAGCCCAGGAAGCGCTGATAGAATGATGGAGGACAGCACTGCCAAGGGTGTGTAGTAGAGGAACTTCATGAACAACTCCAAGGCAACAAACACCGTGATGGCCATGACGATGTTGGAAACCGTTGACCTGGCGCCTGAGCTGAAGTTCACAGCTGTTCGAGAGAATGAACCTGCAAACGTTTGTCAGACACACTTCCCAGCATATTTCGTTTCTTTTCAGAAGATTACATGCACTAATCATAATGGTCACCTGTTGCGACATAGCATGAGGATAAAGATCCTGCAACATTTGAAAATCCCATTGCGATCATCTCCTTATTTCCATCAAGTTTATACCCTCTTACTGAGGCGAAAGATCGTCCAACGGCAATGGCTTCCTGAATCAGGCAATTCAAACCTGTTCTTTCAGTTCATCTGCATTTCACCATACAGCACCTGCTGGATTGTGTATGAAAATTACCGTAAGTGCAATGACCGCACAGATGATGGCAGTCTTGGCGCATTCCACAGTGTACGGTCCATTCAAATGTATCTGCTTGGCTGAGCTTGGGTTCAGGCCTCCATGCACCTTCTGTATGATCTTCACACCGTGCTTGTCAGCTCTTGTCGCGTAGACCGCGGCAGTGGACAGAACAACTGAGAGCAAAGGCGAAATTGCAGACAGCCAGAAGAGCTTCTTGTACCTCCTCCCCTGTGATCCCGTTGTACCATTCATGTTAGTACGAACAGTATTGTGATTCACTAAATCAGTGCGTCAAGACTCAAGGTAGCAGAGTTTGATTCTTCTTACAATGAACCGCGTGGTGAGAATGAATATGAGAAACGAGCATCCGATTAAGAAGTTGCCGGGGTGCCACTGCCATTGGACAAGAGAGGTAACAGAAGTCACACAAGATGCAGACAATAGTAGAGCCAGGCATAAGCTGGATGAGTTGGCATAAAGGTGCGTTCTATCGTCGTCCAAACAGTAGTTTCCAAACACTAGACAGTGTGCTGTGTGCTGTGTGCAGTCATGTGGTCATGTTCTTCATCCACTAAAACTTGATGCCGTGATGTCAAGTTGCATACTAATTCCAAGGACTGAATCTGACTATTTGTCTTTAGTTCTAGGCTTCTGGTTGTGCTCATGAAATCTCTTTACTCAATCTTGTACTGGAAATCAAACTAGAACTATTATGAAACAAGAGGTCCTTGCTCGTGTGATCACATAACTGAGCTGGGATCTGCTGCTATTTTTATTATGTTAATATTTTCATTCAATCTAAGCACTGAATTCTCAATCAGATGTGCTAAGAGAAACTTGTTACGACACAATGGGTGGGTTTTTTTAGGCTGTAATTTATGATTTATGATTTAAAATTTTGAATTCTGGCTGTTCGTGAGAAGCAGTACATAGAGAAAAATAATCGTATATGATTTTGGCTGGTACAGTTGAATCCAATAGACTTTTTACTATAATTTTTCTGTTGATCACATCATAAAAAATATACCATTTAAAAATTAATTACTATAGCATAAATCATAAACTGTAAACCATAAGTTCTCCCGAACCCAGCCAATAAATCCAATTGAGAAAGGGTTGCTTGTTTATGATGCTTGTACTCTTCTGCATCATGGGGAGACAGGAAAATTAAGACCTTGTCCCTTCCTACCAATATCAAGAATCTAGATGTACATTGCAGAATACACTACTAATAAGGTCTCAATCTTTAGTCCAAGCAGGTAGTCTCCAAACAACGAAAGGGACGTGTATTTCCTTTTACATGTTCTGTACAAATTTGGTAGTATGTGGAAGCATTTTCTAGTGGCTTAGAAATGTTGGTTAGAAAAACGAGTCATGGTATAATAAACAAACAAGAAAGCGATATATACGATGTCTTAACTTTATTGGTTCGTTATCCATGAACCTTATTACTGTATCGCTCTGCCCTTGCTCGACCCAATAATTTACGGTCGTTCCAAGTAAGGCACTCACCGGATCATGGGGTGCAGAGCAGACTGCCTTGATGACAGAAACAATATCAGTGTTGTTTGTGAAATGGCTCAGGCCAAGCAGTCCCTTGAGCTGCTGCAGCCCGATCACAATGGCCGCTCCTCCCATGAACCCGACGATGGCGGCGTGCGACAGGAAATCCACGAGAAATCCCAGCCTGGGACGTGACGAAACGACCAGGTATAACCATACAGCCCAACGTACGTAGTAAACAGAGTAGAGTTGCACGGAATTACGTAAAGAAGTACGTACCTGAACAGCCCGAAGGAGACCTGGAAGATGCCGGCGAGGAACGTCACGGTGAAGACCAGCGTCCGGTAGGTCGCCGGGTCGACGGCCGGGTCGACGATCTTCTGGACCATCGACGACAGCAGCAGCGACACAACGGCGACGGGGCCGATGGCAATCTCCCTCGACGTCCCCATCACAGCGTAGATCAGAGGTGGGACAACGCTCGTGTCTGTGACCACATAGCAACAAGAACTCAGAACAGTGAAGAGAAAAGCTAAATTATTTTGGATATGGAAACTTGTGAGTGGTGGTACTTACAAAGACCATACTGCGGGTCCAGTTTGGCTAGATTGGCGTATCCAATGCTCTGCAAAATCATATCCAAAGGGATAACATTGTCAGATATGGACGACATAACTCTAAACATCTAAATATGTCTAGGCAAAAGCTATGTTCCTTGAAGTACATATATGCTGCTGTTATAACCAGCTCAGGCTAATTAGCATGACTTGGTTAATTAGGGCAAGAAACTTGCTTGCTTAGTTAGTTGTTGTAGAAATCATTACTGACGTGAAGACAAAAGCTGTTTGCAGGAGATATGCCGGTTACTACTGATACCACTACTACTACTACTACATGTGTGAGAATGAAAAACTGAAGCGTGAATTAAAAGCGTGTGACATCAGTGTTACCTGCGGGATCCCAAGGCTGGCAAGAGTAAGGCCAGCCATGATGTCACTCCTGAAGGACTTGAGACTGTAGCTCCTCCCCCACTGCAGCACCGGGAACACGCACTGCAGCGCCGTCAAGGCCCACGCCCACCGCGGCGGCCGGCCAGCGCCGCCGCCGTTGGCCCGTGGGCGGAACGCCTTGCCGACCACGCCGACGAGCTCCTCGCGCATGCTAGGCGGCTTGGGGCTGTTCAGGACAAGGCCAGCCGTGTCCGACCTCCTGGAAACATCGAATGCAGACACCGTGACAGACGTCTCGACGGCTGCCGTGGACTCCATGGACGCTAGTAGCACCTCTGGCTGAAGTGCCTGGGCGAACTCCTCCTCGCTGGTCGTAAAAGCGGTTTTGGACGTTGGCGTTTGGGCTCTGCTTGATGGAGAATCTTGACGTGAAGTGACACGGTGATCACAAGAGGGCAAGATTTACTCTCGTGTAATCACACGGGAAGGATCATGGATTGCAATATGATTCTTGGGGGCGAGTCGCTCCGTTTGTTCAAGGAAAATCATAAAGAAAAAAAACAGTGCATCCATAAGTGAACGAGAGCCCCTAGGAGAAATTCTCTTTTAGAGTCGTGTGCAGGGACAAATTGACTTGTTGCTACTTATGGGCTTGGGTGTGGTAGTGGTACCATGGACAAGGCACACAGAGCTGGCCACGTGCATCGGTGGTCAGCACTTTCTTTTTTCCTCCAAGATTGGTTGTGTTGCTCATGCATCTGCCCACGTACTGTTATACTTTGATATCCTTCTTTATGTCTTAGCCTTTAAATCAGTTTAGAGTTACGAGAAATAATATAAATACGCACAATATCAAAAATAAAATAGATAAATCCTCAAAGAGAGCCAAAATAATAACTAGAAAGAAATATTTAGTGAAACCCACCTCAATTTCATTAAACATGACCTCAAAGTAGTACAAAAGATTGTTACTCTTTCACAACCTTTTCAAACCTTTTAGACCCTCGATTTTTTGCCCTATACAAAAATTTAGTGCTAAACATTAACCTAGCATCTAATATGCATTTGAGATGTATGATGGAGCACATTGCCCTTAGTTTGTGACTTAGGTTCTCCACAACCACATTTCATATATTTATATAATGCCTCATTAATTTTCCTCCAAAGTGAAGTTGGAATCTTAATCCTATTAGGACTCCATTTGGAATTTTCCTCCAAAGTGAAGCTTTCCAATGAGTACAAGAACATCCGAATTAGACTCCGTTTGTGAAACTTATGACCTTTCTAGTAAGTGCCTGTTGGGCTGTCCCGAATCGAATCCGAATTGAGTTATGAGTTGAATCCGAGTTTGAATCCGGTAACTATCCGAAAAAATATCCGGTAACTATCCGAAAAATATCCGGTAACTATCCGGATAGTTCCGTATCCGTCAGATAATGTTTGTTCCGAATCCGTTTCTGTATCCAGCAAAAAATATCCGAATCCGTTTCCGTATCCGACAAAACACTCGGATATTCAAAATTTGCTCCGAATTCTATCCGAATTAAAACGGATGGACGATTGCAAAATATCCGCTCCATTTGCACCCCTACCTAGGCCTAGTCTCAACCGCTATTGAGAGGGGATCTTTCTCTATACTGGGCAGCACCAGTGTTGCTAATCAATCATGAGTTCTATTATCCCGACTCTATTTAAGTTGTGGTATCTTGTGGGTAAAGCTGGGTACTCACTACGGAGATTGGGAACCATTCGAATGTGCCATACTCCTGGTGAATAGAGTTAAGTCAAGGGGTGATTCCCAAATTGATGCATAAAGCTGGTGGGCTAGTGGTCGTTTTGTGTAAGCTAGTTGGTCGGAGGTGTGGTTGTGCTCTAGTATGAGCTTCGTTGGAAAGAAGTTGAGAACTTCCTAATGAACTTTTATTCAATATGTCTTGGTTTAATTGAAATGCTTTACAAAGAAACTTAATGGGATACTATACTAGTCAGAGTAGGTTTTTGTTAAGCTCACCTTGGTAAACCATCCTTGAATCCTTGTATTGCACTATGAAAGTTACTACTATGGCTTGTTGAGTACTCCTATATTCATTCTTGCATATTTTAGTTCTGACCACGAGTACTATGAAGAAGAAGCAACTGCAGGTGAAGACTACTTCACCTAGGATGATTTCACAATCCAGATCGTGCCTACACTCTATAAGGATGAGGAGGCTGACTAGAGAGGGGTGAATAGGCGCTTTTTAAAAATTCCTTTGGCTAAAACCGAATTTATAATGCGGAAGCATAAATTGAATTAGTTTTACATAATTAAAGTCTAAATCAACTAGGTTCACCTAAGTGCACCAACACCCTAAATCTATGTCAAGGTTTGCAATTCTAGAGTAACAAGCAATCAATTCAATTTGTATTAATATAAATTGCAAGTAAGTAAATTGTGCATAAGAAAGCAAACTACAAATGATGCACGATATTTTACTGTGGTGTTTGAAAACTTGCTGGTTTTCCCTAATTCATATTGAGATAAGCCCAAATGAATTGGATCGACTCTACGAATTAAACCAATCACATCAATTCCACTAGGGTTGTTTTTCCTCCACTCTAGAGATGGCAAGCACCATACCACTCACAACAAGCTGGGCCTTCTCACAAGCTTTTTTAACAACACCAGACGGCCACTTCCCCACACCGTCTAGGAGTCTGTAAACTTCAAGAGTAACAAGTCAGAGACGATCACTTGATCGAATCAAGTGTCAAAGCTCAAATGACGTAAAGTTCACCACCAAGTGCAACACATGCACAAGATTTTTCCTCTCCATGCTCACTAAATGCAACACATGCACATAAGAGGGAAGATGACTTGCTCTTAGCTCAAAGAAGAAGAATAAGGCACCAGCAACCTATTCCCAACCGGACACATGGGGGTATTTATACCCCACACCAAAAACTAGCCGTTGAGACGAATATCAATAGGAGGCCAGTATTATCGCCGACTAATGGCCGGTACTACCACCCTGCTCGCAACTACTAGAAAAGTAGTTGTTACGGGCTTGTCCTATCAGACCACCCTTAGAGGGGCCGGTCAGACCACCAGTCTAAAAACTCAATAAAAACAACTCTCTAGAAAAAGGCAACTAGCTACAAAACCTCGATAGAACCGCATGGACCAGTTTGACCACTCAGTCAAACGCAGTCAAACAAGTGGCCAGTTAGACCGCTCGCTATGAGCTCGGTCTGATCGTCGGTAGGTCAGGCTACCAATAGATGGTCGGTCAGACAACCACATTAAGGTTGGTCAGACCTCCAGCAGAGCCAAGATGCATATACCTCGATCAATTTGCAAAACATATTCGCAAATTGTAATATCATGCAAACAAGGTCAAACACAATTCACAACAAATTGCAAAATATATTTGCATATTTTAGAATCATGCCACAAAGATTGGGGACATGGACTTGAACTGTTTATAAAACACATTTATAAACTTAAGTCATATATTACAAGGATTATACATGAGCTTCAACTATTTGCAAAAACACATTTACAAATCTTCGTTTCATGCCACAAAAAGTAGGTGTATGGACTTTAACTATTTGCAAACTTTTGTCACATGCTACATGGATTAAATATACATGAGGTTCAACTATTTACAAAATATATTTACAAATATTACCATCATGCCACGGAGAGCAAGCAAATGAGCTATCAACACATGAGGAACTGAGTGTGGCTCTTGGTTGCTGGAAATGAGGAATTGAGCCGAGTCATCGCCAAAGATCAAAACCCTAGGGCTAGAGCTCGGTTGAGGTGGAAGGAAAAAGAGAGTTGGAGAAACTTGATTGGATTTGAGATACGTTGAGGATGAGGGACACGAGCCATTTAAAAGGAGGAGAAGAGTTGTGCCATCACCGATCATGCCGATTTCGTCGGAGGGGAGTGGGGATCGAGCCATGGCCCGCCCGAGCCATCCTCCCTCTCCTTATCCCTTCTTCCTCCGACCGATAGATGGCCCCATCTCTCTTCCTTTTCTTTAAATCCAAAACAAATTGAGAAATCCCCAAAATGCCCTTATGTTCAACACACAAGAGGTATAACAACACTGTACTGAAAAGGCAAAGCATGCTTATACCAATTCTAGAACACTTGATTGTGGCTGTGTTGCAAGAGGTCGCAGGTTCAAAACCTCATACTCCTTAAAAAAGATGCACAACTCCTCCCACATAATTTCTCAAAAAACAAAAAATCTTATACAGTTATACCATTTGTTTGAAATACTTGCATTTACTATTTGTTTGGAGTGGCATATCATACATAGGTCGGTTAGATGTGTAGGCCCAGTTCTGACGTGAGGTGGATCTTGTCTGTGTCCCTTGGATAGAACATGAGACTACGAAACATAATTAATGGGTACATTAGTGCTCCATTGCTGCCCTTAATTTGCTTTGCTTCCTCTATTATTCAACTGGGGCTTGAGAGAATGAGGGAATCATGTTCCTTCATTCAAAAGAAGCAGGAAGGCATTGTGTTAGCTATCAGGAAGAGCACTCCTCATAATCATGTAGTTAGATATAACTTACTCCCAAATTTTGACATAACCCGAGGGAGTTGGTGGATGGCGACTGGTGGTGGAGCAGAGAAGAGAGGTGATGGTGGATTCAGAGGAGCAACAAAGGAGAAGATGGGCGGCACTAATGGTATGGGCGGCAACTAGGTGGAGGGAGTAGTGGAGAAGGCAGTTGTGAGGGAGATGGTGGCGGCCGGTGGAGGGAGAGAGGGATCGACAAATGGTAGAGGGAGGCTATGAAGTCGTGGTGGCACGCCGGCAAGGTCGCCTGCTCCAAGTCACCGAGGTCACCCGCTCTTCTGCTCTCCGACCCGATGCCACTAGACAGCCTAACTGCGCAACAGACGGGAGGGAGATCAAAGGGGTAAGTAATGGCATTTGCGCATAACATCCCCTAATTTTTAGGGGGTTTTTTCCCTTCGGGTGTGTTTGGCTCCCCATGAGAATCCACTCCAAGGTTGCTTCTCCTTGCTAGTTCATTTTTTATCCTGCTCATAAGAATCAGAATCTAGTTGTTTTGAAAAGCTAAGTGTTTGGCATAGCTCTACTAGATCCGAACAAGAAGATAGAAGCAAGAGCTCTACCAAATAAGCCTTAGACCTCAATGGGGAATGTTCACACTTCAAAGCGGTCATTGTTTTTACTGAAAATGCTAGTGGCTATTACCCACTAGAATAAAAAGTTTTTTCGTAGCACATGGTTCTTCTTTTCATTGATTTAATACTAGTTGTTGGGGGAGTGGCTCCTACCATGGCCTAGTCGGCCCCCTGTACATAAGCCCAAGCGTATATGTGACTAAAAGGCAGGCCCATGTAGGGAATATCAAGTAAAAGATATATTTACCCTCACTAGTTGAGACCTAAAGAGGGGTATTTGTGTAAACACCTTCACCCATGACTATAAATATAACTCATAGGACACCATGGGGGAGAACATCAGGAGGAAAAGACTATTTTGAGATTGAGTATAGTGCATCCACTCTACACCTCTCCCCTTTCTTAAGTTTTAGGGGTACCCTTCTTGGGCCTCCCGAAGCTCTGGTATCTACAGTTTGACACATAACCACAAAAGTTAGTGTCGTCCGTGGGGAGCAGTGAAGAAAAAGGTCAAAACCAAACCGCTTGGCTTGATGGTGTCGAAGAAGAAGGTGTCATGGTAGTCAACAAAGATGGCCCTCTGGCAGCGACGTAGGCTATGAAAGGGACAACATCGGAAGTGGAGAGCCTCCATGGCCCCCTGTAGTACCGGTGCCCCTGCCGTCACTACGGTGACCTCCAGTGACCTTGGTGCCCCTCTTGCCACTGCCACGCTACAAGCCGAGGGCGCTCATGTGCCGACACTGGGTGTAGGCAGTGGCGGGCTAGAGGCGATCTGCGGGATGCTACAGTGGGTGCTGGCAGACCTGTGAAGGGTCAGTGGGAGTTGCAAGAGTAGCAGAGCCAGCAAAGCCCAGCCATTGTTGCGGCCGAGACAGCCGTAGAAAGGATTGAGAGTCTAGATGCCACCACAAGATGGTGACTTCGAGTCCCCCCTCAGTGCAGGTTTGCAGTGATGCACCTATCCGGAGGACTTCAATATACCCACAGTGGAGGCCTACAAGGGCAACACTGACCCTGTGAGTTCCTGTGCATCTACGAGACAGTTATCGAAGTTGCAGGAGGGGACGACTCGACGAAGGCCAACGGGTGCCACTCTCTTTGCAAGGAGTCACTCTATCCTGGTTGTTCATGATTTTCTTGGCTCCATCTATGCATAGGAGCAGGTCTATGACCTCATGCACAACAACTTTTGGGGCAACTACGCAGAGCGGGTCGATGCCGACTAGCTCTTCGCAATAAAACAAACCCCCAGGGAAGTACTTTAAGTGCTTCGTGAAGGTCAGGTGCCAGGTTAAGGATGTCAATGAGACAACAATAATCAATGCCACCATCTGAGGCCTCTGGAAGGGGCCCCTCACGGAGTACAATGCCTAGAAGCCTATAAAGATAGTGACCAAGCTCTTCGATAAAATAAAGGAATACATGATGGATGAGGATGACGCGGTGAGGCACAAATCGACATTGCAGGGCCTAGAACAGAGGGTAGGACCGCCCTCTTGGCCTAGGGGAGGTCACATCCGCAAGTAGCGCAAAGGGCCTCGGGGTAGGTACGTATTTAGCATCGAAGGGGGCGACGAAGCGACCGCCCTCGGTGGCCGGGGCCATGGTAGAGGAAGGGTTCATAGCTGTGGTAGTGGGTAAGGCCAGTACAACGCACGCCTCCAAGGGGCATGGTGCGAGATACATGGCAAGGGGGAGCACACCACGCGCGATTGCCCCACTATCGTGGTGCTCCATGAGAACATGCCAAGGAGCAAGATCAAGACACGAGGGCCCCAGTAGTGGTGCATGTGCAGCAGCCCCCAAAGGTCCCGCTCACTCGAGCCCCTCCATCCATGTTGTGCATCGAAGCCGACGAAATGGGACCCTGATGTGTGATCAATGTAATCACGGATGGATCATCCCTCAAATCCGATGTGTGATCAATGTAATCATGGAGGGATCGTCCCTCAAATCCCTTCTAAAAGGCAGTGGAGGACCTATGCACACAGAGTACACCATGTTGCTATGTACCCAACGTAGGTGCCCTTAGCATGGACCAGCGTGGACATCACCTTCACGGCGGAGGATGCCTCTGGGATAGACTTCCCTTACCAAGACACATTGGTCGTAGCAGCCAACATTGCAGGGTGTGAAGTAAGGAGGGTCCTGGTGGATGAGGGCAATTTCGTGGACCTCTTGTTCGCTGGTGCCTTTGATCAGATGGGCATCATGTAGAGTAGGCTTCAGCCACCTAGGGTCCCACTGCAAGGCTTTGGCGGGAGTTTGGTCAAGGTGTTGGGTCAAGTAGCACTCGAGGTCACCTTCGGTTGAGGCAAGCAAGCTAGGACGGAAGTGGTCAACTTTTGACGTGGTATACCTCCCATACACATACAACATAATCCTGAAGAGGCTCACCCTAAACATCTTCAGGTGATCCCACAGCACAATTACCTCTATATGAAGTTTCCGCCTAAAGGGAGTCATTGCCAATTGGCATCAACCGCTGATCACGATCGCCTCACCATGATTGTCTAACAATGATCCATATTTGATTGGATGCAAGCTAACAAGGATCAATGATTGATTGGATGCAAGAGATATAAACGACTAGGGAACATGCATGAGACCCAGAATTGCACGTTCTCGTCAGTCTCACAGCCGGTGACGTCTAGAATATGATATAAGAGTGCTTCCAATCGACAAGTAGTAGTTGCATGGGAGTAATATAATATTCGTTTGGGTTGTGATGTTGCATCCGAAAGATTATCACAAGGAGATACGTGCGATAACCGACTTATCTGAGTCTGAGAGAAAAGTCTGCCTTATTTGTCTACTTATTTTTTTCATCAAGTGGTACTTTAAGGCCCCGCTCGTTTTAACTTTTTTCAACTTCAGTTTCTAGTTTCAACTTTTTTTTTCACTATTCAGTAATTCGTTTTTCTGAATTTTTTTAAATTTTTTGGATTTTTTCATTTTTCTTTTTTTTCCGTGTTCCTTTGCATTGTCCATGATAGACTAACATTTTTTTTCTATTTTTACATTTTTTTAAAAATTTAATTATACCTAAAAAGCCAAATCAGTTACAGTAAAAAAAAGATAACTACAGTAAAATTTTAGTCAAAAGTTAGAAGCCATCGCTAAAACGAACGAGTAATACATTACAAGAATCACCTCACACAAGCACAATTATACAACTATTTTTTAGCTCTTTCTAATGTCAACTGAAACGTCAATAAATTTTTTAAAAAAATGTACAACCGAAAGGTTGAAATGGTATCAGCATTTCGACATATTCATTCTGTCTTCCAACCCGTCCAAGAAAAGAAAAGAAAAGAACATCAAGATTCATTCCCGGAATGAATCACACCATGGCTAATTAAAGCGACTCAAGAAAAAACTACGTACAGTTTCATTGGAGGACGATGACCATCACCAACTGAAGATTGCACAGCTTGGACGCTTATCTCTCCAATCCATGCTGACAGCTTATCCAATGTGTCACTTGTTAAGTTGCCAACAAAAAATTTTGATGCATAGATTAGGCCAATAATTTCAGCGGAACAATGCAACATGATAATAGAATTATGGCCCTGTTCAATTCAACTGCGGTTGTTAGCTTTTGTTTTTTGGCTGAAATAGTACCGTAGTGGCTGAAAGTTGGTTGTTCAATTCGGCCTTTGGCTGAGATGATTTCGAAAAGGAAAAATATGATGTAAATTGAAGAAGATTAAATGGATATGGAAGAAACAAAGAAAGAAATTGAAAGAAAAGGAGAAAAATGAAATGAAACCAAATTTGTCGGGCAGTGCCGGTGGGGCCAAGGCGAAGGGGTGGCGGCGGGCGGGAGTGGCGCCAAGGGAGGAGGGGCGGAAGCGGAGGGCGGCAGAGATAGGGGTGGAGGTGGCGGAGGCTAGCTATGTAGGCGATGGGGACGAGCGGTGGCGAAGTCAAGGGCGGAGGCAGCGGGGGTGGGCGGTGACCACAGCAGCTTGTAGAAGCTACCGGTGTTATCTGACACGTGCGTCCAAAATTTTTCCCACGTCAACATGTGTTCGGATGTCAACATGTGTTCCGGTGTCGACGCGTGTCAGACGCGACACGCCATGGATTCTTCTCCGCCGAGTCTCCCGGTCACTCGTGCTACGACGCCTCCTCCCGCCCGATCCCGCTAGGCCGTCCACCGCTGCCGCTCCTGTGGTCATCGGTGAGGGAGATATCAGGCGGTAGGGGAGGCACACGGAGGGAGGCGGTGCGAATGGGGCGGCGCGGGGGGAGGTGGGAGGCGGCGGGGTCGGGATGGGAACGGTGAGGTCAAGGTGGGAAAGGGAGAGGCATAGGGTGCGACTGTGGGATGTGGTGGGGCCGGGTTGGAAAGGCCAAAAGGGTTAAGGTTAATGGGGTTAGATGGGTTTTTTTATGATTTGGTCCTTAGAGTTTCTAAAAATTACAAATAAACCCCTTTCTCGGTAGATTTCTTTCTATTTGGACATCCCTAAATATATATTAGACGAATCCCAGAATCTTAATTTCTATGGTTTGCCAAATCGGATACCCGAATCCTAGTCAGACTCGAACACCCGTGTCCGAGTCCTGGTAACACTAGAAGGTACTACAAAAGCCAACACGTTCACTTCTTGTTCTGGCTTCTAGAAGTCAAAAGCCATCGCCGATTGGAATGGTCCCTATGCCTCACATGAGCTACCTCAACACTTTGATTGATACTTGTTTCCGTTTGTGGCCTTGTTTAAAAGTACTGTACTTTTGTCTTTTAGTTGATTACGAGAGAAATTGAGAAAGTAAGAGATACTCGTGTTGAAAAGCTATTCTATTCAAAGCGGTTTTTACAATGACTCCTACAAATAGTTATAGAAATCATCTTGAGATCACTCTGTTTAAAAACCAATTTCTGAAAGCTAAAAGTCAAAACCTATCTAAGGGGGCGTTCGGAATAGCGATGGCTTTTGGTTTTTGCTGAAATTTTATTGTAGTTGGCTGAAATTTTACTATAACTGAGTGGTATATTAGGCATAATTAAATTTAAAAATGTAAAAATAAAAACGACTCGCTAGTCTAGAGCGGACAATGTAAAGGAATACGAGAAAAAAACGAAATACAAAAAACAAAAAAATCACTACACAACAAAAATGCTATAGTATTTTTGTTGCTGCTACAGTAACTTTCGTCGCTGAATAGTGAAAAATAAGAGAAGTTGAGCGGGGCAAAATCAGGGCCTGTACTACACACATTGATTGCCTCTGCAGGTCAAATATGGCAAAGTCCAATCATGTGCATGCTGTAAGTGGAGAAGCGTGTGAATTGCGAAATTCCATTGCCCTAACAACACAGGCGCGCGCACTAACATCTTTCGTACATCTGATGCGTATAGATGAATAAAAAAGAGACCTATAAAGATTTTGTAGACTAGTTAGTAACATAACACTGTTCGTGATAAATTACGCGTGACTTTCGGTTTATTCCAAATGGTTTTAGCTTCTAACTTCATAATTTTGTTTTTTTTTGGTTTTATGATTTTTATGAATTTTTTTTGCCTTTTGTTTTTTGCCTTTATTTCTTTGTTTTGTCCATAATGATGTAACGATTTTTTATTTTTAAAAATTAATTACTAAGAAAAAATTAATATCTATTATAGTGTATTTTTAATAAATATAATATAGAAAAACCAACAGCCACGGTTTATAAGCAAGATAGAGCGGGGCCGTACACGTCGCTCGCGCGGGGACCTAGACGTCTCGGCACGCGCAGCAGCCAACAGTGGGGGAGGGACCAGCGGTGGCCACGACGGATCAGCGCCTAGTGGAGGTCCGTGTCGAGGAAAAGGAATAAAGCCCGCGAGACCTCCGTGTTCTGTCTTTGGACGACGAGGGAAATCGAATTCGCCCGCAGGACACGTCCGTCTCGCGTGGTAGGCCACCGCCTTCCTGAATCCTGGCGCCCACAGATCAAACATGGAATACTTGTTCTGGTCAAAGGTGTTTGCATGCCATGCATTCGAAAATGAAACCTGAAAATCATTCTTTATAAAAAGGGTGTGTTTATTTATGAAGCGAAATTTCAGTCGTTTTTCTCAATCCTTAAATATAGATCTAACTGCTCTCATAACCCCTACAAATACAAAAATAAATAGAACTAAAAGTTATATTAAAGTTGTGCTAAAAATTGCATATCGTTTGGTACTACAATTTTAAGGTTAGTATTGTGCAAATGTAGGTAACGAGAGATAAGAAAATTTTAGACAACTAAAAATTAGCAAAACCAGAACAAAAAAGTTGGCGGTGATATTGATAGGTCTGCTCCTCTCACCGATAAATTAGTGCAATAGGTCGGAGTGGCGTCTCACTAGCTTCCTTCACTGTCTTCTCCCAAATGCATGCAATTCTTTCCTCCAAATGAACCCCCCAACCGTCTCTAGGGGTGGCAACGGGACAGGGTGTCCCGGACGAGATCTCTGTAGCCCCACCCCAACTCTCACTAGCACAACCCCGCTAAGCCTACCAGGAGAGATAGCCCTATCCTCGGTCCCGTGGGGACCTGACCTTCATGGGATTCCTGTGGATATTAAAAATAGACTAATTTTTGAAAAAAAAATATAATTTTGTTTATTAATTTATAATTATTTAAACATACTTTTTAAAAAATATAGCTTACAAATATATATTAAAATATAGATTCAAGTTTAGTCAAATAGACAATAAAAGAATACAATTTCTTATATTAAAAATCTATTATTAAAAGAATATATTTTTTATTTACTGGGTCCCTGTGAAGCCTTACAGGGAGGACGACGTCGTCCCCATCCCACTAGCGTAGCAGAGTCCATCCTCGTCCCCCATAGGGGAGATCACCATTGCCCCTAATAACCCTACGGAGATATTCCCCGTGGAGTTCCATCCTACAGGAATTGTCATCCTAACCGTCAGCTCTTTTTCGTCGATTTTGTTTGACAAACTGAACAAACACACACTATTTTCTAGCCCTGGTCTCTCTCACCTCTCATTCACAACTAATCCTACTCACGATCCCTCCCTTCTCATAATGACAAGCAGGAGGCGGTCAGGCGAGCAGGCCGTGGCGCATGCCGCCGTGCAGCAGCGACATGCTGTGCTCTTGGCTTCAAGCCTCCAAGGAGGTGTGCGCTTAGTTGAAATGTTTGTTTCCTTTTCTTCCCAATTCCGCTATGAAATACAATCTTTGTCCTTAAATCACTTTTGCATGGAATCAGAGACGAAATATACGTGTTCCATAAAATGTCTACATCCAGCGTCCAGTGAGCATTGTGTGGAGCAAAGCTTGGGTAGTTGTATCAAGTTGCGACATGCTGTGCTCAGTCATTTTTCTGCTTATTGTATTTGGATATAAGTCGGCATTACTTTGGGCATTACATAAATTCTTTATTGATTATATTTTGATTATTTTGCTAATTCAAGGTTTTTTTATGTCGGCTGCATAAGTTAACGTGGGAAAGATGCGATTGTTATGGGGACGACGAGCCATAATTTGAGATTGAAGGACAATGTGATAGTAACCCTATGTCAGTGACGAGTATTTGACATTGAACATGTATTGATTTCATTGCTTGAGTTTGAACTTTTGATTTTGTGAATTGAGTCTGTGCTGTTCTGGAGATACTGGTCAGACCGGCCTGGCCAGATGGTTTGACCATTGGGATGGTGCGGTTAGACCGGTCCGGGGAGACGATCTGACTGGTAGCTGTTTGGGCGGTCTGACAAGCTTGTGTGCTACAGTCAGACCGGCCCCAATGAAGTCTGTTCTATTAGTTCTGCGAGCTTGGGGGTTAGTCACGGCGTGAGTATGTACAAGTGTTAGTCATAGAAGAGTCCATGAATGTGTGAGTCATGGCATGTGTCTATGCATTGTTTACTAATGAAGAGTCAAGTGCATGTCATTTGTGCTCGGATCGAAAGCTTTGTTCTTTGGTGTACATGTGCTTTGATGATTGTTGTGGCCAGCCGCGAGGGCGAGGCTACGGAAGGAATCCTAAGGCCATGGTGTGTCGCGTAAGTCTGGGTGGAGCAAATATATTAAGACGAGAAATATAGAAGAAAGACAAGGGTCTTGATGATTCAATGCATTCATGTGATGTGCCAAATGGATATGTGTGTTTCAAGTGGTGACGTTCCTTGGAGCAGGTGTACGATCATGACGATAAGACGCTGGGCATCACAGATTGTGATGTGATGTTGGTGTGCCATGGGACATAGGCGTTTCAAGTGGTGATGGCCTATGCGTAGGTATACGATCTCGGCGTTAAGTCATGGGCATCGCATCATTGTAAAGGCTGATGGGTGCTAATTTGGAAAATTGTCCGAAATCAGGTAGAGTGGTGGTTTGCTAAACTGTGGCGCTGGCCTAAGTAGTTTAGGTCACGTATTTGTGGATGGAATGTTTTATCGGACTTGTAGAGCATTTGAAAGTCATGCTTTGAAAAGCGTACAAATGTGTGAGAGTGTAAAACCCATTTGTGTGTGGGTTATTGGGTTTTTCCATATATAAGTGATGTGATCCACTAAGAAATGGCTGGTTGGTGTGAGGTGGTAGCCTTCACTATATAAATCTTGTGTTGAGTTGAGCCTTAGGAGAGAGACTTAAGGGATTAATGTTAGGGTTTTCTTGTGTTGGAGCCTTATATGTATGTGATCTAGGTTTGGAGCTCTGCTATCCTGAGGCATTGGCTCTAAAATATCTCTCTCTAAGTGATGAGAGATTCATGGAGATGAGAAAAGATTGATGTATTGCTACTTGAGGAGAAAAGTTTTATAGCCACTCTACCTTGGAAGACAAGGAGCATACGACAGCACTTTTCTCTTAAACCCTAATCCTAGAACTCATGAACACTTGGTCTCCAATGAGAGGATGGTTGGATAGATAGCTACAAGTCTCCATCCTAACCCATTAAATAGATGTGCTAGTCATCCATAACTAGCTCTTAGTGGATATTATCCACTTATCATAATGGAAGAAATCCGATAACCCCATATACGGGTTTTAACTCACATATACTACACTTATGCACGCTTTTCAAATCGCGTAAGCCTGAATCTGCTAAGTCCTTAGCCTTGATCCGCACGTGTTAGTCAAGGCTAAGGACTCCTTGACCTAAAGTGCTCTCCCAAGTGTTATAGTTTTGATCTAAGATAGTTTTCGCTATTTTAGTCTAACTACCAAAATACCTTTTCTTGACCTAGTCTTCTCCTTCTATTGTAAACAATCATCATGTTACCACATGTAGATGCATCACTAGTTTACCACATATCGATAAGTCTCTCTTGTTCCGGTTCTACTGGATTACATCTTATTTGGACTGACCAAACTACATGGTGAAACCCACCATTCGAATTTTCCTTTAGTATTTTCTGTGTCATGCCTGAACTCACCAACTCACCCGACATCTTCAATCGTTCTTGCCCTCAGCTCCTCCATGAGCGTATCCCTGATCCTCATGCCTTGATCATAGTTGACTTCAAACGACCCTGCATATCCAAAGATAAAGAAATTATTTTAGGGCATAAATTATTCACAACTTAACCCACGTTAGTCAAAACATGCTTCATGCAATATTAATGAACTTATTTAGGTCAATCCAACTCAATCCATAACTCAAAATTTCAATATTTAAGAATTTCCCTCTAGGCTAATACTACCACTCACACTGGCCGATACTACGCACCCACACACCTCACAACCGAATCTCTCTAAAAATTAGCTACCACCAAGTAAACCGCGGTACTATCACTATGAGGTATGACCATTGTCATTTAAATGGTATAACCGGTTTCTCTGAAAAATTTTGAAAACAATCCAAACAAAATATAATCTTTGCAAAATTGAATAACTACTCTATAAAACTTGTAGTGGTTTATTATAACATTATCTTGGACAATCTCATATGGTCTTTCAGAAGTTTGGCAATGGGCTCACTTCTACTCATCAGCCATGCATCATCAAGCACAAGGAGGCATTGGCTTGAGATGTATATTGGATTCGAGTCTATACGAGAGCTAATCATTTTTAGAACGGTTTGATAGAAAGGCGTAATGCTTAAACAATGGTTAGCAACTAAGATAGAAATACCCATTATTCTTCTCTAGATTTGTCGGGCATATATATAGAATCCACTAAATCATTACGCAATTTATGATGATCTCTAGCGACAACGAATGGACAAATTCTTCTTTTTCGTCCTCTAGGATGACACCTTTTCTTCTCTACGTAGGACTGCCACATGCATCAACCCCACATTTCCTTTGCAAAGCCAAACTAGCTTGTGACTAGACCAATGTCGAGCTGTCGATTAAGATCACTCGTTGGCTCATTTCAGTAAAAAGAAGAAGAAGAAGAATTGAAGTATGAAAGAATGAGCTACTCCTTACCTGCTTGGATCACCATCACCGACCATACTAATTTTGTATGAGCTTGTGGGTGTGTGGCTAAGAAAGTATGATCACGGATCTCTCTCATTCATTTACGGAAGCACAGAACAGATACGTATCGCTAACAGAACAAATAATATTTGATCCAAAAAACAGAACAAATAATATTTGAGTGATCAAAACCTAGTTACCCCCAAATTGTAAATAATTCTCATAATAATTTTTGGATTTAAACCAATTTGTAAATAATTCTCGTAATAATTTGGCTCGTTAAAATCCATTTAAATCTAGCCAAATTTTTTATTTATAGGAAAATAATATTAGAATACGGGTAGACTATACTAGTGCAAATTAAAATTTTCTACTACATAAATCAGGAAGTCATACGAGTAAGAGATCATATATCGTTACCACTAGACGTGCATTGCAGCGAAAGTAGAGTTGAAGCAATCGATTCAACAAAGAGCATGTCAATGTAGTGGAAGTAGTCGATCGTCCTCTAGCCAACCGTCTCCTCCTTGCGATCGTCCCGATCAGCGCCGCAGTTGCAGCAGTGCTTCTACTAAGATCCACACGTCCAGGGATGGAACACCGTGCTTCGGTGTGCTAGCACCAGCTTGTACGGCAGGGATTACGAGAGGTGACGGCTAAGGTCTCAATAGGTGTGTTTCAGGATGCCTCCCTCAACCCCCGCACATCTCCTTATATAGCCTTCAATTGGATTATTATCCGATACGAGTAGAGATTGAATCCCACTCAGAAACTATTATCTAGACCCTTATTGTTCTAACCCATTAAGTGTGTGACCTGCAGGTTCATGTATATTTGGTCATGAGCCAAAAACTTCTTTGCGATCTATAAGTCGGTAGCGGTCTTTAGCAAGATATAACAACACCTAAACATACATAAAAATCATATCAGACGAACCTATATAGTACTTTTGTACCGATTCCTTTGCTTCACAATACCAGATCGAACTCAAAGCGAGAAGCATGCCATTCTATGATAGCTCGATTCTTCGCTCGAACCTATAGTGAATTACTCAGTTGTGATTGACTCTTCAACCACATTCGTTATGGCCATGCACTTCTTTAATCCAAGCACATTGAGAAGCCAGAGATATCTCTTCTGTTATATAGGAGGGACAAATTCCATCTTGATCTCTCATATTTCTTCGCATGTTTTATAGTAAATACGAAAGCTACATTTATGAATATGTAGTTATGGAGTAGTATTTGATAACCCAAAGTAAACTATTATACATATAGGAAACAATGGTGATCTCATGTATAAGGATTTTACATATACTATGTATGAGAGCAACTAATGATACTTAAGAATATAACAATTTCGGTAGTGTCTCATGGTGGGTCAATCTAATATCATATTTTTTAACATGTGTCCACATTATTGATTTGATATCATATATCCATGATCTATGAAACATGATCATCAATCAATATATGTGTTGATCTGTAGATCATAATTGTCCTATATAATGATATAAGATCAAGACTAATTTAGAATAACATCAAAACATGAATAAAGAGTTCCGTGAACAAGTCATATTCTTGTTGATCAATATGAAAGACATTTATTCAAAGGTCAAAATAACATATTAGTCAAAAAGATCATAAACATAGAAATAATATAATAATCTCTATAATTACCTCTAAGACATATCACTAACAAATAATACATATAATTTAAATTAGTAGGAAGATCTAAGAGTGATTCCCAAAATTAGGAAGGCCGTCGTCTGATCCAGCATCCCATGGGACGTGAACAGTGCTAGCGTCGTTGTCGTCAGCCCCATATGCCCATTGTTCCTTTTCTGTTCTTCAACCTTAAGCAGTTAAGCTTTTCTATATTAATTTTTGACGAATGCGTGGTTGGTGTGGCATCGATCTAATTAAGCAAAAGGAGTGTAGGTGTAGGGTAAAAATGGATCGATAGTGCTTAAATTTTATTCGTAGCAATATTTTTTTCTCGATTTCGAATACGAATCTGACAAATGTTAGATATGAATATGGATAAGACAAATATCAGATGCGAATTTGGATCGGCTACTTAAAATCGGATCAGATTTGACTATTTTTCGTGGTCTCTCCTATTTAAAATATGGCACCGAATTGTTTTAACATTTTAAATTCATAAATAGCTAACTCTAACATGTAACTGTGCATTAAATATTGACAGCAACAAATGAATTATTCATCTTATGTATTTGTGTAATGCAGCTTCTGAGAATAGCTTCATATCCTATGACACAATGAAGTTTAGGAAATTAATACCGGTTTTATAGTAATATTTATGTCCTTTTTTCCTCTAGTTTATCATGTAATCATTAATCATTGGTGTCATTTTGTCACTAATTCCAACTAATTCTAGATATATTGCAAATAAATCAGTTATAAACATATCAGATTTGGCTAAAAAAAGTATGCAAAAAGTTTTATTGAGGAATGTGTCAAAATGAAAAACATAAAATGCCAAATTAGAGTCCACCATGACGATTGGCTCGTCGAGATGATCAAAATGTATATATAATATGCTCAATTTAGAGATCAAATGTAAAATATACTTATTAGTTAGTTACTGCTATTATATCTGCCGAATCTGGATATCCGACTCCGAATCCAAATTCGCACCCAACATTCGGGACTTTGCCAGTTCACCATCTAATTAAAATCGTATCTATTTTCTATTTAGATTCGAATATTAAGTATCCTGATTCAATAGCCGGATACTTCGACCTAATTCGGATCCATTTTCACCCTAGTTAAGTGCTGGTCGTCAGCCGGACAGTGGCGGTGAAGATGGCTCGGCGACGCATGCCTTCTTCGTACAGCTGCAGCCGCTAGGCGGTAGTGCATCTGTCGTTTCCCCTTCTTCGAGCAACAAAGTCTACGTGTCCAAGTTTTGATCCCATTGTTTAGCCCTTTGCCGGCTCCAGCATTCGATTCATTGGACTTGGACACATTTTGAGCTTCCCTCTCTTCCGCTCTTTTCACTGGTAATCTTTTCCCCTTCCTCTTTTACATAGTGAAGTAACTGCCATCTCCTGACCCACAATTGCGTCCACATTCCAAACAACCCTCCGCCATCCAATCTGTTCGGTATAGTACCGCGAGCGAACCAACGGCGGGGGATGACCGCGGCAGGCGGGCGCCTCTCGTTTGGTGGGGCCCAAAAAAACGCAAAAGGAAAAGCAAAGGGGGAAAGGTCTCAAGATCGACGAAAGTGCTCGACAAGAACATCATAGTAAGAAAAAGGTCTTTGTTCTTTTCGATTTGTTTATTTCTTTTATTTCAATTTACTTTTGTTACAGCTATGAGAGGTAAAAACTCAGTAGAAATATTTTTAACACTGTAGTCAGAAAGGGTTAGTTCCTGCCTTGCTTATTTTCCCAGTCTTTTCCCTGTTATTTGGATGTTTGCTTCTTCGTTCGTTCAAGGAATGCTAAACAAGTGCATTTTTCTAGGTTTGTTTGATAGGATTAAATGGTGAAAACTTGG
Organism: Melocanna baccifera; assembly: GCA_036346265.1. Taxonomy (NCBI): domain Eukaryota; kingdom Viridiplantae; phylum Streptophyta; class Magnoliopsida; order Poales; family Poaceae; genus Melocanna; species Melocanna baccifera. Next base: position 4,653,048 of record CM070682.1, read on the forward strand.
TGATCAGCTAGCTACCTGTTTGGCTCCATCAAATCTGTCGGACTTGATGCAGATGGTGAATTAAATGATTATCCCTGTTTAATTAGGGTTCTATCGATGATCTTACAAAATAATATGAGAAAATAATCGAAATCCTTAGGAGAGAACAGAGATGCTTTTTATTATTATGAACTGATTACATGGTGCTATTAACACTGAATCGAATGGGACATGAATTGTCCTTTTGTCTTTTCTCGTCCAGCCTTAAATACCAACGAAGAGATGTCAGTTATCCACCAGGGAAGATACCTTGTGGAACCAATGTGTCCAGTTAGGGGAGATAGTTATTATCAAAGAGAAAACGCCTGATCGTCGGTTGTTATCAGTAGGAGACAAACGTGGGAAACAACCGTACAGTTGTTGTTGTCAGAGACTTATGGCTGAAACGTCGTGCTGTTTGGAGTATACAAAACACGTGTTTTATCCACTACATGGAAGGAAATATCCTAAAAATGTGTCCATGTAGCAGTTCACATAATTTTCGAGCAGACATCTGGTCGGTAAACACGTACAGTATCTCTCCGACCAGGATACTCAGAAAGCAACCTCTGGAGGCTTACGACCACGAGATCCTTTGGCTTTATTTAGTTATTAAAATTATATTTAGGATTTATTCAATCCTCATGTTCTTAGAATGAACCAGTACGAATAATTATACTACCTTTCTTTCACTTTCCACTGCCATACTACCTTTCTTTCACTTTCCACTGCCTTCTTCAGTTGCATGTTTGCGTACATACCCTTGGATTTTTAACCAGGGACTTCACGATTTCTCAGTATTTTTCAGGGAAGAATAGGTTACTACTGTTTTCATCATGTGTGAAATTTGATCATGACAGAGAAATTCACCAAACATTGTAGGTGCTCCAGAGGCCCTGATCTGTATGGAAGAGTATAGTACCTGAGAGAGAAAAGGCCGATATGACCCAACATTCATTTCTAAGCAAGTGATGAGAGCCACCAACGGTGCCTCGAATCTGTTAGGCAGATGCATGCGTTGCTGCTGTGCACTTTAGAATCGTGTCCACCTTGTTGCCTCATCACATATGCACGTCCGGATCTAATTCAGGAACACATTTTAGAGGTTGCATGTATGCTACTGCAGAAGTTGAAAATTTTAGACGTGGTAGTATAAGTACACCACAAGAAAACAAGATACTTCCTTTGTTTATTTTGCTTCTTCGTTCAAGGATATAGTTGATTGCAGGAATGCTAAACAAGTGTGTTGTCGTTATATACCAAACAATGAATAAAAGGGATACAGGAGAATCCCAAAAGGGGTATGGAAAAAACCACAGAGGGGCTACCCAGAGCGGGATACACAGTAGGAGGTAGCCTTGTTCTTACAAAAAATGATCTCCCTCTTCATCCATGGCGCCCTAAGAGTTATATTTATAAGCATGAGGAGAATGTTTACACAAATCCTTCTGCTAGGGTTATTGACAGTAAGGACAAATACGTCATTTCTTTGCCACAACCTTTTTGGGCTGACCACGTAAATTACACATTAATGGGCCTTTGGCGCGACGGGATGATTTGGCCAATGTGGAGGTCACTCCTCCAACAATAGCCTCTTATGGTTAAGGTATATGTGACTGGTAGGCTGAGGCCATACTGCTTGCTTATGGCCCCTTCCGTCCCATTGACCTTCTAGTCGATTGGCTGGTTTGAATGTGACGCCATTAGCGGTTGCCCAGAGTGCCTTATGTCGTACACGTGGTGGCAATCCGAGCATGGGTCGTGTAATGTGGTCTGCTGCATTGGTTACTGGGGGACACATGCCTCCCAAAAAGGCGCGCTGGTTCTGCCACCATTAATACAGTGTCTCATCCGTATTTAAGTGCTATGAAGCTTCAATTGCACCCATCTCCTTCCTTCTCACTCGCACCCGTCACCACTAGCGGTTGCCTTGCTTGCCACCATACTTCATGCTTTTCGTGCTCTTGCTGGTCACAATGGGTTGTAGTAGTGAATGTGCAGGTCACGGCGGTACGTCGGCTACCTCATCAAGTTGCGGTGGAGGGGACGTGTGGTCCAAGATGCCCACCAGCAAGAGATGGAAAGCATCTGAGAAGGTGGCCGACGCATGTGTCAATACCCTCTGGCCATCAATGGTGGCGAATGAGCTCCTTGACGCGCTCATTCATGATGGGAAAGTCTCCAACCATTAGCTCATTCGCCGTGTTGCGGCCAATGAAGTCACCTTCGTGACCGTGGAAGGGTGAGACGCTCGTCTTTGCTGCATACTTTGATATTGGGCTTCGCATCCCTGCCACGCACTTTGTGGGTGAAGTACTCCATACGTGCAACCTTGAGCTCCCGCAGCTTATGGCAAACATCATTGCGTGACTGATGGTCTTCTCCTGGGTGGCCCGATTAGAGTCACCATACCTAGCATGCCGCTCTTCATTTCTCTACATGACATGAGGTGCCAACCGAAGCAGGTGGACAACGTACAGTATTCCAACTTAGCTAGTGTGAATTTTCATGTGCACTCTGGTTGCTCGAAGGACTTTTCTTCAAACTTGATGTGGATGAAGTGGGAGTCAAACTAGCTCCGAAAGTGGTTCTACCACATATTGAGATAGGAAGCAGCCTTCACTGGACCAGGCATCTCATGGACTTTGTTTCCTCACCTCATGTGATGCTCGATTGGGACAACGAGGGTCAAGCAATCGAGCATCACATGAGGAGTCTCCATGCGATTGCGCACTGCATGAACATGTGAGATCTCATGGAGGAGTTATGCATGCCCCACATGTCCCTGTAGCCCACCTCTGAGACCTGAGGACTGGGTCTGCCCAAATGGCGGCATCTGCACCCCTTGACGTAGTTGGTGAAGCCTATTGATCCTGGTAAGCATCCCATGCTTGGTATGGTTTTGATGCCCGTTGGTTGTAACTATTGCAGTGTTGTTGTTGACGGAGGTCAAGAGGGCGGCAACGGTGTTTCTAAGACCCTACATCCTAAAGAAGCACAACCTTTCGGCCTGCCATGACATCGAATGGGTCGTGTATTAATCGCATGTGCGAGGCCCTTGGGCTCCTCGTGCTTGATCGGCCTATTCAGGCCATGAGCGGCAGTTGAGCTCACGGCTCACATGAAAGCAACAGTGAGGATGGCAGTGGCCACGACGACCCTGATGGGCGCAAAGACTCGGTCCCTCACCCCCACTGCGCTTGAGATTGAGGTGAGCCTGGATGAACTCAGCAAGGGTAAAGATATTGAGGCGGAGGAGAATGATGGGGGCAGTGTAGAGAGTGGTGACGAAGGGTGCCAAGTTGATGATGGCAAAGGATGTGAGGGAATGACGGTGAAGGGCTACAAGCAGATGTTGTCAAAGGGCGCGACATAGACAATGGCAAAGGGCGCCAAGTGGACGACCCTGAAGCATGCGCATTGGGTGATGAGGAAGGCGGTGCCACGGACATCGTTGCACCCCCGCTATGGTTTCAGGTGCAGTTGTGGAGCCTGCTTAATCTTCCTCACTAAGGCGCCCTGCGAAGCGTTCTTGGCTGGAGCCTTCCCTAGTGGCCCTCGAGATAGGATATCACGTCGCACTAGATGTATTGGAGGAAGATTCAAGCTCTGAAGCTAGAATGACTCCACCCCCTACAGAAATCATCAAGGACTCTACACCGACATCGTCTCCTATGCGAACCCCCAAGTGTAGTGAGGACGACGCTCCCGTGCATGCCTCTTGCAGGCCCAACGTAGGTTTGAGCCCTTCCTTCTATTCCTGGGACTTTGCAAGGTTGTCTCTGATATGCTCCCTCACGCTATTGCCCTCATCACTGACCCCACCTTCTCTAGCAGTGGGAGCGTAGGAGTCTAGCGACGAGGTCACTCAAAGAGTCAAAGGTACATTTGGTGCGGAGTAGAACGAGTATCTAGCCACCTGTTTGGCTCCATCAAATCTGTCGGACTTGATGCAAATGGTGAATTAAATGCTGATCCCTGTTTAATTAGGGTTCTTAGAATGAACCAATACCAATGAGTTGATCATATACTACCTTTCTTTCACTTTCCACTGCCTTCTTCAGTTGCATGTTTGCGTACATACCCTTGGATTTTTAACCAGGGACTTCACGATTTCTCAGTATTTTTCAGGGAAGAATAGGTTACTACTGTTTTCATCATGTGTGAAATTTGATCATGACAGAGAAATTCACCGAACATTGTAGGTGCTCCAGAGGCCCTGATCTGTATGGAAGAGTATAGTACCTGAGAGAGAAAAGGCCGATATGACCCAACATTCATTTCTAAGCAAGTGATGATAGCCACCAATGGTGCCTCGAATCTGTTAGGCAGATGCATGCGTTGCTGCTGTGCACTTTAGAATCGTGTCCACCTTGTTGCCTCATCACATATGCACGTCCGGATCTAATTCAGGAACCCATCTCGTCGACCTTCTATTGGCCTAGACTTTTTGAGTTCTTGGACCAAGTAGATGCTCACCTCGGATTTGAGAACTGGAGCACCTTTCATCTGTCAACCATTCGCTACATGCAAATGTACCTGTCCTTTTCTTGTGATGTAGAACATTTTAGAGGTTGCATGTATGCTGCTACAGAAGTTGAAAATTTTAGACATGGTAGTATAAGTATACCACAAGAAAACAAGATACTCCCTTTGTTTATTTTTGTAAGGCACAATTTGATTTGGTATGGTATTCAAAATTGAACTTTGGCCATTAATTTCTTTTACGATATATTGTTGACAACTACAAAGTCATAATTATATTGAAGTACTTTCAAACACGAATCTAATGGTATCAGTTTAATTTGTGTCACTAAATCTATATATTTTTTACTAATTGTTGGCCAAAAATTACAAACTTTAAATCCTGAAATGTGTGGATGACTTATAAAAATCTACGGAGGAGTATTATAATTTTTAAATCTGCCATAATTAATGTAACTTGTTGATTACTCTGGTTAAGAAACTCGTTTTTTCATTTGATCAACTGACCAGTTGTACAACTATGCAAAAATAGACACACAAGGTTGTGAACCTACTCACTAAGCTCGAGTCTTACTTCTACCTTAAATTTGAAGTATGAGAGTAATAAGTCTTATCCTGTCACACTAAAAAAAAAGATTAGTACATGTACAAGAATGGAAAGCTTAGGGCAGGGTGAATGGCAACTAGGCTCTGTTTTGACAAGTAATGAGAGCCATCGAGAGTCCTAGAGTGTCCCAGGAAAATTGTTTTTGCAGTGGGAAGTCGACATGAGAGTCCTCCTTACTTAATTGCCTCACGACACATGCATTTTGCTAGCCTAAATGTTAAAAATGCCTGAAGTCTTGCCCCCCTTTTGTCAGATTAGAGTTTGCCTGAATATTAACCCAAGATGCATGCCATTGACAGCCTTGGAAATTCCTACAATTTGGCTACAGTAACTGCCAAGATTTCATAATTTTGCATTTCTGCTGCAACTTGGGAATTATGTTTATATAATCTTAAGTTGGCCACATAGGGTACTTACTATTGTATATGCAGAGGGGCAATTTGGTAATTTCACAATTGATAAAAAAAGAGAAGGGGCCCACCTGTCGGTGAGCCAGAATGAAGAGATAAGGGGGAGGTTGGCTCCTCCCCACTTCCTCCCAAGCGGACGGCAGCGGCGCGCCGGCGGGGATGGCCCGGCGCGGTGCGCTTCGCGGCGGCGGCGAGCTCTCCCCGGTGGCGGTCCTCCGTCGCGATCGCTTCCCGTGCGATCGCTCCTCGTGCGGCTGCTCCTCCGGATCAAGCGTGGGCATTGCTCCCGATCCGGCTTCCCTAGGGCGTGGCTCTATCTTTAGCGGCTTGAGTGGAGAAGAGGGGGCCGTGGCAGCATGAGATCTTTGGATCTGCCTGTTGGGGGCCACCGCTCCAATGGGTCTTCCCTCCTCTCTCTTGGCTATAAGAAGGGGTTGGCTCCTCCTTTGTGCATCATCCAAGGGAAGTGTGTTCTCTTCACCCCCCTCTCTTTGTCTTCCTATATTGCCTCTAGTGTGTGGTGTCTCTGTGCTATTTGAGCATACTAACGCCGACCTCGGTTGTCCCCGGTGCTCGACGGTGAGAAGCTCAGCCGGTTCCTCCCATGTGCTTGTGCGGCATCCTCGACCTCGACTTTGTCGGTTGTGTATATATACCGGCGAAGGGGGCTTTGTATCTCCGATTATCTGCTACCCTCTCTCACCGTGGCATAGAGAGGTGCTAGGTTTTCTACGACAGCGCCCTGTAGCATGGCTGGCTCCGTGATCTTCTCGGTAATTTCGAGTATCACCGGCATTGTGAGTAAAAGGTTTAATTCATTGCAGTATGTGGCTTATTTATATGTTGGTGATTGCAAAGGAAACTGTGGGCTAAATTGCTCGATGATGAATATGGTTATATACTAAAATTGGATGAATTAACCTTGAGCTCTAAATCTTTATTAGACTAATGTCAATCTCATTAAATGATTACAGGTTGAACATTTGTGCTTTAGTCAATCACTTTGTAGCTCTTCAGTTTTGTAGTTTTTGGTGCATGTATGTCGGACCAAAAATGTTCCTCTGTGATTCCACCGTACTATTCCTTGGATCAGTAGATAGTGCTCACAGTATATTGCTATATCAACTCATACATCGCAAGACATTCATCAAGCCATAGTATTATACATCAGAGTTTTAAAATACACCACATCGGGTAACAGTTTTACATAACGGTCACCAAGGTCAAATACTTACAATTCAAAAGTATAACAACGAAAAAGCAAACAAAAGCGGGACCAATAGCCACAAGCAAGCGACTGAGGGGTAAATATGTGTAAACTATATTGCCTAACCCTAGGTAATATAGGTGCACACCTTTCTAGCAAGTCCTCTTGCCTAAGACTAAACATTTTCAAATTTGCCCTAATTGCAGTCGTCCGCTCCATTGCTCAGTGCATCCTCGAAGGCGTAATGGTCTTGACATCCTGCCTCTGGATATGATGATGCGAGGGTAAGCACACAATCCACCGTGCTCCGCGAGCCAATACATAGTATGTAATTAATTTACTATGCATGGCTTTCCAAGAAAAGGCTCAGGTGGTTTTGTTTGCCTGAAATTGCTTTTTAAATATAATACATAAGAAATTCCCTAAAACCTAACCATTTGGACCAAAATCATAGCGTTTGAAAAAGTGATGTAAGGATAGTAGCGGTACAGATTTCTTCCACCGTTACATGTCACCTGCACCATATATTGATCTTTCAGCATTATAGCTGCTTACATTATCGCTGGGATGACACAGGGCAATATAAAACCAGGACTGTCCAACGTCCTCAAAATTTTCTTCTCCAATTCCTTCCCATAAAAATTTGTTTTTGAAATAGAACTATATCCAGATTAGATTCCCTTGTCCGCCCTTGACCGTGGGCACGGCTATCCGAATAGTTTTGATTCTGCAGAGTATATACACTTTCACCACAAGAGACAATCCGCCTGCTGCTCCACATAATTCCTTAGTTATGCAGTTGAGTAGATCATCACAGTAACCTTTCAAGCTATCTAGCCTCTTGATTCTCATCTCACCCTATGGGTTGTTCCCACTTGCAGTGGATCCCATACGTTGCGCGGGATGTTAACCACTAATACTAGCGCCTCCAAGCTCAACTCCCCATAGTGCTAGTATGACAGGAAAACAAGTTACCCTCCACTCGGTATCCCTTTAGCCACAACAGGCCCTGGCATTACCTCACTCCTTCCCCCTACCTATGAGATGAGTCTAAGATTCGATAAGTTTACTCAGCCAAGTTGCTGTTTGCAGACTTGTGGCTGTATTATTTTACAATAGGAGGTCCTGACTAGATTCGGTCCTCAGGGTTATCTGGACGGTTCTACCATATTTCACATTCTCGTGCATTTATCGCACCACACCCCCGAACCATCCCCAGATATGTAAGCAAGTTGGGGTGTTTGGGCATAAAATAATGATTCTTACAAAAAAATACATGATTATTTCCATTTACAACTTCCCAAATTTGCTCTTCGTAATTGTATATGAGGGTCGGGGTATTTTATCAACCTTAGGGATCTAAGCAGTGCTAAGCTATACGCATACATGTAAATTATTTTTGAAAGATTATCCTTATAATTGTTTCCTAGGGCAATAAAATTTCACATAAAATACCAGTATGCAGTTTAATAATTTAAATGTAAATAATTTGCTAAAATAGAGATTCAAAATGATCAAAATATTCACTCGCCTGGGTCACAATTGTCTTAGTCTTGCTGGTTTTGATTTGCTTCTACCTTAGACTCCTCCTCTTGAGTTTCATACGCTAATTTTTCAATAAACGAGAATTTAAATTCAATAAACACAACCAAATAAACTTTCACAAAAAATCAAACAATCTTAAAAATTCATGATTTTGGTTCCATTGGAAAACTAAATATGCCGATACTACATAGACAAGTATATATAATATGACTACATACAAAAAAAAATTGAGGAAGGGGAGGCCGGAGCCCTCTTAGTTCGTGGTGTGTGTTGGCAAGCACTTGGTAGAAAGGTTTGACCGATTGAAAGTGTGATGCTTGATGATTGAATATATCATCATCCATCAGGAAAAAAGAGTTCTTTGTTTGGTTTTGCAGTGTTGGATCCGTCTGACATTATTTCCCCCTTCTCGGTAGTACTTGATGATATGTTATTTTGGGTTTTTTTTTAATGGTTTTTAGCTTCGACTTCTCCAAAAACCGAAATAAATGGTACGACTTCTTCAAGTAGTTTAGAAACCATTTCTCTAAACGGTTTTCTAAACTCGCTGGCGCATGCGCAATCCACGTCAATGTCTTTATCATCTGCTATCGTCTTGAAAAATATAGTTAAAAGTCATCAGCCGTAGTAAAAGGATAGGGTCTTTATGACTAGCTTATGTATCAGTTTGATCGTGAGAGCAATCAGTTTAAAGGGCATTCTTCCAAAGTTCTTAACTAGCATTCTGGTTCTTGGATCAACTTCGTTAGTGTGTATGTTTTGTTTCCTATCTTTCTAGTGGGCATGCATGTGTCATGTGCTCTGTGTTAGCACACGAGAAGCATATAAGGAACTTCACCATATGCGTCTTTTCCTAGCTATATTCCACTTGCCTGCCCACGACGGCGAAGCATGGGGACATGTACGATCACCTGTCCGGCCGGGATTAGCCGAGCTGCTAACCGCCGGTCCGTCACGACGAACCGGAACCCGATCGATGGTCGCCGCCATGCCGCAGCCCAAGTCGCAAGTCCCACGCGCCGCCCGGCCTACTGTAGGAAGCAGCCGCGTTGCTCGCTCGCCGATCGACGCGACCCGTACCAACGCTTCCGCGCGCACGCGCTCGCCTCGGCTGTCTTGGCCTGGCTCCCATAGTCTGCGGCGCAACCGGCCAGGCCGAGACGTGCTCGGCTCTGGGCTTTGCTTAAACCAAATCCGCGCTAGGGCGGGCCACATCTCTCTCTCGCGAGCGAAGGGCCGGCCCAGCCCACACGGAGAGCACCACCCCCCAGGCTGCCTAGCGTTGCGAGTCTCACCTTTCTTCTTCCTCGTGTGTTGCTCCCTCACCTCTGTATATTTTTACTTTTATTTAGGGTTTTTGACTGTATCAAATAGTTTTTATCTGTATTTTTTTTAGATAACTACAGATGATGGAGATATCGATACTAATAATGCATCTACATAGTTTCAAACATGTTTATTATCAAATCTTACAAAGTTTGACTTCGTGGTTTTAAAACATCGAATAAAAATGAACGGAGGGAACCGAGTGTACTTCTTTAGTTCTTTAAGATGTCAACGGAAACGTTTATTAGAAGGGGAAAAAATAAAGAAAGAAGAAAGGGACAGCTGAAACGCTGGAATTTCAGTGAGCTGAAACGCTGGAATTTCAGTGAAACCTCTCAAGATTCGATTCGGAATTGAATATGCACTCTTCGATTAATGAAAGTTAGTCAAGAAAACTGCGTACTGTCTGATTGGTGGCAACCTATCACCAACTGAAGATTGCCCACCTCATGCTGAAAGCTTGCCCAATCTGTTACGCAGATGCGTTGGTGCGGTGCAATTCAGAACCTTCTACCTTACATCTTGCCCTCACGACCACGTATGCACGCTACATACCGACTCCATTGAACAAGCCTAGGCTGGCCTTATTTTTGCCCAAAGACTTTTGAGTTCTTCCTCGCCAAAAAAGCAAGAAAAGACTTTCGAGCTCTCTTCTTGGACCAGTTGAGGCCATTGGCTGCCCAGGAAATGCAAAAATCAGTAGGTAGGTCTCTCGACGTAATGTTCACATTCAGAAGCTAATAATTAACTAGTGCATTATTGAGGCATGCCTGAACCCATTGGATTAATTATGCATCATGGCGAATGATGAGATGTTGCTTTGTGAATTCTGTGTGGATCGAACAACATTGAGTTAACATTTGGCCGCTTGTTTGCAGATTGTACGGAGTAGTTGTTAATAAATGGATTTGGCAAAGGAGTTCACCGTCTGTCTTCTTCCTTCACCAATTTTTAGTTTTTATATGCAAGGACAGCTATCCATTTCTCGTTGATGTCCAAAAATCTGGAGGCACTTGCGTGTATGCTACTGAAAACTTGGATATTGTAGACATGCCAAGTTGCCAACACAAAACGCATTACTAAAATTATAAGCCGCAACTAGTGGATTCAGTTCATAACACTCCGGCTAAAGAAACGTCTATTCATGTCCTTGAACGGTTGGCTGACCAGTTCTCCGCTTCTCCTTTCCAAGAGGAAGTTTTTTTAATAAACTATTTGTTGTGAGGCAGGCCTCTACCTACATCATTTGGTCTGCTGACCCAAGAGGTCCAATAAGACCCGATAAGACATGTATATCCTAATAATGGGGGTGTTCTTTGCGGCTTCTAGAAGCGGCTTTTGACTTTTGCTACAGTAACTAACTTTTAAACGGAGTATTTTTTTAAGATGGGGTCTACAAGTTAATTGTAGTACACGTTAAAAACTAATATCTGTATCATCAAAAATCGCAAGCGAGTATCTCTCTTTCCGCAATCTCATGCAAATGACCAAAAAGCCATCATCACCGCATGCAAAGAACAGCCCAATAGTACCCATCGATAGGAGCAACATTATAAAGTGGGTCATATATATATATATATATATATATATATATATATATATATATATATATATATATATATATATATATATATATATATATATATATATATATGGAGCATATCTAGTGCAAAAGGGTATTTGCAAAAACTTCTAAGAGCCATCGGATCTGCATTATGCGGATCGGATCAATGAAGGTGGAACCCCACCCCATAAAACTTAATCTATGCAGGGGTTTTGTGAAAGATTGATTAAATGAATTAAATGAGGTGGGGTTCCACCTCTTTGATCCGATCCGATGCATCCAATGGTTAGAGAAGTTTTGCACTTTTACACTGAAATACCCTTTTGCACTAGATATACTCCCATATATATATATACTAGTAAGGTGCCCGTGCGTTGCAACGAAAAACCAAATAAAAGTGATGGATACTATCAAATATGATCTCAAACTGAATAATAAACATCAATTTTTTCTTACGTCATTATGTATTAAACAAAACATACATGTTCATACTCATAAATAAATCAAAAATATATACAGAAATGATAGTAAACAAGAAGTGTCATGTATCACAAATTCACAATCAGTTGGCAGGAACAAGCATTTACCTTGGCACGGGGTGATGTTGGGATTTTAAGGTTTAATCAGATCGTGTGGCTGAGAAGAGAGGAGAAAGATCGAATGGTTAAGAAGTGAGGGAGGGTGGACGTGACGGCAACCACCAACTCATTTTTTTTAAATAGTAAAGATATATATATATATATATATATATTTCTTACTGTCTGTTCTTTTATTCAACTCAACACCCAAACAAGCTGATTCATAGGAATATATAATGCAAGCACACACGCACAATCTGCATGCAACAAACGAATCTGCATTCAACTAACAAACTCACACCACGTACCAACTAACTGCCTCCTTAACTCACGCCACAAGCCACCGGACGTGGCCCACTAACTCAACAAATATTCAAACTGACTAGATAATAAACTGCATGCGTCTAAATAACTCAAAGCAAAATACTAATTCAAGATTAGTACTAACAATCTCCCCCCTAATCTTGACTTGCTTACAGCAGTATATAGGAAAAATATCTTTTACACCTGGGTGTAATTACACCCACCTCTAATATACCATCTAAATAAATTTAAAATACTTCTTTTTCACCTTGGATATACTCGTATATTAATTATAAGATACTCAATGTGAACTACATGAAAAAATTGTAAGAGAGTTCATAGTTTTTAGCGTATTTTGCAAATGCCCTTATATATGTATATAAAAAGAAGTATGTCAAAAAAATATACATACCACCTCTGAAAAATTATTCATACCACCTAGATGGTCTTAAATACTTGTATACTACACGTACATACCCTCCGTTGCGCGAGATACTCTCTACATTGTGAGATACGACATAGAGTGTAATTACACCCGGGTGTAGAAAATAGGTATATATATATATATATATATATATATATATATATATATATATATATATATATACATATATATATATATATATATATATACATATATATATATATATATATATATATATATATATACATATACATATCTAAATACATATATATATATATATACATATATGTAGATATGTATATATATACATATCTACATATATATATATACACATATACATATATACATATATATATATACACATATACATGTATACATATATATGTACATATATATATACACATATACATATATACATATATATGTACATATACATATACATATATATATATATATATATATATATATATATATATATATATATATATATATATATATATATATATATATATATATATATAAAATCTTGCAAGCGCTTCTCCTCTCAAATTTTCTATGTCAGCTTCTCCATGAGCTTCACAGCCCTCTCTACTGTGCAACACTCGTCTACTGTGACAACATCAGTTCTATCTACCTCTCGACCAATCCGGTGCAGCATCAGCGCACTAAGCATGTCGAGATCGACCTTCACTTTGTCCGGGTGCGCGTCGCTTTGGGCGATGTTCGCGTTCTCCATGTTCCAATGTCGTCAAAGTACGCCAACATCTTCACCAAGAGTCTGCCAACGTCTGCCTTTGTGGAGTTCAGATCTAGTCTGAACATCCGCATTGCCGACGCTCAGACTGCGGGGGCGTGTTAGCCTGGCTCTTTTATTCACATTCATAGGTTATAATCACATTCATAATATGTTGTATCACATTCATGTGTTGTATTCATCACATATTGTATTAATATTCATGTATTGTGTTCATATTCATCATATATTGTATTCATTTTCATGTGTTGTGTTCACATTCATATGTTGTATTCACATACTATATATATATGTGTAACACTTTGTGACTTGAATCAACAATAGAATTCACATAATATTCTCCGCTCTCAATAACATCGATCAGCCGCCATCACCAACAACCGCCGCATCCACCTCTCAACCCCCAGATCTGACTATTTCTCACTAGATCCGGTGTTACACCGAGCCTCCATCTCAACCTCTCGACAGCCTTCGCCTCCCCTATGTCACTTCCCACTAGATCCATTGCAATCAAGAGCAGTTGTTGCCTCCACCTATCTCAATTGTCGCCACGGCTCGTCATTTGTCCACCCAGATCCGCCGCCACCGCTGCGACTTTTGGGTCTCTCGTAAGAGCTCTCTCTCTCTCTCTAGAACATCATTGCAAAGAGCTTAATACTTGAATCACTTCTAGTCTCTCGTAAGAGCGCCTGCAAGATTATATATCAATTGGGGCAACATTATAAAGTGGTCCTACAAGATTCGGGAGGAGGAGCGCCACAATGATGAGCAAATTGAGCGTATATATCAGGAGATATAAGCTCATCTCGAGATGTGCACGCGCAGAGAGCGCAAGGCTCGCAAGACGGAACGCGAGAAAAAGAGGAAAATGATGGCCAAGGCCAAAAAGGCCGCCAAGGAGTTCAACGTTGAGCTCATAAGGAAGAGAAAATGGCCCCAGTCCACGTAGTAGGTCAGGCTATTCTGTACTAGTCCCCTGAAACTTGAATTTATTCTCATTCCAAAAAGATACATTGTATCATAGGAATAATTCAGTTTGTTGCATTATACATAATTCTCATTCTTATGCATGAAACCAAACCATGCGCGTCATGCTATTCCTAACTTTATTATGAAGTTTATTTTATTTTGTAAAAGCACACCTCCTCATTTTTTCGCATTCAATTTTTCGCATAGAAAAGCATCCAACAATATAAAAAAACAAGTTCTCCTCCATGTATGAATTCCCAGAATATCACTTATCGTTGTACTTACTAATTGTTGATATCTCAATCGTCCTCAAAAAAATGTTCATAAAATTTCTTACACTACAATAATATACGACGATTGCAAAATGTTATTACGAATCTAACAGACTTTGTACCATTCATAATCTAGAAAAATCATAAATAGATCAACTAACAACGTCTCCCGTTATTTTTTTCTAAAAAAATACAACTCATAGATAAAATTTGATAAATATTACATATCTACAATAATTGTCATTTACCCCCACATACGATCGGGGGTCAGTTGCGCAAAAATAAACTGAAATTATAGGCATCGAATAGTCAGGCGATTGGAACTCCAATCGCCTAACGATTCAGCGACAGGTCTCAGTCGCCCCACCGTTGGGCGACTGCAACCTATCACCTAATAACTCACGGATTGGCTACATGTCACACGGCCGTTGGGCATAGGTTTCAGTCGCCTAATGGTTGGTCGACTGGAGATCATTCTTGTATAAAAAATTTCATGCAGTTATATTTCTATTATTTGGAATAAAATAGATTATTTAAAAATTCTTATTTTTGTGAAAAATGATAAGAGGTTTATTTGTGTAAAATGATTACAAATGGTTTATTTTTTAAAAAAAAGAAGCCTTTCTGATTTCCGAGCAATTACCGGATGTGACTAAAACTACTTATTAGCTTTGAAGATTAGACAAGTGAAAGTTCATCGACCCTTTTGATTAAGTATTGAAGAAGCAAGATCAAACTCTGCCACCCTTTTCTTCGAACAGGAATTTGACCTGAATACGTGTGCAACTCATAATCCTGCCGCAACCTAAGGCGATGTTTATATAATTTCAATTTTCTAGGGTACTCGATTGTATACATCCAACTATATTCGCTTCGCCAGTTATCAGATTTTGTACCAAGGGCGGTGGCCAATGATTTAGTTGTGCACACACAAGTTAACGAAATTCTTTGTTCCATTTCAAGAAAAAGAAAACAATTCAAGTCTACTCCATGACAATTGCATACAATTAACAAAGACGCGGAGCTTATCTTGAGCTTCAACAGTTTGATTTTTATTGATGTTTCTTGTCGTCTGCAAGCGATGAGCCGGAGTGACCTATTCATGAGTTAGGTAGGTGTTTTCACCTTAGTAAATCTAGTGCATTTCTTGATGTTGCAAATAATGCACAGAATAATAGAGACAAGAGACACAGATTTTACGTGGAAAACCCTTGCGGAAAAAACCACGGACGCTCGAAGGCAAATCACTATAATGTGGAGAGATTACAATGGAGAGACTCTCTCTTGGCTTGTTCTTCCTATGAACTACTGGTGTATATTTATAGTGGTGGGACATAGAGTCCTACAAGGAAATAGAATCCTATATGGAAACGGAGTCCTACACGGATACGGATCCGAATTCGGATCACTTTTCAACAATCTCCACCTTGAGCCGAATTCGGATCACTTTTCAACAATTATTCTCCACCTTGAGCCGAATTCCCTCCAGTAGTCGAAGAATATCATAAACTCCTCCAATAAAATCAGCATGTACACCTTGAGCGCCAAAGTCCAAAGGACTAGTGAGT
Organism: Melocanna baccifera; assembly: GCA_036346265.1. Lineage (NCBI taxonomy): Eukaryota > Viridiplantae > Streptophyta > Magnoliopsida > Poales > Poaceae > Melocanna > Melocanna baccifera. Next base: position 4,669,078 of record CM070682.1, read on the forward strand.
AATACCAACTAAGTCTGAGCAAAGCTCAAACTTAGATGCAGGAACTGGTTTTGTCAACATATCAGCTGGATTATCATGAGTACTAATCTTGCTTACTTTAATATCACCTTGAGTAATGACACTTCGAATGTAGTGATACCTGATATCAATGTGCTTTGTTCTCTCATAGAACATTTGATCTTTTGTAAGGCAAATAGCACTTTGACTGTCACAAAATATTATAGTGCAAGATGTATTTCCACAAAGCTCAGTAAATAAGCTTCTCAACCAAATAGCTTCTTTGCAAGCTTCAGAAATAGCCATATACTCAGCTTCTGTAGTAGACAAGGCAACAGTAGCTTGCAAACTTGCTTTCCAGCTTACGGTACACCCTCCAACAGTGAATACATAACCAGTGAGAGACCTTCTTTTATCCAAGTTTTCAGCAAAATCAGAATCCACATAACCAATGAGTCCATCTCTAGTCCTCCCAAATTGTAAACAAGCATTAGATGTGCCCCGTAGATATCTGAAAATCCATTGAACTGCATTTCAATGCTCTTTTCCAGGATTAACCATGTATCTACTAACCACACTTAATGATTGAGATAAATCGGGGCGAGAACATACCATGGCATACATAAGTGAACCAACTGCACTTGCATATGGGACTCTAGACATGTACTCCACTTCATCATTAGATTGTGGACATGATGCTAAAAAAAGTTTGAAGTATACAGCTAAGGGAGTACTCACAGGTTTAGCCTCATGCATGTTGAAACGACGAAGAACCTTATCAATATACCCTTTTTGACTTAGATATAATTTACCAAGTTGTCTGTCTCTAATAATTTCCATACCAAGAATCTTCTTAGCTGCACCGAGATCATTCATCTCAAATTCACTGCTTAATTGTGCCTTTAACTTTGAAACTTCAGCCTTGTCTTTTACAGCAATCAACATATCATCAACATATATGAGCAAATAAATAGCTGAACCATTAACAATCTTAAAATAAACACAGCTATCATAATTTGATCTTGTAAAATCCTAAGATATCATAAAGACGTCAAATCTCTTATACCATTGTCTAGGTCACTGTTTCAAACCATAAAGAGATCTCTTTAATTTACAAGCAAAATTCTCTCTTCCTGGAGCAACAAAACCTTCCGGTTGCTTCATATAAATGTCTTCTTCTAATTCCCTATGTAAGAATGCAGTTTTCACATCCATTTGTTGAAGCTCAAAATCATGCATAGCCACAATACTAAGCAAAGTGCGAATAGAACTATGCTTCACAACAGGGGAAAAGATATCTGTGAAATCAATACCTGGAATTTGACTGTATCATTTAGCAACTAACCTTGCTTTATACCTAACCTCTTCGGTTGGTGAAACGCCTTCCTTTTTCTTAAAAATCCATTTGCAGTGAATAGGTTTCTTCTCAATTGGCAACTTGACCAGCTCCTAAGTACCATTCTTGTCAAGAGATTTCATCTCATCATGCATGGCAACCATCCACCTTTCTGAATCATTAGAAGAGATAGCTTCTGAATAAGATGAAGGTTCTGCCACATTTAGACAATAAGCAGCAAAGTTGGCTTCTTCAATAAATCTCTTAGGAAGCTGAATGTTCCTCCTTTCTCTATTAGCTGCAATGGAATGTTTTGTTGGTGGCACAACAATAGGAACTTCTGGAGTATTTTTCTTGTTGATTTCTGGTGTAGATCCTGAATCAATAATATGCTCCACCTACACGCTTGATTGCTTCTCAACGGGAACATCAATAGATGGTTTATCATGCAACATAGCAGACTCATCAAAAGTAACATCTCTACTAATAACCACCTTTTTAGTTTCAGGATTCCACAATTTAAATCCTTTCACACCAGTTTTCTAGCCAAGGAAAATGCACTTAACTGCTCTAGATTCTAATTTACCATTGTTGACACGAGCATAAGCAGGACAGCCAAATATTCTCAAATTTGAATAATCTGCTGGAGAGCCAGACCATACCTCAATTGGAGTCTTCTTATCAATAGCCAAATTTGGTGACCGATTAATCAAATAACAAGCAGTGGAAGCGGCTTCAGCCCAAAAACTCTTTGATAATCCAGAGTTTGATAACATGCAACGTACCTTCTCCATGATGGTTCTGTTCATGCGTTCGGCCACACCGTTTTGTTGACGAGTGCCTGGAACGTTGTAATGTCTCACAATACCTTCTGACTTGCATAGAGCTTCAAATTCTCCTGAACAAAACTCCAAACCATTGTCAGTACGAACCTTCTTGACATGCTTACCAGTTTGTCTCTCGATCATAGTCTTCCACTCCTTGAATGTGTTGAATACATCCGATTTCTGCTTGATAAAGTATGCCCAAACTTTTCTTAAATAATCATCAATAATGGTCAACATGTAACTTGCACCTCCAAGTGATGGAATGCGGGATTCTCCCCACAAATCGGAGTGAATATAATCCAATATGCCTTTTGTAGAGTGAGTCGCAGTGCTGAATTTCACCCTCTTTTGCTTGCTAAAGACACAATGTTCACAAAACTTCAACTTATCGATATTTTTACCATCAAGAAATCCTCTTTTGCATAATTCCGTCATCCCAGCTTGGCTCATATGCCCCAGACGCATATGCCAAAGATTTGTAGCATCAGAATTAAATGATTTATTTGAAACAACAGCAACATTACCTGAAATAGTAGTGTCTTGTAGATGATATATGTTGGTAGCTTTCATATCACATTTCATCACAACAAGAGAACCTTTGGTGACCTTTAGAATTCCACCTCCACCGGAATACTTATACCCTTTAGCATCAAGAGTACTCAATGAGATAAGATTTCTCTTTAAATCTGAAATATGACGAACATCCGTCAAAGTTCTGATGGTGCTATCAAACATCTTGATCTGGATAGAACCAATGCCTGCAACCTTGCATGGTGTATTATCACCCATCAACACGGATCCACTTGGCGTAGCTTCATAAGTAACAAACCAATCACGGTTCGGACTCATGTGGAAAGTGCAGGCTGAATCAAGAATCCATTCATCGTCGGTTTTGCAATTACCGGCAAAGGCAACGAGAACATCTCCATCAGAACCTTCTTTGGTGACAACGATGGCTCTAGCTTCATCCTCTTGTTGATCCTTCTTGAAATTATTATTTCTCTTCTCTTTGTTCTGCAACTTCCAGCACTCGGATATGTCATGTCCATCTTTCTTGCAATACCTGCAAAATTTCTTGCTTCTGGATTTAGATCTACCTCTGAATTTGCTTTTGCTTCTGCCTCTTGAATTGTCGTATGAACTCTTCTCATATTGCCTGCCGCGGACAGACAAACCTTTTCCATGCGTACTTGAATTCCCACCGGAAACCATAAGTTTCATCTTTTCTTTAGCATGCAGGGCTTCATAAACTTCACTGAGAGTAAGAGTATCTCGACTATATAGAATAGTATCTCTAAAAGTAGAGTACGAACTAGGCAGAGAACATAGCAAAATTAGACCCAAATCTTCTTCATCATATTTTACCTTCATAGATTCGAGGTCAGAAACAACTTCCTTGAAAGTTGTCAAGTGGTTCAACAATGAGGCACCCTCCGCCATCTTGTGTGAATAAAGCTTTTGCTTCAAATGCAACTTACTGGTCAGATCCTTGGTCATGCAGATATGCTCCAGCTTTAGCCATAATGCGGCGGCGGATGTCTCCTTCATAACCTCATGTAGAATATTATTTGACAGATGAAGATGAATTTGAGATAAGGCCTTACGATCTTTACGTTTCTTCTCATCGGCGGACAGTGTTGCTGGCATCTTGTCGATCCCCAAAAAAGCATCATCCAAATCAAGCTGTGATAAAACAGCCCGCATCTTGACTTGCCATAGAGAAAATCTCGTGTCGCGATCTAACAGCGGAAAATCATATTTCAGAATTGCCATGCGGGAAAAAAAACAGAAATTTTGCTAGTATGAGATCTAGCAAAAAAAACTTGCAAGAGAAAAAATCCCGGTACGAAACTCGAGTGCGAGTAGTAATTTATATAGAGAAACAAGAAAACAATCAAATCTCAAAAGTAACATAGCACCTTATGCTTTCTTTATGTGATCTCGGGTTTCGTGCAAGTTGCTTTAATCTCTCTCCAAACATGCAGGCAAACCTTCTTTTCCTCCAAAGAAAAAACTAGCAATGCACCTCTTTCCTTTGCCTTGGGTTTCGTGCTGGAGAGGATGGAGCACCTCACGACTTTTCTTCTTTGCTGTTACTCCTCCTGCTGCTTTCGCATGGTACCTTTTTTTTCTTCTGATGCGCAACTTCTGCTACACAGAGGACGTCTCGGTTTAATGTGATTCGCGTAGACCGAGGCTGGACTCCAGCAACCGCTTGTTTTACGTGCGGACCGGAGGACGCGCAGATACCAATGTGCAGGCTTCACGTCGCGCGCTGCTGCGCTGTTGTTGCATGAATCGATCTGCTATTTCTGCTGATACGGCTTGACGTCGACTCGGAGACGAAAACGTGAAGCGCTGCTCCTGACCGGACTCGACGAAAAAAAATCCCTAATGAATTTTTTTTATTTTTTGAATCTTTAATCTCCTGTGCTCTGATACCACTTGTTGCAAATAACGCACAGAATAATAGAGACAAGAGACATAAATTTTTACGTGAAAAACCCTTGCGGGAAAAAACCACGGGCGTTCGAAGGCAAATCACTATATTGTGGAGAGATTACAATAAAGAGACTCTCTGAGGGCTTGTTCTTCCTATGGACTACTGAGGTATATTTATAGTGGTGGGACATAGAGTCCTACAAGGAAATAGAATCCTATATGGAAACGAGTCCTACACGGATACGGATCCGAATTCGGATCACTTTTCAACACTTGACATGTACAGATCCATAATTCGTGACTTGTCTTTGGTCCTATTAAAATAGAGGTTGGACATTGATCGCAGCTGGAGCGCCTTATATATGGACATTTCTTGACATGTGTAGTAAGTGCAACAAGCGACACCGACAATGCCGCGAACCGTGTCTGTCGAAGGCGAAAACTGCGACGCTGACATCGCCAGCCGGACATCATCGCACAGCCGCATCGACAGCAGCCAGCACGAATACAAGGTCGGCTTCCCACCGAAGAAGAACCTCCTCGCGGAGTTCTCCGACGCGGTGAAGGAGACGTTCTTCGCCGACGACCCGCTGCGGCAGTACAAGGACCAGCCGCGGTCCAAGAAAGTCTGGCTCGGCCTGCAGTACGTGTTCCCGGTGCTCGACTGGGGCAGACACTACACCCTCGGCAAGTTCAAGGGCGATCTCATCGCTGGGCTCACCATTGCCAGCCTCTGCGTACCTCAGGTACGTTAGTGAACTATGTGGTAGTCTCTTACTTGATCAGTACTTCAGTAGCAACAACACAGTTCATCTCTGACATGTGGTCTAATGAATGATTTCTTAAAACAAGGATATCGGCTTCTCGAAGCTTGCGAACCTGCCACCAGAGATTGGGTTGTGTAAGTAGTGTATGCAATTAATCTGTTCATGGCTTCATGCTACTTGGCTTCGTTAGTACACTGTCAGACCACTTTTTTGCAGCAGCTGAGCTGAGATGTGCTGATTTTTGACAGATAGTAGCTTCGTCCCGCCTTTGATATACGCTTTGATGGGCAGCTCCAGGGATTTAGCCATCGGTCCGGTGTCCGTCGTGTCGCTGTTGCTCGGTACTCTCCTCCAGGAAGAGATTGATCCGAAGAAGAATCCGCTAGAGTACAGACGGCTAGCGTTCACCGCGACGTTCTTTGCGGGGATCACTCAGGCTGCGCTCGGGTTCTTCAGGTGAGTGGCTGCTGGTGAATGTTAACCTGTCAGTTCTTATGATCTATTGGCATGAAACATTTATGCAGTCTCTAACCGAACTCTGATGCAGGCTAGGGTTTATCATAGAGTTCTTGTCTCATGCTGCCATAGTCGGATTCATGGCGGGTTCTGCTGTCATAATTTCTCTACAGCAGCTGAAAGGCTTCCTTGGCATATCAATGTTCACTAAGAACACCGACATCGTATCGGTCATGAAATCAGTCGGGGGAAGTGCTCACCATGGTGTAAGTATTGTACCTTTCAGACTTTTTGCTTCTCCAACGAAAACCAGTATTTGAGATAAATTATGCTTGGTTGTTATTGCTGCAGTGGAACTGGCAGACCATATCGATCGGAGCATCATTCTTGGCATTCCTTCTGGTTGCCAAGTACATCGTAAGATAAAATGTTACTTGTCCAGAATTTTATCTTGGTTGTCCTTGACCATATGTATGTGATGATCACACTGTTCCATTGGGACAATTCAGGGGAACAAGAATAAGAAGCTCTTCTGGGTCCCTGCAATCGCACCGCTCATTTCGGTGATCTTGTCGACCTTGTTCGTCTACATCACTCGTGCAGACAAGCATGGCGTCGCAATTGTAAGTCATTCTTCACTACTTGTAAGCCATCAGGTCAGCAGTAGTACAGTACTATCAAATTAGTTGAAGTAAACAATGAAGGTTATCACTGATTAATTGCAGGTCAAAAACATAAAGAAAGGCATCAATCCACCTTCAGCTAGCCTCATATACTTCACTGGCCCGTACGTGCTGAAAGGGTTCAGAATTGGAGTAGTAGCTGGAATGATAGGCCTAACGGTAACACAAACTTCATTACCTTAATTTGAGTTTCAAGCCAGTTGCACGGGAAAACATTGCTAGGATAGCTAGCAATGTGTTAAAACTGATGCAAACTTTATCAGGAAGCAATTGCAATTGGTAGAACATTTGCTAGCCTGAAGGACTACCAACTAGATGGCAACAAGGAAATGGTGGCTCTAGGAACCATGAACGTTGTTGGTTCAATGACTTCTTGCTACATAGCCACAGGTAACTATTAATTCAGCTTAAAACAACTCATATCAAGTACAGTTGTAACATTCTGTGTGACAGAAGCTGTTCGATGCAGGCGGTTTCGCGCGATCAGCAGTTAATTGCATGGCTGGCTGCAAAACAGCAGCATCCAATGTTGTTATGTCAATTGTAGTACTGCTTACACTGGAGTTGATCACTCCATTGTTCAAGTACACGCCCAATGCCATCCTTTCTTCCATCATCATATCAGCAGTGATTGGCCTAATTGACTACGAGTCAACCTTCCTCATCTGGAAGGTTGATAAGTTGGATTTTGTGGCATGCTTGGGAGCATTCTTTGGAGTCGTATTCGCATCAGTGGAGTACGGCCTGCTCATTGCGGTGCGGACTAATTCCAACCATTTCTGTCATATCACTTAGAACTGGACTCCTTGTATAGTGAACGAAGTGCTCATTATAGTTGAACTTGTGGAATAGGTTGCACTGTCAGTTGCCAAAATTCTTCTCCAAGCAACACGGCCCAGAACAGCTTTGCTCGGTAACCTTCCAAGAACAACTATATACAACAACATTGAACAATACCCTGAAGCTACCAAGGTGCCTGGGGTGCTAATTGTTAGAGTGGACTCAGCTATCTACTTCTCGAACTCTAACTATGTTAAAGAGAGGTAAAAGGATTATATGCAAAACTAAAGTATTTATTTAAGTTACTGATATGGTTATTACTTTCGTTGATACAACTTATTTTGACAAAATGAGATGAACTAAGGTTTTGAAATATACTTGAATAATTTGATGAGTTGATATGTGTAACTAGAAAAAAAGAACAAACAAGTTACTAGTATTATTAATTCAATTCAAAAAAAGATACCAGTATTTATTAAGGTGCATGCTGTTAGAAATAGAAAAGGATACCTCTTAGCTCACCTAAAGAGTATTTCATATTAAGTTGTATACAAGACGTGGAATCAGAGAGCAATTCAACCAAAAGTTTAAACTGGTAGAAAAAGATAGACAATTCACTTATACTTCAACAATATTAACAAGAAATGCCACACAAACCTTGGTTTTGGAAGTGGCCAGCATTCCAGACATACAGTTCATCAGTTATTTGTTTTTTATCTGCGTATTCCACTGTTTAAAAATTAACTAGGTGACAAGATATGCCACATAAACATTGGTTTTGGAAGTGGCGAGCATTCCAGACATACAGTTCATCGGTTCTTTGTTTTTGATCTGTGTATTCCACTGTTTAAAAATTAACTAGGTGCATGTGATTATCATCATTCTTGTTTATCTATTCCAACTGATTGTTTCTTCTTCTATTGCGAAGGGGTGCAGTAATTACTAAAGTCATCTTTAAGAATCAGCAACCGAGAGCTTATAGGATTAAATCCTGGAAAATCCACAAGTAAACCCACCATGTGTAGTTAGTGCGACTCGAACCGTGGACGTCAGCCACAAGACATGGGTGACATACTAGTAAGACTACCTACTGGTCAGCCAGCTAATTATTTCTCTATTAGGGGGAGAAAATTTTCTGGATGTTGAGGCTGCTACCAGAATCTGAACCAGAAAGTCAACTCACCTTACAAGGCAAAAGATTACATTAGAAGCTCTTCTAGAATATGGCTACATGTGCAAACACCTTGTGTGATGTACATTCTAAGAATGCATTAGGTGCAATTGAGTCATGTTTCAGTGTTCTAATAGCAACATGTTGCAATCTTAATTTTTGTTGAAAATAACGTTGCAATCTTAATTTAGCTAGAAGAAACCAACGCTTCACTTACGATCCAATTTTCAGAATCCTGAGGTGGCTGAGAGAAGAGGAACAACGACAACAGGAACACAAGCTACCCGGAATTGAGTTTCTGATTGTTGATCTATCTCGTAAGAGCAAAGTGAATTCATTTTCTACACAAAATACTGCAGAAAACTTTCAGATACTTACATCTATTGGTCGACAATACTGATCTAACTCTTCAACAGCGGTAATTGACATCGACACAAGTGGAATCCACTCCTTGGAGGAGTTATTCAGAGCACTTGAAAAGCGCCAAATTCAGGTAAAACACCAAAACTTCTAGTGTTAGAATTATACAACTACAAGCACTGATACTATAATACAAAACCCTTCACTAAGAACTAGAGGTGGCCAAATGGGAGGCCCAGCCCAACATGGACCTATGTAGGCATAGCCTATTGAGGCACATGCTTGTTTGATCCATTACTTAGATGGTCCGTGTAGTGCCGGTCCATAGGCTGAGGCACCGATCGAAATACGGTCCAATAGCCTCACGGGTGGCTGGGCACGGTTAACCTATTAGACTAGTGTCGACTCATTTAGCCCATTTGGCATGAAATTTTGAAAAAAAATGTAATGAAAATTTTAGAAAATAAAAAAAATACAAAATAAAATTACATATAGTTATAAAATAAACTATATAAAATTTTAAAACTATAACATAAAATCATATAAATATTAAAAAATAAACAATCCGTGCCATGCTAGGATCAGTACTATTCAAGCCGGCCAAGGTCTTGATCCAAGCACAACATGGGTTATCGGGCCGGGCCAATATGGCTTGTTTAGGTGGTAGGCCGTACCATGTTAGGGTCAGGCTAACAGTGTTGTGCTTTGTGCCGGCATGGCTAGTATAGCTCATTTAGCCAACTCTACTAAGAACAAATCCATTTCTGTCACTTACAGCTGATTCTTGCCAATCCCGGGCCGACAGTAATCCAGAAACTCAGCTCAGCGAAATTCACAGAACTCATTGGTGAAGACAAGATATTCCTGACAGTTTGCGACGCAGTGAAGAAATTTGCTCCAAAGGCGGCGGAGATTAATGCCTGAAGAAGATGCACCAAGTCATGTTCAGGGCCGAGCAAAGACAAGTTTTACCAATTCTTTTGCAAGCTCCATGTCTGCAAGTGTGATTTTATATAGCAGAGCAGCATGGAAGTAAATAACGTAGTTTGCAAAATGGTAATAAAGAATGTGTGGCGGGGTTGGAGCGCATCAGGTTATCGATCGTAACAAAAAAGTTTTATACTTTCAGTTTGCATCTGTATGGCTGTATCTGTTAGGATTTCCCCCTTCTTTGTACTTTCAGGCTTTATAACAAAGCTTTACATTTGGCACAGTGGTTTTATATAGCGCCTTGAAAAAGTTTGAATGTGGGAACAGTTCATCGAAATGACACTGTTAAACTTTTTTTTTTCAAATTTGTTCTAGACCTGCCGTGTATGATAAGCACCTGTCGAGCCACCCAAGGGCGGCACGTTGTACAGTCAGACATTAGCAATTTAATTAGCAAGCATTAATTGAGAACATACCGCAGTTGGGTGGTTTGGCAGGTGCCTGCCCCGCCGTGCTATGTAGGTTTATGAAAAAGATTAGATTTATAAAAATAGATGTTTATAATTATTTTTTAAAAAATGCAACGGTGTCTTTTTAGTGAACAGTTCTGATTGCGGAGTGACACGATGTGGAGCTTGTGTGGGCAATCGGTTCAAAAGGGTTGCTTGAGGGTTTGCAAATTGTACCCTCGTAACTCGTAAGATGAGTTCAGCTTTGGGTATCAAACATGCGGAGTACCTGACATGCATCTGTAAGCTGTCACGCTCGCTCTGATAGCGACGAGGAGCATGCATAGTTGTTCTTACTCGTACTTATTTGCCCACAACAGTGAAGCATAGAGGTAATGCACGCTCACCTTTTCGATCGGGATTAGCGGAGCTACGAATCGACGGTCGCCGCCGCCGGCCCGATTGTCGCTGCCGGCCGTGCCGCCAAGCTGCAGTCTGCATCAGGAGTAGGAGCCGTAGGAAGCAGCCACCCGCGTACCACCGGCGGCCGCGCTTCCTGCGAGCGCGTCGGTAGGCGCCCCTGGTGCGGCCGGTGGGACCGCGCGGCAGGCGGTTAGGTTAGCTGCGGTCGGCCAGGCCGTGCTCAGATTTTGGGCCGAGATTTTCAGCTAGTAATGGGTTCGGTTGGGGCAAACCTTGCAAATATACGCTCTCGTGGAACCTAAAGCCCTCACCTCACGTATCTTCTGCCTTGCGGGAAATCCCTTGGCCACCGCCTCCCCACATCTCCCTCCGCCCTACTCCCATGACGTGAGCCATGAGATCCCCCGCCGCCGCCTCCCCGCATGGCGCCGCCCCTCCCGTCACCTACTCCTCGCCTCCGCCCCCTCTCGCTCCTCCCACGCACCGCACCCCTCAGGCCGCTCCTCCCTCCCCTCCTCTCCGCCGCCCTCTTCGCCTTCTCCTCTTCCTCTCGAGAGCGGAGTGGGCTGGGATCTGAGCAGCCACTGCCTGGAGTCCCCGGGGATAGCCGCAGCCGGAGCTGGCAGCAGCAGCAGCCGGAGCAGCCGCACGCCTCCCTGATTATGCGCGCGCACCGGAATCTGGCGCAGCCGGATTGGCACCGGAGCACCTTGCTTGCCGCTCTCACGCCGGCGCAGGCCGCCTCCGTGGCAACCTCGTACCCGGTCGCAGCGCGCGCGCTTGAGCTCCTGCTCTTCCTCTCGCGGGAGCATTCACACAGATACCTGCCTGGCACGTTCGCCGAGCTCGCCATGCGCCTTCTGGAGTCCCGCGAGTACGCCGCCGCTGGACGCGCGCGCATCCACATGATCAAGTCCTGCCGCAGCAAGGCGGCGATGATGCGGACGATGAGTTACTTGGATATGCTCAGTCAAAGAGGGCTCAAGATGGGCCTTTTCGGGTATAGCGCCCTGTTGATCCATCTGAGCAGGCTCGAAATGACTAAAACTGTCGTGAACAGGTACCACCAGATGCTCAGAGAGGGTGTGCAACCAAATTTACTTATCTATAATGCCGTTATCAATGTGTTGTGCAAGGATGTCAACATTAGGGATGCAGAGTCAATCATGAAGATGGTGTTCGAGTCTGGGATGAAGCCTGACACATTCACCTACACGTCGATGATTCTTGGGTATTGTAGGAACCATGACCTGAATTCAGCATTTGAGGTTTTCAATCGGATGGGTAAGGAGGGCTGTGAGCCAAACACTACAACATACTCGACACTAATCAATGGGCTCTGCTATAGTGGGAGGGTGAATGAGGCATTGGATTTGATTAGGGAGATGACACACCGTGGTGTTCTGCCGACAATGTACACTTTTACTGTCCCTATTGTTGCATTGTGTGACACAGGGTGCAATGAAGATGCCTGGAAGCTGTTTGTCGATATGAAAAAGAAGGGATGCGAGCCAAATGTGTATACATACACAGCACTTATTAGTGGTCTGTGTGTGTCAGGGATGCTCAAGGTGGCGATTGGACTGTTTCATAGGATGTCTAGAGATGGTGTGCTCCCTAATACAGTGACGTATAATGCTTTGATAAACGTTCTGGTGGAGAACAGGAGAATTGAATCTGCATTTGTTGTTTTTAATATGATGGAGAGACATGGTTGTTCACCGAACACCAGGACATACAATGAAATGATCAAGGGCTATGTCATTATTGGTGATACCGAGAAGGCGATGTTAATGCTGACCAATATGTTGAAGGGAGGACATTCAGCTAATCTCGTGACGTACAACACCATCATCAAAGGATACTGTGACTCAGGAAATACTACAAGTGCTCTTAGGATTCTAGAGCTTATGAAGGCTAATGGGTGTGAACCTGATGAGTGGTCATACACTGAACTGATTTGTGGTTTTTGCAAGATAACTAAAATGGAATTGGCTTCTGGAATGTTCAATGAAATGATACATCGTGGCTTATGCCCAAATGAAGTTACCTACACCGCACTCATAAATGGATACTGCAAGAATGAGAAACTGGACTGTGCAACAGCAATGTTGGAACACATGAAGAAAAGTGGTTGCAGACCAAATGTTCGGACTTACAATGTTCTAATCCATGGTCTGACTAAGCAGAATAATTTTTCTGGTGCAGAGGAACTATGTAAAGTGATGCATGAAGAAAAGATATTTCCAAATGTAGTCACTTACACTGCAATGATTGATGGGCTGTGCAAAAATGGTGCCACATCTTTGGCTCTTGAAATGTTCAACAAGATGGTTGAACAGAGCTATTTGCCTAATCTGCATACTTACAGTTCTCTTATCCATGCTCTGGGTCAAGAAGGCAAGGTAGAGGAAGCTGAGGAACTGTTTTCACAATTGGAGAGGCAAGGGCTTGTTCCAGATGAAGTTACTTATGTTAAGATGATTGAAGGATATGTAATGTCAGGCAAAGTTGATTGTGCGTTCGATTTTCTGGGCAAAATGATAAATGCTGGATGCCAACCAACCCTGTGGACATATGGTGTTTTGATTAAAGGCTTGCTAAATGAGTACCTGTTAGTGGACCAGAAACTTGCAGCCTTGCCAGATGCAGTCTCAAACTGTTGTTTTGATGAACAAGTCATTAATACCGATGTTGTTTCTGTCTTGTCTGCAAAGTTGGCAGATCTAGATTCTGACCTATCTAGTCAGTTGTATAATGCAATGGTGTCTAGCCTAAGTACAAGTGGGAGATGGTTTGAGGCTAATGAGCTGTACAGAAGCATGGTTGTTCAGGGTTTATGTCCAAACCAGGAGGCATACAATTCCTTATTGCTTTCACTTTTGAGAGCCCTGAAAGTTGACCTTGCTATGGATGTATTCAAACGTATGTCTGCTCAATGTTGTGAGCTCCACCTTGCTGGTTATAAAGCACTTATATGTGCTTTATGCCAATTACACAGAAGGAAAGAAGCCCAAATTATTTTTGAGAACATGCTCACGAGGACTTGGAATCCTGATGACGTTGTATGGACTGTGCTCATTGATGGACTGCTTGGAGCCGGATACAAAGACGTGTGCATGGAATTTCTGCACATCATGGAAACAAATCATTGCAAGCCTAGTTTCCAGACATACATCATTTTAGCAAGGGAAGCATCGAAAGGGTAGCATTCATTAGAATCTGTTGGACTGCAGGCACTACAGCGATTTGTGGATGTTCTTGTGATATCTTTCCACCTAGGCACCTACAGTAAGCGGATGGCCTGAGGGAAGTCTTTGATGTTCAGCTATTTCCTTTTGCTGAAGAACTATTTGTTATTTTCAGTTGATCCTGATCAAATTCGTATATCTGCACATGGTGAGTTGGAGGATGTTTGACCTTACAATATATCATTATTTTTTGTTTTTTTAATGATTCACTGACCTGCTCCTCATTCCAGGCAATGATTTGAAGCATCTTTGATGATATACACTATACAGTGAACAAATGAGATTGTTGGCATCTACATTATAGTGAATAAAGATACAGAACTGTTTTCCAGAAAGGTGGAATATTGAAGATAGAATCCGCATTCAGGTATATTTCTGGCCTCTTAACTACCGAAAGTTAGAATTTAAGATCATGCTTGGATAAGTTAGATATCAGTTCTGTGGTGAACAAAATTTGAGTTTGAGCTTCCGCTTTAGGAGTGAAAAAAGTGAATGCAACTGAACCAAATTTAAAACATTTGGTCAGAAGGTTACTGCTCTTGTGGATGCCAATGAACTAAAGGCAATAAGTATCAGCCACTTGGATAAGGCCATTTGAGCTCAAGCTCAGCAACTGATATGCCTTTCATTAGTTCAGACTCCTTCACGAGATAGTCCTGTTCAGTTTTGGAGTGCTTCACTACTTCTGATTCTGTTTCCCTGGTATTTTTGTATATTCTGTTCAATCTCTTCATTGACCTAATTCATGGAATAACCGAGAAAGGTATATCATAGTTAGCCTCATAAGAACTGAAAATATCAAAAATTCAGCAAGCTAATAACATGAATCAGTACAGGGAAAATTGAACTCTTCACACCTAGGTATATAAAAATGTTGCCAGTCTACAGCCAGAGGGGTATATTTTCTTTAAGAGAAACAATACAATAGATTAAGAGGTACTACATCAATCATCATTACATCATATTAATCTCACGTTCTTGTTGCTTCTGTCAAACATGGAAATTTAAGATAAATTCGGTAGCAAGAAGGCACAGAAACATGTTACTGTCTGAAATGTAGTTATCTACTGAGAAGTTTTGTGAACTAGAGAATATAGAGATACACTTGTACTTTTTTATTGAGAAAAATCTCAGTATATAGACTGTGTTATGTTGCATATTTTCCAATGTACTATCACTATGTAGTATAAGGATATTCACTTGGCATGTTATCTAGCTGTTCTAGTGGACTGTAGACTTGCAGCTAAGATTGTTATCACAGAGACTTGTCTCTAATTCGTTAAGAACAATTCTGTTAGATTCAATTAAATGGTTGGAGGTTTAAAAGATAAATCCGATTTTTGATATGTCATCCATTTTGCATATACATTCACCATCTAATATAGCATTTTTCATGGAATAAGATAAGAAATTCAAGTAGCGGTAGTTATAGTGATACTATCATATTTATGCGTGAGTTTTCCTCCAACGAGCTTACTGTGTAGTATCACTCTTATTTTGTGTTACTTTCAAGAATTACCTAGACGTAGAGTTGACCTTATTCCACTTTGCATTGGAATTTTTTTTTTTTGCAGGATAAGCTCATACACAACATGGTTGTAGACAACGAAAACTTCTTTTTTGAGTTAGGCCACTGATTCGTCCTCATTACAGAACACCAAGTTGCCAATCCATCAGGAAACTTAGTTTCTAATGGGAGAGCATGTTTTTTTTAAAAACCACTCTTCAGAAGCTTTGCCAACCTGGCGGAATAGACTACAAGGTAGTAGTTAACCCTGAAATTTTGCTTCAGCAATGTTAACCCCATATAGCTGCATGTAACATTATGCGAGGCTCGGTCTTCATTCAAACATTCAATTGACACTGGGTTGTACAGATCATTTATTTTACATGTTTGCCTACCCATTTGAACTGCTAATGTTACAAAATAAAATATATATTTTTCAGAATTTGCCACTCCAAGTCTCTAATTGTTGGTGTTTTAGCAAATGCTACTCGGTGTCTCACCGATTTGGGGCTACATGTCAGTGAAACAATGGAGTGGCATATCTTGAAATGCCAGTTATTAGAGTGGAGCCGATAATCCAAGCAATTGGCATTTTCATTAAGTATTTAGGAAGCAAATGCTTTGCCTTCTAAGTCTTAACACCTATACTCCTCGAATTTCCTATACTTGTCGATGGGAACATATATCAAGAATCGCATCCTTGTGGGATAATCATGTATTTATTTTCACCTTAGTTGCTACTCGTTAATTCATTCAATCTTTTAGGAGCTACTGGTGATATATATTTTCCTTGATGTGTATCTTAGTTAAATTATTGTCTTTTCTTCACTACATCCAATTATTCTCCTTCCCATCGATTAATCTGCTGCAAACCTAAATATTTTTGTTTAACATAAAATAATTGAGCACCCTTTGTATTTGTTTTCATGCATATTGTAACATTTAGATTAATTGTGAGTTAACCTTGCGTAAAATAATTAACTAATCATAGAATGGAACGAAATCTATGTTTTATTGTGAACTTGTCATGTTTGCTTATCGTTAAATTTTCTAGTGCTAATTGTTCGATGAGCATGTTTGTGATTAGCTAGAGCACATTTTATTATACTTGTGAGTGGTGGTCGGTGTTGCCTAGTCAACGATATGTAGTCCAGTCGGCCAGCAGTGGATGACAGGGCTGCTTGCCTCTACTGGCAGTGGTCTAGGAGAGAGGGGCTCAGATCTGGCCTTTGGGTGACCTAAGAGAGAGAGAGGGAGGGAGAGATGGCTCAGGCCTAGGAGAACCCGAGCCGCCACCGCCGCCTGTCGTTGACCCTCTCCAGCCCGCATCCGCTGCCACCGCCGCCCAGAGCACATCATCGCCTCCCTACCTTCCGCCTTCACCTTGCGGTTACTCTTCTCTCTCTCTCCTTTCTTCTGTCTCTCTTCCCTACTCTTTCCTCTGTTCCACTGCTCTCTACTTTGCCACTTGCCCCTCTGCGCACCTACTGGAGGTGGCGTCTTGGTGGTATTATTACGGCATGGGAGGAGGGAGGGGATGACTTAGAGATGGGCCTTTGGGATTAAGTAAGGTTGTGGGCTGAGTGGGTAGTGGCCCATCTGTCATCTATTCTTCCTATTTTCTTTGTTATGTATGTATGTTATATGTGCTGATTTGGCTAATACACCTCATCGTCTAATCTCCGTCTAGGCGGGCGCCTAGGCGCCTAGATGTCCTGGTGCCATGGGGTCGCAGCGACTAGCTGGAGCGTCATGACAACCATGGTGGTGGTCATCCTTGCTATTGTGATAATATCGTATACTAGTTTTTGTGCTAAATATCCAAAATCATTTCTAATTAAATGCCAGTTGGTTACAGCTGTTCAGTATCAGATTTTCCAAACTGTAGTCTGGTTTTGTGTTGCAAGTTGAATAGATCTTGAATGTTTGCAATTTCTGCCATAATCACTGTAGACATTTGTGATTTGTTTGGATGAATCATGCATTACTGCAACGCCCCTCATTCTCTGTAGGTTTTAGCCCTATTCTAGGTGGTAAGTCAGGGGACCGTGGAGGCCTTGATTGTTGTCATCATTTGGATTGTGTTTTAACCTTTGCTTTTTGTATGGCGTTAGGAAGGTGGTTTTTGCTTCACACGTATTCAATACCTTGTCCCTAACATAACAATGGAACTGGTAGTCTAGTAGTCCATAATGCTGCAAGAGCCTTTCTAACTTCTCTGTGCCTTTTCTATTTGGTCTGTGTCGTTTGTACAAATGTAACTTTGAACAAACACAATGGGACTAAGTAGCTACCTTGTAGACTAGTAGCCGTCTGTATTTCGTATATGTAATTATGATTTTACAATAGAGAAAGGGATTGCACATGGAATTGTAGTTCATACTGCAAAGTCCATACATTTCTTCAGTTCCTTTACCTGGACTGTACTTGAAACTTAAATGCTGGGAAACTTTTGGTTCTGCTCTGTTAATTCCTTTTGAAAGGAAAAAAAAGCATCAAGCTCATCAGATACCGTGTGATATTCTCTTTGATGTTATTTTCAGAAATTTTTTAAATGGGCTTACTAGAGGAATTTCATAATGCATAGGTGTGTGGAAAACAAGGGATGCACAAATTGTTTACCAAAAATCAAACATGACTTGTTGACCTCCACTGCAGTTCGCATATCCTCATGTTAGGCATTTACTTACTGCTACCCAGATATGCATGTCTATTTATTCACCCAAAAAGAAAACGTGTTCTCATTTGTAAATTTACATCAACCATTGCCGCTACGATTGTTATCTATCCATCTCCCTGTTTGAGCCTTTATAAGTGTATGCGCATGCTCTTGGTCTTGTCAATTAGTTAGGCATCTTCTGGAATCTGAATGGAACTGTGTGGTTTTTGTTGAGAAACCTTCGCTGGCGACCAGTCCGAGCGATTTCTCTACTTAGAATAAGAACGAATCAATCATAGAATCATAGAAGAATAGATTGAACATACAGAGAGAGATAGAGAGAACTCCTGGTTTTTCTTTATTACTTCAATTAATTGAGGTACAAAATCAGTCATATGGCTCTCTATTTATAGGAGGGGTGAGGTGCCCATTACGGATAAGGATTCGTTTAAACGGAGAGGATCCGTTTAAACGGGAATCCTTATCTTGGTTTCCTAATACTCTCTCTTGGGCACTCATCCGACATACTCATGCCTCATTAAAACTCTATAAAAACCCAATGGGAAAAATTTGGAGAAAGAGTACATGATGCATGTTATGCTGCGATGCACGAATTGCCTCATTAAAAGCCTTAACCGAGAAACTTCAGGAAAACTCGTCAAGGGAAAAAGAGTATAATTCATCCAACTTCATTCAGTCTTCAGGACTTTTTTTTCTTTGGGTACTTGATCTTCAGGATCAAGATTCACTAACGGGCTTGAGGGAATTCTCCCCCTGAATTCTGCACTTCTCTAAGTCTTATCATACCAATCCCTCATACGTATCTTTCAAAGCTAGATGCGGGGAGGGACTTTATGAATAAATCTGCTAGATTTTCACAAGACTTAGTATGCAGTATTTTAATCTCGTTCATCTTTTGCAATTCATGAGCATAGAAGAACTTGGGGTTGATATGCTTTGTGAGATGACTCTTCACATAGTCCGTTTGTACTTGTGCAACGCAAGCGGCATTATCTTCATAGATAATTGTGGGGGTTTGCACAATGTTCATCCCACATGACTGCTGGATATGGTGAACCATTCGGCGTAGCCAAGCGCATTCATGTGCAGCTTCATACAGCGCTATTATTTCTGAGTGGTTCGTCGAGGTAGCTACAAAGTTTTGCTTAGACGATTTCTAGGAAATTACAGTTCCACCACACAGGAATACATAGCCTGTTTGTGACTTTGCGGTATACGGGTCAGACAGGTACCCGGCATCTACATAACCAATCAAGTTCAGATCTTGATTCTTTCTGTAGAACAATCCAAGGTCCTTTCTTCCTTGGAGATATCGGAAGATGTCCTTTATGCCCTGCCAATGCTTTTTGGTGGGCTCTGCACTATACCTTGCTAACAGGTTCACGGCAAAAGCAATATCCGGTCTAGTGCAGTTTTGCTAAGTACATGAGTGCTCCAACTGCACTCAAGTATGGGAATTCCGGTCCTAAGACTTCCTCCCCTCTTTGCTAGGTCGGAAATGATCCTTTTCTTGTTGTAAAGATCTCCCGATCATCGGTACTTTTGATGGGAATGTTTTCTCAAAGCCGAATCTTTCTAGCACCTTCTGGGTGTAGATCGACTGATGTACCAAGACTCCTCCAGGGACATGCTCAAGCTGCAGTCCTAGGCAAAACTTGGTCTTATCTAAATCTTTCATTTCAAATTCTGATTCCAAGTAGGAGATTGCTTTTTATATCTTCCACTGTCCCGATGATATTCAGATCATCTACATGTACTGAGATTATACAGAATCTATTCTGGGATCGTCGTATAAATACACAAGGACAGTCTTCATTATTTGTGTAGCCTTTCTTGAAGAGAAAGTCGCTCAAGCGATTATACCACATTATGCCAGATTGCTTTAATCCATACAGAGACTTTCTAAGCTTCACACTTTACATATTTCTATTTGCTCTGTCTTGGTTCGGGAGAGGAATTCCTTTAGGGACTTTCATATAAATCTCCGAATCCAAGTTACCATAAAGGTATGCAGTCACAACATCCATCAATTTCATTTCTAAATTCAAGTTCACTGCCATTGAGATCAAGTATCTAAAAGTAATTTCACTTGTGACCGGGGAGTAGGTTTCTTCATAATCAACTCCAGGATGTTGAGTGAAACCTTATGCTACCAGCCTTGCTTTTTGTTTTACTACGTTTCTTTCATTCCTCTTTCGAACAAATACCTACTTGTGCGCTACAGAGTGCACATGGGGAGGTGTGCGGCATACGGGCCCAAACACATCTCTTTTGTTTATAGATAGCAATTCAGTTGCTATTGCCTTCTTCCAATATTCCCAATCTGATCTTTTCTTACATTCAGCGAGCGATGCGGGCTCGGGATCAAGATCAATGATTGTGGCAATTTTCTTTGCGAAGTAGATATCGACACTGGCTGTTGTCCTGTTCAGGGACTCTCCCGTGTGCACATAATTTATAACTATTTCTTCATGAGTTGCTTCTTCTGAAGCTTTATCTTGCGCATCGCTTCTTTCAATTGCGGTGGCAAGTTCCTTTAGTTGTTTGGCTCCGATGTGTGCGCACACATCCATGTCGATGGGGATATTCAGATCCGGTATGTCCTTTTCAACAGGTGTCATACTTGTGCTAGGTCTCAACTGGCTTCCCTTTTCATTTGGGGGAACTTCAGTGATCGGCTGTGATAAGTCCTTCTTATCCTTCTTCACCAGGCGTCCCCGGTTACTTAGGATTCGAGGAGCCGGAGTTCTCATCCTTTTTTTTTCTGAGGCCTCTGGACGAGATTAGCGATACCTTCTGTTTTCTTTGGTATTTCAACCATCTCCGGTGCAATGCGTGCAGGCACATGCGACTTAGTCACGCTCTTCAAATCATTAAAGTGATCAGGCAATTGATTCGCTAATGCTTGCAAATCAATTGTCTTCTGAACTTCTCTTGTCTTCTGGACTTTTATTGTCTTCTGGACTTCTCTATTTGCTTTACTAGTGCGTGGGTCATGTGCAGGAATTTCCATGGCTTCTCATGTAATTTCCCGACATTCTTCATAAAGGGGTTGATTTCCTCCCCCTAATGTCGGGAAATTATCCTCATCAAAATGTAGTTAGTGAAGCGGGCAATATGCAAATCTCCCGACATGGGTTCCAAATACCTGATTATGGATGCAGTCTCACAACTAACGTATATCCTAGTCTTACGGAGAGGGCCCATTTCAGTTTGCTGCAAAGGTGGTATAGGTACATAAACCTTACATCCAAACCTCCTGAGATGAGAAATTTTCGGTGGTTACCCTTGCACTAGTTGCATAGGTGAATGGATGTTGTAGGCTGAAGGTCTAAAGTTGATGAGATTCGATGCATGTAGGACTGCGTGTCCCCAACATGTAGCTGACAAATTACAATTCTGCAAAAGGGGTGGGCAATAAATTTAATTCTCTTGATGCGGTACCGAGTGCTCAACTGCAATCCCCATCGCCATGCAATAATCATCAAATGCCTTTAAAGTAAATTCTCCGGTATTGTCCATTCTGATGGACTTGATGCGATGATTAGGAAACACATTTTTGATGCGTATGATCTGCGAGATCAATTTGGCGAAAGCATGATTCCTTGTGGATAATAAACCCATATAAGACCACTTCGAGGAAGCATCAATGAGCACCATGAAATACCTGAATGGCCCTGAGATGGGCTGAATGGGACCGCAAATATCTCCCTGTATGCGTTCAAGGAATACAGGGACTTCATCCTTCACTTTCAGAGTGGAGGGTCTAGTAATTAATTTCCCGGTGGCACATGCAGGGCACACAAAATCTTCAGGATTCACGAAATTCTTCACATTAATATTATGCCCGTAAGAATTGTTAATTATATTTCTCATCATCCTAAGACTTGGGTAGCCTAATCTGTCATGCTAGAGACAGAATAGTTCAGAGCTTCTAAATACTGTCTTCAGGACAGTGTACGCTGCAGGCGCCTTAATGTTGGTATAATATAGCCACACGTGTTCATACCATTATAAACTGAATAAATGAATGAATTATTCCAAAATCATCCAACCACTATGAGAAGACAAAACTAAAAGTACCATCCATGCAAGTGCTAACTTGTCCATTTAACACAAACGAAATGACAATTAACATCTAATGCATTCTGTGCATTAGACGGAATCAGCTAGAAAATTATCGACTTTTCGGCTATCTTTTCAGGAGTGACCTTCTCTTCCAGAGAAATCATGGCGGTGGCTAACTCTAGGTCGTGAGGGGTGCTACTGCCGGAATGGACTCAACCTCCATCAAGTTAGGCAGCTGCTCAAGATGCTCCCTCTAAATCTCTGCAAAGTGAGCTTCAGGCTACTCTTTGCCATCTTTCTTTTGTGCTTGGTGGGCATCAATGACATTCTGCGGTGCTTTACAGATCCGCGACCAATGTCCCCACTTGCCACACTTATAACAATCTTGGTTCTGTTGGCCATAGGTTTTGCCACCCTCCCTAGTCTTTTTGTCATTTGGAGCTTCTGACTTGCCTTTCTGGGCAACGGCCTTACCCTTCTTCCCCCTTCTTTTCATTAAGTGCTTTCGCACCTTGTACCTCCCGGCGTTAGCCTCGCGGCCACCGGAGCTCCCTAATGGCTGAGAGACGTAATTCTTGCGGAGAAGTTCGTCTTGAGCCTCCGCAACCTGCATCATATCAATCAATTCGACGTACTGCTTGTAGCCATCTTGACGATAGTTGCGGCGGATTGTACAGCATTGGGGTGAAAGGTGGACAGGATCTTCTCAATCTTCTGCTCATCTGTGATCTGCTTGCCACAGAGTTGAAGATTGATACAAATCCTGTGCAAGGCAGAATTGTACTCCCCGACCGTCTTGAAATCGGCAAACCTCAGTCCGATCCACTCCTGCTCTGCCTAAGGAAGAATGGTGTACTTGAGCCTATCAAACCGCTTCTTGAGTGCGGTCCAGAGTGCTAACGCGCTTTTCTCCGCTATATACCCATTTTTGAGAGTAATGCAGAGATGATGCCTGAGAAAATAAAGTGCCTGATCATTCTCCTCAGGTGTGGGTTTGGCGTCATGCCGTCCGCCAATCCCGATAGCCGCGCGGAGCTTCTTGGCTCCAAGTACTATCTCGACATCAGATGCCCACGTCAGATAGTGCTTGCCATGCTGGGCAAGCTCCTTGAACTCCCGGTTCGTGATGCCAGTCATCTACTGCAGCTTGTGAGTATGTGTTATCTTGTAGTACTAACGTATCTTATAAGCTATTTTAATTTTTAAGACAGTATAAATATTAGAAACAACAATAGAAGCTCAAAGAAAATACAACTTGAGAAACATAATTGAAGTATGAGCTTCAATTCATAGAAGAAAATCATTAATCATAATAAGTTCTTGTGTTCTTAGAAACGTAACTACTGTCCATCATGAATGGATTATATAGTTGTGTGCCAATATTCTTCCTCTATTAGTTACTCCTTTCCAAAATATATGCATGCATGTATACTTTTATTTTAATCTCAAGCAATATGTTGATTATATGTAAAGTAAATTATCTTATTAGTTTGTATGGTATTAAAGTACCTTTCTCACATATACACTGATGCACCATGGACGCCTTGAACTATCTTACTTCACACGATATATAGTTGCCCCACCGAACCACATGTCTTCTACCTCTTCTCACCGCCATAACTTTTCATCTCAACATCCAACAACAAGCTCAATTTTGATTGATCCCTCTTAAAATTCCAATGGAATACTCTACCACATAGTTATCTTATACTTATTTCTAATTATTGCTTAATAATGACTGTTGTGACATCAAACACTCATGCAACCTTTGCTGATACTTATCGACGATATCCGTCACGCTTTCTTCGATGACCCTTGTAGGATCAAGAATAACCGACTAGAGGGGGTGAATAGGAGGTTATAAATTTTTTGCCTAATTAAAACAAGTTATAACTAAGATAACAAGGCAAGTATGCTAAGTCAACCGGACAAACTCAATTCTAGCAATACTAAGAAAATTGATTATGTTAACTAAACACAAGCACTAACAAGTATAATCAAATTGCTTAACAAATGTAAGTACTAGAGAAGGTAAAGAAATGATCACAAAGAGACACGCGATGTTTTCCTGTGGTATCGAAGACTTACCAGTCTTCACTAGTCCACGTTGAGGAAAACCCAAGCGCTCTTGGACCGGCTCCACAAATTAAGCCTTGCTCCTCGATCACTCGTGGTAGCTCTTCCTCCGCTCCGAAGATGGCGAGCTCCAAACCACTCACAATTGGCTCGGGCTTCTTCACAACCTTCTTGAAGAAGTCACCGTGCAATCAACCTTCCCACCGTCTAGTTGCCGGTAAGCACCAAAAGAATAGATCACCAATTTCACTTGACGACACTCAAGTGCAAAATGGATAAACTAGAATTGAATGCACTTGAAAAACTCTCCACTACTCAAAATGAATGCTCAAGAGAGAAAGAGAGTGGAGGGCTCAAATGTGTTCAATGAAACTTCAGCAACCTGCCCAAAGGCAGGAGGAGAGATATTTATACTCTTACCAACCAAAACTAGCCGTTGTAAAAATTAATCCTGAAAAATCAGGAAAATCAGTAATACCGCTGTACAAGTGCGGTACTACCGCACTTTACTATAGCACACAGTAACGGCTATATCAGACGGTTCAGAACTAGCCGTTGGAATTTAGTGTGGTACTACCGTCGTTGAAGTGCGGTAATACCGCACTGCGGTAGTACCGCAGGTAGGTGCGGTATTATCGCACTGCGGTTCTTCCGCCGTACTGACATCGGTACTTCCGATTTCTAGCCAGTTAAGTTTTTCCTCGGGAACTCCCTAAAAAAACATTCCAAAAATGGTATTACCGTAGTACCATGCGGTACTACCGCACTGCGGTAGTTTCGTCATTCAAATTTCGGTACTACCGATTTCAGTGAATTGAAGTCCCCGAAAGGTGCTCTCTAGAAAAAACGTAACGCACAAAAATCGGTACTACCGCACTGCGGTAATACCGCTGTTTGCACGCCGGTATTACCGCACTACGATAGTACCACAGGCAGGTATGGTGCTACCGATTTTTCTGAGAAAGCACAATGAGTTTTCAAACTTCTTTTAAAATGCATGCATGATCCTAAATTGATCAAATATGCACCTAAGCATGCTATCAAGCTACTTTCAAAGATCCCTTTTAATAGTACGGCATTTAATCTATAATTCAGTCTTCCACCTTTTCTCCAAAGACCGGTAAAACAAAAGGAGATTCTATATTTTATGTACCTCAATTTTAATCTTTCTCGACGCCAAGATTCCATGCAGCTTGTTCTTGTCCATTGCCCACATGAGACTTTGTCTATACAATCTTAGCACACATGTTAGTCCCATACTCATAAATCGTCATTAATTACCAAAACCCTAAATTCGAGGGCCTAGATGCTTTCAACACCAAGTCTATTCCCTATGGCTACGCTATCTGTACTCCGAGCTCTTTGCTCCTCTGCTCTGTATGACTGTGTTTCTATTCGTACAAATGCATGCATGTATATACTCATGCATGATATATACATGCTTGATATCCTCTTAGCTTCTACCGTGTCAATTGCTCCTCTTCTTCGACATTAGCCAACTTAATGCTATGGCTTCCTCACTAATTGAGGCCACCTCCTATCTTCATTGATGCTGGTACATATGCTATAGTTGTTGTCTAATGATATGGAGAAGCGATGATATGCTCCTAGCTACCCGATGGTCCCATATCATGCATAACTCGTCTCCATTGTAAAGCTTTATCTTCTTTCTGCCAAAGCTTCACCATTATCAAGCTTTTTTTGCCATTAGCTTCTTCAACAACGCTGATGGTCACCACTCATCATCGCAGCCCTTGACTCGTTCTACTCTAACTTTTCTCTTCAACGGCTTCTGTAAGCAACACAACAGTGTCATTGTCATTGTCAAATGGCTAAGGTTAGCTATTCGTTGTCCTCCTCTCTAGTGTTGCCACATCAACTCTTTGCTTCCCGGTGAGCCAATATCTTTTTGCGGGATATATCGACGCCATTGCACTCTTTCGTGATCTCCCCCGACACTATTTGTGCTATTTTTGTTATAACTTTTATTTTATTCAAAATTTTAATTGTTTTTATTGGAGTTTGTATACAAATCACAAACAACACAACATTGTCCTTTGTCGAATGCTAAGGTGAGCAGCATCTTGTCCTTATCTCCACTGTTGCCACCTTGACTCTTCATTTTCCCGTGGATCAATGTCTTCTTGTATAGCAGATCGACGCCATTACACTCTTTCATAACCTCATTTGACACTATTTATGTTATCCTTATTATAATTTTTATTTTTATTCAAAATTTTAGTTTTTTATTGGGGTTCGTATACAAATCAAATTGCTAATCAATTTAATTTATTCGTAATTTTAGTTATTTGGAGATTTTACTTTGAAATTCATATGGAAATCAAATTGTAAATTTTATTTTATTTTTTATTCTAAAATTAAATTATTTTTAGTTGGAATTCATATACAAATCCAACTATTATTTTTTTAATTTTAGGTTAAAGTTATTTAGGTATTTTAATTTGAAAATTGTATCGAAATCAAATTAATATTTTTATTTCGAATATCAGTTATTTTTTATTAGAATTCGTATGCAAACACAATTTTTATTTTAAAAAATTATTTTTAATTATATTTTTTTGAGGATTTTACTTATGAATTCGTATAAAAATCAAGTTATTATTTTATTTTATTTTTTATTCCAAAATTTGGTTATTTTTAGATTGTACTTAACATAGACTAATTCTTTTAATTTAAACGATTATAATCTAGATCTATCACAATCGATGATATAGATCTTTCTTTTTTTTAATTAACATGTTAATTCCTAACCCCTTAAAGACGAACATGGTGGCATCTTTTGCTCCAGTTTTAGTATTATTATAGATTAGACAATACGGTTGCTTTACCGGTTGAGCTAGCCGCCAGTCAGTAGCTATCATTTCTGTTTCTGTTTCGGTTTAGCTTTTGCATGTTGTATTACACTAGTTTTTTGGATCTAGCTTCACATGACTGCGCAAATATACAATGCCGAGTGGATGACTCCTCGAGATCTACATTGAAAGATGCGAAGTCTATAATATCTGAACTTTGTACGATGTACCTTCCAGTCTACTTACTTAGTTCCCAATTTTACGCATACGATGAGGCAGGGAAAAGTAAGATGAGGCAGGGAAAAGTAAGGGGGAATGGCCGTTAGGGTAAGCTACGGCGGTTGCCGGTATGCTATCACTGACATTCTATGGCATACATGTACCCGGCCGCGGCTATTGGCCGCGATGGCAGGCATCACATAACGCTGTTTTGGAACCTATCACGCACTTTGTCAGAAGCTTTGTTTCGACACCGGTCAATCAAGTACAAAAGACACGAAAACGACGAAGAGAGCTAGCTAGGCCGCTGGATTTGAGGATTCTATGCTCTAAAAAATTAATTTCATGATAGTAGAAATCATTCTACGCTCAGATCAATTGTTCGTAATTTTATCAGTACTGCATATATAAGGCATCTTCCATTTAAACTTTTGGTTTTTTTTCACTCTGTATTTCTTCTATATTCAAACTACTATATTAAATACTGTTAATTGGTGAAATCATGCGTGATTTGGGCGCACTATATTAAATACTGTGGCCAGCTGAACTGGCGACTCACGTTCTATCCGTGATCGATTTCAGTTTCTGACGCAAGAGGCTGTACATTCTTAAAGTGACATGTCAGTTCTAGTAGGCCATGCATGTGATGCTCGTCCTTGGCATGTAGCCAGTTATGATTTATGAATGCGCATAAGAACACCTACGCTAAGCTAAACAATATGAAGATGCTATAATGTTTTTCTTTTCTATAGAAGTTGTATCATCCCCCCACTTGTAATAAACATGTACTATTTTTTTCAGATGGTATCTTTTTCAGTTCGAACATGTACTGTCTAATAAGCGTACTAAACACCTTGCTGATGCAGATTTATATTTTTCCCATCTTGGAAACCTCAGAGTAAAATACCCAAGAAGTTACAAGGCAAAATGGAAGAGAAGCACTGCAAATAAGTCGGGAACTCACAAGCCGTACGAAACAACGAAAGAACAGCAGGGTCATACGTGGATCATGCATATAGATTACAGATGAAGAGAGGTATCGACATCTACGTCACCCCTGTAGCCTGAATTCTGCATGCTCGGCACGTCCCCCCACGAGCTCGTCGCCGCCGCCGGCGAGCCCTGGGGGCCGTTGGCGCCGAGCCCGTGGTACGCCGGGCCGTGCAGAGGCCTCGACGGCCGGACCAAGTCCGGGTGCAAGAACCACCTCGGCTGCTCGCTGCTGTTCGCCGCCTGTAGGCCAGGGTTCAGAGCCGACACGGGCCCTGCACGATCAGCACGATTAGTGGGTTGCACCCTCTGCAGCTCTCTGCCCTCTCTCATCTCCTTCACCCTCTGCAGGTTTCTGAACCTTTCCTGGAGGAGAGCTATGGAAGATGTGTGGATGACAGAAGGGGAGGCATCATTGCCTTGTCTTCTCATGAGGGGAGAGATCAACAATTAGCAAGTGCTGGCTATCTTGTTGCAAAGGTCCGGCTTAATTTATTTGTAGTAGGCTATTAGCTAGGTCTATCGGTATGTGATGAGAGGGGTTTGCATGTAGGGTATGGTCGATGTATGGTGTGGTTTGTTGCTTTGTTTGGTAAGCTAACTGCAACGCGCTGATCACTAACGGAGGAGGGCTTGGAGGGAGCTAGATGGGGTATATATAAGGGGAAGGGGGTGTTGTCCTCTTGCAAGACTACTCACTCTTGGTGCTCATTGCATGCGTTTCTGTGCCAACTCAACTCCAATGGATCCAATCCAAGGCACTTTGTTGGCATTGCAATTTGCAGTGGAGAAAAGGAAAGGGAATCAGGGCGCGGGGTGGAAAGGCCAAGGGGGAAAGGGCCTTGGGGGGGTAGGGTGGGGAGTGGTGTGGTGTAGTGTAGGGGGTTTGGTGTTTGGATGTGAGGCACCGAGGTGCCACTTTATAGAGTTGGGGAGAGTACAAACCAGCGTGGAGGCTAGCGCTTGGCACGAGATCGTGGAGGGGAATATGGCCATATAGGATTTTGTGGTGGTCTTTGTCCTGTAACCCTTGCCCTGGAAGGGAGTGGGGGCCCTTATCTTTTTCAAGGGTTGCTGGCTCTCCTTGTCCCTGCCCTCCTTGTTCCTCGATGTTTATCCCTGCCTTGTTTGATGTCATGGATTCGCCGGGACAGGAGCTCCCCAAGGCCACGCATGGCGGTGAACCGTTCCAACTCCGGTTCTTTCTTTTAATTAACCTAGCTTGGTGTTTTGGTGGGGTGTACATGTGTGTGTAGGGTTTGAGCTCACTTTGATGTCTTTCTGTTGTTTGCTTGCAGGGCTAAGTGTGGGGGGTGAAGGATGAGTTGGTGCTTCAACCAATCGACCACCCAGACAAAGAGTTAAGGACTGGTACTTTAAATATTACTGGCCACCACCTCCTTGTGGATTCTGTTTTCTACGAGGTGCAGTTGGACTGTTGGAGCAATTACAAGTTGAATCTCTTCAGGG
Source organism: Melocanna baccifera (assembly GCA_036346265.1). Lineage (NCBI taxonomy): Eukaryota > Viridiplantae > Streptophyta > Magnoliopsida > Poales > Poaceae > Melocanna > Melocanna baccifera. The sequence continues at coordinate 4,698,773 of CM070682.1, forward strand.
GGTAGGTTTAAGTAACCTGATTATTCTAGCTATAGTGTTGATTTTTAAATGAGGTCAAGTATATGCAAGAGTCGGGGGAGTCGTATAGGCCACGGCATACCTGGGCCCACCAAACAACTTAGTACTCTACTCGTTACGCCACAATTCGCTGCCTGGTGCCTCAGCGCGCCTCGATTCGCTCGGCGTGGCGCACGGGGCGAGCGAGGAGAGGACCTGGTTGATGCTGGCCTGCGTCTGTGGCTCTGCGCGCTGCTGAGGTTCTTGGCGTCCGAGGAGAAAGAAGGCGACGAGCTCAAGAGGAACTTGGACGTTGTCGAGATCCTCAAGAACACGCATTGACGTGTGCGCAGAGATCGGGCCGTAGGATCCCGGCGTCGCCTGCGCCGCGTGAAGGCGAAGGCGGCGGCGGCCGTGTTGGTCCACCGATCTTTACGCCGGGAAGCCGGCGAGGTGGCGGCGGCGGCCGGCGGTCGAGCTGCGACGGCCGGAGCCGGAGAAGGGCCCTACCGAGCGCCGAGGAGGATGACCTCGCGTCCATCGAGTGGGAGCTCGGCGTTGGTGCCGAGCAGCGGGAGTCGGTCAAGCGCAAGGTCGAGGTCAAGGCATCGAGCCGCGAAAGGTAAGATCCGGGATCTGCGGCTAGTCCGTTAGTGTTGGATCTAGTTCAATTTCTTCTTTACGCCCCAAAAATTATTTTTTCATGGTTTCAGACTTTTTCGAGAATTTCTACCAAAATTTATTTCTATGGTGATGTTAATTTCTAATTGATCTTATCTCGTTTCTTGCTGTGGTCGCTATGAGATGTTCTGCGAGTTCTTCAATTGCTTTGAGAGCTCCACCTGCACGCCGTATGAAGTGGTCCAAGCGACCTTCCCAACATCCGTGCTAGCGTTCAAAGATATGTCGAATGGTACTAAAATCTCTTGATAAACCGCCGAGGATTCTTTGTTGTGTTGGATTGCAATAATTCAATATCTAATTCTTATAATTACGTGTGCGGAGATTTACTTACACCATCTTGCGCATATAATGCCCGAGGCGATTGTCGATTGTGATCCAATAAGATCCTTTGCGTGATTTAAAAGACATGCGCATGAAGCGGATCTTGGTGAACTTCTGGTGATGTTTGTTGAGGGCAATGCAAATCAAAAAGGAAACTGTACTCGCCTTGAGAATGATCTTTTAGGCGAGAGGCTTGTGGATTTCTTCAGGACCATCCTAAGGTATGATAATATTTCATTCTTCACTCTTTGCTATTACTTCAACATAAGTACTTGTGCAATTTTATGAATCAAATGAAAATAGACTAGTTACTATATGATTTGGTGCTAGTTCTTACTAAGATAATATGCTATTTGGGGGTATTCATACTTCATAGTTTAATTAAGGATTCATGGCTAAGGAATATGCTATTTGCTAAGATGACATCCATTTAATCAAACAAAATCAAGTGTGGCTCAGATCACACCACGAGTCTGTCCGAAGTGATCTGCAGTACCATCGTCGGGTCTCACCGAACAAAGACACTGCTGCGATGTCGCACTTGTCGCATTCCTTTAAGAGAAGGCTTTCACAGAGATCTTCACTTGCCTAATGCCCCGAAACCACCAAGCTGGCCGGGCTCTACGTCACTGCCTCTACGTAGAGCTCTAAAAATTTTGGTGCGGCATACCCTTTGGTAAAATCCTGGATCCGCCACTGCAAGAGTCGTAGGCCCAAATCATATGTTACGCCAAGAGGGAAAAAGCAGACAGTACAAGCTCCATCCATGCATGGTCACTAGCCTACATATACTCCCTGTAAGGATCAAGAGTGTTATGGCCCTTGGACCGTAGGGCGTAGTGGTGGCTTGCTGGTAGAGGGAGCCTACCCCGGCGGTGGCCAGGACCTCCTCTTCCCGATGTCGCCAGCAGGAGATCAAGATAGAGGAAGGTAGGATAATGCGTGAGCCGAGGTGAGAATGGTCTGCATGGAAGGCGATGCGGCGGGCACATAGACTCGGCCGGAATGAAAGATTAGGCCATCTTTGACAGACCAAGGAGCGCCCAATCTGCCTTCGTCAATCTCAGATCGCAGACATTGTAAAACCGGGTCAGTCAAGACTGCGTTGCGTAATTCTTGAAAGAGTGCGAAGGTCGGAGATGAAATAGCCAGGAGACAGGTCGGAGGACAGTCCGCAGCGAGATAAAGCATCGGCTACTGTATTGAAATGGCCCGGCCGAACTCGATAGTGAATTCATATCCAAATAGTTTGCTTACCCAATGGTGTTGAGGAATCGTGGACAAGCGTTGATCCAACAAGAATTTTAAGCTATAATGGTCCGTGCGAATCAGAAAAGTACGGCCCCATAAATATGGTCTCCAATGGCGGACAGCTTGGACGAGCCCAATCAATTCGCGCTCATAAGCTGGTAGCTTACTATGACGAGGTACAACGGGTCGACTGAAAAAAGCAATGGGGCCCAATCCTTGATGGAGAACAGCCCCAATTCCGGTCCTGGAAGCATCACATTCAACAATAAATGATTGTGTGAAATCTGGCATGTGTAAGACCGGTGCCATTGTCAAAGCACCCTTAAGAGCCTCAAAAGCTTGTTGAGCGACGGGGACCACCCAAATGCCTCTTTCTTTAGAAGGTTTGTGAGGGGTGTTGCTATTTTCCCGAAATCCCGAATGAATTTACGATAGTAGCCAGCAAGACCTAGGAATCCCTGTAATGCTTTGAGTGTCTTGGGTTGAGGCCACTCAGAAATTGCTTGTACTTTGGATGGATACATGGCCACACCACCTTTCGAGATTACATGGCCAGATATGAAATCAAAGTTAATCCAAAAGAACACTTAGATTTCTTGAGGAATAGTTCATGCTGGCGAGTAGCCGAAAAACCATGTGGATGTGCTGCAAGTGATCGGCCCAAGAGGAGCTATAGATTAATATGTCGTCGAAGAAGACCAAGACGAAGTGTCTCAAATAAGGACAGAGAACGTCTTGCATTAATGCCTGGAACGTAGCTGGGGCGTTAAACAGCCCGAATGGCATAACCAAGAATTCAAAAAGGCCTTCATGAGTACGAAATGCCGTCTTGAAGATATCGTCGGGGTGCATACGGACTTGGTGATATCCAGATCGAAGGTCGAGCTTAGTAAAGAACCGAGCACCTTGTAACTCGTCCAATAATTCTTCGACCACCGGAATTGGAAATTTGTCCTTGATAGTCAAGTCGTTGAGGGCACGATAATCTACACAGAATCGCCAGGTATTGTCGTGCTTCTTGACCAGTAAGACGGGGGACGAAAAACAAGAATGACTACGCCGAATAATGCCACGATTGAGCATGTCGCTGCACTGGCGCTCCAACTCATCCTTCTGGTGGTGTGGGTACCGGTATGGCGGACTAAGACAGGGGAAGCTCCCGGCCGTAAGTGAATCTGATGATCCTAAGGTCGGGCTGGAGGCAGTCCAGTAGGGTCTGCAAAAAGATCATCATATTCATCCAAAATCGGCTGCAGCAAATCCTGTCCTGTCTAAATCAACACTTGCATGGGCCGGTCCTTGGAGAGGCCTTGCCACCGAACCTGGCTGCCCTTCAACCAAAACGCCATTGTCAATTCATCAAAATCCCAAAGAATAGGGCCCAACGTCTTCAGCTAGTGGACACCGAGGACAATGTCAAATCCGTCCAGAGGTATTGCATAGGCTGGAATGGTGAACGGTGTTGATGGATCATGAGTTGTAGGGTGTTGCAGAATCCCGCACAGTCCAGCTGATCGCCGTTGGCAATCTTGACTCACAGGCCTTGACAAGGGTGCAGTTGCAGGGTGGCCGCTTGGACAACTTGCGCAGTGACAAAGTTATGCGTAGACCCCGAGTCGATGAGTGCGACGAAATGCTGTGCGCCAATGGTTACCGCAAGCTGCATGGTGCCCCCGGTCGAAACTCCTGTGACGGCGTGGAGGGAAATTTCTGGGGTTGGATCCCCAAGCTCTAGTGCATGCAGCGCCAATGAGTCATCCCCCGGATCACCATCTTCATTCATGTCAATATATGTGAGAAAGGGCTGCTTACAGCGGTGTCCCGGCTGAAATTTTTTGTCACTATTGTAGCACAACCCTTTGGCGTGACGATCTGCCAGTTCGGTTGGTGTCAGGCGCTGAAACGGCTTTGCAGGCCGAGGCACGGGTGGCGTGACCTGTGGTGTCATCTCTTGGGGTCGGCCTGATGATGGTACTGGTGGAGACGGCCGTTGTGGTAGTCGCCCAGGTCGAGTTTGTGGAGTGGAATCTCCAGCCACTGTCTGTGCACGCCGTTCGTAGGCTCTGGCCAAGCTCATCGCCACCTGCAGGTTGCCTGGTTGTTGCAGTTCCACATCTGTGTGGAGTGGTTCCATGAGACCCACCGTGAAGATCTGAACTTGTTGCAGCGGCAGTAACCGATCGGCGCGGCAGAGTAGAGCTAAGAACTTGGTCTGATAATCATTAACGGACCCGGTCTGCTGCAAGCGAGTCAATTCCCCTAATGGATTGCTCCGGATTGGCGGTCCGAACCGCATGTGGCAGAGTAGCTTGAATTGTCCCCACGTCGGTTGGCCGTCGCCTCGTTCAAGCTAAAAGTACCATTGTTGGGCAATTACCGTGAGGTGGTATGAGGCGAGCCAGACTTTATCTCCTTCTTCAGTGCGCTGCCCATGGAAGAACTGCTCACAACGGTTGAGCCAAGACAAGGGGTCATCTGAGCCATCAAAAGTTGGGAATTCCAATTTGTGGTAGCGTGGTGCGCTGGAGTATGAAGTGGGGGCAGTATGGTAGCGAGGAGGCAGGGTTGCGGCCGGTGGAAAAGAGGGCTGCGGAAAAAATTGTGGCATGGCTGGTGGTTGACAAATTATGGGGTGGCCGGCGGGATCCTCCAGGCTGGGCGCTGATGCGGCTGGTAGCCCGTAGTCGCTGGTGAATGGATCCCCCGGCGGAGCCAAAGAAGCGGTGAGGCCGGCTGGGAGGACTCCTGGCGGAATCGACAAGATCCCTGGCGCCAAGGCGGGCAAAATGCCCCTGGATTCCAAAGCTGCAAACTTGGCGTTGGTGGTGATGCTCTGCCGTGTCAAATCTATAAGCGTGGACTTCATCTCGGCGTTCTGCTGCGCGATCCCGGCCATCTGCTCCTGGATCACCTTCAGTATTGTGCTCACCGAGTTGGCCTCCTCGCTGGAATCGGAACCGGGCATCGCTGATACCAAGTTATTATGGCCCTTGGACCGTAGGGCGTAGTGGTGGCTTGCTGGTAGAGGGAGCCTACCCCGGCGGTGGCCAGGACCTCCTCTTCCCGACGTCGCCAGCAGGAGATCAAGATAGAGGAAGGTAGGGTAATGAGTTCTATTGTTATTTCTTGCTTACCCAGAATTTTGAGATTACAAACTATATATAAGGTGGTATACAATCCCACCAAATCCTACTATCAGGCTAAAACCGATTCCTACTTAGAGTCTGAAACCGACTCTAATCAGCCTAAGGCTTTGACCGACGCTTATAGACTATAACAAAGAGCATGCAAGCCTCATGATTTATTTATACTAGTAGTTTTTACAACTTTTGTGATACTTCCAAGCTACAAGCTTGGTGTGTTATCTGGCCGTGTGGGCGCGGGCGTACATGGTTGTGCATGTGTGGATGTTTAGGTACTGTGCGCGTTTCCTTTCCGTCGTCAAAGGAGAGTTGAGTCACAGTTTGCCAGAAAGGAACAGGTCATGTCACAACTTACTTGATCCATCTCAATTATGTGGTCATGGCTGGTGGCTCCATCATTGATCACACATCATATAATAATTACACAAATACATACGATGTGATATGTCAAGGTCCCAATCGATGCGTGAGTTGATTAACTGAATCCACGTATGGGGTCTTAATTCAATGATGCTAAGTGGTGCCTTAATTGAAACCCACACTTTGCTCAAGACGTGCAAAGATGCTTGATGCGATTCTCGAACATGGCTGCACTACATCAATACTAAATTTTGAGATATATTTGCTTCAGAAAAGTCCAAATGCTTACTAGTTACCTCCCACTCTAACCTGCTAATTTTAGGCCCTGCTCAAGTTAACTTTTTTTCGGTTTCAACTTCTAGTTTTAGCTTTTTTTTCACTATTACTACACTATCCACTAACTCAGCTACAGTAAAAAAAAGCCAGCTACAGTGAAATTTCAACTAAAAACTAAAAACCATCGCTAAAATGATCACCCCTAAGAACCTCATACTGAATTTTAGGGTGCATATTACGGATCAGTGAACTGTAGTTGCAGCAGTGTACGGCGTACCACTCACTAAGTGGGCAATGGGCAGCCTTCCACCCACCATGCAGCCATGCACCGGATCCAAGAGAGAGCAGCCCGTCCCTGGACGCGCCCTCGATCGGTGTCCCCACCTGTCACCTCCCCAGCTCCCTCTCGACCCCGACCCCAAACCTCCAACTGCTAGAGTGCGAGATCACCACAACACAGATCCCCCGGCCAGCCATTTGATCCCAATTCCCCTGCCCCCTCCCATCCCTCTCCGTCCCCCAATCCCCTGCCATGTTGCTGACCAGCATCAGTGTCACCTCGCCAACGTACGTGTTCCACTCAGAACCAAGGAAACAAGAGGAGGAGCAACTTAACATGCATGCTTGCACGTTTATGTAACTAGCTAAGATCATGCACAACGACGATGGTAGATATCTTGGCACATGTTAGGTATGCTGCTTTTACTACCAATATTGTACTACAAAGCTGTACCAAAATCTGTTGTGCGATCTTGTTGTTACACGGCTAAGTGCACACCCTACGTGCTACATATACTTGATGCAGAAACTATATATCTTCAATGGAACACCGGAGAGCTACTACTTTCCTAGCTAGCTAGTAGCTGCATGCTCCTATCTTCCAAGGATGCTGATGAGCCGTTTCCATCAAATAATGAGGACCGGACGGCCGGGCGGGTAGCGTGAAGCGTCACCTCCATGCATGCAGCGTGTCCCCCTCGCGCGGTGTCCGCTAGCGCGCGGGCGCCGGATTTCTTCCGGGGTGAGGACGGTGCATGGGGAGGGGGCAATCATGCGGTCTGGCGAAACGGCTCCGGCCGGCGGGTCTGGTTTGGACGGGAATGGCCTGACGGGCGCCCATTCGCTAGCTCGCTCACGGCCGCGCGACTGCCGCTAGCTGCTCGCCCGCCTTTGCTTTTGAGTCGATCGGCCTGTCGCCTTGCGCTTGGCGGCCAGTTGTTTTTGCGTGTACGCGCCGGGAGGAGGGTCCGGCGCGGGCCGCGGCCCTGTGCGGCCGGGGCGGTATCGCGCGCGATCGACAGGGATGCAGGCCGGTCGTGTTTTTGCTCTGTTTCTACGATGGGGTAAGAGCGGTTTGCCGTTTGCTGAGGGAAACTGGCGGTCTACTTTGAACTATTCATGTATTTAGCACTGTAGTATTTAGTATTATAGCCATATCTTTTATTTTTAGTCCCTGAACATTTTTTTTTTGCAAAAATAATCTTCACCCTAAGCTCGAAAGACGTGACGAACAACACGTGTTACTTACCACACGGGGTAGCTTGGTACAAAGCGGATGGCGCGTAGACCAAGCCAGTGTGGCAGCCAGACATGCGGCGTTGCAGGCGGGTGGGGCCACGGCACTGTCGAGCCATTCCTACTCGGCAGCACCCTACCGAGATGCCCCTGCTTGGTAGGCACTACCGAGCAGCACTGGCTCGGCAGCAGGCCGGAAAGGGTAGGCGTGCGTGGATGGGAATGCGTGTGGGCAAGGGCACAAGCGCGCGTGGTTTGGCTGCTACCTTGTGAGGGAATTGCGTTGGTGATAACGTGACACGGCATTAGATTATCATTTTATTCATGCGTTAATTGCGCTGCTGTTCGCACACATATAAAATGGGAACCGTGCTCGATTTCTTGCTAAGCTAGAGCGCAACAAGGGAGGGGAAGGAAAGAGAGATTTCGTGTTGAGCGAGAGAGCAGTTGGTTTAGCTGTTATTTATGATCATTCGCAGTTGGAAGCATTGTAGGGTGGGTGAATGCTCCAGCAATAGTAATAGCAGCGATCCATGCTCTAGCACCTGTCAAACCCTCCATTTGACAACCACTCATCGGAGAACTACGCTTGAGGAGCAGCGCTCCAACCCGTCGATCGTCGTCAACATTGGAAATACCAGCCGAGGCTGTAGTCGCTCCCACTCTCGCTCTAGCTCAAACAGCTACAAGCACTCCCGCTCCCGCTCTCGCTCCAGTTCACCTCGTGACTGTATCACCTACCGTGCCCATAGCCTCATGGAGGAGTAGCCTGACCTATGAATTAGGTAAGCTCGTAGTGCTTGCTAGGAGTAGATTTTGGTTTATAAGCTCCAACGCATGTACTAAGCAGTAGAAATGTAATATGTAATGTATTATATCCACATGACTGAGCACGACCAAAGTGTTATGTACTAATTGTCATGTGCAAGTTGACCCAAATATATATAAATGTTTTGTGGCCATCTTAGACCTTATGGTTTATTTTTTTGCTTTTCTTATTCACCCGGTTCTTGGAATCATTTCTTGAGATATTAATTAGTGAGTGACAGCATACACCGGCTTTGCTAGTGATTTGACAATATGCGCCCATTTTTCGTAGCGAGTGCATAGCATGCACTAGCTTTCTGAGTAATTTGACAACACATACTAGCTTTTCGCAGCGAGTGAACAACACCCACTAGCTTTCTCAATGATTTGACAACACGTGCAGGCCTTTCACAACGAGTGGACAGTATGCACCGATTTTTCCACTGTTCGGACAACATGTATTAGCCTTTCACAGCAAGAGGATAGCACGTACTAGTTTTCCCAATGATTCGACAACACGTACCACATTTTGCAACTAGTGGACAACGGAAAGGACAAGGGTAGGACACCGGTGGTCCCTAAAGCCCCCTACTGAGCGCTAGGTTATTTTTGACTAGGACATATTTACACAAGTTGTGAAAACCGAGTACTAGCCACGAGTCGTGAGGGTTAATGCCTGCAAAGGAGATAAGGGAAAGGCACCGATGGACCCAAATATGTATGATGATTGAATAGAATCATGACTTCTAAAAGACGCACACATATCTTAGCTGTAGCTAAGATTGATGATTCGCGGATGTTGCCACTTGTATCGTATGAGCAGTAAGGCAAATATACACATCTAACCAATCCCTACACGTCATGTAATTCGTACATTCATTACAAACTGCTTTGTTGGCCTATAGTCCATTACGACAAATGTTTGCAATAACGTATCTTTACTACTTAACAAAGGGATTTTGTGGTGGTGGTTCATCTGTCCCTCTGAACCCCCTTGCACATTTCTAAAAAGTTCTGTAGTTCTGCGCACACACAAACAAAATATAATAAAATTTCTTAATGCGTATCAAAGCACACGTTTTTAGCTAGTTTGCACGAAGTATTCACCTAGTTACAAAAAGTAAATTTATCATGTGGCGCTGCCCAATCGGTGCTGCAACCAAGTGCCCTGAACCTTGAGCCTCCCCTCGTCTTATCGAGATTTTTTTTTCGAAATTGACATAGTTTTATTTAATATTATGTTACATATAATTTAGAAATATTTTTAGAAGCAAATTAAGGAGTTGATCTAGAGCAAAATCAAATTAACAAGTATGATTGAAATAATTATAGACCGATTCAACGAAATTTTTTGCCACCCCTACCCTCGGCCCCCTGCCCTACTCGCCTGTTGCCAAGCCAGCGCAGCTCGGCAGCGCCTACTAAGTGGGGGCAGCTCGGCAGCGCCTACTAAGTGGGGGTAGCTCGGCAGCGCCGTGGGCTCGCTCGCCTACCGCACTAGCCTGGCCTACTGCGCTATCCGCCTCCTGCGGAGCTACCCTAGGACTACAGGTGACACATGTCTGCTTCTGTGCCTTCCGAGCTGAGGAGAGGACTATTTTTGCAAAAATAAGTATTAAGATGCTAAATTTAAAAGAAATGTGGCTATAGTGACGAATAGATGAACAGTTCGTTTATTTTGTTGCTGTGTTACCGGGTACTAGTACTCCGGTACAGCGGGGAGGCGTCCTTTTTCGTTTGGAGTTTTGTGCATAAGTGTGTCAACTCAACAATCAACGGCATGGCATGACTAACACGTGTTATGTTTCGTCGTGTTTTCTTCAACTGGTACGGTAATTGAAGGCCGAGTTGCGACGAGGTTGCTAGTTTATTGGGGTCCATTTTTTGCTAGTACAATTCGAAAAGAAGAAACGGTGTCAAAGGGGGACGTATCCATTGTACGAAGAAAACGCTGTTCGGGCTGGAGGGATCTAGAATTCCCAACAGGCCGAACGAACGAGAATCTCTCAGCCTTGCGGCGCGGGGTCTAGTCAGCAGGCCCAGCATCCGTTCTCCCGGCTGTGGGCCGCGCGGGCACGCGAAGAGAGCCGTCTGCCCCCACGCAATCGCCCGTGCAGTGTGGAACGCGCGTTACTGGGCGGGGTGGAGCCACAGCTTCTCCCCCCGGGCCGCGCGCATGGCTGGGCATCCGCTCCGCTGCTTTTCCAGCTCGGCCGAACTTCTTCGCCGCGGTTCCATCCCCGTTCACCGTTGTGGGCCGGCTGACCGCACGACTTTCAAGCTGCGTTAGGCTTCGCTTCCTCCCTAGCCCGATCAAATCCAGAGAAATTTTTTTGCTGGTGTTCGCTAAATAGCAACTCCTGTTCGTTTGATGCTCTTCCCTGAAAAATGGCCAAGATCAGTAGTAGTTGCCTATGGCATGAGTCTGTTTTTTCAGCTTCTCAAAACGACTTTTGGTTTTTGCTACAGTATCTAACTTTTAAACGGAGTATTTTTTAAGATGATGTCTACAAGTTAATTATAGTACACGCTAAAAGCCCAACATCTGTATCATCCAAAATCGTAAGTGAGTATCTCTCTCCGTAATCTCTATCGTAAACAGCTAAAATTCAAAAATTTCAATCAAAAATCATAAATTATAGCCAAAAAGAACAGATCCGTGATATGGTATGGTCGCTTGAGGCAGTAGTAGTAAAGCTGCAAAGAGCAACGGTTTCTGGCTGCATAAAGCAACGTTCAGTTATTCGCTTGCGGTGTTCGGCCGCAACTGCAAATGGAAAGAAAGGATTTAAGAGCAAATTAAAGATGTGGGCTTGCAGTTGGTCTGTTCATGACTAAGCTAGTTCATGTCGTTCAGGTAACTTGGGCAGAGCCCCCAAACCGCACGGCCATCCACTTGTTTATGCACATTTTTAAATGATGCTCTATCATCACCCGCCGTACTGTTCTAATCACTCTACGAAAAGGATGCTCATCTGCTCCCTTGTGAAGGGCTAGCGTTCTGTAATGACCACTCTGTGTATGAAAGTGATGCTCATCCGCTCTATCGTCAAATTCAGCACGCCTAAAATGTTGGGCTCATGTTTTCATTCCCCCATTAATGTTGTCTGATGAGCAACTATTGTTGGGCAGTGTTCTGATAGGGTGCTGAAATAGCAGTTGCACCATCCTGTACTATGATGTTCCGTTGCCGAGTGGTATTGTGCGGTGGGCATTCATATCAGCCACGAACAAGCTAAAACCGTGCTCCTTGTCTCTCGTATGTCTTCTGTATACGACTTCAACATCTTGAACTAGGTAGTGGACTTCCATGATAACATGGAATATTTAGAATAATCACATAATAAATCTATTGATTCACGAAAGGTTACATATATATATAGGCTAATTAGAATAGAAAATTGAGGAATAGACGCATTAAATGTAAACAGGAACCGAGGCGTCTAACACAGGAACCGAGGTGTTTAACCCTCCCCCTAGTTGAAGCGTCGGTAGAGCGGATATTCAAACTGGAATGGAACTCGATGAAGACAGAAGTAGGTAGTCATTTGGTGAAGATGTCAATGTACTAAGATACATCGGAACGTGAAGAACACGAACATTGCCAAGACCAACTTGTTCCTGGACAAAGTGGATGCCTCAACATGTTTGGTGCGCTAACGTTACACCAGATTTGTTGAGAGATATACTCTGCTGACATTGTCGCAGTAGACAAAGGTAGCTCGGCGTAGAGGACTATGAAGCTCCTGAAGAAGTTGACGTAGCCAGCATGCCTCAGCAACAGAATTGGCTACGACCCAGTACTCAGCCTCCGCACTCGAACAAGAAATAGTGTATTGTCGCTTCGAGAATCAGGAGATGAAATTGTCACCCAGGAACACTGCGTAGCCCGAGTGGACTGCGCATATCGAGACAACTAGCCTAGTCAGCGTCAAAATAGACAACCAGATCTATAGAGGTAGCTCGACGAAGAAGAAGGCTGTGGTCAATGGTACCACGAAGATACCGAAGAATGCGCTTCATGACGACGAGGTGCGGCTCGTGAGGATCATGTATATGAAGACATACTTGTTGTATAACGTAGGCAATATCTGGGTGAGTTAAGGTGAGATACTGCAAAGCACCTACATGACTTCGATAGAACGTTGGATCAGCCACAGAAGTGCCAGTAGGAAACGAGACCTTGGAGTGAGTGTTGACAGGGGTGCTGCACGGCTTGCAAGCGGTCATGCCAGCGCAGTCCAAGATGTCTAGAGTATACTGGCACTAAGAGAGGAACATGCTACCATCACGATAACTGACAGAAACACCTAGGAAATAATGAAGTAGACCAAGATCCTTCATAGGAAAAACCTGTTGGAGGGAGGCAATCACTCGACGGAGCATGCTGCCCAAAGAAGCAGTCAGCACAATGTCGTCCATATAGAGCAGCAGGTAGACAGTGTCATCGCCTTGATGAGACATAAAAAGAAAGGTGTCAGACTTTGCCTCTATGAAGCCGAGAGACAACAAGTAGGCTGCAAAACAGTTGTACCAGGCTCAGGGCACTTTTTGAGACCGTAGAGAGACTTGTTGAGGTGGCAAACGTAATCTGGGCAAAAGGAATTCACAAATTCGGCCGGCTGTGAACAAAAGACAATATCAGAGAGTGTACCATGAAGGAACGTATTCTTAACATCCAGCCGGTGGATAAGCTAGTCCCAAGCTAGGGCCAGAGTGAGAATGGTGGAAACAGTGGCCGGCTTGATGACTAGACTGAAAGTCTCATCAAAATCAACATCAAGATGCTATGTGAAACCATAAAGAGCCCAACGAGCCTTATAGTAGGCAAGAATGCCATCTGAATTGAGCTTATGCTAAAAAAATCCACTTCTTAGTGACCACATTGGTATTGAATGGCCGTTGGAGCAAGAGTCCAGGTGTTGTTGTCCTGAAGAGCAGCGTATTCCCCATCATGACGCTGTGCTAATGTGGGTCGACAACAGCAGCCCGATATGTGGTCAGAATAGGAGACAGAGTGGCGACATAAAGGTTCATGTGGATGAGCGACTGACGAAAACCGTGCTTCCCATGAGTTACCATGGCATGGGAGTTGTTGACAGGCTGAAGCGGCACAACTCCTTGAGGAAGTTGTAGAAGAATGACCCCACTGGGAGCCAGCGAGCCAACTGGTAGACCCGCGATAGTAGCACTGGGCGCTTCCACTATCACGGGAGGAGTCGTGGCTGGAGCACTGGATGCTACCACAGCCGTAGACGAAGTGAAGGATGGGGGTGTCCCCACCAGGAGAGGCGCTGCCGACCGGCATCACGTGCGCTGGCATGGGCGCCCCGAGAATGCGCACGATGTTGGGAGCCACAAGCGCACTGGGGCCGCGCACAACTGAAATAGGAGAGGCAGCGCCATTTGGCGCCACGGCGGTAGGAGCATGGGAGGGTGGGTCACACCAGGAGGGGCACTGGGACCTGCAAGACGATGAGGCCCAATGGACATCGGCGTGTAATGAAGCTCCAATAAAAAATCAAGGTTAGTGGGGGAGGGCAGTGTGGCGTGTTCAGCAAAGGGAAAGGAGGACTTGTCAAATGTAATATGGTGGGAGATGATGACCTAATTGGAGGAGAAATTGAGGCATCAGTATCCCTTGTATTCGGACGGGTAGTCGAGAAACACGCACATGGTGAAGCAAAGAGAAAGCTTATGAGGAGCGGTGGTAGAAAGGTTCAGGTAACACTTATAGCCAAAAACTCGAAGGTGAGAGTAGGAGGGAAAACAACAAAGAGCGCAAAAAAAGGTGTGAAAAAATTGAAAGTTTTTGTGGGTTGGCGATTGAGAAGGTAGCTAACAGTATGAAGAGACTCAACCCAGTAAGAGGAGGGGAGGCTGGCCAGAAACATAAGAGACTGGACAATGTTATTAGTGAAACGAATAATACGTTTGCCCTTGTCGTTCTGCTAAGAGGTGTATGAACATGACATACGGAGTGCAACGCCATGGGTGAGAAAAAAGGTGTGAGTGGTGGAGTTGTCAAAGTCACGGCCATTATCGTACTGAATGCTCTTGATCTTAATGCCGAACTGAGTAGCAGCATAAGAGGAAAAATGTGTGACGGTGGCAAAAGTATCGGATTTTAGTCGCAAATGAAACGTCCAAAGATAATGCGAGCAATCATAAAGAAAAACTAAGTAGTATTTGTAATCAAATATATTGATGACAGGAGAAGTCCAAAAGTCACAATGAATTAAATCAATATTCTTGAGAGCACGAGAGTGTGAAGTAGCAAAAGGTAAATGCACATAGCGACCAAGTTGACATGAATGAAAGATAGTATCGACGGGTTCATTATTGCAAGCAATAGCGGACACACTAGCAAGGCAAGATAGGGACTCATGGCTAAGGTGCCGAGACGATGATGCCACAGGGAGGTAGAGGCATTGGTGATGAGTGCACACAAAGGGGAGGCAGACGCAAGGGGTAGGGAGGTCCAAAGCTATTGCACCTAGCGATCACGTTCTTAAAATGAAGATCATTTACAAAAAAAAGCCAACAGGGTAAAACTCAATGAAACAGTTATTGTCAATAGTGAATTGACGAATGAAAACAAGATTCTTAATAGGATGTGGGGTGACTAGAACATTACTAAGATGAAGAGGACCAAAACTAGTGGAACTAGTGGAGGTGACAGGTAACAGAGACCCATCACCGACAACAATAGTGGAAGGAGTGAAGGGGATGGGAACGGGAGAGGTTACCGTCATCTGACATCATGTGCGAGGTTGCACTAGAGTCCATTTACCAGTCGGTGGTTGGCGGGGAAGCAAGAGTCATGGTATTGAAAGAGTTCACCAATGACCGCTGATCCCATGGACCAAGACCGGCAAGCGCGGGATTTGGACCGACCCGAGGAGGCAATGGCGCGGGGGTGGGTATGAGGGCAGCGGGTAGCCGGTCTGGAGTTGGCCGGCCATCAACGCGTGTGGTTGGGAGGCACCACCGTGGTGCGGCTGGGGTGGTGCGTTAAGGGCTCGTGGGCCGAGGAGGTCGGGGGTTTGGCTTGGATGGAGTTGGCGGGCCACACCTGGATGGTGCTGGTCCAGGGGTTGTAGAAGGAGAGCGGCCAACCAGAGGTGCCACCCCTGGCCGCACTTCCGTCGCCGATATTGTTGTAGTTACCGTCATTGCCGCCGCAATGATAGCGACTGGATCTGCTACCGCCGCCGCCAGTGCCACTGGAGGGAGTGTCTTGAGGCGCGCCAGTGGAGCAGCGGCCAAATGCGCTGCCACCAGCCCCGGAGACACCACCATCGGGACCCCATTGCTGGTAGGGGTTGTGGCAATGAGGGCTATGGAGGGTGCTGTGGGACGCAACGACATCATGATTTCTTCTAGTAGCAGATCAAAGCAATTCTCGATGAATGAGGGGAATGACTTCTGTCACATCTGCAGGGCCGCCATGTATGCAAATTTCGCATTCAGGCCACGCAGAACGGACAGAAAAGGGTGCGATCGTGCACTAGTTTGCCCAAGTCGCCGAGGGCGTCGGCCATGCTCTTGAGCTTGCAGCAGTAGTCGGGAGATAGAGATGTCACCCTAGACGAAGTTGCGAAACTCCGCGTCCAGGTATAGGGCATGTGTCTCCTTATTGCCGATGAACTGTTACTCAAGGCCCACCCATACGAGCCGCGCTATGGAGGTAGGAGTCATCATGATATCAAGGAGTTCAGTGGAGATGGTGCCATAGAGCCACGAAAGAATGAGATAATTAATCTAGAACCAGTCTACGACATCGGAGTGGGTGTGGTCGAAGAGGGCGTACTTGTTGAGGGTGACGAGGAAGAGACTACGCCATTAGTTGTAGATTGGAGAGGCAAGGTCGAGGACTACAGGGATGAGAGCCTTGATGTTGAAGACGTACACCTGTGCATGGAGGGAAGCAACGACGGTGGCATCGGAGAGGGTTAGTGCCTCTGTGGCCTCTTGCTCGTGACACTTGGCAGTGTCCTATGCATGGCGCGCGGCAGCGGCGGCAGCTTGCTGCTCACGGTGTGCGGCGGCGGTGGCATCATTTTCATTAGCTATGGCGGTGGCCTCCTGCTCATGGTGCACGACAGTGGCGGCAGCGTTGTTTGTGCCAGCCATGTCAGGTGGAATTAGTGAAAAGGTGTGGTCGCAGGAGTGATCGCGTCTGATACCATAAGAGCGTGGAATATTTAGGATAATCACGTAATGAACTAAAGTTTACATATATATAGGCTAACCAGGATAGGAAGTGAGAAGTAGACGCATCAAGTATAGATAGGAACTGAAGCGTCTAACAAAAGAACCGAGACGTCTTACATTCCCAAACGAAAACTTGAACTAGCGATGTCAATCGGCATCATCTGCCATTTATATTGTTCAACGTTCCGTTGATGAGTACTTTGAATCTGCCCGTTCAAAAAAAAGGAGTACTTTGAATCTATCCCAATATGTATGTTGTTAGTACTGTTGGTGGAGAGAGACTTCGTTCTCAAACTGTGATTAAGGGAGAATTTATCCTGGGATAACATCACAAGCTAGCGACATTACATCCATCTAAATGAGGAAGAATTCGAATCATGGTAGGAAATAAACTAGATCTAAACTAAGATACCCAACTGATTGAGAACTAACTACCTTTTTATACTGACTCAAATACTTCAGCCTTCAGAAACTCAAAAGCAAATGAACACTTGGTACACTTCAAAGGCCTTATCTGGATGGTGGAATTCAACAGTAATTCTGTAGGAGTTATACTTCATCATGTAAAATTTCTAAACAGGAAATTCATGCATCCCCAAGTAGAACTAAATACTCGAGGACTAGGATAATGCTACGTCTTCAAGCAGGTGCCGAATTAACTCAACGCAATGGCTAAACTTCATATTAGCAAATAGACACAAATATTGGGGTAATGCTGTACAAAAAAAAGCATCAGGACTAGGATGATGCTACATCTTCAAATTTCAAAGTAACGAGCAGAAAAACAAAAGCATAATACCAACACTGCTCTATCGAGAAACAAACAACAAATATGTATCTCCATCCTGAAACCTTCAAAGTACTGGACAAAACACCTTAATGCCGTCCATACCTCCTAGTCCTATTTGTGCTTAAACTGGCATCTGGATGTTGGTGGAAGGAGCTTGAATCTGGACTCCGAGAAAGTTGACGTGAATTGCCATCTCATTATTGTCCCTGTCGACCCCGGCTGGTTGTTCTTGCCCCTTTCCCTGTGAAAACGCCTCGGATTATTACTCCCTCGCAGCTCGGGCGATCTCACACAACAGTGTTAAGTAAACGAGTTACTACACAACTGGCAACGTTACTGCCGTGTAAGGCACATGCCCGTTGCTTGCCTTAGTAGGGCACCGGCCAATCTGCCATTGGCGTTTCCATCTTCCCCGTGCCGGGAGGAGAGATGGGCTGATTAGCCATAAACATCTTAGAAAATTACTGCTTTAATTACTAGCGTACGATATATGCGAGGACGAGGCATTAATGCCATCTTCGAACACGAGAGATCGATCTTATCTCACAAACATCATGCAACAATGTTGAGAAGTCAACGTAGACTTATTGACACGGTTGTGCTCAATGGCTGCGGGCAACGAACAGGATGTGCATGCATATGCGCGTCTTTGTTTCTTTGTGAAGTCGCGGAACTCGGGATCAGCTTGCCGACGCAATTTTGGCGTTTTGGCCCTTATGAATTTTGCCGACGCATTTTCTTTGTTTCTTTGTGAAGTCGTGGAACTCGTGTTCATCAGTTCGTTCGTTTGTGATCAGACCATGCTGGGGGTTAGTAGATTGATTGATAGTCGGAGCAGTCGGATGGATTCTCTGAATCCAAGATAGTCGCGCGAAGTTGTAAAATGTGGTGAATAATGCAAGACAAGGATAGGTCTATTGGAGTTGATTCCAACTTGACCAACTGCATTGTATGTGTAATTTCCAATCGATTTCCCATGGAATTTTAGATCCTTTAAGTTAAAAGAGTCGTAGTTTTGCATTCTGATAGTCGCACACTAAGCATAGATGATGATAAACTCGTATGATCGTCTCCCTTATGCAGGGGCAGAGGGAAAGGGGCTGGCAGGGCTTACCCCCTCATGACCTTAGAATTTCTATTGCAGTCCATCGATCTTTAGCGAATTTCATTTGCATTAGTATATTTTTGTCTCCCTCGTTAAGTAGTATTACATTATACAGCTTATTTGGTCCCCTACAAACTAAATTACTGACTTCGTCCCTGCTCCTATGGATAGGCTCCCGATTTTTCCATCGTCTACTATCTCTATCTGTTTTTTTTAAGGAAAAACTATCTTTATCTGTGAGTCGGTAATCATAAACAGATGTTTTTAAAATACTTGGTGTAGGCAGGACTCCTAAATTCCTCGCTTTCTTGTCGAATTCTCTCTCCCAGACCCCTTTTCTTGATAGAAACATTTTGTTCAGTACTAAATTCCAGGCAAGCAGTGTGCTGTAGAGATGGATTTTCTTTGGCATTTTGCTCCACGCCTCCACCCCAACCTCCATGATCCGGACAAGGGCTCATCTTCAATGCATCTCCTCTTCTAGGGTTTAGGGCAGAGCGACCCATCATCTCAATCTGCCAAATGTTAGGTACACGCCATTCGTATGCTCTTGCGCACAATTGCACAAATATAGATTGATTTAAACCCAAATGTTTTTATGTATGTTTTAGAACAATGATATTTTATTTTCACATACAAATAAATTAAGGATGTTCTACATGCGTATTGAATAAAGAAAAAAATCCTGGCCTTCCGGTACAGCAAATAAATATGGAAGGCTCTCTCAATCAACTAACTCAATGTAATAAGCATGAATAGTGACTCATAGGTACTTAGACCACTTAAAATTTCTGGTACACAATATTGACTCATGTATATACAGAAATCTAGTAGAATTCCTGCACTTTTATATTGCGCAAGTGACGACCACCACAAGGAGGTTGCATGGTAGGATACCTATCCCACCACAGCTACTGACCAAAGTTTGGATATTTATATTGGGAATAATCCTATATCGATTATCATCGATTGTAAATATAACATCTCGGCCCATAATAACTTATGTGTGTGTACATGAGAATGTGAATTAGTCCCACATTACTAGCTTAACATGAGAAGTACTAACATATAAACCCATAGACACTATTGGTAATAACTTTCGGTTAACCGTTTTGCGTGAAACGAGGATAAAACGTAAGTAAGTTATTACGTGTGCGTAATTTATCCATAATGGAGTTAGGCCTAAACCGGTTTGAATTCTAGAATATTACAAATGGTATTAGAGTTGACCCTTACGGTTGCACAGGTGCATACGGGTCAGAGGCGTAGGCATATAACGCATGGCGCATGTAGGCCCGAAGTGGACACACGACATGGTATATGTACCAGCACTGAACACACGACCATGTGCCAAGAGGGGAGGTATTAGTCATTTGCCCTAGTGTGGGTATGTTAAACTGACGAGGATATCGGGCTCTTTAAGGGGGGTGTATGTAACATCTCGACCCATGATTAGGAGTGAAAACGGATCAGATAGTTTCTGACCGATTCGGACGAATACGGATACAGATTGTGTCGGATCGGATTTTTTTTGGAAAATTCTCGGATCGGATATGGATACGGATTTTTTTATCGGATACGGATACGAATACAGTAAGCCTAGTATTCGTC
Source organism: Melocanna baccifera (assembly GCA_036346265.1). Taxonomy (NCBI): domain Eukaryota; kingdom Viridiplantae; phylum Streptophyta; class Magnoliopsida; order Poales; family Poaceae; genus Melocanna; species Melocanna baccifera. The sequence continues at coordinate 4,718,850 of CM070682.1, forward strand.
GAATACGAATACAAATACGGATAATTCGGATAAAACGAAACCGGATATCCGGATTTTCTAGAATCTCCCCGTTTTCTTATTTCCAAAATTCGAATAAAATCCAAAAGGCTCTAGAAAATAGCAATAAAATCCCAAAAATTCACTAAAAATACCTGAAAAATCCTTGAGACCTGAGGAATACAAATAAAATATTTTCAGCTCATGTTAAAGTTTAATTTAATCATATTAAATTATTTTAAATTTTAAAAATTTATTTTAAGCTTAATTTAATTCCAGAAAATTTATTTTTAAAAACAGAGCTTTATAAACTCTAGAAAATCAGAATGTTACAAAATATTTACGTATTTTCATTAATTTTGGATGTATAATTTAAGGGGTTTTCATGTTCCGATAAATATTCGTAACCGTATTCGTTTCGATTCGTATTCGATCCGTATCTGTATTCGATATTATTCGTATTTGTATTCGTATTCGAGTTATCCGTATTCGTATCTGTATCCGAAAAAAATATGAAAACAAATATGGTAGAGATATTATCCGTCTGTATCCGATCCGTTTTCACCCCTACCCATGATGGCCCATGTGTGTGTATACATAAGGATGTGAATTAGTTCTACATTGCTAGCTTAACATGAGAAGCACTAACATATAAATCCATAGGCACCATTGGTAATAATCTCTGGTTAACCATTTTGCGCGAAACGAGGACAAAAGCACAAGCAAGTTATTACATGTGCGTGGTTTATCCATAATGAGATTAGGCCTAAACTAATTTGAATCCTAAGGCGTTACAGTAAAAAAGCATAATTTATAAGTATGAAGGAAATCTTACTCATTAGATTAATTTTTTTAGGAGGAAAAGACATAATGCCACTATATAAGGCTGTTGCTTTAGACTTGCATGCAACAACCCATAGACTTAGTTGTGTTCAGCCCGTTTGGACCCGAGGTTCGGGGAATAAACCCGCTAGAACCTAAGTATGCGGTCAAGTTCCGATCTAATAATTGATATTAGAGTCCAAGCACCTAAAATCTTCTTGGACTTCATGGTTGTGAAGTACATAACCGATATGTGAGGGGAGAATGTTGAGAATAGTCCTATATTAGTTGTGAGAAGAAAAAAGCACAATTTTAAGTACGAGAGAGACCCAATAACTTGTAAGTGTGTGAGAGATCTCATCCATTTGACTAGTTTTAGGGGAAAAGATGTGTGAGGAGAAGAATGTTGAGAATAGTCATACATCGGTTATGGAAAGAAAAAAAACACAATTTATAAATGTGAGAGACTCATCCATTGGACTAATCTTTTGTGAGAAAATATGTGAGAAGGAAAAAAATATAACTTATAAGTGTAAGGAAGAGTCCATCTATTAGATTAGTATTTTTGGGGTAAGTATAAGGGAGACCCCATATATCAAATTAATCTTTTTAGAGAAAACCTAATACCACTTATAAAGTTGTTGTTTTAGGGTTTATATGTGGCAATCTATAGACTTAGTTGTGTTTAGTTCATTTAAACTTTGAGGCTTGAAGAGTAAGGCCCCTCGTAAGAGCTTTTTAAAACAACATATGTGGCAATTATTTTTTTGGTTTTTTTTAAAATTTACTTACACTTTTTTTGTTTTTTGTTTTCGGTTTTTTTAATTTTTTTACATTTAATTATACTTAATAAACCAACTCAACTACAATATTTTTTAGTCAGCTATAGTGTTTTTTCAGCAAAAATCAAAAGCCATCGCTATTCTGATCACCCTCTAAACCTGATAAGTTCTAGATATACGGTTAATATCTAATCTTAACAATTGCATCACCAAAAACAAAAAGGAACTGACAAGCCGAAAAGAACGGCCGTAATCAGGTCATGTTGCATGCGCTGGCCAGCAAAAAGATAAGAGGGATTAGTCGGTGTTGATTAAGCGAGCCGTGTGGTACGACATATTAGTGGTCCTCGTTTTACCTAAAGTAGAAACTTTAAGAACTAATTAGTCATTTTGAAACTCGAGGGACCGAAGCAGAAATACGGTGAAAGTTAATGGACCGAATAAGTTACTAAAAGAAAAAGTAAAGCCCTCCAACTTAATATATCCACATTTGGTCTTTTACGCCCCCTTTGCCTTGGCTCCGCGCTTTTAAATACCCTCCTCCTCCCGCAGCAGCTCGGCTCAGCTCAGCTCCCCCTCCTTCCGTAGCAGTAGCAGCAGAAGCAGTACTAGTAAATAGCAAAAGAAATCAGAAGCTATCAGCCATGAGGCAAGGAGGCGGCGACGGGATCAGCCCCGGCAATGTCCCGGTGTGCTACTACGGCCCGGGCGGGCGCGTGCCGACCTCGCTGGAGCGGCGGGTGCGCGCTGCCGAGGTGCTCCTGCGGTGCGCAGCGTGCGGCCTCGCCGTGCTCGCCGCAGCCCTCCTCGGCGCCGACCGCCAGACCCGCGTCTTCTTCTCCATCGAGAAGGTCGCCCGGTACACCGACATGCAGTCCCTCGTGTAAGCCCTCCATCAACGCCGCCTCAGCTTTGCTTTCCTCTCTGTTAGTAGTAGTAAATCTCCTCCCTTTACTGCCAGTAAAATCCTTTCCTTCTTGATTAGTCACTGATGCTGTGAAGCAGCAGCAAGCGAATCCCTTTTTTTGCGCATCGTACGTCACTGCCTCACTGGAATGGAGGCTCACAAGTCACAATACAGCAGCATTCCAGCGTCTTTAAGTCGCAGAATTATTTGTTTCTGCTGGTCACGTATAGGAACCTATTGTTCTAAGATTCTTTCTAGCTTTTACATACGTAAACAGCGTGTATCCTACGTTGTGGTTGCTCAGCAGCTAGTGCTGGTAATTTGGTCAATGTTATAAGGTACGTCACTTCGTCTAATGGTTACTTGTTGCACGCGACGGCTCAGAAACGACGAAGTAAACAAGATCAATCGCAGAGAGACACAAGATTTAACGTGGAAAACCCTCCCAATGCGAGAGGGGAAAAACCACGGGCGCCAGCCAGCAACAATCTTCACTATATCGGGGTGAGGTTACAATGCCGGGGATTTACAACTCTGATGATCTATCCCAACCGGCGGCTTACAGGATATATATAACAAGGAAACCCTAATTTGACTACGATCCATACCGCGGGGCTTACTTCGCACTTCCCAGCGCCCCAGGGTGCACTGCCTTGCGCAATGGGCGGCCAGACTCGCTCCGCTCCGGCCCTAAGCCTCCGGCGACGGGCCTCCGCTACGCTCCGTCCAGAAGCTGGCCTTATCTATATATAGAATTTGGATCACAAATCAACATACTCCACCTTGAGACAAATTCCTTCCTGTAGTATAAATCAATTCTTCACCCTGAACACAACAAAGAAAGAAATACTTTCGCGCCACACCTCTTGGGCTAAGTCAATACCAATTAAGTTTGAGCAAAGCTCAAACTTAGCAACAGGAACTGGCTTTGTCAACATATCAGCAGGATTTTCATGAGTGCTAATCTTGCATACCTTTAGCTTACCCTTTGCAACAATATCTCTGACATAATTATATTTAATCTCAATGTGCTTTGTCCTCTCATGAAACATCTGATCTTTAGTGAGATAAATTGCACTCTGGCTGTCACAAAACAGATTAATGCAAGAATCAACTCCAAAGCAAGCTCAAGAAACAAACCTTTCACCAAATCGACTCTTTACTTGCTTCACAAATAGCCATATATTCTGCTTGATGGTGGGCAACAACAACATCCTCGCAAATGTGCCTTCCACTCACAAAGACAACCTCCAATGGTAAATACATAACTGTGATCGACCTCGCTTATCCAAATCACCAAATAATCTGAATCAACATAGCCAACAAGTTCCTTTTCAGTCTGCCAAACTTCAAACAAGCATCCGATGTGCCTTTCATGTACCGAAAATCCACCGAACGGCCTTCCAATGCTCTTTACGAGATTAGCCATATATCTACCGACCATACTCATAGCATAAGATAAATGCGGGCGAGAGCAAACCATGGCATACATCAAAGACCCAACAAACTAGCATACGGAACTCGGACATGTACTCAACCTCCTCATCGATGCTAGGACATTGTGAGGTGACAATTTAAAGTGAGGTGCAATGGGAGTACTAACGGGCTTTGAATCATGCATATTGAAACGATGAAGTACTTTCGAATATAACTTTGTGACTAAGAAACAATAAGCGAAGCGCGGTCTCTAGTAATCTCCATACCTAGAATTTTCTTAGCGGCACCAAGATCCTTCATCTCAAATTCATCGCTCAATCGAGCCTTCAATGTAGTGACTTCTTTCTTGCTCTTGGCGAAGAATCGACATATCATCAACATATAACGGCAAGTATATAGGTGATCCATCAACAAATTTAATGTAGACACAGCTATCATAATCCGATCTTTTAAAGGTTTTTGATAACATAAATGAATCAAACTTCTTATACCATCGACGAGGAGACTGTTTCAAACCATATAAGGACTTCTTCAATTTGCAAACATGATCCTCCTTACTGTGCACTATGAACCCTTCCGGTGGTCCATGTATATCTCCTCCTCAAGATCTCCATGCAAAAATCTTTGTCTTCACATCTAGCTGCTCAAGCTCAAGATCACGCATAGCAACAATACTAAAGAATGTACGGATTGAGCTATGCTTCACAACCGGGAGAACACATCATTGTAATCAACACCGGAATCTGATCAAACCTTTAGCTACTAACCTTGCCTTAAATCTTGGAGGCTCACTAGGAGATAGACTCTCCTTCCTCTTGAAGATCCATTTGCAACGCACGGTCTTCTTATTTTTAGGCAAGCGCACCACGTCCCATGTGCCATTTTTCTCCGTGGATTGCATCTCTTCTTGCATAGCTGAGATCCACTTCTCATGATCTCCGAAACAATGGCTTCAGCATACGTGGCCGGCTCATGAGTGTTCTCCACTGCTCAAGACAACTAAGAGCATAATGAACCAAATTACATTCTTCAATTAATCGGGATCGAGGACCACAACTCCTCTTTTCTCTGCGAAGTGCAATAGGTGATCGTCTTGCCGCAAAACAGAGATAAGTGCTGAACAAGATCAATAGTATCATCAATAAATTCATCTCCGATCATCCACGTGCTCCACTTGCACGCTCATATTTTGTCGCTCATCATCGATCATGCGGTACAATATCTATGGATAAACTGTCATTAAACATTCTGATTCATTAAAACAACACTACGCTCATGAAAGTCTTTCTTGTTTCAGGATTCCATAGCTTATATCCTTTTACTCCAGAACCATAACCAAGAAACAGACACTTAATAGCTCTAGGCTCCAATTTTCCATTATCAACATGAGCATAAGCAGTGCAACCAAAAACTCTCAGCTGTGAATAATCAGCAGATGTACCAGACCATACCTCAATGGGAGTTTTCTTGTTGAGTGGACTAGAAGGCGACTGCTTGATCAAATAGCATGCGGTGTTGGCGGCCTCGCCCCAACGCTTGCTCATCTTTGCGTTGGACAACATGCAACGAGCCTTCGATATGATGGTTCTGTTCATGCGCTCACCACACCATTCTCACTGCGGAGTGTACGGGATGGTGTGATGCCTCACAATGCCTTCCTTCCCGCAATAATCATTAAACTCATGCGAGCAAAATTCACCACCATTATCGATGCGAAGCGACTTTACCTTCTTCTCGGTTGCCTTTCTATCATTACTTTCCACTCTCTAAAAGCGAAAATGTATCATCTTTACCTTTCGTAAAATAAGGCCACACTTTTACGGAGTAATCATCAATGATAGTAAGCATATAATTTGCACCACCATACGAGGTCATACGAGAAGGCCCCACAAATCAGCATGTACATACTCAAGTATACCTTTGGTGCGATGTACCGAGGCATTGAACTTTACCCTCTTGTGCTTACCAAAAATGCAAGTGCTCACGAAATTCATCTTACTCGAGTGCAGCCATCCAATAGTTCCTCTTCATCAATTCGCCATACCAAGTTCACTCATGTGTCCAAGACGCTTATGCGGAGGTTAGTATTATTATCGAGACGATGAGCGACCATAGCGGAACCACGCAATGTACTTCCCTAAGCACATATAACTTGGCGTAATTCATATCACCAACCATGTAAATGAGAGAACCTCTTGATACCTTTAAAACTCCACCGGCGGAGTACTTGTACCCATCATCATCGAGTGTCTTGAGGAGATGAGATTTCTTGCCATCCTTGGTATATGTCGCTGCACCGCCCAACGTGCAAACCATGCCATCATGTGTCCTGATCTGAACAGATCCAATGCCCACGATCTCACATGGGTTGTCATCTCCCATGCGTACGACATCTCCACTCTGCACAGGCTTATAAGAACTAAACCATTCTCTGTTAATGCAGATATGAAACGAACATGCCGAATCGAGTATCCATTCATCATGACCAGCAACACAACCAGCAAATACGACAAGGCAATCTCCAGAATCAATATTATCAAGACCGAGACAACAGAGGCATTACCTTCGATTTATTTTTCTGTTGGTATGCAGCATTCCTCTTCTCCTTATTCTTTACCTTATAGCAATCCTCGATGAAGTGGTTCGTTTTCTTGCAGTACTTGCAGAACTTCTTATCCTTGGACTTTGAACGTCCTCTACCATGCTGGCTCTTGTCGCGATAGTTGTTATCATAGGACCTCTGCTCAGATCTGCCCCTGACCTGCAACGCCTCGCCCTTGGAGAACGACGGCTCACCCTGCACCATACCTTTCATCTTCTCCTTACTCTGGAGCGCCTCATAAACCTCCGCTAGGGTTAGTTCATCACGGCTTAACAATATGGTGTCACGGAAATTTGAATATGAACTGGGCAGTGAGCATAGTAACAAAAGACCTAAATCCTCATCATCAAATTTTACCTCCATGGATAACAGATCGGCCACGATCTCCTTAAAGACCGATATGTGGTTCATCACCGATCCTCCCTCCTGCAACTTGTGCGAGAACAATTTCATCTTCATGTGCATCTTCTCGGTGAGATCTTTTGACATGCGGTCGATTCGATTTCAACCAAAGTTCTGCAGCAGCTTTCCACTGCAGCACTTCTTGCAAGATATCATTAGAAAGATGAAGTTGAATGAGCGATGAGCCTTACGATCTTTACGATTCTCCTCAGAGTCCATTGATCCTTCTTCTTCTTCCCGAAGCAATCTAGGGCCTCATCCGGATCTCGTGATTGGGCGAGTCGCCCTCATCTTCACTTGCCACAGCGAGAATCTCGTCTTGTAGTCGAGTAGCGGTAGATCAAACTTCATCGACGCCATCGCGATGCCCGATCCGAAGAACCACGGCTCGATACCACTTGTTGCACGCGACGGCTCGAAACGCGAAGTAAACAAGATCAATCGCAGAGAGACACAAGATTTAACGTGGAAAACCCTCCCAATGCGAGAGGAAAAACCACCACGCCACCAAAGAACAATCTTCACTATATCGGGGTGAGGTTACAATGCCGGGATTTACAACTCGATGATCTATCCCAACCGCGCTTACGGGATATATATAACAAGGAAACCCTAATTTGACTACGATCCATACCGCGGGCTTCGCCGCACTTCCCCAGCGCCCCGGGTGCACGGGCCTTGCGCAATGGGCGGCCAGGACTCGCTCGCTCCGCCCTAAGCCTCCGCGACGGGCCTCACTACGCTCCGTCCGAAGCTGGCCTTATCTATATATAGAATTTGGATCACAAATCAACAGTTACTTAGCAACTAGAGAAAGCTTTCTTAATTTGGCACTCGGGTTAGCTTAGCTGTATCAACACACGGTGCGTTAATAAACTGTCGGCACATCAGAGTGAAATGTTTACGACGGTCGAGAGCTGGCGAAGAGCTTAATGGGAGCAACCAACCAAACGTACGTCGAGGCCGGTGAGACAACCTCTTAAAGCTGCTGATGAGGCACGGTTGGGCAAGTTTATTTCCTTGTCGAAGCCAGGGCCCATATATAGTAGTAGTAGTAGTAGTATATATGTATATTGATGCATGCCACTGCTGCGTGGCTGCTGCAGGGAAGCCTTGCATGCACACGGTCAGGCTCGGCCGCGGCTTGCATCAAGGAGGTCGTGGTGCCGTACCAGGGGTAGGAAACTCCATTAATGGTACTGGCTGTCCTTGATGGCATCGCAAAAGAGAAGATTTAGGAATTTATTTTTGTTCTTAAATAGATGTCGTTTTGGGTTTTCTAGTTAATATTATTCCAAAGAACCCTGTTAAAAGCTGGTGGGTATGAATGAATTTGGCGCCATCCCATCTAAATTTTGAGGAATCCCAAAATGTTACGGTGAGAATAATACAGGGCATGTGTACTAACACCGAGCCATTTTATCCTTTTGAAGGAGAATATTGGATACATCTAGCATATGTGGTCTTTAAAATTCCGAAAATAACTTCTAGAACACGACAATTCCAAATCTAGCCCCCTCCCCGCTTGTGGTGCGGTCGGGGACCACACCACTCACTGTGGAGGCGACACGTGGCAGTGTGGTGTGGTCGGGGACCGCACCACATGTGAGGAGGGGGTTAGTTTTGGAATTTTTATGATTTGGATGCTATATTTGGAATTTTGGAGATCCACGGTGCTAGAAACGTCCAAAATTCTTTGAAGGATAAGGGGGCGTTCAGAATAGCGGTGACTTTTGACTTTTTTTACTGTAGGTAGTTTATTTTTTTTATTATATCTGAGTTGGCGATCACGAACTCATATTAGTCTATCACGAACAATGTTAGCCCATCACGAACAAGGTGGCATAATTAAATTTAAAAAATAAAAAAAAATATTAACCAATCACGAATAATGTAAAGAAATACGAGAAAAAATAAAAAACAAAAATACCAAAAAACAGAAAATGGTAAAAAAAATAAATAATGAAAAAACGCCAAATGCTGACGTCAGCAGCAAACGCCGAACGCTGAGCGCGGCCTAAGTGCGCCAATTACGTTAAAAAAACCAGTGCACCAGCGGGCACCCCATCGCTACATATGGGACTTGGAACATGGGTTTGGAGGCATTGGACTGGTGTAGTGATTGGGGCACCATTAATTACAAATAAGATTATTTAAGAGGGGTAAACAGGTCAGAAATGAAACAATTAAACACCTCCTTGTTCTACCAGTGATACTGGCCAAAACGTCAGCTAATTCCGAATGGAGTGGGTATTTTTCTTTGCCAAGTGAAATGGGTAGGACGGACGACTTGTGCTCCGGATCGTGCCGTTGAGTATCGATTCGCACCTACCACGTGGTCGCTGCCCGATGCAGCAGTGCTAATGGTTAGTAGCTAGATCATTCATGGGAACGCATAAATGCAAACCAACTTCTTGCCCACCGGCACGGTCGCGGCACACCTCGGATTTCTTTGTTTGAAGTTTTTTTCTTTTTTTTGTGGTGTGTGATGGAAGACTGGAAGTAGCATTTTTTTTAACCTATCGGTAGTATTCTGTGAAGATGCAACCGATGCAGTAGTCCATCATCAGTGATATTTCAGTACGTTTGGCAGCAGCCACCAATGATCGGTATTCAAGTTATCAGATTTGTTACTGTTTTCACTTTGTAGTTATTGTCTCCATTGCTGTCCACATTAACACCTATGAGCAGGACCATCTTCCTATTGGACCATGCATGGAATCATGTAACGTTCCAAGTACTGACGTACTATTGAAAAGCTAATCAAGGCCGCGAAGTCGTGAGATTTTTTTGGGCAAACATGGAGTAGTAGCATATCATTAGGAAAAAGGCCTAAAAAACATTGATTGTTTTCTTAAAATCTTAAAAAAACAGTGATTGAAAACTGAAGTTTGATCAAAGAGACAGAATGCGCGGCTAAAGCTCGTTTGCTTTGATGCAGGTTTTTGGTGATTGCAAATGGGATGGCTGCTTGTTATAGCCTTATCCAGGGTGCAAGGTGCTTGGCGAGCATAGTGAGAGGTGGTGTCCTTCTCAGTAGGCCCTTGGCATGGGCTATCTTCTCTTGTGATCAGGCAAGTAGATGTTGTTGTCACCATCAGCTTTTCTAGTCGTTTGTTTGCTTTCGTTATATTCTCGCGCGTGTGTTTGTCACTGTCAAAGGTTGGCTTTTCAGCTATGATGACTACATTTTAGGCGTAAATGCTGCTGTTCTGTAGCTCTTGACACTGAACAGGGTTTCTACTGCGTAGAGAATGAGATGATTACATTGCATAAAGCGAAAATTTACCTAAAACCAAGTTTCAATATATTGCAAGGTTATGGTTAGTGTCTTCACAGGAAACCCTTCTGGTGAAAAAAAAAACAGATGTTCCCCTAGTAGCAGGACTAGCGAATGCAACATCATTTGTTGGTTGTTAGTTCTCAAAGAGAAAAATGATACCGTACCACAATGCACAAATAATGTGAATATGTGGTCTCTTTAGTTTTCCTTTGCATCCTTCTGCATACCACAGTAATCTGTCAACAGATATATCCTTATCAATTTGAAAGAAAGGGAAAGGACATGGAATTTATTTGCCAGATGTGTGAACTGTATGAATTTACTGATACAAAGAATTGTTTTCCTTTTGCTTTTCAGAGAGAAAAGTTTAAATAAAATACTGCCAATACTGACCTTTGCAGAAGAATGAAAATAGTAGGGGAAAATATTACTTTTTTTTGCATTTGCACCATATACAAAACTTTTCTGAGGCTAGAAATTATAGATTGGGTTACCATCATGCACGTCCTGTCTAGGTACTGTAGTACTGCTGGTCACAGGCAAGTGCAGCAGGTCACATATCACAATCAACGTCTAACTATATTTCATCATGTTCCATGAAAATTGACAAGTCATTTTGAGCAAAAAAACCACTTAATTAAGACGCCCAATATAGGGTCTGTTTTTTTTAACTTTTTAAAACGATTTTTGACTTTTGTTACAGTATCTAACTTTCAAACGGAGTATTTTTTTAAGATGGAGTCTACAAATTAATTATAGTACACGTTAAAAGCTCAACATCTGTACCATCCAAAATCATAAACGAGTATCTCTCTCCGTAATCTCTATTGTAAACAGCTAAAATTTAAAATTTTCAACCAAAAATCATAAACCACAGCCAAAAAAACAAACCCATAGCAGCTGCTCCAGCATATGAGCTCCATGTCCCAAACGCAGAAATGAAGAATTGTGTTACATTTTCTTTAGTAACATCGTAATCATATACTTGTCGTGCTATAGCGAAACGATAAGATGGATGATACAACGATTTCTCAGTGACCTTGTAATCAACATGTGCATTTGCTGTCTGAATGCAGCATATGTAGAAGTACCATCAACAAGCAACGAGATGGACAGTATAAACTGGTATTTGGTGGTATCAGAAACATCACACCACCACATGGTGTTATTAATGTGAAGCTCTGGATTGTTCTATTGCCTATTCTAGCATTGAACTCTCACAAATATCGTACTCCAGTACTGCTCATCTGGAGGAAGCAGTTTTTTTTACTTTACTTCTAACTTCAGAGTGTTCCAACACAGCTGCATCTAGCACTGAGGTGAAACACAAAACGATAGGCTGTACCTCAGTAATTTTAATCTTTTTTACTTCTGAAATTTCTACACCTTTCGAGACTTTCCCAACTGTCAGTGGTAACTTGTCATCCTCTCTACTGCGCAGGTGATGGCGTACATCACCATCTCAGCGGTGGCCGTGGCGATGGAGGCCGCGCTGATAGGCAAGTACGGCCAGCCGGAGTTCCAGTGGATGAAGACGTGCCACCTCTACAAGCGGTTCTGCGCGCAGGCGGGGGGCGGCGTCGCCTGCGCCATCGCGGCCAGCGTGAACATGGTCGGGATCGCGCTTCTCTCGGCGTTCAACCTCTTCCGGTTGTACGGCGGCGGCAAAGGGAGCAAGTGAAGTGAGCCGGCGCTTCTCCTTGGCTGCCCTTTTGAAGCAGCCTATGAGGATGATCCTGCCGCCCCCTTTCAGGTTTCAACACCAAAATCTGGAGGACCATGCATAGCCATGCCCTCCCCTTCTTTGTTTTGAGTTTTGTGCTGTCGACATGTTGTCAGCGTTAGCCATGAAGTCTCTGGGACACGATCGATGTATATATGTGAAGTGATCGAAGCTGTTCGTAGTAATATGCGCAATAAACGAGCGAGAAAGCGATGTATCGGTGTGGCCGCCGGCAGGTGGCAGGGCTAGGGAAATTTACTCGGTTAGGTGTTGCTGCTGCTGTGCTGTGCACGCCGACCTTAATTTACTGCTTGGTGGTGGTAGCAGTGGTAGTTTCGATGCCATGACAACGGCGAGATGGCCGGAGGCATGTGGTGTTTTATGAGATTGGTACAAATGTCAGAGTGTGAAACAAAGAAGTTAACTGTTTCAGGTCAAATGCTCCTCTGCTCTTGTCAAAGTAGTGTATGCTCCCAAGTTCCAATTTACACTACCAAGGCATTGCATGTTGCATATATATGTATATGTGAAACCCTAATCTGTGTCCTCCTCTGCCTCTTCCTCCGAGAGAGAGTAAAACCCTAGATCTTTGTTGTTGCTAGGCTTAGTTCGAGGCGATGAAGATCCATGCAGCGTGTGGCGTGACAAAGGCATGGGTGTTTGTGCTACGCCGATGAGGCCGTGCTCGCACCGCCTATAACGAGGAGGTGCACGCCGCGAACAAGCTCATTGGGAAGCACCAGGCGCGTGCCACTCCTCTCCGACGGCGCCTCCTCCGCTCTCCCGCGCGCCTACCATGCCCAAGTGCAACATCTACCAGGTGAGGCCACCCGCCCGTCCCTCCCTCCTTTCTATCACTGGAGGTGTTGTCTTGTTTTGATTACGCTTAATACATTTGACTTTACAGAATCGTGAGTACATGTATACCCTATAATGTGATGATTGATTGGAGGTTGATGTGTTGCGAGGTGATGTATGTTGCGTCCGTTTGTGGAAGATGTGCACTACATTGATTGATTGAGCATGCGCATAGCTCGGTTATGAGCTCTACTTGAGCAACCTACACCTTGATATGTCTTGGTATGTGGAGATGGTTTGATTTACTCTTAACATTTATCAAAATTTCAGAATATCTTATTCCATTTGTTAATTAGAAGTTTGGAATCTCTCTGCAGGTTTTAGCATTGTATTAAAATTGTTAAAACTTAGAAATGCTCACCTACCTACATTTTTCAAATTATGTCGTAGTTCCAAACTGGTATAGTGGTATGTTCACTTGGTGATGAAAAAGTGAGCATTACGTGTTTCATAACATAAGAATGTTTAGAATGTATACCGAATTACCGATTACATATAGACTTGGGCATCACATAATAAAAGTAAGCCACATAAGTGAAATATGGTTTTAAAACATGTGAATTTGCCATGTTTTTCTTTCGTTAAAGAATATAGGCTGTATTAATTTTGCACCATCGGTCAGGTTGGCTTGTTCAGTGGGGAATCAAATGGCAAAATATGAAGATCAAGTATTAGATGTTCATATTTTTGCACCATTAATCATGTTGGGACTTGATCAAGTAGGAAGCTGAGGGGTAAATCTATGTAAGTGTAGTCACGCTTCGTTTATATTATTGTTAAGGTAGGCATCTAATCCAAAAGAGTTAAACCATTTTTTAATCTAGCAGAACTACAATAAACATAGTTAGTCAACAATAAAATGATAGGTCTGAAATGTTCCTTAATTAACTAACATTTTAAAATGTGGAGGACATGTCTACTTTAAGTTAATGCGAGGTTACATATGTTGTATAGATTCAGTTTTATGGCTCATTTATAATACGGGATTTTTTTTCCTATTTATGTGGGAATTGAATGGTTTCCTGTGAAATTTCTGTGTTTCAAACAGAATTTGAGTATTTAGCTTTAAATTTATGTGTATTTATTGAAGATGTTTTTCAAGATCATCATGATAACTTTTTAGGTCCTTGGTGTTGGACAGAATTTCTAAAATTTCATTAGGTTTTGTTCACACTGTGTGCAAGCACCTACAAAACATTTTTACATAATTCATAATTTGTTGTTTCCATCGTCATATAGATTTACTGGTACTATAGTTGGCAATGAAAATCTTGACCCAATTTGGCCTGAATCAAGCTGGAGATCCCTAAAGGTATCTGCTTGTTTATTATTGCCATTTTGTATGGTTGGAAAAGTCATGTGGTTATGGATGATTGCTTTTGTAACTTAGGTGCATTGGGATGAGCCATTAACTATTCCGTGTTCAGATAGAGTCTTTCCTTGAAAAATAGAGCCCACTTTATCACCTCTTGTTAACCCCTTCTTCTTTCTAGGGGTCAAAAGATCTAAGACCAAATGCACATCTAACTTCTACTGAATCATCGGTTCTTACAAAAGAAGGTAAGTTTAGAAGCTCACATCTTTAATTGTTCAGCTCTGTCTCTTTTTTCATCGTGAATCTGAGTATAAATAAGATATAAATCACATGGAAATAAGTTTCTAAGAAACCATAAAATATATTTAGAGAGTGTTTTTACTAAACTACCATACTAATGTTGCATAGCTGATATGTAACATTCTCTTTTTTGGGTATTCGCTATGAAATTAGTTAAGGTAGAGGGATTCATCAATTTTTGTAAAAGATGGTTCGCTAGGTGGACAAGAATGACATAAGTAAAAAAAGAGCTCTTTTGAGCTTCAAAATGTTTTGGCTCGTCTGAAAAATATATATATTTGCTGCTTTGGTTGTTGCTAGAAGGGCAATTCCAGGCAGCCATGAAGGCACATAGGTTGATCTTACTACGAAAGCACTCAAAAGATGCTAGGAGTTTTGAGCTTACATACAATTATGTTTGCTTCATTGTTCACCTGAATGTTTTACTCTCATAGCCACATGATGCTTACTTTCAGTTGAGTTTTTTTCTTTAGAAATGTTGAATTGAGGAACATAAGTTATGAAAATTGTTTGTATATATGCCAAAACCGGTGTTTGTTTATCTATCAAAATTTAGGTACGAGGTTGGACATTCAATACTAGAACGCAATGCATGCTGGTTAGCTAGGTAATATCAAGGTGGGGAATGTCAATGGCGCTCGACAAGCAACTGCAAAGAGATGGTAGAGGCATTTCAATGGCCTGACAGCGATGACCACTTTATGTTGCTTTTGAAATTTTACAACATGTATTAATTTGTTTACGAGATTTTACAACATGTACTATTTTTACGTGATTTTATGTTGCTTTTGGGATTTCAACTTGTAAAGATATGTTTTGCTTGACATGTGTGTGAAAGAAAAACTATATTTATTGTACGATCATGTTTCACCCTCTTTTAGGATTCCGTTGCAACGCACGGGCAACCTACTAGTATATATATATACTAGTAAGGTGCCCGTGCGTTGCAACGAAAACCAAATAAAAGTGATGCATACTATCAAATATGATCTCAAACTGAATAATAAATATCAATTTTATCTTGCGTCATCATGTATCAAACAAAACATACATGTTCATACTCGTAAATAAATCAAGTATTATATTAGTGAAGCATGATATTTGAGGTCCATAATGCCATTCTGTAACACATAAGCCATGTGAAATGAGTCAGCTGCCGTGGTAAAAAAAAAGGCAAGCATCAAGACCATCGTGTGTATGCTTAAATCCAACTGCACTAAAGCGGAATGCTAAAGGAAACTACTCTCTGCAATTAGTACCCACAAATACGATAAAAATATTGCAAAAAAAAACTCTAGGAAGATGATACAGATATGAAAAATTCATATTTTGAACACCTATACACAATTACACCACAACTACATTTCAAGCAATCATCCATAGATCTATACAAAAAAAGTATCCTTGTTAAAGAAAAAAATTGTGTTCCTCTTTAAGATATGCACCAACATTCAATATTTAGAACTGAAGCATGAGTGGGAGCACCCCCACTATTTATCTGTATCATGGTTATAAAACAATTAGATATTCCTCTAGGAATAACCCAAATGGATGGGAAAATTGGTTCTGCAACATGCAATTGCTCTAACAAAATAACAACTATCCTAGCCGAAAGGTGCATGCCATCATGAGCAGATTATCCAGGAAAAACTTCATCCTAGATTGACAATTAGTATAAATCTGGATGTTCTTCACTATCCAAGAGTAATTTAAATTACAAGCCATTACCTCAAAATTAGTTGCAAACTCGAGTTCTCGAGCAAAGTTTTCCTCCTCATCAAAGAAACCCACCCACGAGATACACACATACATTCACACTATGCCATCAAATATTCGGCTTCAGAAAAATTCATACATATTTCAATAAAAATATGTAACTAACCTTAGGTATAGCTTAGCAAACAAATTATGCCGACCAATAGAGAACAGGTTTGAAGTACTATGTTCAGCAGATGTAACAATCAACCATTCAAGGAAGCAAGGAACAAATTCCTGACAAGTGACAATAGTACTTCCTTGTAATAGTATATCCATTTGATAGGTGACAATAATTTCTGTGGCTCAAGATGACAAATAAACTTAATCATGGTGGTGGTTTTGCAACTACAACACGAAAACAAATAGCAACTGCATATGTGATGAAACTCGAAATACAGCTGCCTCAGAAATATTTTGTCCATGTTAGTTTTCTTATTCTAGTTTTTTTAGAACCAGTGTTCTAATTCCAATTGAGTTTTGTGTCTTCAAGTCTTCATACTACATTACAACCCATTAGCGTGATGAAAGTCCATTATACAGTTCTCACCTTGATATACTTTGGCTTCTCCATCTCCACATGAGACACATAGCTTTTGACAAGGAACTTGAATCCAATTTCGAGCTCAGCATCAAAAGAACCATTGTCATACCGTCTAATAATCCTCGACCGCTGGCACCATGGCACAAAATCCTCATAGAGGTCCACTGCGGCTACAACCGCAAACATCTGCTCCGGCGAGTATCTGAGTCCACTACCACCATCACCAATCACTTCCATTTCAAAAAATAATCACAGAAACAGCAGCAGCAGCAACCGGTCCAATCCACCATACCCCATCACGCGCCTCTCCTCGTAGACCTTGGAGAGCACGCTCCCCTCCTCCCCGTCGCACCCGAGGAAGCACCTCGTCTGCGTGCCCGCCTGCCAACCCCCACCCAATCGATCCGCCTCCCCGCGTGGTGGCGGATCGGCCCACCGGCCGAGCCCGCGCCCGGCCAGCGTGGCCACCCACCTAGCATTGGTGGCGCCTCCCCGCGCACTCACCCTCCACGCACCGCGGATGGCGGCCCCTCCTCCGGCGGCGACCTCGCGCCGCAGCGCAGCATCGGGCAGCCTCGCGGCGTGATCCGGCGCGGGAAACCCTAGATTCGGGCCGAAAGGAGGCCGCGGGGAGCGAGGCTACGGCCGGTGGCGTCGCGGAGAAGGTTACGGAGGATCGGAGGGTGGATTGGGGAGGAGAGAGGCGTGGGAGTGGAGCTTTGGTTGCGGGGCATCGGATTTGGGGCGGGCGGTATGAGGCCGCCAGGTGAAGCCGGCGCAAGTGAAGGCGGCCGTGCGAGCGAGGAGAGGGAGGACGGGAGCGAGGGGAGGCGCGGCGGCCGGGCGCGCGGGCGGAGGAGGGGAGGGAGGAGGAGAGGAGCAGCAAGGGCGGGGCGGGTGGGGTGGGAGAGGAGGAGGACGGGGAGCGAGGCGGCGGGGGTGGGGCGCGTGTGGGAGAGCGAGGAGGCGGGTGGAGGCGGGAGCGAGGGGAGGCGCGGGGTGGGACGGTCCAGATTTTTATTTATAATCAAATCGAATGGTTGAAAAATAATAGGTGTGACAACAACCACCAACTCCTTCTTTTAAATAGTAAAGATACATACATACATACACACATATATACATACATACATACATACATACACATATATATATACATACATACATACACATATATATATACATACATACATACACATACATATACATACATACATACACATACACATACATACATACATACACATACATATATATATATATATACATATATACATACACATACATATATATATATATACATATATATGTATATGTGTGTGTGTGTGGTGTGGGCCTTGAAATTACTTCGACACGTACATGATGCGAGGGCCCAATGAGGAAAGGCCCAACACAACATATACATGTCTCTGTGCGCTGGGCCTTGCGTGGTATTGAGAATTGAGGGTACAAATGCCTTGGCACCTCTCAACAAAAAAAAAAGAGTATTAGTGACAAGTATCGTTGCAATCGTTTTGACCCAAATGATGAAGTCCATACGATTATACGAACAGAAGTTATGGATTTCGAAATCTAGCATGAATCATGGACCTAATTTTGCAGGGATTTCAATGCAGTACACCTAACTGTCATCCCTAGAGCTTGCATCGTCGACCAGTCTGTTCTTGCATGCCTGCCTTATCCGTCAGCTGCTGGCAGTTCTGAAACGTTTTAGATAGTGGAATTCCAGCGAAACCATATATATAATGTCGTATTCAATTCTATGTTTTGCCCTAACTGTCATCAATATTGTCTTTCAAAAAGAGAAAAAAAGGTTGCACACTTTTACCCAAGGTTGTTAATATTGTGACATGTAACGTATAATCCTATGATTCTACCAGAGTTTAGATGATACGGATCATAATATGAATCGAATCTAGTAATATCACAGTGGAATCACAATCCTACTAGTAGAATGTTATGAACTTATGATCGGGTAGGATCGCAATGGAATAATGATCCTAACAACAAACTATATTAACATATACAGTTTTATATTACTTATTGCTAGTTTAAGTTACACTAGTTTAATTTGCTTTATTTTATTATTTACAAGTTGTTCTAAGATAAAAACAAGTATTATATTTGATATATTGCATTTTTAATTATTAGTTTATTAAAAATTTAAATAAGTTTCAAAATTCAACCTTAATTCAATATAACATGAATAAGCATACTTAAATTATAAAATTAAATTCAAAAATATACTATAAACTTGTATATTTAGAGATATAATTCAATTTTTATATAAAATATATACACTTTTAAAATTTTGATAGAATTGTGATTCTACGATCCGATCATGTTAAACAAAAAAAGACTCTATCAGTATATTGATCCTGACAATCTTGCTTTTTCCACTATATGACTCCTATGTTTCTTCGCAAGTAGCAACACACGAACGATGTATAAGCAATAACAATTCGTTCAAACTATCTGTAGTGATTCCAGAAAGCCAAGTCAACAACCTGAAACTAATGCTTAAGGGCATGTACAATTATGTTTCTAAAAAACTCCCAATAATTTATTATGTTCAGTAATTTTGTTCCATCAAAGCTCATACTTCAAAACAATCCTTGTCTGTATTTTTCTTCGAGTTTCCATTGTTATGTTTATTGTTTATGATGCCTTAAAAATCTAAATAGACTACAAGTTACGTAAAATATAAGGTTGGCTATTTTCAGCTGCCTTATAGCTTTTAGTTTATGGCTTTTGAATTTTGACTGTTCGTGAGGGAGATCACGAAGAGTTGCATGCGATTTTGGCGGTATGACTGCAATTGATATAATATCTGCTACAATCGACTTTTAGACCCCACCTTGAAAGAATACACCATTTGAAAGTTAGTTACTATAGTGTAGTACAAAAGGCATAAGCACAAAGCCGAATTAAATCCAGCCATATTCTCAAACATTTTAAATTGTATTATTTTATACTACAAACTTTGAAATAAACATACTCGTGAAAATACGCAGACCACCAACCTACTTTAAAGGTGAGTTCTTTTGGACTGTGAGTTATGACTTTTGAATTCCACTATTCGTGAGAGAGATTATGAAGAGGAAGACAATCGCATGTGAATTTGGCTGATACAACTGAAATCGATATAGTGTGTACTATAATTAACTAATAGAT